>CM062601.1:49397556-50597556 GCA_031470985.1 Agastache rugosa | reverse complement strand
CGTAAAATGAATAATTGGATAAAATAATTTGTATATAAATAATAAGCATGTTTATATATGGTTATTGTGATTTTATTAGAATTAATAAAAATGTTTTGGAAAATCGACTACGCTCGTCGTTGCTCGATAAAAGTTGTATACGTGTTTTGTTTAGAACTTTGATTGTGGATTTGATTATGTTGTTAGTTGATGATCAAATGATTAGTTGATGATCATATCATTAGATGATTGGATAAAAAGTTAGATTATATGATTATATGTTTCGTTAGATTTTGCAAAAATATGCTAAGTATGAAAGGGTCAAATTTGAGAATCGAGAAGCATGATGTTTTGTGCATTAAGAACCTAGGATTTGCATGCTATGGTTGGTATGGTGGCATGGCTAGGGTTTGTAAGAAATTAGGGCTTGGATGTCTATTAACGAGCCTAGGAAACCGTGCGTCGAGGGTTAGGGTTCGCCGGATTTCTGGCAGTTCTGCCACGCTTCACGGAAACAGCCATAACTTCCTTCCCGTTTGACGAAATCCATATCCGTAAATTGGGTTGGAAACTAGATATCCATGGCTTTCTAATGGTATCTTTCCCATCCCCTGTTTCCAAACACTCTGTTCTGAAACTGCCTTAGAAACTGATGCAGTTGCACAGTTTTTCAGAACTCCTTCAAGTTAAATTGTTTTAACTTGATTTCTTGGAAACATCTAAGTCGTTTTAATTATCGACTATCCCTTAAGAATGTTCTAACCGTCGAGTAAGAACCGAGTTGTTTTTCAATCGATATTTTCCCAAATCTCTTTTCTTTTAATAAGAGATTAATCAAGTGTAAGTCTTAAAATTAAATCGTTATCGAGTCCATTTTTCGTTTTTATTTTCCATCTCATTCTTTTTCTAAGATTTGATTATTTACGATTAAAGGAGGATATCGTACATAGAAGAAAGGACGGAAGACTGAAGCTTGGTTTCCGTTCTGTAAACCGTTAAGGTGGACTTTTCTATTATACAAATAAAATGTGGCTATCTATTTACTGAATAACTCGAGCTTTACTCTGTTTTTCTTATCGCTTTAAAAAGGCATGTTTTAAAGTGATTATCTTGGCATAAAAGAATTTGTTTTGTGAGTTCTATTATGCCTATCTGAGTTGGTTCGCCAACTAGAAATCGATCGGATTCTGAGTTAGCCTAAGAGGGTGCTTTCCAGAATTAGTGTACACGGTAGCCGGTGTGTGTGGTACTCTGTTGAGGGGTAGCCAGCCACGGTGAGGAGCGACCGCGGAAGAAGGCCTTCTTCCCCGGCGTTATTCAGATTTGGTCATATTGAATTAAAGTAAGAAAATGCTTGAAAGAGGTAATGAAAATAAATTTTAGTAAGCACGGGCCTTTAATGAAAAACTCCGTTGTGTTACTGTTGAGATGCCTGATAAATCCATTAAATCTATTATATGTTTTTGGCATGTGTTCACTAAGTACTTTGTACTTAGCCCTGTATATGTTTATAAATATGCAGGTTGAGTGACGAGTGACGGCGGAAGTTGAGTGGTTGTAAAATATTGAATAAAGCTAGTCGAGCCTCGACTTCACATCTTCATATGTGAAGTCAATCTACGTCTTTTCCGCTACAGACACTCTTTATGTTTTAACACTTTTCGATTTAAGTATTCTATACTTGAAACCCTAAATAGTACTAAGCTTCTATGTCTAAAAATCTTTCGAGATTGTCTTCCTCTCAAATAAACAAAGTACTTTTTAGTTTATATCTTTGACTGATCAAGATCTATTCCACATTTATTCATTAATCCCCCTTCTTCCCCGCTTCTTAATTCCAATCTCTAGTCTCACCCCGGCTTAGCCGTCCTTCGGGATTTGAGGCTGTGACACAATTTGACCTTTTTTTTTTATTTTACATAATATTATTTCCGATGAAAATCAAGTATGGGATAACATTTATCAAAAAAATTTATGTGTGCAACCACATTCATAAGAAATTGCATTGTTTTAGTTACAACTAGTGCGATGCACAAGTTAACTTGAGTTTTTATCTTATTTATGTAATTTTTATTACATTAATGAAGGAGGTCTTTATACGTGTCAAATTAACCGATTTGACTTAAGCCCATAAATGGAACGGGATGGGCTGGGCTTTTAAATAAAAATAAGCTCATTTGAGGCCCACTTAGTGCATGCCCGGATCGAAATATTTAGGCCTGGGTCCAATTCATATTTTTGTAACTTCAACTTTAAAATGTTACTCGATTACTCCTAGGACTTCTCCCAATTAAAAATATTAATTAAAGATAACACCAATAGAGTTGATCAAGCTACAGATTGCTAATGGCATCATACTTTTAATATATGTTCTCTTAGCCGCTGGGGTTGCCTGCACCGCCGCCAAAATTATTGAGGGCCGGGTTTCTCAAGAGCCGAATGGGAAAGATTAAATTCTCAAATATGCTTAACATCATAATCTCATATTTTCACCAATTTAAAGATGTTTTTTTAAGGAGAACGAAGAATTAGAGAGATAAAGAGATGAATATAAGCTTGGGTTATTTGCGACCAATTAACATAATAGGCTCTTAATTGGAAAAATCATGAACGTGATTATGAAATGTCAAGATTTGGATGGTCAACTTAATTAGCCATTTCTTAAATTCAATGGCGGAAATTAAGGATAGATTTTGGTTAGAAATATAATGCCGGACTTTTGTCTCCAACCTAAAAAAACTTTGCATAACTTTTATATTTGTCTTAGTCCCAAAATTGTTGAGCCACTCCTCGCGTCTACTACTAATAAAAAAACAGCTACACTCTTGTGCGACCATCAGCTATTTGGAATCGGATCCTTTTGATCCGATCCGATCAAAACGGATCAACCCGATCCGTCAGTTTTTTTTTAATTCGATTTTTTTAATTTATTTTTCTTCTTCGCCTCCGGCTCCGATTTTAATTTATAGATAATGATTGTGGCAACATTAATATTTTTTAGCTCCTTTCGAGGCGTTCGGCTCCCCTCGCTCGACTCTTTAAAAAAACTGAAAAAAAATTAAAAAAACTAAAAGAAATCGAAAAAAAATTTAAAAAAGTTCGGCGCGTGTAACACACGTGCCGAATTAAAAAAAAATTGTCAAGCGCGTGTGATGCACGCGCCTGACTTATAGGTCGAAAAGGGGCGCGTGGTTTACACGCGCCCCGCGCGTGGGCTCCGCCACTTACTGTGCTACTGTTTCACGCAAGTTTTTGCGATAAAAAATACCGAAACCGGAAGAAAAATAGTATACGCCAATACCTGATATTGCTCAGAAATATTTATATAATTAATTATAATTTTCCCTTAGTTATCTGTCAGAAAATGATTAATTTATTTAGGACATGGACAGTTAGTTTCCACCAGAATGAAGGATTGTTGCTAGCTAATGCTTTAATTTCTTGGAGCCAAAATCCATGATACGATGCGAATGTGCTCGATCGCATTCTCAGTTGTAACTCAAATTGTATTATATATAATTAGCAATACAGCAATCTTATCTTTGGACTCATTAAACTGAATTTGGAACATGGGGGCATCTCATCTAGTGCTGCTCACGTTTTTTCCCAACTAATTAAATCTTTCCCAATTCTCAATCATGTTAATCATATAAATAATCCAACAAAACATAAATCAAGAAACACCTCACAATTAATTTGTTGATCGATCCAAATAATGATGAGGTGGCCTTTTGTCTGTCTTGTTCTGATCAGCATTATTGATGTCTCTCCTAGCACCGCCGCAACCGCCGCCGTGAAAAAGCTGCCGCTGAAAGGTGTGCCCAATTTGCTGCCCGCCGCTGCTTATCTGTCACCAAATTATTATGTGAAATCATGCCCCAATCTTGAATCCATAATCCATCAAAAAGTGAGTGCTTGGTTTAAAAGGGATTACACTATGGCTGCTAGCATCATCCGCCTCCACTTCCACGACTGCGCCGTCAGGGTACGTATATATATATACATTCCAACTAATTACTACTTCTTTAATTCCTTGATTCAACATTACACCACTTCTCCCATACAAATCCCTCTTCTTTTCTAAGCAAATGCAACCAATATGCATTACAAAATTAAATAAATATATATTGATTCAGTGGCGGACGCAAGATTTCATATAAGGGGGGTCAAAAATGATAACAAGTAAAATTATTATCTCTAAAATTATATAACAAAATATATCATACAATGATACAAATAATTCATAGAACTCTTATCTATATTTGGCTTTGACTATTTTGACATATTCTGAAACTCATGCACAATATTATCATTACGAACAAATTGAATAATAACATCTATTTCTTTCAATATTCTTATATCAAATTGTTAGCAATTATTCCAATTAGGTGCATCAGAATTCAAGGGTTTAACATTTTAAGTGCACTCTGCAATCATATACGATAGAAAAGGAGAGTAGCAATTAGAGACGAGAGAAGAAAGTTTGTTGCGGAAGTATCGTAATTAACGTAAGAGATTGGAAAATTTTGAGAAGCAATTTTATTTTGTCAATTATATTTTTTATGCCATCTCTCTATTATTAAGGGTATATGTGAATTTCCTATAACATATATATGTGGATATAACAATTAGGGGTATTTAGGTATTTCATATTAAAATACAAGGGGGGTCAATTGCCTCCCCTTGGCTGTGTGTGCGTCCGCCAGTGTATTGATTCAATTAATCTGATAGCTAGGACAACGCCGCACAACTTAATTGGTAAGACGACGTTCCCCTCCAACCTAAAGGTCGATAATTCAAGTCATGTGTGTATTGAAACTCAGAATAAAAATTAATCTACTAGCCACAGTCTCGTATTTCGAGACACACCGTGTGCCTAAATATATTTGATGACAATATTGTAATTATTAGGGTTAAAATTATTTTCTATACCCATCGTTTGTTCGTTTCTCAAAATTATTCCAAATTTGAAAATTTTCAAAGATCATCCGATTTAAAAAAAAAATTATTATCAATTCTATCAAAATAGTCAGAAACGAAAAATGTTACTTTGCCTTCTTAATTTGATTATTAGAGTCCGAGTAGCTGCTAGCTAGATTAATTTGGAGTTCTTGTGGTTATTTCATAATAATTAAATCCGGCCTGGCATGCATGCATGTTATTTTTTTGGGACCGTAGACTTGTTCCGACAATAGAATTGATAATAAAATTTAAAGTGATCGGTCTATTTTTTACACTTCTCAAAGGATCGGAATATATATGTTTTTCTCTCGTTAATTTCTAAAAACGGTCAAGGTGAGGATAGAAAGTGATAATAATCCAAAAACATGTATTTTTATCAGGGGTGCGATGCTTCGATCCTGCTAAATTACCGCGGCAGCGAGAGAGCCGCGGAAGCCAGCAAAACCCTCCGGGGCTTCACTCTGATCGACGAGATCAAGGCCGAGGTGGAGAAACAGTGCCCCAAAACCGTGTCGTGCGCCGACATCCTGACTGCCGCCGCCCGCGACGCCACCGTCCTGGCCGGCGGCCCCTTCTGGGGGGTCCCATTCGGGCGGAGAGACGGGCGCATCTCCCTCGCCAGAGAAGCCAACTCCGTCCCACAAGGCCACGAAAACATCACCCAGTTACTCGGCTTCTTCGACAAACTGGGGCTGACGTTCGTGGACTTAGTGGTGCTGTCGGGGTCCCACACCATCGGCAGATGCAGCTGCTACACCGTCAAGCAGAGGCTCTACAACTTCAACGGCACCGGCAAGGCCGACCCCACCATGGACGTCAACTACGTGAATTCTCTGAAGAAACAGTGCAGGTTGGACAGCAACGTGGTTAATCTGGACGTGACGAGTCCTCGGGCTTTCGACACGGCGTATTACAGGAATCTGGGGAAGAAGATGGGGCTGCTGTCGACGGACCAGCTGGTGTACTCGGACGTGAGAACGGGGGGAGTGGCGACTTTGATGGGGTCGCAGCCGGAGCTGTTTATGAGCCAGTTTGCGGTGTCGATGGTGAAGCTGGGAAATGCTAATGTGCTGACGAGGAAGGAGGGAGAAGTCAGATTGAAATGCAGTTATGTTAATTCTTATTGATATCAATATCATCATCTCAACTGTCAAACTCTCCTCTACTTGCATGCTGTTCGTGGTGGATTAATACTTAATGTTTTATTCTTTTGTTTTTTTTGTTTTCCTGGTTATATAATGTTTCGGCAAGACATTGAGTGTTTGCTGTTTGTGTTACTAATGTTTTCTAAGATTTGTTTTATATTTTATATATGTATATATATATATATAGAGAGAGGTGATGTGCTAGCAGGGACGGATCCAGAAACTTTTTATCGGGGGCACAATTGAAACCTACAAGTTTTCATTAACTGAAACATTTGTATGATTGACTCATTATCAACACTATCAAAAACCTATTTCTCAATATATACAATCAAACTATCATATCCATTGATCTCCCATCTGAGTGCGTAGACTATTCTTTATGAAATTCATTGCAAAAAATACCCTTTCAACTGAAGCAGTGGCAACCGGAAGAATTAGAGCAAGCATTATAAGCAAATAAATCAATGGATATACCTCATGTTTTTTCGTATCTACCATATTTTGTGCAAGAGCTCCAATACCTTTTAGTTTTCCAAACACATCAATAGAACGCATGTCAAGAATATAAGTTTGAAGCTGATCATCAAGTGCCTCAATTTGAAATGTAGAGAAGTCTTGAGGGTAGAATCTAGCAAGATTGATCAATTTATGCTTATCAAAAGCCGAGAATGAATCATATGTATTTGCCTTAGTGAAACGATCATTTAATATTATCACTCATATTTGGAACATCAATATTTTCTTTCTTACAAAAGGAAGAAACTTGATCATAAAAAGAATCCCATCCTTCATCCCTCATCATTTGTAGTCGTTTCTTGGCTATTTTCACGAGAGCCATAGCATTGACAATATCTTGATCTTTCCTTTGTAATGCCTTTGACTAGGGCTGACAATTTTCAACACGACACGATAACCCGACACGAATCGACACGAAATTAATGGGTTTGGGTCAAGCCTTATCGGGTTCGGGTCCTTATCGGGTCAACCGATAAGGACCTGAAAATTTCAGGTCGGGTTCGGGTCAGGTTCGGGTTACCCAATAAGGAATTATATTTTTAATATTATATTTATTTAATTCAAATCAAGCTTTTAAATTGATGACATATTTATTTTTCCTTTCAAGTCATCAAAAGATTGATGACATATTTATTTATTTGTTTTTCTCTTATTAAATTGATGACATATTTATTTATTTATTTTTCTCTTATTAAATTTTATTTTTAAATATTTTTTCTTTTATTAAATCTTATTTTTAAATATTTTTCTCTTATTAAATTATTTAAATTTGGATTCGGGTCATTATCGTGTCGGGTCAACCCGAATATTATCGTGTCAATTTTGAGTTCGTGTCGTATTCGGGTTTAGTCATTTCGAGTTGGGTTCGGGTTTGGATTGAGCATATCCTTAACAGGTCAGGTTCGAATTGGACCTTAACAGATCAGGTCGAAATCAGATCGACCCGAACCCGACCAAACACGACCCGATTGCCACCCCTACCTTTGACAATTCATTTGTAATTCCTTAGTTGGCTCTCATTAAATGTAAGGTAAAAATAAAATCAAATGACTGTATCAATCCCAATAAATTGTTTGCCTCACCCTTTTGCTCAGAACTTACCCCGTCCTCCACAATTATCTCAAGAACCTTGATTGTAGAAGAAAACAAAGTGATCAAACTAATCAAAGTATCATAATGAGAGCTCCATCGTGTATCACCTGGGCGTTTGAGTGTTGTTTCTTGATTTAAACCTTTTCCACTTACAAGATCATCATTATTGAGAGCACTAAAAATTTCTCGCTTTCTTTTTGATGAAAAATGTCACACCTTCTGGAAGAAGCCCCAACAACATTTACCACACTAGTAACAGAGAAGAATAGTGTAAAAACTAGAATGTGTTTTTTTGCAACAGCTACAGGAGCAAGTTGAAGTTGGTGGGCGAAACAAGTAAAAGGCACATGGATTCTCCTTCAAAATAAGAGCTTTTAAACCATTAAACGCACCCTGCATATTACTAGCTCCATCATAGCCTTGACCTCGCAACCTCGAAATGCTCAAGTCATGTCTAGAAAAGAAGCAACCAATTGTTTCTTTTAGTGCAAGAGCAGTGGTGCTAGTAACATGCTCAACACCGACAAATCTTTCAACTATACAACCATCCTTATTCACAAAACGTAGCACAATTACCATTTGCTCTTTCATTGAAATATCACGAGATTCATCAACTAGAATAGAAAATAGTGCACCTCTTATCTCTTCCATGATGATATTAATAGTTTTTACTACAGCAACATTCACAATATCCTTTTGAATACTAGGTGCTAGGAGTGGCAATCGGACCGGGTCGATCTAATTTCGACCTGATCTGTTAAGGCTCAACCCGAACCCGTCCTGTTAAGGATATGCTCAACCCGAACCCGAACCCAACCCGAAATGACAAAACCCGAACACGACACGAACCCGAAATTGACACGATAATATTCGGGTTGACCCGACACGATAATGACCCGAACCCAAATTTAAATGATTTAATAAAAGAAAAAATATTTTAAAATAAGATTTAATAAAAGAAAAAATATTTTAAAATAAAATTTAATAAGAGAAAATAAATAAATATTCAAAAATTTAATATCTTTTGATGACTTGGAAGGAAAAATAAATATGTCATCAATTAAAAGCTTAATTTGAATTAAATAAATATAATATTAAAAAATATAATTCCTTATCGGGTAACCCGAACCCGACCCGAACCCAACCCAAACCCGACCCAAAATTTTCAGGTCCTTATCGGGTCAAGCCGATAAGGACCCAAACCCAATAAGGCTTGACCCAAACCCATTAATTTCGTATCGGTTCGTGTCGGGTTATCGTGTCGTGTCGAAAATTGACAGCCCTACTAGGTGCTGTCAATTTGAGATTTTCAAGAGCACCATTTATAATATATTTAATATCATCATTGTGATCAGCTAGAAACTTTAAAAGCTCAAGAAAATTACCTCGATTAATTGAATTCTTTGATTCATCATCATCACGAAATGCAAGCCCTTGACGTAAAAGAAATCAAACACAGTCAATTTATGCATTTAACCTTATTCGATAATCTTTTCGATTTTGATTTGTCTGCTTGTCAAATGCATATTGGATATGTTGTTTCTGATTTTTCAAAGCTTCACACCGAGCCCAAGCTTTGTTATGAGCACAATTAAGACCTCCGACATGTTCTTTCAGTCTTTCTCCCTTTTTTCAATTCCTAAACTCTTCACCAACAAAGTCATCATGTGCTTGTTCTCCAGGTTTTGATTTAAAGAGATAACAACAAAGGCAAAATACGGCATCTTTGGATATACTGTACTCCAACCAATTTGCATATTCAGAAAACCAATTAGAATTGAAAAGCCTTGATTTTTTTCCAAAAGTTGTGAAAGGAAAAATTATGCTTCAATGGTTGACAAGGACCCCTCGATATGTATGCCCTTCGAACTTCATCTCGAATATTTGGATTATAATCCAAAATCTAATTCTTAACCCCGGATCTGTAGGAAGGTCTTTTGCATCAAAATCGTCCCTACTTGATTTGGCATTATCATCATTCTTTCCAATAACAAATTGTTGGGAAAATTCTAAGTTTTGATTTGATACCAAAACTCAACTGACTCCAACCGAGTAGATGATTGCATCAACCTAAGTAGTATTTTCCAGCTCGCCTGTTTGAGCTTTAGATTTTCTAAAATTTACAGGTTAGGCAGCAGAAGATCCAGCTTTGCTACTAGCTGGAGTCAAATCTCAGTTGAGGAGTTTTCCAGCTGAGCAGAGTTCAAGACTGAGCAGAATCAAGCTGAAGAATGACCGAGCTGAGTCAAAGACAAGAAAACACAGCTGAACCAATCCAGTTGTACAGACCAAAAGAATGTCAACTCTGAAGACATCAGTTCAAGTTAGAGTTTCAGATCCAGCTTCAAATTCAAAAACCAGGTTGAAGTAAAAAATCCCGGTGTCAGAAAAAGTCAATCTACCTCGACCAATGAGGGATTGCCAAATCAGCATCATAGTGTGCAGAACCTAGGATCTGACACTGATGAAGACAGGTGAAGATACGCCCAATGGCAGATCGAACAGATCAGAAAGTAGGTGAGATTCAAACGGCTCTTCCAATGGCTAGTTTTGAATCTCTACCTATAAATACTAGTGTTCAACCTCAAGATCAAATACGAAAAACGCTCTACAAGCTTTCATCTTCTGAAATTCTCAAGCATTCAAAAGCTCTCTAGCAGTTCTTACTCTTTAAAAAAAATACTTTATCTTAAAGTATTTCTAGTTTAGAAATTGCCCAGTTTTTTATCTGATCCCTAGGCAGAATTCATTGTATATCCAAAGCCTAGATTTCGAACAAGTTCATCAAACTCAAAGTTCTTCATTGTAAGAACCCGTTCATAGTTGGAACCCCAAAACCAAATCCCTTCTATACCCAGAAAGGTTTGGTTAAAGTTACGCTAGCTTGAAGCGCGAAATTCAAGTGATTGTAAGGTCTTTTCAGTACCCAAAAACTGAAAGTATCAGGCTTCTACAGTGCCCGCAAACTATTAGAACACAACTTAGGATCGAGCTGCAAAGTTGCTTGGTACTCGTTAAACCAAGTGGTAGTAAATTACCAGTTTATCTGGTCGAGGACGTAGGAGGAGTTTCTCCGAACCACGTTAAATATCGTGTTCTTTTTCTGTTCTTTACTTTCAGTCATTTTCAGTTAAAAGAACTAACTCCATCAAGCATATCATATTTATCAAACTGCATAACCAGCTGCTTGACCAGGCCAGTTGTGTTTTCAAAACTGTAAAACTTGATTAAGCTGAAAACTTGAAGATAACACTTTCAAGCTGAGTTTTTCTAAGTTTACGAGCTAAGTTTTCAAACCACCACATTACGCACCGCCAGCTGAGTTATCAGTCCAGCTGACCATCTTCGTTAAGAAGTCGACAAGATTTAAAAGACCGATGTTTCTGAATCAAGAGATTCGTCTTGATCTTTCTCTATCAGTGGTCAACTGAACAGATCCATTTTGGAAAAACTCATATTATTGCATATTGTGCATATCGTGCATATCTTCATGGATTCTTCTCTTAACATGAATCTCCCGACATTCTCAGTCGATGACTATGCCATCTGAAAATTCAGATTAAAGAGTTTTCTATGTGCGCATCATAATATGATGTGCGACGTCATCACATATGGACCCATTCTTATTTACAAGCAAGAAAATGAGCTTGTACCGGCACAAGATGATGGACAACCAGTATACCAACAAATTCTCAAACCGAAAAATGAATATACTTCAGAAGAGAGGAAGCAAGCTGGTCTCGACAGCTTTGCGAGAAATACAATCTCATCAACCGTCTCAAACGCCTACCTCAGCAAAATCATCAACTGCAATACAGCGAAGAAGATGTGGAAAACCCTAGCTAAGTTATGCGAAGGGTCAGAAGAAATTAAAGAAAATAAGTTCACAATCGCCTGCCAGAAGTTCGATAACTTCAAGCAGTTAGCCAACGAGTCCATCGAAGGGATGGAGCTCAGATTTTCAAGCATCGTGGTGGAAATTGAAACAATCAGAACTGAGAAATACACCTAACGAGAAAAGAACTTGAAGGTCCTTTCAGCACTCACAGCTAAATGGAATACGTACAAGGTAGTTCACCAAAGTCGAAGTGACTTGGGTAATCTATCAACAGAAAGATTATTCTCCCTGCTCAAGGCGAACAAATACAACTTGAAGATCACCATGGAAGAATCTTCAAGCAAGCAAAACGACGGAGAGCTGACACCTGCACCGAAAGAGATTGCTTTCAAAGCCAAATCTGAAAAATCTAGACACATGCAGTCAGATGAGTTCTCAAAGAAAAAAAAAGGACAAGAACGATATGAGAAAGGAAGAACTACTCGAAGAAATTGCCATGTTGGTCAAAAACTACAACAGACTCAACACCATCAAGGGAAAATACAAGAAGTTCGCAAGAACTTACAGAGACAAGTACGCTGCAGCTGATGAAAAATCAGCTGACACCTCAAAACGGACAGACGAAAGCTGCTTCAACTGCAAGGAGCCGGGACACTACAAGCAGGACTGTCCCAAGCTGTCCAAGAAGGAAAAAGTTCTTCTAAAAAGCTAAGGCAGCTAACAGAAGAAGAGCCTACATCACTGACGAGGAGTCTGAGTGCAACAAAATGGATGACAATATGTCTTTCTCAGATTCAGAGAAAGATGCACTCATGGCCCATGATGAACCAGAATGGGATACTTGTTTCATGGGATAGACCGACAGACTCGACGAGGATGAGGTAACTTCTAGAACTCAAAATTTATCTAACCCCTCACCATCACACGAACACTCTACACAGGTTTCAGAATCAGGACTACCTGACTGGAGTTTAGTAGATAAAGTTATGAATGACTTCAAGGAGCTACAAGAGATCCTTGACATTACCATGTGTGAGTATGCCGAGCTAAAGGTTGAGCTAGAAAAGAAAAGAGCATCAGAAGCAGCTGATGGTACACAGCTCAAAGAGAAGGTTGTTTCACTCAAGGACAAGATAGTGAAACAGGATCAGCTGTTGAAGGAGTTCTACTACGAAAAGAAACAACTGTTGCAAGACTTGGAAAATACCACAGTTAAATCAGAAAGAAAGACAGCTGAGATCACGGAGCTGAAAAAGTCCGAAGAGGCGCTAACTACGAAGACGGTAGCACTCATCAAAGCTACCACAACATTGGAAGAAATCATAAGTGTTCAGCATCCAGCAGCACTCAAGACAGGATTGAGTTACACTGGAACAAAAGATATCACAAACATTGCTTCCACAAGTGGAATAAAAGTAACGTTTGTGAAGGCAAAAGTGAACCCAACTCCAGCTGCTCAGCAGTACATATCAAGAACACAGCAGGCTTCGAAAAAGCAAGCTGTGAGACAACCACAAGCGCATATCAAACAGCAACATCGTGATCAGCCCCAAAGAAGACAAAACAATAGAAATACAAGATACCAGCCTCAACAACAAATGGCAAGATATCAACCAAGATATCAAATGAGATACCCAGCTGGATATCAGGCATATGATTACCAACTTTAGTACCAATTCCAGCTTAGATATCACACAAGACAGCAGAGACAAAGGAACGTCTCAGCTGGAAACCGAAAAAGAACTAGATTTCAGCAGAGAAATCAAACTGGGAGACCACAGAGATCAAGACCCAGCCAGCAGCATGATTACCAACAGGACTGTCCCAAGCTGTCCAAGAAGGAAAAAGTTCTTCTAAAAAGCTAAGGCAGCTAACAGAAGAAGAGCCTACATCACTGACGAGGAGTCTGAGTGCAACAAAATGGATGACAATATGTCTTTCTCAGATTCAGAGAAAGATGCACTCATGGCCCATGATGAACCAGAATGGGATACTTGTTTCATGGGATAGACCGACGGACTCGACGAGGATGGGGTAACTTCTAGAACTCAAAATTTATCTAACCCCTCACCATCACACGAACACTCTACACAGGTTTCAGAATCAGGACTACCTGACTGGAGTTTAGTAGATAAAGTTATGAATGACTTCAAGGAGCTACAAGAGATCCTTGACATTACCATGTGTGAGTATGCCGAGCTAAAGGTTGAGCTAGAAAAGAAAAGAGCATCAGAAGCAGCTGATGGTACACAGCTCAAAGAGAAGGTTGTTCCACTCAAGGACAAGATAGTGAAACAGGATCAGCTGTTGAAGGAGTTCTACTACGAAAAGAAACAACTGTTGGAAGACTTGGAAAATACCACAGCTAAATCAGAAAGAAAGACAGCTGAGATTACGGAGCTGAAAAAGTCCGAAGAGGCGCTAACTACGAAGACGGTAGCACTCATCAAAGCTACCACAACATTGGAAGAAATCATAAGTGTTCAGCATCCAGCAACACTCAAGACAGGATTGAGTTACACTGGAACAAAAGATGTCACAAACATTGCTTCCACAAGTGGAACAAAAGTAACGTTTGTGAAGGCAAAAGTGAACCCAACTCCAGCTGCTCAGCAGTACATATCAAGAACACAGCAGGCTTCGAAAAAGCAAGCTGTGAGGCAACCACAAGCGCATATCAGACAGCAACATCGTGATCAGCCCCAAAGAAGACAAAACAATAGGAATACAAGATACCAGCCTCAACAACAAATGGCAAGATATCAACCAAGATATCAAAGGAGATACCCAGCTGGATATCAGGCATATGATTACCAACTGGAGTACCAATTCCAGCACAGATATCACACAAGACAGCAGAGACAAAGGAACGTCTCAGCTGGAAACCGAAAAAGAACTAGATTTCAGCAGAGAAATCAAACTGGGAGACCACAGAGATCAAGACCCAGCCAGCAACATGATTACCAACATGATTAATCAAAGTGATCATCCTCATCTGAGTCGGAGAATGAGATTTGATCATCATCCATTTCGCTCGTTTCGAACCCTTTATCCTTTCTCCGGGAGGATGACTCAGCTGGGTTTCTCTTTGGGTAGAGTTGCTTGTCGTGATGAACCTTCACGATCTTCTTGTATTTTTCTTTGCTGTGATCCAGCCTATTGATGCTCCGTACAAGCATGGCAACTTCTTCGCGCAATTCTTCTTTGCTCATATTTCTGGGTTCCTGGTTGGTTCTTCCAAGCTGAGCTGATTGAGCTTCTTTCCTTGGCTTGATTCTCAGCTTTGCTTCATTCATTCGGCTGGATGAATCTCTATTTGTGATCCTGACGCGGCCGTCGTTCAACCGCACAAAATAAATTTATACTCATATGCCCACGGCTAGATAGCTAGCGGTAAGAACAGGGTCGATCCACATGGAATTAATCGTATCTTTCTCTCCTTCTTACTCCTTCGGTGATGCAAAAGTGTTGGTCAGGACTGTCACTGTCTTGGGCATAATAATTGAAAAACTAAACTGAAACTAATCAAAGAGAATAAATTAAATAACAAGGTAAACCGGGACAAGGCTTGAATCATTGAACATAAACACTCACTCGCTCATTGGTGCAAATTTATTCACTACATGCATGCATCAATCGGTTATAGAAAAGAAATGATGTTGCCCCTAATTGTCACGCGTCACGCACAACACCACCCTATTTCCTCATCTACCCATATAATTAAGAGCCACCCCTGAGAGGCGTTCTCTTCTAACCCTAGACAACCTTCTACGAAGACACTTCAAAAGAAACCTTGCCCAAGGAAGCATTACGAATGAGGCAGACCCGAAACAGCCATTCCTCATGCCCAAGAGCACGGACTACTCACCCACACCAGTCATACTTTCAGATGCAAGGGACACCCTATGCATTGACCCTGAAATTATTTGTGATCTAGACTCCCTAGTTAATTAGTGATCAATTAATTACCAAGGTTGCCCAGAACGTATAGGATTCAGACCTAGTGCTTCGGGAACACATACATGCAGATCATTACGCCCTTATTAGACCTCTCGAGTGTTGCGGTTCATGTTCAAATCATCTTGCCCAATCCAGGCTTAAGTAAATTAGCTAGACATAATTAATACAACGAACAGCACAAAATAAACAAAGTAAAACATGCTTCGATTAAACAAAGGAAAAACTTACGATAATGTTGAGCATAAACTCTGGCCAAAAGTGCCAGCAGAAAACATAAACGGAAAATATTAAAGTGTTACCCGTAGGACTTATTCGTTTCTCACCACTCTCAGAATAACAATCGCTTCCTTCGACCACTAAAAATTACACATTATATAGGGGAGTTGCTAGGGTTTTCGGCCTCCAGGCCTGCTGAGTTGGGCTTGATTTGAATCAGGCCTTCTTTCCTTATTTAGTCCTGCCCAAATCTGCCTTCCTTATCTTCAATCAATCATGCGCTGATACGCATCTTCTAGTTAAGAAATAACATATTTCTTTCCTTATCTTCTCATAAAGACCCGGAAGCATTCCTCGCCCACAGCAACACCCTTCTCATCTTGCCCGGTGACTCGCTCGTCTTGCCCTTTATCTTTGTCTGCATAAGGTTGGATTCCGTGCGGTACATATGTTGGGTACACCATCTTTACTCAGCAGCTCCGCTCATGATACAAGCTTTGTTGCTCAAGCTGCTACCTTCAATCTGGTGCCCATAATGCTGACTTCATGCCTCTTTCACGGAATGCACCTTATCCTGCCCAGAATCGCACCTGTCCTGCCCTGCACACCCTTCCTCCAAACTGTGTCCTTCCAAACACAAACTGACCCGAAAATACGCACAAAGACTCGATCTAAACCTAAATAAAGACGCGAAAATGAGCATAAATATGGGCTCATCACACTCACACACTTTAAGCACGATTGTCCTCAAGCGTGTACTTGTGATTTGCCCACGACACAACGAAACAGAAAAGACTCAAGGACAAAATCAGCATGGTCAGAGTATCAATCAATTTGGGCATTATAATTGACAAAACACAAAGCAAATATCTGAAGGGAATAGTGCATGAAAACCATAAAATAAGTCAAGATTGGACAATGAGCATAAGGATTTCCTTACCAACACTCGTCACTCATGTGTTTAGGTTCAGTGTTTTAACGCTCAGGACAGACATTGATATGGTCACACTATAGGCTTGCCTGCCTTCTAACGTCTCCACCCCTTAGACTAGATCTTTAGCACTTATCATTAGGTCTTATTCTAGGTTGTAATGTAGGCTTAACGCATTTGGAAAGAAGTATTTATGGAACTAGGCTCTTTGGTCTTATTGAACTCAGTCTGGGCAAGATAATGCACCAGATTCTACTTCTTTATGCCTTTGTTCTCGGGCCGTAGCACAATCACCCTAGGACTTCTTATGATATTCATTTTTTTTCTTGAGTCCTTTCTTTTTCTTTCCTGACACTTCTTTTACTATGGGCATGCTTTGCATCCCTCGTTATTTTTCAAGTGTCTTGCCCAAATCTGATTACTACTTGCTCTCATTCTTTCCTTTTTCTCTTATATGCTTTCTGAGTTCTTATGACCGGGAAACCTATAATTATCAGGGCAATTTTAAATGAATTGAAAGAATTATCATCAAGCTCAAAAGGGTTAAACAAAAGGGTAGAGCAGTAGGGTAGGTAATTTTTAGGCTCTGAGCTCAGTGAAAGAAATTATGCCTAAGTCATCTAAGTACCTAAATCATGTCATTAGGATTTCAACAAGAATGCAGGCAAGTTCTAGTGACTTCCAAATCAAACTGTCAAAAATCACACAAGAATGAAAAGCTGTGTTGGGCATAAAACAACATTTATAGCTCAAATCCTCACAGGGTGTTGCTCACAATCCATTCCGTCATACTTATTCACATACAGAATGCATATACTCAGCACTGTTCATCTTGCCATAATTTAAGTTTCAACAATTATCATGCCTTATTGACCAAAACTCATAGCATACTGACCAACACACACAGGAGAAATGAAAATAAAAACATTTTGACAGAGGCCTTCCCCACTCACACACTTTGCTCTGGGCAAAGGGGGTCTTCAACCCATGGACTAACACAAACATTAAAGAAAAACGAGTAACCCCTCCCCACTCACACACTTTGCTTTGGGCAAAGTGGTTGAGTAAGAAGGTCATCACACAAACAGACAAAACAAAATAAAGACTGACTCAACATAAAAAAAAAAACTGACTACACTAACACTAGGGAGGCTAACAGTATTAAGAGGAAGGGGCTCCAGGAGGGTACCTCATTAACTTTGGGTGCAGAGGTATTTACCTTTGACTTCTTCTTCTTGACCATAGAAGTAGATGAGGGCTCAGCTGTGGTTCTTCCTCCTTGGGCGCAGTAAAGTGTGGATTGCCCTCAGCATCGATCTGGACAATCTTCATTCTGGCCAGGGCATTGCTCTCTTTGGCTACTGCAATTACTCATTTGCTCTATGTATCTGCACATCAAAGACGAAAACCACCTATGCAAGGAAAAAAAATAACTATCTATCCTAGGGTCAACACTAAGAAAGAAAATGACTTTGCTCAAAGGAAATTACTAAAATTAAAAGAAAACATCATACCAGGTTGCCTCCTGGCCAGCGCCTTGGTTAACGTCGTGGGCATGACGTGGATTTCCTTCTTCGGAGATTTTTAAAATCAAGGAGATCTAGAGCCTCCTTATGACCAATGTTTTGCCTATAATAGGCCTTCAATCGCTGACCATTCACATTAAGTGTATTGACTGACTTCGGATCCTTGATCTTAACAACTCCATTAGGTAAATGAGCTTAAACCTCAATAGGTACTTTCCATTTGGTCAAGAGCTTTGCGATCATGAACTTAAATCTTTCCAATATCTTATCAATGAAGGGCAAATGGAAGTGATTCTTGCGCTTCCTTTGGTTTGACTTCCGGTGGTCGATTCCAACCAGTTCGGATTTTCATGGCCATCAGCTTATTCTTCTCGTTCCCAACCTTTTGTATCTCTGACTTCTTGGGCACAATATGCACTGGGCTCATCTTTCCACTATCAGAAACTGGGTAGATTATGCCCAGATCTAATAGTTTCAGAATCTCCTTCATGACTACCTCCTTCATTGCCGGGTTGAGCTTGCGTTGAGGTTCTCTCACGGGCACAATATCTTCATCCAGTAAAATGTGATGCCTGCAAAAAGTTGGACTTATGCCCTTGGTGTTGGCCAGAGTCCAACCTATTGACTCTCTATAGAGATCCAATATGCCCCGGACTTTCTCCTCTTCTTCAATGGTCAACTCAGCGCTAATGATAACGGGCAGAGTCTCATTTGCTCCCAAATACATATACTTCAAATGGTCGGGCAAAGGTTTGAGCTCCAATTTTGGTGCTTGCTCAAGGAATGACATCAATCTATCTTCTTGCCTCAGTGTGGGAATCTCGAGTGGCTCTGTTCTTTGAGGTCTCTCGACTTCGGTCATCATATAGTTCACTGCCTGCGTGATCTCCATGTTGGTCTCTTGGGCAGTATCTTTCTCAGTTATGCCCTCCTGAATCACTACATCGAAGGGATCTTCAATGTTGGTCACTGACTCGAGTTCATCCACAGCTTGCTCAATATGATTAATATTGTTCACCATTTTTGTGTCACTGGGTTGCTTCAACGTTCGATAGATGTTGAAGGTTACCGTCTCCCCTGCAAATGCACATGTTAGCTTGCCTGTATCACAATCAATACGGGTGCGAGCAGTCTTTAGAAATGGTCTGCCCAATAACATTACTGGTGCCTTGGAACTTGATCTCCCCATGTCCAATACGTAGAAATCTGTTGGGAAGATTAGGTCTTCTACCTTGACCAATACATCCTCCAATATGCCCTCGGGAAACACAGTTGATCCATCCGCCAATTGTATCGCAACTCGTGTTGGCTTCAATGGTCCCATAGCCAAATCCTGATACATTGATAAGGGCATGACGTTGATAGAAGCGCCCAAGTCAAGCATTGTCTTCTCCACCTTCATCGAACCAATCTCGCATGGAATAGAGAACATCCACGGATCTTCATACTTTATGGGTATATCTGGTTGTAGGATTGCCGACACATTTTCTCCAACATAAAATTTAGCATCATCGGTGTACTTGACCTTCCTTGTACACAACTCCTATAAAAACTTTGCGCATCTGGGCATAGAGCGCAATGCGGTCAATATAGGCAGATTGATTTCTACTTTTCTGAATATTTGGAATAAATCGTTCATCTCCTTTTTCTCTTTATCCTTGGCCAATCTGCATGGGAATGGTGCCTTTGGTACATAAGCAGGTACCTCAACTTTCTTGGGCTTAGTTGCTGCCCTCTTTTCAGCCTCCCTTTCTTGGGCAAGTTCTTCATCTACCAAGCCCATACCAGCTTCTTCTGTGGGCAAAACTTCCTTTGTCTTCTTCTGAATTACCTCGGGCAGAGCCTTACCACTCCTCAATGTCACAGCGTTCACGTGGGCTTGATTAATCTCAACTTGAGCAGACAGTTCTCTTTGTTTCTTCTCCAGGCGTGCGATAGCCTGGGCAAGATACGAGAGTTGGGCATTGATATTGATCATACCGTCCCTAGTTTCTACTCTGAATTTCTCAAATTTCTGCTGTGTCTTGAGATTCTCCACGACCATCTTTTCAACAATATCTCTCAAAGAATCGCCTTTCTGTTGGTCACGATTATGACCATGATACTGTTGTTGTGGCTGTTGAAATTGAAGGGGTGCTTGATAGTGGTTGTTCTCATATCTCAGGTTCTCATTGTATCTCCAACCTGGGTTGTAAGTTTGAGAATTTGGGTCAAACCTCTTTTGCCCATTATTTCCCATCTATTGCCCTATAGCGTTCACATCCTCTTCCTCAAACCATGTAGGGCACTGGTCAGTTACGTGCGTTGTGGCCAAACATACTTCGCATTTCTTCACCGCTTTCTTCGGCACTGATCCAGAAGTTGTGCCCATAGCAGCGGTCATGGTGCTCATGAATTTTTCCATTTGAGTGCACAGCCGATCATACTTCTCATCTCCCTGAGATGTATTGGCCGTAGTGCTAAACTTCTGCATTTCTCCTTCATCCCTGGCCTCCTCGGCCATCTCAGTAAAAAGCTTGAATGCTTCGCTGGGTAACTTGTTGAGCACTGACCCTACACATGCTGCGTTAATCCAATTCCACTCTGCTGGCCTCAGACCGGCCACAAAGTATTGGATAAGATCTTGGTCTGGGATTCTGTGTTGTGGGCACTTGGCCAACAGCTGCTTGAATCTTCCGTTATAATCATACAGAGATTCTCCTGCCCCCATCTTGATGGTGCTGATTCTCTTCCTTCCATTCTGTATACGGGCAGCAGGAAAGTATCTTTCAAGAAATTTTTGCTGCAACTGACGCCATGTAGTCACGCTCCCCTCGGGTAAGGTATACAGCCACTCCCTTGCTCCATCTTGAAGAGAGAATGGAAATGTGAGCAATCTCACATAGTCACTGAAGTTCGGGTTATTGGCCGCCACAGTCCGTACTGTTCCACAAGCATTTCAAAGTCCTGAAGATGACGTTGGGGATCTTTTCCTAGCATATCGCTGAACTTGGGCAAGATCTGAATTAAAGAGTACTTCAACTCCCATTTACCAGCGATCTCGGGCAAAACTTGCCTGACGGCCTCAAACTTAAGTTATCTAGAAACATCATCGCCCTGAGGGTGTGTTCATGTGGTTGTTGATCACCCATGTTTTCTTCCTCAACTGGTTCCTGGTGATCAAAATAATTGTCTTCCTGGTCAGGGTGATTACCCTCTGCAGGGTTGTTTTCTCCTCGTCTCTTGGCTGCCCTTACCGTTCTTTCTAGATCAGGATCATACAGTAAAGGTCAGAGTTCTCCTCTTGGGTTTGGCACCCAGGACATACACAAGGCACAACCGCCTCCTTCACTCAAGAGAGAAAGTTACTGGAAAATCAATTCCCCGGCAACGGCGTCAATTTTGACGCGGCCGTCGTTCAACCGTGCAAAATAAATTTATACTCCTATGCCTACGGCTAGATAACTAGCGGTATGAACAGGGTCGATCCACAGGGAATTGATCATATCTTTCTCTCCTTCTTACTCCTCCGGTGTTGCAAAAGTGTTGGTCGGGACTGTCACTGTCTTGGGCACAATAATTGAAAAACTAAACAGAAACTAATCAAAGAGAATAAATTAAATAACAAGGTAAACCTGGACAAGGCTTGAATCATTGAACATAAACACTCACTCGGTCATTGGTGCAAATTTATTCACTACATGCATGCATCAATCGATTATAGAAAAGAAATGATGTTGCCCCCAATTGTCACGTGTCACGCACAACACCACCCCATTTCCTCATCTGTCCATATGATTAAGAGCTACGCCCGAGACCCCCAGGCGTTCTGTCCTAACCCTAGACAACCTTCTACGAAGACACTTCAAAAGAAACCTTGTCCAAGGAAGCATTACGAATGAAGCAGACCCGAAACAGCCATTCCTCGTGCCCAAGAGCATGGACTACTCACCCACACCAGTCATACTTTCAGATGCAAGGGACACCCTATGCATTGACCCTGAAATTATTTGTGATCTAGACTCCCTAGTTAATTAGTGATCAATTAATTACCAAGGTTGCCTAGAACGTATAGGATTCAGACCTAGTGCTTCGGGAACACATACATGCAGATCATTACGCCCTTATTAGACCTCTCGAGTGTTGCGGTTCATGTTCAAATCATCTTGCCCAATCCAGGCTTAAGTAAATTAGCTAGACATAATTAATACAATGAACAGCACAAAATAAACAAAGTAAAACATGCTTCGATTAAACAAAGGAAAAACTTACGATAATATTGAGCATAAACTCTGGCCAAAAGTGCCAGCAGAAAACATAAACGGAAAATATTAAAGTGTTGCCCGTAGGACTTGTTCGTTCCTCGCCACTCTCAGAATAACAATTGCTTCCTTCGGCCTCTAAAAATTACACATTATATAGGGGAGTTGCTAGGGTTTTCGGCCTTCAGGCCTGCTGAGCTGGGCTTGATTTGAATCAGGCCTTCTTTCCTTATTTAGTCCTGCCCAGATCTGCCTTCCTTATCTTCAATCAATCATGCGCTGATACGCATCTTCTAGATAAGAAAGAACATATTTCTTTCCTTATCTTCTCCTGAAGACCCGGAAGCATTCCTCGCACACAGTAACACCCTTCTTATCTTGCCCGGTGACTCGCTCGTCTTGCCCTTGATCTTTGTCTGCATAAGATTGGATTCCGTGTGGACCATCTTTACTCAGCAGCTCCGCTCATGATACAAGCTTTGTTGCTCAAGCTGCTACCTTCAATCTGGTGCCCATAATGCTGACTTCATGCCTCTTTCACGGAATGCACCTTATCCTGCCCAGAATCGCACCTGTCCTGCCCTGCATACCCTTCCTCCAAACTGTGTCCTCCCAGACACAAACTGACTCGAAAATATGCACAAAGACTCGATCTAAAACTAAATAAAGACGTGAAAATTAGCACAAATATGGGCTCATCAGATCCCTAGATCAAATTTGTTGGCTTTAAAGATGGAGAATAATTTTTCCGTCTCCATGCTACCAAGATCAGTTCTGCTTTGATGGACCACCTTGTGTGTACACCAATCTGAGGAGAGAGCTGCAAGAACTTTCAAGTTCTTATCTCGAACTGTATATTTCCCAGTTCGGATCATCTCGATCTCGACGACGAGGTTGGAGATTCTGAGCTCCAATTGATCAATGGACTCGCAGGGGAGTTGCTTGTAGTTATCGAACTTCTGACATGCAATTGAGAATTTGTTCTCTTGAATTTCCTCTGAGATTTCACACAGCTTGGCTAGAGTGTCCCACATCCCCTTAGTTGTTTCGCAGTTGAAGATCTTGCTGAGATAAGTGTCTGTCACCGTTGAGGAGATGACGTTGCGAGCGTAGCTGTCTAATCCAGCTTGTCTTCTTTCTTCTGGAGAGTACTTCATTTTGGGCTTCACAACTTGCCGGAGTATTGGTTCAGCTCCTGGTAAGGTTTATGCTTCTATTTCTGACTTCATGATGATGATGGGTCCATCAGTGATAACATCACATATCATGTCGTGATACGCGCTCAGAAAGCTTTTAAGTCAAAACTTCCAGATCTGATAATCATCGACTGAGAATATTGGAAGATTCCTGCACAAGGAAGATTCCATGACAATATGCAATATAATGATTAAAATTTTTTTTGAAGATTTTAAGGATCTGTTCAGGTGACCACTATCAACAAAGAGACTGACTTGACACAGATACAGTGGTCTTTTGAACCACTGCTCTGATACCAAATGATGGTCCCGAGACGGATACCTTGGTGTAGAGGGGGGGTGAATACACCAAGGTTTGAAAACTTTTCCAAGTTAAAACTCTTTTGAGTGAGCTGGCTGTGTTCGATCCAGCTGGAAGGCAGCTTGATCGACACAGCTGGCTGTGTGCGGAATGTGATGGGTTTTGGAAAGTCCGTCTGTTACTTCAAATAGATTGCAAAGCTCTGTTTCTCTTTTCTGTTAGTCAGTTTAATGTGGTTCGGAAAAAGACTCCTACGTCCACGACCAGAAACCTCTGGTAATTCACTAAGGATACCACTGACTTTACGTGCAGTAAGCAAGCGTTGCAGCTTAGTTCCTCAAGCTGGATACAAGTATACACGTACTGTATCGAAACGTAACCAGTCTGTTTACGGACACAGCTGAAGCCTACATTCAGTTTACGGGTACTGAAGAACCTATCCTGTAGTTTACGGATACTACAGAACATTAACCTTAACCTAACCTTTTTCTGGGTTTGAGTGTTTGGTTTTGGGGTTTCCAACTATGAACGAGTTCTTACAATGAAGAACTTTGAGTATGATGAACTCGTTCAAACTAGGCTTATGAAAGGAAGGATTTTATGCCTTGATACTAATGAAAGAGAGCTTCAGTAGCCTGAGAATGAATAAGAACTTAGAAGGATGTAGGCTGCTGGATCTTGAAGCTTTTCTGAGAGATATCTTGATCTTTGGTTAGACTTCTTTCAATGTAGTCTGTTGATCTCTCGTCTTGTATTTTCTCTCTCTCGTCTTCTCTCTCTCGATAAAGAAGACTCATATTTATAGAGAGAGATTAGAACTAGCCGTTGGAAAGAGCCGTTCTGAATCTCTACCTAACTTCTGACAAGTTGGTCTTGTCTTCTTCCTTGATTTCCTCGTAAAGCAATCTTCGGTCTGACTTCTAGGTGTTGAGGTGTCGAGTTCCTGATGGTCCAGGTCAGCTTTGACTTTATCTCAAGTTGACTTCAACTCTGCTGTGCTGGTGACTCTGAGTTGTCTTGAACTCTGCTGGTTTTTTTACGCTGAGCTGAGTCTTGGACTCTGCTGGGTCTTTGACGCTGAGCTGAGTTACCACATAAGCTGGGTCTTTCTCGCAGTTGTGTCTAAATGAACTTGATCATCTTGAATCTGGATAACGTTGCTGACCACTCGACTTGGCTTGCCCTGCTGTGTACTTAGCTTGGTCAGTTGAGTCTTTCTTTTGTATGCTGTAATCTTATACAGCTCTGCTGGGTTTCTCTATTGAGTCAGCTCTGATTACTCAGCTGATCTTCTGCTGTCTTCAGCATCTTTACCTGTAAACTTAGAAACTCTATGAGCTCAAACAGGTGAGCTGGAAAAACACTTAGGTTTGTGCAATCATCTACTCAGTTGGGGTCAGTTGGGTTTTGGAATCAAATCAAAACTCTTATAATTTTCCCAACAAGCTTAAACTTCAGATCAGATGGAATACTTCAACCTCCTTCTCCTCAATTTCTTTCAACTCGACAGGGGCTCAAACCCCTGCACCAAGTTCACATAAAAAGCTCTATCCAGTTGACGCTTCTTTGCAGCTGGATGATGAAAACCGAGCTAAACCCCATACCCCCACTTCATCTGAGGAAGTGGGATACCTAAGTCCATCAAAAGTTGCACGTGACGCCTCCATCTCAAGGTTCGATGACCTTATGCTCGAAAGAGTGACAAACGCACTGCAACAATATCCGGAGCTAGCTTCGCTCCCAGCCGCATTAGTCGCCATCAGCGACTTCAAGTTTTACATTGCTACCAAGATGTGCACTTGGTACGCAACTGAAGAGCTAATTCAGACCTACTCATTCGACCATCTGAAGTCTGAAGAAGTTCAACTGCAAGAGATTTTTGAATTTGGAAGTCTCCAGGATGCTTTCATGCATCAAGATGAGCTAATCCAAAATCTGATTCAAAAATCAAGGAATGATGTTGAGCCACCATCAGAAGACGTTATCTCAAGGGCCAACTCATACCTCCAATCACTCAGCTGGATTGCTCCAGTTGAAACTGCCAAGAAAGTTGTGTCTGCCATCACAGCTGAGGCAATGATTATTGAAGAAGGGCCAGCTAATGCAACAGCCGAGCCATAAAGTCCAAATGTCAATATCACTCGCGTTCTGGTCGAGATCGAGGCATCAAAACCTAGTATATCAGAATCCGGGAAACAAACATATTCAACCCAAGTGCTTTCAATCGCAATAAAGGATGAGATCGCCAAGAAAGTCGAAGAGATGCTTCTGCGAATCTCAGCTGTAGAAAGGCAAGTCGATTGGTAAGGACAATCAATCGATGACGTTCATCGATTCGCCCAGAATCTAGAGGAAAGCACAGATTGGGATCTCAGGCAGTCTCTAGTCTCTCACGGGATTGATCAATCCAATCATCTTGAAAAGAGAGTACCAGAGATTATTTCAAGACTCCAAAATCCGCTGGATGTAAAATTGTAAAACTTTTCAAGCCAGCTGGATGCTATCTCACAGAGGAACCTCTCCTACAGCACGGATATTCACCAACTGTACAACCTCTACAAAGATCTGGACACACAGTTCAGAGCTGACAACCGCAGCACAGTAGAGCTCAACATCGCCACAGCAGACAACACAGCAAAGATTGTTGAAGCAATTCAAGCAATGCACAGCTCAATAAGACAGTTGTTTGTCTCTCCCACTTTGTTGCTAATGCCAAAAAGGGAGAAGATAGTGAGACGAGAAAAACGTCACAGATGAGCAAAGGAAAAGCTGATGTATCTGAAGAAGTAGAAGTCCAAGCCCTTCAGTCTGGGATAAATGTTGTTGTTGAACTGACAACAGAGGAACCAGCTGAAAAGAAAGTCCAAGACAGTGGAACTACACCAGAGGAGCCAAATTAATCAGCAAAGGCACTCTGATAGATAAAGAAGGAAGCAGCGGATGCAGAAGTAAAGACCCAGCAAGCTGGGATTGAAGATTGAAAAATTGAAGTTTTGTTACTTTAATTTTTTTCTCTGTTTTTTTCTGTAATCATTGTAATTCCTAATAATAATAAAAAAAAAAATTTGCTCAAAGATCACCCTGATGACAATAATCCATTGTCCAGGCTCTGAACTCTAAACTTGATTAATCTGCTGAGACTTTCTCCGCTCTTAGATTTATGGGAAAGTTTCATATTTTTCTCAGTTAGGTTTCGGCATTATCAAAAAGGGGGAAATTGTTGGGAAAATTCTAAGTTTTGATTTGATATCAAAACCCAACTGACTCTAACCAAGTAGATGATTGCATCAACCTAAGTGGTGTTTTCCAACTCGTCTGTTTGAGCTTTAGATTTTCTAAAATTTACAGGTTAGGAAGCTGAAGATAGCAGAAGATCCAGCTTTGCTACCAGCTGGAGTCAAATATCAGCTGAGGAGTTTTCCAGCTGAGCAGAGTTCAAGACTGAGCAGAATCAAGCTGAAGAATGACCGAGTTGAGTCAAAGACAAGAAAACACTGCTGAACCAATCCAGCTGTACAGACCAAAAGAATGTCAACTCTGAAGACATCAGTTCAAGTCAGAGTTTCAGATCCAACTCCAAATTCAAAAACCAACTTGAAGTCAAAAATCCCGGTGTCAGAAAAAGTCAATCTACCTCGACCAATGAGGGATTGCCAAATCAGCATCCTAGTGTGCAGAACCTAGGATCTGACACTGATGAATACAGGTGAAGATACGTCCAACGGCAGATCGAGCAGATCAGAAAGTAGGTGAGATTCAAACGGCTCTTTCAACGGCTAGTTTTGAATCTCTACCTATAATATCAGTCTTCAACCTCAGGATCAAATACGAAAAACGCTCTACAAGCTTTCATCTTCTGAAATTCTCAAGCATTCAAAAGCTCTCTAGCAGTTCTTACTCTTTCAAAAGAACACTTTATATTAAAGTGTTTCTAGTTCAGAAACTGCCCAGTTTTTCATCTGATCCCTAGGCAGAATTCATTGTATATCCAAAGCCTAGATTTCGAACGAGTTCATCAAACTCAAAGTTCTTCATTGTAAGAACTCGTTCATAGTTGGAACCCCAAAACCAAACCCCTTCTATACCCGGAAAGGTTAGGTTAAAGTTACGCCAGCTTGAAGCGCAAAATTCAAGTGATTGTAAGGTCTTTTCAGTAGCCGGATACTGAAAGTGTCAGGCTTCTACAGTGTTCGCAAACTGTTAGAACACAGCTCAGGATCGAGCTGCGAAGTTGCTTGGTACTCATTAAACCAAGTGGTAGTGAATTACCAGTTTATCTGGTCGTGGACGTAGGAGGAGTTTCTCCGAACCAATTAAGTTAAATATCGTGTTCTTTTTCTGTTATTTACTTTCAGTCGTTTTCAGTTAAAAGAACTAACTCCATCAAGCATATCATATTTATCAAACTGCATAACCAGCTGTTTGACCAGGCCAGCTGTGTTTTTCAAAACTGCACAACTTGACTAAGCTGAAAACTTGAAGATAACACTTTCAAGCTGAGTCACATTCCGCACCGCCTGCTGAGTTATCAGTCCAGCTGATTATCTTCGTTAAGAAGTCAACAGGATTTATAATTGAGCTCTCACTCTCAGTTTTTAACTTGATAAAAAGTTTAAAAAGTTTTTATCTTTGGTGTATTCACCCCCCTCTACACCAAAGACTCCGCTCAGGGACCATCACAAATGGTGGTTCCAATGTTCTGTTATAAAATCTTTCCATAGCTACAAAATAAATTAAAATGTTATATTAATTATACTTTCTAAGTTTCTAGCTACAATTATATATATATAAAAATATTTTGAAAAAACAACCTAAAAATCTAATACACACAATTCGAAATCATTTAATCCAATAAATCTAAATCAAAATCATATTTGCAATATAAATTATATAATCAAATTCAAACCTGGAAATTGAGATGGAATGGAATAGAAGCTTCGAAATTATATAAAATTTTGTTTAAGTTTGATGAGAGAGGAAGGCGAGAGCGTCTCGTCGTCTGTATTGGAATTTTTCTGGTTTTGGGGGGAGTCAGTGGAGGGAGGGGTGACCTCAGACCTGTGTATCAGTATATGGATTGGGAATTGGGGTTTAAAGTTTGATTATTTTATTATATAATTTAATTAAATATATACATAAATATATAAACATGTATACTTAGTAAAAAAAATGTGGGGGCACGTGACCCCACTTGGGTCAAGTGCGTCCGTCTCTGTGTGCTAGTGCTACACACCTTCCGTGAGCACCTTTTTGTGGGAACCTCTCACGTTTTGTCCATATTAACACTATTCTATTTAATTTTTGATATTGTACATGTTTTATTCTAATACCTTAGAAATATTTGTTATTGAAATCATTAAATTTACAAATCAATCAAAATCGAAGATCGATTTTCTCTTTCCCCCTTCAACTTCAAAGAAATGAATAAATAGGACATGTCGAGCTTTGATTTTGATTAATTTATAAATTTAACGATTTCAATAACAATTTCTAAGGTATTAGAAGAAAACACAATATCAAAAATTAAATAGAATAGTGTTAATATGGACGAAATGAGAGAGGTGCCCACGAAAGGTGTTCACGTAAGGTGTGTAGCATATCACCTCTCTCTCTCTCACTATATATATATATATATATATATATATATAATATTGCAAGATATCTTAGGAGCAGAGCTAAGAGAACGTAGGTTTGTGCAAATTCTTAAACTGAGTCATTTATTCATAGTTAAAAAAATTTAAATATTTTACTAAATGATGAAAAAAAAATTGTCAAATTACATGATAAGCATGTAAAAACTAAGACGTTTTCTCAGCTTGTGTGTTTTGGAAACAATAAATCTATGCAGCCATAATGTGGGCACCCATAAACTGGTTCAATTAAAAAGAAACCCGATTCACTTAAATATGCCGGTTCAGAATTGAAATGGTCGAGTCAATTTTACTGTTTTACCCTTGACTATTTTCCCTCTCATAATTTTCGCTTACTTTTGTTCCCCCCCATTTGTCCCGCCCAATCCATTCCCTCTAATTAATTCCATCAACAACGCCTAATTGCAACGCCTAATTGTATCAATAACGCCTAATTGCAGCGCCTAATTGCAGCAATAATTCATTTCGGTCCTTGTTCTTCTTCATATATTTTTTGGTTAAATACTTCAGATACCTTTTGGAGAAGGTGATGGCTTCGAGGTCGGCGTCAGAGATCTTGGTCTTGTCGCGAACAACGGTGACGGAGTCGCCGAGAGCACCGGGCTTGTCGTTGACCTTGAAGCGCTCCTGGAAGAACTTTTCCAGAAGTTGATGATATCCAAAAGGCAAAATCTCAGTTCAAGGTTGAGGAGGAGGTGCGGCAGGAGAAGGAGGTTAGAGAAGCTTTTGCGGCGAGACTTTTCGCCGCCTTGTCTTCGATCAAAGCTTCGTACGCTCACCTGCAGTTTTCTTCGAAGCAGTGTTACTTGAAGAAAGAGATCCACGAATCCTCTCCGGAGACGGCTCTGAAACTGGCGGAAATTCAGGAGCAAAGCAGCCTCATCTTCCCACCACCAAATTAACAGTTGTGATTGGAGCAGAGGCGACGACAGCATTACGGAGAGCGAATTTATGCCTATTTAATCAGATTTTCAATTTTTTTTCTCAGATTTTTGTTCAAATCTTTTAAGTTGTGTAGTATCTGTTCCAATTTGCATCATCGTTTGCTCTGTATATGATATACAAGTACAACCCATTGGATTTTCCATTTGTTTGTTTTTCTGTGTAATTTTCGGTTAGAATATAAGAAGTATCAAGAGAAGAATAGGAGAGAGATTTATGCATAGTAGATGTTTGAAGAAATATATACCCAGATGAAAAAGAGATTAGTAAATTATTGGCAACATAATAAAGCAAAGCATTAAAACAATTAAAACAATATTAAATCTCAACACATGCGATGAGTTCTCAACAAAATCTTGAAATCACAGCAAATATGTAGAGAGAGGGAGATGGAGATTAATTAAGAAGTGAAGTAGAGCAGACTAGGAGAATTGAATATGGAATTAAAATCATTAAGTCTGCTCAAACAAAAAACATTAAACTTAAGTCTGCTCAAACAAAAATATTAAACCTTGAGAAACATAAAGATGCAATAAAACATTAAACTTCAAGAAGTTGTATGAGTTGTTTTTGGAGGTGGTGAAGCCAGCTAACGCAAACAGGGATCAAGATGGGAGTTCCAACCACCCCATCCCTGTGGTGCTAATCCCAGATTCGAGTTCTAGCGATGTTTAATTAGTTTTCTATAAGTTTTAATTTGCTCTAAATGTTTTGTGTTCGAAGTTGTTTACTTCTATGTAATGTTCTAGAGGATAAATTTTCCTATATTATGGTCCTCTTTATTGTACACGTCTTTATTGGATGAGTTGGGAGAACTCATAAAAATCCTATCTTCTATCTTATTTCAAATCTGATCAATTCATATGCACATTACTTTATTCTGCTTGGCTCTTAATAATTGTGGCTAATGCATTTATTCCATAAATTGGGGACTCATGCAAATTTATCCCAGAATATTGATTAAATTGAAATATACTATCATTATGGCCTTGAAGTTGGGCTTGACCCACTATGTTGCTGGTTAGTATAAAGAAGGTTCATGTTAAAGTGCACAACCATGTTGCTGCATGCTTTGATTGAAGATGAGCCCAAGAAGTACCAGACTCACTTTAGCTAGTACATTAAGAAGGGTATTGAGGCAGAGAACATCGAAGAGTTGTACAAGAAGGTTCGTGCATCAATTTGCGCTGACCCAACATTAAAGAAATCTGATAAGAAGCTACCAACAGAGCATAAGAGGTACAACCTTGAGAATCTTACTTATGAGGAAATGAAGGCTAAATTGATAGAGAGGTTAAATGCTCTGAACTCTGTTGCTGGTAATGATGACGATGACGATGATGATGAAGATGAGGAATGAAGCATCGTTCGTTGATAGCCATATTTGTGTTCAATTCTCCTATTCTGCTCTACTTCATTTCTTAATTAACCTCCATCTCTCTATCTACATATTTGCTGCGATTTCAAGATTTTGTTGAGAACTCATAGCATGTGTTGAGACTTAATATTGTTTTAATTGTTTTAATGCTTTTTTCGTGAAAACATGTTGCAAATTCAAGTATATGATTAAGCAGACATAATTAGCTCTCCATAATGTTGTCGTTGAATGAAAAAAAGAAGGAAATGTTTGTATGTTGCTGGAGATAAATGGAGTGAAGAGAGTTCTTTGAGAAAATAAATCTAAACCCCTAACATACATATATATTAAATTATTATTTTTATATATTGAAACTATCAAATACAATATGTAATTAATGTTTGTGTGCCAAATTTCAAATTTCAAATTGCAGCTAGCCTCTTTCATCTTAAAAAGGCACCTAAGGGTATATATGTGATTTTATTTGTCCACTAATCATAATTAATATTTTATTTAGTAATTAAGACTCAATATTTACTATTTTACCCCTGTATGGGTGCCCATAATGTGGCTAAATAGCACCACTCTTTTGGAAAAAAATCACTAACAACATTTTCGTCATCAATTATTGGAAATTAGAGTAGAGTTCTGTGCAGTCGACCACCATATACAGGATCCACAACCGCCCCTAATCTCATTGGAGAATGACTACGAAAAAATTAATGACACTCATCAAAATTAGCCATTTAAACTTTCCATAAATTTTTTCAGCATGAATAGTACTTTTTCGGTTTTTGATGTTAAAGACGCAAAAACGTCATTCTGTCTACTTTTTTTTTTTTATATAGGGATAATAATCTGTTAAAACGTCTTCGATATGTATATAGTGATTCACAAATAGTAAATTATGTTTTGGTGTATAAAACTTCAAATCCTAAATACTTGATGAAATTACACTCCTTGAATTTGATATTTAGTTTAAAAATCTTAGCATAGTAAAAGAACCGTATCAAAATATATTTATATATACTAGGAAAATGGTTGATCATATTCTCACGTGCGATCAGTCGCACGGTACGACCGTGGCACAGACTGAGCGTGTGCATCTCACGCGTACTAAACAAGAGGTCAGATTGGTGCGTGCATGACATGGGCCACTCCAGGCCCATGCGTGCAGTACACGTGTCCGTCTTACTTTATTTTTTTCCCTTTTTTCTAATTTTTCTTTTTTTAAATTTTATTTTTTCTTAATTAATCCCAATTAAGATTTATTAATTCTCAATTAATGTTATTAATCTATAATTAAATTTATTAATCCATAATTAAAATTTATATTAATTAATAAAAAAAAAAAGATAACCCATCGCACGGTTGGACCGATCGGACATAAGTGCGTCTCATAAACGCCCTTTTTAGTTTTAGAGAAGTAGAAAAATCATAAAATATCACATCTATGACCTATGTAATAAAACGTAGCATAGAAAAATCAAAAATGGAAGCAATAAATCAAAATATAATGAATGAAATGAAAGCACCACGCTACGGCCACGCACCCTACCCGGATGCCGACAGTGCAATCCTCTCGTTTTCTCTCTCACCAATCAATTGAATTAATTTGTAAAAAAGACTTTCTCCTCCTGCTCCCCTGATTTAAAAATGGAGTATATACTCCCACGATCTTGATCCACTCTCATCTCATCTAATCTCATCACAATCTCACATTAATACCAAATCAATTTTTGCCCCAAAAATCAAACCATGGCGAAAAAGGCTGTGCTAATCGGCTGCAACTACCCCGGAACGAAGGCGGAGCTCAAGGGATGCATCAATGATGTGCGGCGGATGCACTCTTGCCTGATCGACCGTTACGGCTTCTCCGAGGATGATATCACCGTCCTCATAGACACCGACGATTCCTGCAAGCAGCCCACGGGCCATAACATACGCGCCGCCCTCGCCGATCTCGTCGGTTCCGCCCGCGCCGGTGACTTTCTCTTCGTCCACTACAGTGGCCACGGCACCCGCCTTCCCGCCGAGACCGGCGAGGACGACGACACCGGCTACGATGAGTGCATTGTCCCCACTGACATGAACCTTATCACTGGTTAGTGCTTACCACTCTCTCTTTCTCTCTATTATGTTTTTCAATTTCTGTAGATTCATTGTTAATATTATTATTGTCGATCCATATGAATCTGGTGTGAGGATGTCAAATTTTGAGATTGACGAAAAATTGTGCAAAAGCAAAAAAGTGAATGTTTTGGAAATTTTTGATCGACATAAGATGTAGGGCACCTAGGCTGAGCTAAGCTACAATTTGTGCTGGTTTACTTTTCTGCTTCCTAGATGATGAATTGAGTTTGTGATCTCATGCTAGAAATGAATTGCAATTAAAATTTGTCAATTTATGAAGATTAGGAATTGTTGGGTTGATGGTGTGGTTTGTGTGATCAGATGATGATTTCAGAGATTTGGTTGACAAAGTACCTGATGGATGCCAGATCACCATAGTTTCGGATTCGTGTCACAGCGGGGGACTGATTGATGAGGCCAAGGAGCAGATCGGAGAGAGCCATAGAAAGAGTGGGGAAGAGGAAGAGGCTGGGGGATCCGGCTCCCGCTCCGGCGGATTCAGGAACTTCCTGCGCAGGAATGTGGAAGGTGCAATCGAATCCCGTGGTATTCACTTACCATTCCGACGACGCCAAGAAGGAGAAGAAGAACAGGAGGAAGCATTTGAAGGAGATGAAGGCTTACAGAACAAATCTCTACCGCTCTCAACTCTGATCGAGTTACTCAAGCAGAAAACGGGCAAGGATGATATTGACGTAGGCAAGCTGCGACCCACCCTTTTTGACGTGTTTGGAGAAGATGCCAGCCCCAAGGTTAAGAAGTTCATGAATTTCATCTTCGGTAAGATAAAAGGTGGCAATAATGAGCAAGGAGAATCAGAGTCCGGTGGAGGGTTTTTGGGAATGGTTGGAGGGCTGGCACAGCAGTTTCTGCAGCAGAAGCTTCAAGAGAACGACGAGAGCTATGCAGAACCTGCATTAGCAACCCATGTTGGAAGCAAGCAGGAAGCCTATGCTGGAACAACCAAGAAGGGACTCCCAGATACTGGCATCCTCATCAGCGGCTGCCAGACGGACCAAACGTCTGCGGACGCCACTCCTTCAGGCGACGCAAGCAAGGCTTACGGTGCTATGAGCAATGCCATTCAAACTATAATTGCTGAATCGGATGGTAGAATCAGTAACCGAGAGTTGGTGACCAAGGCTAGGGAGCTGTTGCAGAAACAGGGCTACACTCAGCGCCCAGGATTATACTGCAGCGATCACCACGTCGATGCTCCTTTTGTTTGCTAATAAGATTTGGCATTTATGACTTTCTATAAAGCCATTACATTTGATGACAGTATTGAATATTGATGGCCGGTTTAAAGAATAATTCATTCTTGTGATATGTTTCTCCAGTGGGCAGTGAGTATGTAAGTGTGGTTGTGTTTGTTTTTGTGAGTGTAAAATGGGCAATAAGTTGCTGACGGGATTGATTGAGATATTAGCAGCAGTCAGTAGTAAGTATTGTGATTGAACTGGTAAAGAGGAGCAAAAGGGTATTGTATTAAATTATCAGTCTCTAAGATGAGTTTGTGACAGTTACAATCTTGTCATGTTTGCCTATATTACATGAATGCTATATAGTAAGAGTAATATACAAAAAAACAAGTATCCAATGGGGCCTAAAAATTGGGATATTAACAATGCTGTTATCTGCGTGGATGTGATTGCACCAAAACGCTCAAAAATGTGGGAGTCATTTTCACTGCCAATTCCATATGTATGGTTTCGTCAAACCACGTTCGAAGTCATCCTAATTCTGCAGCATCTTGGCAGCACAAAAGCAAAAGTTGGAGACTACTCCTTCAAAAAAGATGGCAATACAAGTTTGAGCCCGCTTAACTCTCACTCGTCGTCAATTTCGTGAACCCATGCCAGATCTGCCAAAATATCAACTTTGTAAATACTATGCTCCGAAATATGGCTTAGCAATGACTCAGAGAGAGAGAGAGAGACCTTGCAACACTGTTTCAACAGCTGCATTTGGGATGAGCAATCCGACAATTCGTTGATTGTCAGAGGTGGTCTCTACACGCACAACCTTGATTCTTTTATGGCTTTGACGAGCCTGTCAAAAGGCACCAATATGTCAATTAAATAACTAGATATTTAAACCCAATAGTTCCAAAGCAGCAGGCGTAAAAGATCAAGCAGACCCGTGTCAGGATCTACATGGATCATTATGAGGAAACATGTCTTTACTTAGAAAGAGCTTGCATGCACTGATAGCATGCATGGCTTATGCAATCAATTACATGATATTCCTATGCGCTTCCTCTTCAATGATTTCAATCGTTTTATATGTTGCTGGATTAAAATATGCATGCACGTCATGAAATTAAACGCTAAATAAAGCAAAAGTAATTGGCAAACCTGCTTGGAGAGTGCCTTCTCAACAGTTCCCCAAACAGGAAGAATGAGGCCACCCAAAACATTCACTTCTTGTAACCTTCTTCCTGTGGTGCAGAAGCTGCCCAGTTTACAGTTGGGACCATGCATGCACTGCATGTCAAACCTCAATAAGCAGTCGCTTCTTGAATACCAAAATACAACAGCATAACGGATATCATAGAGCCATAAGTAAAATTGTAAATGAGCCTTTTCTTTTTGTGTTTTGCACCTAGACTTTGAAATCAGGGATATTCGTGTGATTACTACACTCATTATGTCATCTAAGAATTCGGAAATGTTTAAGGTTTAGCAGTTAAAATGAAGTTATGATTCTTAACCATATTTTAATAGACTAGAGCATGCCTCAACCATAAAAGAAAAGGATAAAATATCAAAGCTTTCCAAAAATAATTTAGTTCACTCCAAAGGCATTGTGCATAGTGATAAAACACCAAAAAGACACAAGGACCAATAACTTATATGCGATCATTGTTACCTGCATGGATGAAACTTCATATTCACCTTCCCAGCCACTACGAGCTTTCTCAAGAGCTGAAATTTTTCTATATTTTTCTTTCAGTTCTGCTAGAGGCATCTCCCTGGATATTGTAAGTGATATCAAGAAGCCTAGCAGAGAGATAAATAATGAAATCATGTGAAATTCTGGTTGGAATGTCTACGCACCTGATAGACTCCCCAAGGTTTGGCCGGCAAACTTTGTACATTCCAGAATCATAGCTGAAATGAGGATAGAAAATTAACACAAACACAATACGGGCATGCATCCGCAAACTGGTATATCGACAAACACTTAAGAGGTTTATTCCATACATTACCAGAGCAAATAGAATAGTCAGCATGGCAAACAAAATAAAAATAGAAAAAGTTCAAGGACCAGAAAATGGTTGAAATGAGAAATATAACATCATCCTCAAAAGCCCATTTGTCCTAAAAGTGGATTTTTCTTTCTCCATATTCCATATACTTATAATTAATATGATGCATGTAATCAGATTAGTGAACTGCTATAAATGTAGTTTGATATCTAGAACAATCTTGAAAAGGCTAATCATGCCACCGGCAATCTAGCACAGTAAGCATTATCTGCATGCCACAGTTGAGTTAAATCAGACTGGACCATAAAGTTAAATCAAAGACTGGACCAAATGCCCACTGAAAATGGGCTGCAAGAGACCCACGGTGAACCACCCAAAACCTTAAGAAACCAGCAAACCTGCCAACCAGAACAACCTAGTTCTGAGCTTTGTACACATTCTTTTCATTTTCCACTTGGATTGTATTTGTTTTTTTTTTTTATTATTCACTCAGCTAATAGATGACTAAGATTGAGGATGGAGGCTATGGAGATGGTTGTACCACTTAAGCCACAAAAACCCACCTATTAACATAGAATACCTACCTTACTAAGTAAAGGAGAAAACCAGCTGGTGACGAGGAGACTGCCAGTAGGGAGAGAGATGAAGAAAGAAAAACTAAAAAGAGGAAAAGTAAGTTTGTTTTTTTTTAGTTGGGAGATGGGGGAGCATTGGGGCTTTAACCATGGACCTCACTCACATGAAGTCTTTGTCGCTTGGATGTCCTTGAAAGGACAAAGCACTTTTGTATTAGTAAACAGAGCACCACAAAGAACGTAGGGTGTACACAGGAGCTCTTTAAAAAAAAAATAGCTAGTTTAAATCAACAATAAAATATTACTCCCTCTATCCCGCTATTAATGGCTCGTTACTGTTGGGCACGGGAATTAAAGTGTAAAAGATAGAAAAATGGTAGGGTCCACACTTTTTGAAGGGTTAATTTTTGCTATTTTGGGTCCGAGCCATTAATAGTGGAGCCCAAAAAGGAAAGTGAGCCATTAATAACGGGACGGAGGGAGTATAATTCTAGAAAGCTTGAATTTATTTCAATAATTTAAGTATAATGTACCATTACATTTAAAATATAATTCATTAAAATATATCTAAGTTAACTGGTGTATTGACACTGGTCCCAGGGACCAATGCAATTCTACAGTTACATGTCTGAGCTGGTTAAGCACTTGATAGAATGGATAACCTGAGTGAGTCCCGAAGGCCAGCACCAACAAGATACATCAACCAATAAGCAATGGTGACATCAAGGGCTATGATTGATACAGGCTAACGCATTTTATTTTATTTTATTTTTTGGGGATGCCTCACTTTAACCATGAAAAATTAGTCACAGCAAAATTTTAGCCATGGATTAATTAATCATAATGGTTATGCAAATGTATGTCAAGAAGAAACAAACATACTCTTCAAATGCTAAAATATAGTGCCGTTTTCCCATCCATTCTCTCCTTGATTCATAGAATCCATTGTTACTTGACCCAGTGTCATCCTTTTTCTTTTCCTCAAGCAATGAGGAAGCAGCCTGCATAAAATAAAAGTAAACACATCGTCATGAGCTTTTTGAAACCCATAAATTTAATCTGTTAGGATTTTAAAAAAAAAAATATATATATATATATATATATATATAAATACCTCCCATGTCATTCCACGATCCAATGTGAAAGTAAACAACACAGTGGATGCCCCAGACATATTATCAACATGAACGGTCTGAAAAATGTGTATGTTAAGAAATGGTATAATGTTAAACCCACAAAGTCACTAAGGAGTATTGTAACCTTTGGTGCTCCCTGCAACTTGATTGTGTTAGCCTTCACATCAACAATACCAGAATCCAGATGCCCTTCAACACGTGCATTCTGAATATGAAGATCGAGGATGCTAACAAATAACTCAAACAGCCTGCAATACCATTATCATCTTCTATTATTGATGATCATAAAAAATCCTGTAAAATTAAAACTGGTCAAATACACCGCCATACCCATTTTGAATCCCGGGAGGCACCCCTAAAAGTCGGTTCAGGAAACGCCCGACATCTTGCTTGTCTGAATCAACAATACGGCCAATATTCACAGGATCACCTACAAGCATTAGAAGACAAGTTCAATTTGGGCCATGAGAATATAAGTGACTCTCTATAGATGAGAGTTATATGCTATGAATCTACCTTGTAGATGCCGGCACCTACACAAGAATGAATAAATGAAACGGAGGAACAAAATGTAAAGTGAAACAATAGTCGAGAGAAAATTTTATTAAACTATTACCAGGAACTGCATCTCTAACTATCCCAACAGAAATAAGAGCCTGCCTTCCCTTCTCAATGAAGTCTTCTATTGTTTCAGGTTTTTCAGATGAACACCCTGGTGGAACAACGGGCCAAGGTTCCTAATGATTCAAAATAATATAACTTTACTTCACTAAATTTTTTTTTTTTTGGTAGTTTCATTGCAATATAAAAAATATATATATATCATCCAGGTTAGCACCTTCTTTTCCATGAGTCCCTTATACAACGTCGCTAAGGCCTTCTTTCCAAATGCACTATCATAATTATAAGCACTGAGAGATGGTCCAGCTCTGCAATATACTGTTCTGTAAGCCAACTAGTGCAGGATAAGGTAAAACATAACTAAAATGTATCTTATTGGCTACAAGATGGTATTACCTACGGTCTCCCTGTGTCAATGCTCCAAGAGATTCAAGTCTCTTTGCAACAATGGAAGCAAAACGCCGTTCACCGCCAAGATTTGTGAAAAGCAGCCTGTGAGAATAACAAAATTATTTACTTTCAATCTTTCATCATCAGATTCGGGTCCACTTCACAAGTTTGTGGGCTATAAGATTGTAAGCAATTCATAGTATGCCAAATAATTTTATCAATACATCAGGCTTACCTCCAAGCTCATGTGTGGCATGAGTGAAGTACAATTTTGATGCTAGAGTTGTTAATTTCATTTTAGGATAGGACTTAATATATAAACTTGATACAGAATTTCACATCTTATAAAATGCTCCCTATTTAGGAAAAATCTCAATGTCATTGAAACACTGTAGACTGTCTCTTTTATCACTTTCAGTTGATAAGTACTAATACGCAATGGTTTTGGGAATGGGGAGATTATATTGTGTCCCAAGCATAACCATTGTGTGCAGCAATCATGAGAATTCGCTTCAACAAGCATATTCCACAAAATCCAATTAGGCAATTACTTAGCGCAATAGCTTGTTGCATTCGTTTAGAAAAGCAAGATGGAGAAATGGCACGTTTTTATATAAGTGTGAGACTCTGTTTGCACATATTGCTGCAATAACTGTCATAAAGGTCTTTAATCAAACCAGATATCCACAACCACCTGTACTCCGGTGCAAAAGCTTGATTTGATCTGTGAGTTCTTCCGAATTGTTGAATTGCTCTATCAGCACTCCAAGGTAATTCTAGAGTTAAATGAACTCTTCTTTTCTGTTCCCAAAACAAAATGATTCAACTTAAATGGACAAGAAAATGACAGAGAAGCAACAAAGCATGAGCCGAAGGCACAACTACTAAAACCACTAGAAAGAAGATACCAACTACGATACCTGATTGACTGCTCTTCTATCTGCTTGCAAGGAAACACCAGCCGATCCAGCCTCAGAAATAATAGCTACTAGTTTTTTACCGCCCATAAAGAGCTGTTTTTCATGCATATTGACCATTTCCATGGTCACATCTTTCCTAATGTATACATCATATGAGTTAGCTACTGCAAATGCAACTCAAAATGATGATACAGAGACATATCCCAACTCACGTGTTCCGTGCTTGATAAGTAACACCTTTTCCGCCTGAAGCCCTGACTAGCATGCCTCGCCGCCCTGTGATTTCTGCTACTTTATCAGGGCCTCCAAGCTGCACCAATATCACATAGCCAATTGAGTAAGGTGCCTGGATAAGAATTTCTATTTCTACGGTATAATTACTGATATTACCTGATCAATAATATCATCCAATGGATTGTTAGGAAGATCCAACGAGCGTATTATTTCTAGAATTTTCTTTTTTCGTTCAAGGGCTCCTTCATATCTAATCAGGTGTTGTCATCAACAAGAACGCCACAAAATTCACAAAAAGACGAACAAGAGATATTCCAAATACTTCATAGAAAAACATAAATTACTTTTCAACAAAGGTACCTTTTCAGCACTTCTGCATAGTAGACTTGTTTAGCTCGGAGATACTCCTCTGTTTTCTCCTTGCACGAGTAACATGACCAATCCCCAGATATTTCTTCTACAACAGGTGGAACCAGACATGCAGGGTGAAGAAGCTGGCTGCAACATGAACATTGAAGCAATTTCTTCCTTTCCTATATTCGTGGATAAGTAGACAATTAAGGAACAATAAAACAGCTGCCCAACTTATCCTTGTCATATCTAAGAAAAAGGACAAGGGAAATGACATATACCCCTTCCGAATTGCAAATGTTGCAGATCTGGAACTCATCATCAGATTCAGTTTCAGGTTCAGTGTCGGCTGAATTTTACAGAAAGACCAGTCATGATGAAAGAAAATCATAATAATTCGAAAAAGCAAGCAGCAAAATAAATAGTATATGGTTCATATTTACAGGAATATTTTTGTTAAGTAAAATATCAGCTTTGATAATAACTACAGGTCTGATGTGTGCAAGCTGTACAATCTCAGATACAGGGAGTTCAGGGAAGTATAGCACAACCTAATCAAAAGCAAAACAGCTTCTTCCTTACTATTGTACTTAAAAAAACTCGTATTTAGCAGTGACACATGAGATAAATCATGAAACAGAAGACTATTTAAGCACAAGGTCTTTCTCAATAAGATTAAGAGAAAATTGAAATCTAACTATTTAAAAAAGGGATATGTAAAAAATTGTTTAGGGAAGATACTTTTAGTAGAGAGCAATTGTTTTCTGCAATGACAAAATGTCTTGTGTAAAGCTGGATTCAGGGTGTCGTAGTTGACTGTTGATTTTGCTGAAATAAGTTTATCACATAAGAAAGATATTGTAATTACTTTCAGATTGCCATTCGCTTTCTTCTTCACTTTCAGCCTCCCATTTAGCAACTTTCCTTACCCTCCCTGCAAATGAAACACCAGGTGTAGCTGAATGCCTCTTTCTTTGAAGCTCTTTTACACTGTCCTCTGCACAATATGCAAAATAATGTTATTTTACCAGCATGAAAGAGAAGTTATAAACATTTTCACTGTATAACAAATAGATACCAGCAAGTGGTTCAGGCTCATCTGGAAGGGGATAATTTTCCTCGACAAATTTCAACAATAACTCACGAGGCCCAGATATAAAATCGTCCAGCTCCAGACCCTATCTCAATACAATGAAAAGTTTCAAGAAGTTATTCAGAGAATGTTGTATCAATAAAATCCATTGGCAATATGTATGATAAAGACAAAAAATAACTTTGGAAATCACAAACTGAACATGAGAATTTTTAATACTCTTCACTCAGAAGTCAGAACCATGCCACAAGGAAATATGGAAGAGATTTATCTAATAATTTGAATTGCACAAAAACACACAGTGAAGAACAAACTTACATATTTGGTAATGGCTTCCTCAGTCCGTGCCTCCCCAGTACTCTGTAGGCCTATGACCACACACTTATTTTCCAGCAATGCTTGTTGAGAAAGTCTAACGACTGCAGGCACTTTAGCTGACATACACACGTGCCTAAAGAAGCGCTGTATAGAACACCCACAAAAAACATGCACACACATACATACACAACCATAATGAAAAGTCAACTATGGGAAAAAGGTAAAAGTTCCAAGCTAAGAATTTTTACTACAGTACCTGATGACTTGCCCAGTACAATCTCCAGAGTTGACTCAAATTAGGCCTCTCATTTGCAAGAAATGTACTGCTAGCTGATAGCAATTCCATTCTTAATTCAATCCAAAACTTTGTTGCTTTTTCATACATATCCTGAGACCAGCAAAAAGACTAGTTAAGAACAAGATGAGAAATATCAAGCTACGAAAGGGAGGAACTGAGAGTCACATGCTCATTAAATTTGAAGAATAAACTAATGATATCAGTAATCTATAAAATTGCTTGAGATTGATGGATAGTTTTCCTCAATGACACCAACACAGGATCCTTGAAACTGAAGTAGTGCACCAATTATCCAAAGAACAAATAAAGCTTTCTTATCGTGCTAGACTTTATTATCCTATGTCCCACAATTAAAGGAAATATAAGACAACAGGATAATGCAATTGAGTACCCATAGAATATCAGTCATTTTTTTTAGGAAAATGAAATTAAGAAGCACCTTACTGCTATTGTTTTCCACTATTGTTTTGCTTCCTACATATCTTGGGAGGAAAGTGAAATTTAGAAGCACCTTACTTACATTTTCTTTTTCAGCAGAGGATTACTTATTTGAAGTTTACTATTACTGTTGTCAAACTCACACATTCTATCGGCTTATTTCATCAAGGAAAAGCTCATCCTAAACAATATTGGCATTGGAAACTCATACAGATCTAGTAACAGACAGGAGAATGACAGCAAAATTAAAAAATATCACACGGCATAACATTTGTGGCACATCACATGGTGTTGAATGAGTAGTTGATAAGTACAAAAACAAATGCCAATATTGAATACAAGACATTATAGATCTTAAAAAAGAAACCAAATAGCATTTAAGATTATTTAATAGTTAATGATAAGACCCACATCTCCTGGCAGCAAAACAAAGGGATATCGAACATACCATCATTTTGGCATCCAGTGGAACTTCAACAACTTCAAATTCCACGCCTTTGTAGCTTAGCGTGCGACAAACATACATCCCTCTAAAATTGAAGACATTTTCAATTTAAAATCTGATAGTTTCAAAGATATTCCAGAGAAATGTTCTAACCTTGCTTTCATATCCATGGCAACAAGTTCCAGAGCTCCAACACCCCCTTTATCCATTGCACCTGCAAGAACCAACTCAAAACTGTTAATGATCATTTGTAGAATTACTTTATATGATAAGAAGTAGATGGCAGAAAATAAGATAACTACACTTGAAATAAATATCCATCAATCTCAAAAGTATATACAAATTTGAAACATTATTGAACACCTAATCTATGCCACATCTTGTTTTGAGGGGCAAAAAAGTATTTGTGTGGAAAAAGAAAAGGGTGCACGACTAGAACTGAACTGGAAAGATAGACCACATTCAAAATCCATCAAGGACATTCCAGATGAACAAAGCATGTTACACACTGATGAGCAGACCCTTACATAAATGTGTTCCTTCTCACATTTGTCCTACTCCTATCCATTGTTAAACAACTCTTTACTCAAAGCATAAATATTCTTTCCAAACATTTGAAAGAGTTTCCTGACAGAATTTCTTGAATGAAATAAAGAAAGTGGAATATTGAGAACAAGATTTTGCCCTTGGAATTAGAAATAGAAGTTTGTGGCAATATAAAATCGGGGCAATGACGACTTACAAAGTTACAAAGACAAATCTTGGAGGATATTGGTAAACACGCAATTCCAATATTCAAACTACATGCATATGTTGAAAGAGTAAGAATCTAATTTCACCAAAATATTAAAAACATATTAAACGGATAGGCGCATGTCAAATGAAGACTGCACCTAAAAAATCTCGAAAATCAGCAAAAGATGTTCCGAGTCCCCAAAGACCGAGGCGAACCATATAACCCAAATTCCGTGGTTCAGAAGCACCAGTTGCTGAGCAATATATGATGCGAGCTTCAGGAAGTCTGGCCTACATTAGAAGAGTTCAGAAGCAAAAGAAAATATCCTTTAAATGCAATGCATATGCTATATAAAGTGCAAATGATAAGATGGAAAGTAAGTGGAGCATATGAGTGTCTTGAAGTACACAGGTGCACGTAGCAGTAAAGACTGCAGCACTCATGTGAAACAGTAGCAGGTAACTGGCAAACAACCAGAATTAGGAGAAGCACAATGGATACAGCCTCACAGAATGTAATTCATAACTATTGAAGGAACAGGATGTTACGCTTAGAGTCTAGGGTTTTTGTTTATTTATTAGCTATGGTATAGTATCAAATTGTTAGTTGTCAATTGGTCCACGGGCTCTTTTTTGGGTTTCATATGGCCTAGCAAATAAAAGTGGTCTTCTCCCTACCAGAAGACCTGTCTAGGATTTATTTCTTGAACTTGGGCAAAGGAGAGAACTCTTCTGATCATCTTTGGGATGAACTGAAAAGACTCTGCTACTTTTGATATTGTTCATTCAATTAATATTTCTATTTGGTTCTAGTTCTTGACTTTAATAAATTGGTCCGACCTGCCGGATCGGTTCATATTAGAAACTCGTCAAGATGTTCTTGCAGAGATGGACAACAGAGTGGAGATGTTGGAGAAGGGGAACGTAACAATATGGGTTGAGTTGGAACAGGGGCCCTTAGGCTGGAAAAGATTGAGGGAAAGATTGACAAAATTGACCTAATTTATGATTTGCAAGTGAAGTTGGAAAAACTAGGGCAGATGATGTCGGTGATGCTGTGAGACGGGGGGCAGTCCGGCGGTGATGGGCAGGCGGCTGATAGCCATGGCCATGCTGCGACAGGTGGAAACACACACAACAGGCGCCGAGCAAGGGCGCGAATGGAGAGTAGGCGAGTGCCGCATCTGGCGGTCTCGCTGGGACGGGCTTGGGAACATAGGTTGACGAGGCTGTGGGGGCAGAACACAAGCTCCCGCGACACCCCAATCAGTCTCAGGCCAGAATATCAACAACCCCATGGGCGGGCAGCACTACACCTGCAGCAATGCTGACCAGGATTGCTTCCGGGTTCCTCCTGACAGCCACAACACGGCAGAAACTAAGGCCGCACAAGAAGCATACTTGGAAGCAGCACGATTTTGACGGGGGCAGCCCAGAAGGGTGGATAGCCCAGGCTGAACAGTATTTTGGCAAAGTCGATGTGGCATGATCTCCATGGAAGGAGATGGCCTTACATTGGTAACAATTGACAAGATCCAAGTTCCCAACCTTAATGTGGACTCAAAACAAAGTTGGAGATGCTCAAGATGTATGGAGTCTATGGACAAGACTCAATGGCAAATACATTTGAGCCCCTGATGTAGACTCGGGACTATAAGTGAGTACGTTAATATGTTAATCTGATGCTTAGCACATATGCCAGGTATTGACTCGGGATGTTTTTTACATGGCTTACGTGATGAAATACGGCTACATATCAGAGCACATGAGGCAAGGGATTTATTTGAGACAATCCATCATGCTGAGGTTGAGTGAGAACTGGGGGCAATGAAAATGCAATGATTCTGGCAATAAATGGGAACTATTCTATTGGGTCACTCGAACACATGACCACATGCAGCTTTCAAATCAGCCACACTAGCTCAAACATTCAGCAGGGGTCCTCACCTACAGTGACAGCATCTGGAGGCTAATATAAGTATGTCACCAATTCTGGCAACTCAATGGGGTCTAACATGAATCAGATAAAAAGTAGATCAAGCCGCTAAATGTCTCACAAAGAGTGTTTGGTGAAAAGAGCTACAAAAGAGTGTTTTGGATGTGACGAGAAGTACACTCCGGGTCATCGTAGTTCGGATAAGTCGCTGCAAGTGTTTATCATTGATGAATCCACCAAATGATTCAGTTGATCCGCAGGAGGAGACGTGTGCGGAATAGACGATGCAAAAACCTAAATTACCGAATCCCCCCTTGAGGACAAGGCTGTTTGGAAAGGGGGGAGAAATTGTTACAAATAAAGTCTTAGGGGTTTTTATTTATTTATTAGTTGAGGTTTAGTGTTTAATAGTTAGTTGTCAATTGGTCTGGGGGCTCTTTCGTGGGCTTCGTATGGCCTAAAAAATAAAAGAGGCCTTCTCTTTACAAGAAAACCTTTCTAGGATTTATTTCTTGATCAGAAATGGGGCATCGCGTTTGGGCAGAAGAGAGAACTTTTCTGATCGTCTTTGGGCATATGTATAAACTCTTCTGACTATTTCCTAACTTTTGATATTGTTTATTCAATAAATATTCCTATTTGGTTCTAGTTCTTGTGTTGGATTTCTCTTTACCCTAACACAGGAACTAAAAATAAAATTCAGGATGGAATCGTGGGACAGGTACATTATTCCAGCACTAGCGTCTTGGTATCTATTAAGTATATAAATGTCTTGATGACTTCATGTTAGCGCATTATCCGGTTGCTTTCTTCTTACCATGATATGTTACGCTAGCAAAAACAATTGTAGCTAAAAAATTTATATAATGTTCTAAAAGCTAAAACCAAATTATTTTAAGGGATAATTAATCCATGTGTTGTCTAACCCATAGTGTAGGAATCAGGAGACACAAAGGAAGAAAAGACAGATGAAAAAACGATAGTAGCAAGTAGAGGATCCTGGGTGATGAAATTGCTATACTTTTCGGAGCAAAGAAATATTAAAAATTTAAAACTATGAAGTATCACATGGGCACACCTTAAGAATAACAGTGATAACATTATAGAGCAAAAGTAGTGGAGTGCCACCTGGATATCAAGAACAGCTTCGCCCGTCTTTGTTGGTTGCCCCCCTGCTTCAGGGACCAGATTTTTTGCTTTATGACACTAAAAGAATAAATTTAATAGATAACATAAGAGTTCATTACATCAAAGTATGATTATTGATCATATTATCACTAGCGATAGAAATCATAGGATGCATTTTCAAACAACCTACCTCATCAAATACAATAAGTCCATCCAATTCACCAAACCATTGTACAAGCTGAGTCAAACGCGAACGCCCTCTCTCAGTGGATGCAATGAGGCTGCTATAAGTCAAGAAAACAACTCCCTCCTTAACCTTATGTTTCTTGGAATCGAGCTTAGAGTAAGGAAGCTTGTTCAGAGGATGAACTACAAAGGAAAAGTATGACAAATGCAACTGAAATGTTAGAAAAGTAGACTAAAGAAATCAACAAGTATGGTGATTTATTTTCTAACTAAACAGAGTGTGGAACAACATCAGTGCAAGCAATTAACACAAACATCAGAGACAGAAAATATATAGAACGAAGAGTGGACTTCTTCCCATATTTACTTTTAGTTCATTAATGAAACACTAATTTTCCACCTGAACCATTTAAACTATTGCCATGTATATCCTATATTCCATCCCCAAATGTGAACTAACATAACAATGTAAGGTGTAATCTAAGCGTTATGGCTCTTATCAAGTGATGCAGCTGAATTGATCCGAGCATATGAATATATCATAAAAGGAACCAGATTGGATATCTAAACCTACTCACATTCATAGTCAATGGGCAAGGCAGCAATTTAGTTCTCCCTTGTTTCTTCAACATATAATAAGTCGCAAAACAAAGATTGCCAAGAAAAATCTAGTTCCCAGCAGAATATGGATTAACTCATGATCATAGAACGAACCTTTTATACATGTTGCACCAACATCATCCAAGTCTCTTCTAGCATCAAATTGCAAGTCTGAACCTACAGATATCCACCTGCATGGGCCATTACACAAGTACAATCCCAAAGAAAAATCATAATGAACTCAGCGAACAGCTCACTAATGTCTGGTAACTAATACAATCACTGTGGCTAGTAAAAACGATAGATATCTAAGCTAGTTATCAATGCACAATAGCAGCACCTTGAATCTCGCTTAATACTTACAATGCTTTTCTTCTTCCATGGTGCCAGTTCTCCCATATTAACCCAGCAATTGTCCTCCCTTTACCCACACCAGCACCATCTCCAAGAAAAAAGCCTGCTCTGGCACCACCCGGGAGGTGCTGGAGATGTCTCTGTCATACGAAAAGCAATTTTATGGTAAGTTATGTTGGAGATGCACAGGAGATGCTAAATGTCAGGTTTTTGAAGCAACCTGACAAGCGTAGACCAGTGTTTCAATCTGCAAGCATGATAATGCTTTTGAACTTTCTAGCTCATCCTTAATCTTGAGATCATAAGTAGGTTCAGGAGGTTGTACAGCAGATAAGGATGATGTCTCCACGACAGGATCTGGATGAGGAGGACCAATAGATAGTTTAGGAGGTCTCTGAACAAAACAGAGGAAAACTTTATCAGAATTAGTCTAGATCTTTCGAAAGTCCACAAATTTAAAAGACACAGAATGGTAGGAGTGAATACATAGTCCGTAAATGTTTCTCCAGCCAATCCACCTTCATCTTCTTCCCGCTCCACTTCCCTGGCCACCTGATATGAGTGAGATAAAGCATCAATAATCGTCAAGTTTCAACAATGAGCATTTGTCAATCGTCATAAATAAGGATGTCAAAGAAGGCATTTTAAAAGATTTCATTATGAACATACTGTATTCATGCACCAAAATCAGAAAACTCAAAATAATCGGTTTAAGGTAACAGAAATTATCCATGGAACTCATAAATTGCTTTCCAATAATAGGACAAGACATCAGCTTAGGAATTAATCAACTCATTTATAGCAAACGTAATATTTCATTTTTTTCTTCTGCTACATTTTGGCAATTTTTTAATTGTATCTTCTTACTTGAAGCTCTATATATTATTCAGTGGTAGGCGATCCTCTTGCAAAATGGGTAAGGGATGCATTACATATTCAAAATATATAAACAGCAAACAAGGGGGCACGTTTGGATTGCTTGATAGACAAAATTAATCAGCCTGGTCATGCAATTGACGTTTTGAAATTTAGTCTATAATTGGTGTGAGGCCTGGTTCCCTAAACTTGACTGGAGAAGAATAATCGGAAGTCAACCTCTGGATAATCCAATCCAAAAAATATGGGCCAGCAATAGTAGTTTAAGATGTTGCACTGTCGTACCTGAAAAGAAATATCTTATGACCAGTATGCCCTCTAATACACTTGTATTTTTACATTTTTAACAATATATAGGCCCATATCCCCAATTCTATTTAAAGCCACCTAAATTGCATCAACATAAAGCGAGCTACCTTCACCTAATTCAGCAAATAACAGTGTCCTTCATACTAATTTTGTTACTTATTGTTTTTGCAGGAGTTGATGCCAAGATATAGCAGGTGTTTTAAGCTTCACGGCATTTCTCCATTGTCGTGACTGATATATCAAGAAGCTAGACATGCCTCCATTTAAGGTGAGCCAGCCACAATCTTGCATTTAAATCTGATAAAGATGTCCTTTTTACATCTAACTTGAAACAATGTGAACATCTATGTCTACATGAATGTATTTCTAGCTGGTAAATTTCATATTCTTTCTTTTACGTGGTCCAAATTTATGTTCTTTTCTTTTTTCTTTTTTTTTTTTGCTGTGTTCAGTTCTGACAGTGGGTAGCGCAATTGTGCAATCGAGCTAAAGTTAATAGGGTCCTTAAGGGAAATGGGAATATTATGACAAAAGTATCCATATCTGAGAGTCAATGAGTCAACAGTGAGCCTGAAAATTATAAAGCTTGGTTTTGCTGCTGCAACTCAATGGCATTTTAGACTTTTTGCATTAATAGCATAAACAGTCCACAATCTTATGTCTCTGATTTCCCCAATTTGTTGCATTATAGTTTCCATGAAACATTGTAATCAACCCATCCAATCAAAAAATCAGTGACAAAAACGCCATTCGGTACAAAGACTTAGTCCAAGATTTATTCTACTATACCCCATGCATCTCTTTGATATCTTCTCTTAGCATGCATGAGGAGGAAATCATAGGCAGATCTAGAAGGTGCAAACACGGGCTGACTGAAAATGAGAAAATATTAGTTCTGAAAGCTTTTGTGGCAAACATGAAATAACATAATCCAGATATTTCTGTTCTATCTACAATCATTAGATATAACACTAAAATACGTAGCTCAAGATAAAATAGTTTCCAATCACTTTTTTTCTTAAATGTGTCCAGAAATAAGATTTTTGGAAGGACGTCTGGCTAACTGCATATATAAGTTAGATAAATGCCCATGCATGTGCAAGTTGGCATGTCCACAAATCTCCATGACATAAACTCTATCAACTTGTTGTGAACCTTTGAGCTCTTTCTAAAAAGGTAGATGAAAAAACTAATTTCTTCATGAATTCATTTGTTTAAAGAAAAAGCTGTTCAGTTGCATGTTTGAAGCAAATGGATGAGGCTTATTCACATAATTCAAAGGATTGAAGGTATGATATCCTATGGTAAAATTTTAGCTCTGACAATTAACACTAGTTTCCATTATAGTCTAGCATCTGAAGACAAGATTAGATACGGGCTGCATACGCCAGTTGATACTTGATACCAGGAATAAAGAACGAGAACAGACTTAAAACTAAAGAACACCCTCACTGCAAAGCTTATAGGTCCATTTTCTCCATAATAGCATTCCCAATTTCCAAAGATCAAATATTAGAGACCGGTGGATTCACAAGTGAAAATTTAAGGAAAAAAAAAAAAACTGATATTGATCATCACTCATCAGATATACCATCGGTACCCATAATGTAAAGAAATTTTATCTGAAGCTAAATAACAAAGCCATTGGTTGCTAGGACAAGATCATATCATTTATGATAGAAAATTAGTCAAAAAGAACTCGGATGAACTCTGTTCTACTGTGAAAAAAAAAAATGAACTTAAACATTGATATCCTTGGTCAGATAGTCATGCACCAATGAGAAATTTCATTTTGGGTCTCTATCTCAAAACAACTTATCTACCAAAATTATGGTCTGGTTTTAGGCCTTTTATTAGTTATTCCTGGTCAAGCCCTCACGCAGCTTATTAACGCGACATACAAATTGCATAGTATCCTTAATTAGCCTTGCAAGTGTGAAAAATGTATTCCTAGCATAAGAACAGCTATCTAACTAAAATTGACACTATGACACCAGAATTTAACTTGTCAGTGATCATCATCAGTAACCAAATAGAAGGCGCCAATTGTAATGAGAAATTCAACAAAAGGTAAACCACCTCATTCACTTCTTCGGGGACTGGAGGTGGAGGTGGAGGCGGAGGCAGAGGGAGAGGCAACATTTGCGAGATCTTGGAGAGATCAACGGCAAGACTGATGCGGCACTGAGGGCAATTGAAGCGCGTCATTCCATGCGGCACATTGAGTATGGCCTTGCAGTTGGCGCATGGCAGCTGGATCTTAGTCGGATCAATGCCGTGGGCTGGGGCGGTCCGCTGTTGCTGGGCCTGGGCCTGAGCCTGGGCCTGGGCCTGTGCCTGTGCCTGCGCCTGGGTGGACAGCATCAACTCGGGCGGCAGCATCTGCGGTAGTTGGCATGTAGGGCAGACGAATTCGGTCAGGCCAGGCATCACGGTAAGCACCATCTTGCACCCGGCGCACCGCACCTGGCACGCAGCGGCGGGACCAGGACCGACCTGAGCCGGCGGTGGCGGTGGAGGAGCAATTGGCGGAGGCGGCAACGACGGCTGCCCCATCAAGAGATGCAGCTACAGAGAAATTGTGGATTGGTGGAGATAGGAGAAAATTGAGTGATGAGTGAAGAGGTGAGAATTAGGAGAAAATTGGATTAGATTAATGAAAAATTGAGAGCACGTAATATGAGGGTTTGGTTGGGGTGAGGTGAATTTTGAGGGGGGAGAGGGGGAGAGAGAGAGAGAGAGCGGCAAAAGGAATAAAAAGTTGGGGCCTGGGGGATTTCCGTTTGGGTTTGGTTTGGCGCTCTCTCGGTCAGTCGCTGAGTGTGTGTTTTGGGGAGGAGTGCGTGAACTTTCACGTTCCGAATTTGACGGACAGAACGGGGCTGCTTAGTTATACGTGCGCATACGGCCGGAGTCACTCCCGCCTCCCCCTTCCACGTGATCCTACCACTTGCTCACTTTCTCTCTCTTTTTTAAATAAAAAATTGAAAACTATTTTAAATTTTCAGCATCAGCTTTTTCCTTTTCCGTGGATTTTTAAGTTTTGGAGTATAATTTTTAAGAGGAAGTTTTTACTTATTAATGCAAACACGAAATTTTACTGATTATCCTAGCTATTTTACAATATTGTAAACTTTCAGATTTTGCAATCTGGTGAAATAAATATAAATCTACATAATATTAAAGAACTATCTTTAATGTTATTAATTTTTATGTATTTTGAAGGAGTTTTCATGTTTGAACTTATCACTCAACATTTAAATGTTAGTGCATTGAGCTTCTCTAAACTTATTAACTAGTCTTTTGTAGTTGTACAGTACTGTGACATAGATAAGTAACAATGATGAAATCCGTGTAAATTTTTAAGCGCGTACTATTCATTATGGTTAAACCAGTACAAAAGTCAATAAAGAATTAAAGATCTCGCTTGGTGAGGTGAAGGCACTGGTTCGTGGCATATGTTAGTGTGTGGATGAGAAGATCTCACCGGTGGAAGCTTTACTAATTCTATTTTAGCGGTTCTTGTCATTGAGGAAGGAAAGGATGCAGCTAGTATGTTAAGACATGATTGATTTTTTTTTTTTAATGGTTAAGATCTTAATGTTTTGTATATGAATCTTACCCATAGGGAAGCAAATACAGTATCACATGAAAAGTGGTGGGTTGCTTTTCTCCACTTAACAAATAATCTACCAAACATTTATAAAAAGTTGTGTTATATATTTCGTGGACAGAGAGAGTATTACATTTCAAACATTATGAAAATTTTCTTTTTACACAACGTTTTTTGAGGAGTGTTCCTCATTACCACACACCAACCCAAACCTTTCCAATTTGCAACTCTTGAAATATCCACATAAAGTTGTCGAAAAACTGTCTGTCAAATAAAATGTATTAATCATTTAATATGTTAATCATGGGATAACACAATAAAATATAAAATTCATGCATTACATCAATATTTCTTAAAAAGAAACATTCAATGCAAATAACATTAATAAATAAGACATATTAAATTTTTCAATAAAGCTATTCGGCCACACTATGGCCGGCCACACGCGTAAGAAGAGGAAAGTTAACTGTAAAAATGGAAATAATCACATTTCCCCTTAGGGTTTATATTCCCCAATTATGGTATATTTACTTTTGAGGCAAAACTTAGAATAGCCAAAACACATAGTAAAACACAAATGTTGGCCACAAGTTTAATTTTCACAAATTATGGCAAACATTTGCCTTTTTGGACCCTTTTACCCTTACTTTTGACTTTTTTCACCTAACTTTACATTCTCTTTCCTCTATCATTATCAACCTACTTTTTACTTTTTCCACCTAACTTTACATTCTCTCTCCTCTCTCATCAAATTCGTACTGCTGTCCAACTTCACTTTTGTATCGCGGTACGAAATGTGTGAATTTCGTACCGTGCTACCAAAGTTAGCACGAAATGATAACACGGTACGAAATGGTTCAATTTCGTACCGATATCGTGGTACGAAATGGTTGAATTTCGTACCGTGCTACCAAAGTTAGAACTCTTATATCGCGGTACGAAATGTTGAATTTCGTACCGTGTTACCAAAGTTAGAACCTTTATATCGTGGTACAAAATGGTTGGATTTCGTACCATGTTACCAGAGTTAGAACTTTTAGATCCTGGTAGAAATGGTTGAATTTCATACCATGATATAAAGGTTCTAACTTTGGTAACACGGTACGAAATGGTTCAATTTCGTACCGATATCGTGGTACGAAATGGTTGAATTTCGTACTGTGCTACCAAAGTTAGAACTTTTATATCGCGGTACGAAATGTTGAATTTCGTACCGTATTACCAAAGTTAGAATCTTTATATCGTGGTACGAAATGATTGAATTTCATACCGTGTTACCAGAGTTAGAACTTTTAGATCGTGATACGAAATGGTTGAATTTCGTACCGTGATATAAAGGTTCAAACTTTGGTAACACGGTACAAAATGATTCAATTTCGTACCGATATCGTGGTACGAAATGATTAAATTTCGTACCGATATCGTGGTATGAAATGGTTGAATTTCGTACCATGCTACCAAAGTTAGAACTTTTATATCGCGGTACGAAATGGTTGAATTTCGTACCGTGTTACCAAAGTTAGAACCTTTATATCGTGGTACGAATGGTTGGATTTCGTACCGTGTTACCAGAGTTAGAACTTTTAGATTGTGGTTTCGTACCGTGTTACCAGAGTTAGAACTTTTAGATCCTGGTAGAAATGGTTGAATTTCATACCATGATATAAAGGTTCTAACTTTGGTAATACGGTACGAAATGGTTCAATTTCCTACCGATATCGTGGTACGAAATGGTTGAATTTCGTACTGTGCTACCAAAGTTAGAACTTTTATATCGCGGTACGAAATGTTGAATTTCATACCGTATTACCAAAGTTAGAACCTTTATATCGTGGTACGAAATGGTTGAATTTCGTACCGTGTTACCTGAGTTAGAACTTTTAGATCGTGATACGAAATGGTTGAATTTCGTACCGTGATATAAAGGTTCTAACTTTGGTAACACGGTACAAAATGATTCAATTTCGTATCGATATCGTGGTACGAAATGATTGAATTTCGTACCGATATCGTGGTATGAAATGGTTGAATTTCGTACCATGCTACCAAAGTTAGAACTTTTATATCGCGGTACGAAATGGTTGAATTTCGTACCATGTTACCAAAGTTAGAACCTTTATATCGTGGTATGAAATGGTTTAATTTCGTACCGTGTTACCAATGTTAGAACCTTTATATCGTGGTACGAAATGGTTGAATTTCGTACCGTGTTAATTACCAGAGTTAGAACTTTTAGATCGTGGTACGAAATGTTGAATTTCGTACCGTGTTACCAAAGATAGGACTTTTATATCGCGGTACGAAATGTTTGAATTTCGTACCATGCAACCAAAGTTAGAACTTTGATATCACGGTACGAAATGTTTGAATTTCGTACCGTGCTATCAAAGTTAGAACTTTTATATCACGGTACGAAATGGTGGAATTTCGTACCGTGCTACCAAAGTTAGAACTAATATAACGCGGTACGAAATGTCTAAATTTCGTATCGTGCTACCAAAGTTAGAACTTTTATATCACGGTACGAAATGGTTGAATTTCGTACCGTGCTACCAAAGTTAGAACTTTTATATCCGCTGCCACCACCTCCATCACCGCGATGGAGAGGTACAATTTTTTGGTTTTTCTACCGATATGAATATCAACATTTCGTACCGATATATCAACAAAAACACTAATAATATTATTAATATTGTAGCAAAGGGTTTACAAACAAGAAATTGCAGCAAATAATTTACAAAATTAGAATTGTTCATTCACGAATCACTAAGCATTGTTCATTCACCAACTTAATCTCTACGGTAAGTGTTATTTCATCTGTGTTGAAACAAATAGATGCTCCCAAAAAAAATATTGATTTCTTGAGATCTTGTAGGACATCATGACCAAATTCATCCAAAATCTTGCACATAATCATCAATGATGTCCATTGTACCTTCAAAACTAAAGCAAGAAAAATTAGAATATGGTACTAATATAATTCTTACCAACATATCATTTCTTTGTGCTTGATTATTAGTACGAAGTGTGAATTCATACATGGTACTTGGTAAGAATTTCATAATTCTTTCCAGCGTACCATTTCTTTGTGCTTGGTTATTGGTACGAAATATGAAATTGTTACATGGTACTTGGTAAGAATTTCATAATTCGTACCAATAACCAAGCACAACGAAATGGTACGCTGGTAAGAATTATGAAATTCTTACATGGTACTTGGTAAGAATTTCATAATTCTTACCAGTGTACCATTTCGTTGTGCTTGGGTATTGGTACGAAATATGAAATTCATACATGGTACTTGGTAAGAATTATGAAATTCTTACTAGCGTACCATTTCTGTGTACTTGGTTATTGGTACGAATTATCAAAATTCTTACATAGTACATGGCAAGAATTTCATAATTCTAACCAGCGTACCATTTATTTGTGCTTGGTTATTTGTACGAATTATGAAATTCTTACATGGTACTAGGTAAGAATTTCATAATTCTTACCAAATACCATTTCTTTGTGCTTGGTTATTGGTACGAATTATGAAATTCTCATGTAAGAATTTCATAAATCTTACCAGCGTACCATTTCGTTGTGCTTGGTTATTGGTACAAAATTCTTACATGGTACGAGTTACTACTGGTACGAATACACCTATTTCGTACCGACGAGTTTTGACAGCAAGCAGCAGCCTCCTTCAATCAATACAAACGAAACAGAAATAAGAAAAATTGAACAAAAATAATAAGAAAAATACAACAAAAATAAGAAAAATACAACAAAAATTCAAAAAAAAATTCTAGATCAACATGAAATGCGATAATTGGAAGGAGAAATAACCTGGATCTATAGTCTGGAGCACGATGCCAATGAGAAGCTTCCGATTGGTATACCAAATGTACCATTTCTTTGTGCTTGGTTATTGGTACGAAATATGAAATTCATACATGGTACTTGGTAAGAATTATAAAATTCTTACCAGCGTACCATTCATTTGTGTTTGGTTATTGGTACGAATTATGAAATTCTTACATGGTACTTGGTAAGAATTTCATAATTCTTACCAGCGTACCATTCATTTGTGCTTGGTTATTGGTACGAATTATGAAATTCATACATGGTACTTGGTAAGAATTATAAAATTCTTACCAACGTACCATTCATTTGTGCTTGGTTATTGGTACGAATTATGAAATTCTTACATGGTACTTGGTAAGAATTTCATAATTCTTACCAGCGTACCATTCATTTGTGTTTGGTTATTGGTACGAATTATGAAATTCTTACATGTACTTGGTAAGAATTTCATAATTCTTATAAGCGTACCATTTCTTTGTGCTTGGTTATTGGTACGAATTATGAAATTCTTACAAGGTACTTGGTAAGAATTTCATAATTCTTACCAGCGTACCATTCATTTGTGTTTGGTTATTGGTACGAATTACGAAATTCTTACATGATTGGTACGAAATGGTTGAATTTCGTACCGACGAGTTTTGACAGCAAGCAGCAGGTTCCTTCAATCAACACAAACGAAATAGAAATCAGCGAAAATACATCCAAATCATCCAGAAATTAACCCAAATACACAAAAAATTACCAAAATAATATGAAAATCTCATAACTCATCGAGAAATAGAAACAATATCGAAATGGTTCAATTTTGTACCGATATTAAGGTACGAAATGGTTGAATTTCGTACCGTGGTACCAAAGTTAAAACTTTTATAGCACGGTACGAAATGGTTGAATTTCGTACCGTGTTACCAAAGTTAAATCCTTTATATCGTGGTACGAAATGGTTGATTTTCGTACCATTTTTTTGTGCTTGGTTATTGGTACGAATTATGAAATTCTTACATGGTACTTAGTAAGAATTTCATAATTCTTACCCAGCGTACCATTTCGTTGTGCTTGGTTATTGGTACGAATTATAAAATTCTTACATGGTACAAGTTACTACTGGTACGAATACACCTATTTCGTACCGACGAGTTTTGACAGCAAGCAGCAATCTCCTTCAATCAACATAAACGAAACAGAAATCAGCGAAAATACATCCAAATCATCCAGAAATTAACCCAAATACACCAAAAATTACCAAAACAATATGAAAATGTCATAAATCATCGAGAAACAAACACGTAAAAGCACTAAATCAACAAAAAAATAAGAAAAATTCAACAAAAATAAGAATAATACAACAAAAATTCAAAAAAACTTTAGATCAACATGAATTGCGAGAATTGGAAGGAGAAATAACCTGGATCTATGGATCTATTTGTAGATCTGGAACACGATGCCAACGAGAAGCTTCCGATTGGTAGAAAATCGCAGAAGCGAGCAAAACGCGATGGAAGAGCTAGGTTTCGGGAGAGAGAAAATCGCAGGAGAGAGGGTGAAGGATGGACGGCATGGTGGATGAATCTCGTGAATGGAGGAGACGGCGAAGGCGGCGGAATAGAGGCGATGGTGGTGGTGGCACAGAGAGAGAAATAAGAGAATGGAAAGAGAGAGAAAGTTAGAAGAGAAAATACAGCAGGAAAAAAATGAGAAGAGAGAGAGGGAAGGGAAAAATAAGGAAAGAGAAAAAGGAAGAGAGAGAAAAAGTAAGGGTATTTTGGTCCGTAAAGGCAAATGTTTGCCATAATTTGTGAAAATTAAACTTGTGGCCAACTTTTGTGTTTTACTATCTCATGTGGCTAAAAAGGTGTATTTTATCTTTACTTTTTCAAAATCTATAATACATTTTTTAGCTTGTGTGGCTGGCTACAGTGTGTCCAAATAGCACTATCCTAAATTTTTAATTTGTATTATGATATACTTCTTTGTACATAATATTTCCAGTAACCAATATTTTGTATATATATGTCTTCATTTAGAATATAAGCATTTAAAATTTATACATTATTTTTCAGTTTACAATACACAAAAATAGAGAAATTTTAAATCAATATAAAAATATCATACACTAATATGCAAACATACTCATCAAGAAATCTAAAAAATAATCCAAACTATCCCAACCAAGAGGCTTGGGGTTCGAGTCATGTATGCGTGTGTAAACTAAAAAAACTATTTAATTGGTAATTTATCCTGAATATTACCAAAAAAATAAAGTATAAAATTTAATTCACAAAATATATGTAAATAAATTTAAATACACTATTAAATAATTACATATAAATATCTAAATAATATCTATAAATTATAAATAATCCAAATATAAAATACAAAACAGTTAATTACATTAATAACTTAAGACACATTTTTTTTTAAATTAGCATAACACTTACCTTCTAAGCATCTCTAAACAATCCAAATATTATATAATATATATATATATATATTTAAAAATACAATTTCGATTAAAACCCATTTCAAAACGCTATTAGAATTAAAGATGAACAATCAATATAAAAATTTCAACAAATTTTGCCATTTTTAATAATTCTTTATTTTTTATAACTTCCAAACATCTCGACATATATATTTTTAATTTTTAATATTTTTCACTATTATATTTTTAAAATATTCACGAATCTAAATAATGAAAATAATAAAATTATTTTGGCAACCATTCATTGTGCTATTTTTTTTTTTCAAAATTACATATCTTAGTCAAAATAGTATTGTGTTAAATTAGAACATTTATTATATAAATAATAATTATAAAAATTAGAAAATTTAATTATATAATCCCAAATAAGACAAAATTCATAATCATTCATTTTTATTAAATAATTTGATTTTTTTTAAAGCTCAAACATGATAATCAATAAAGGAGATGTGTAGTAATTAACCAACATATATTATTCATCATACATGAAAATAACTTAAAGGTCAAGACTTATTTATCCACTAAATTGGTTTTGTAGGGAAAATGACGAACTTGTTAATATAGTTACAACTCTCTGATTTAATAATAGTATTGATATAGATTATGAAATGGCGACAACTTTCAAATATGCACGCTCATGTGCAGGCGCTACTTTGTGTTGTTGTAGTCTACCATTAATTAATTAATTTAATTAAATTTTAATTATAAATAATAATGATGAAACTCGTGTAGATTTTTAAGCGCATAGATAAGTAACATAGTGATATATATTATTAGTGTTCAAATTGAAACTTAATTTACTAGTAAGTAGCCCGTCGAGACTCGACGGAAAATAATTTTATGTTTTAATTTACGTGTATACATTTTAAAAATAATTTTATATCTTATTTAAAAGTTGTGATATTGTTCGCGTTAATTATTCATCAAACTTAGAAAATTAATTTTACTAAATTACTCGATAAAAATCTAAACAAAGTTAATATTAATTAAAATTTGTAAAAATTCTTCTTTTTAAGTATATTTGAACCGTCTCGTTGGTTCATGCTAAATCGATATCTCTAATCTTTGCCAAAATACGAAAAAAAAATGTTTACATCTTCAAAGTAATATTAATTAAAATTAGTAAATTCGACGGGAAATAACTTTTATGTTTTAATTTATTTGTATATATTTTAAAAATATTTTTATATCTTATTTAAAAGTTGTGATATTGTTCGAGTTAATTATTAATCAAACTTAGAAAATTAATTTTATTTCACGTATCTAAATTTATAATTAGGAATGATAATGGATCGAGTATACTCATTCATTATATTTTTTTAAATCTAAATTTGTTTATAATTTTTCTACATGTTCGTCCTAATTTCGATTAAAATAGTGACTTTACTGTACGTATCCGTCTCAAATCCGTTGAGTAATACTCGATAAAAATATGAACACTCCAAGTAAAATTAATTAAAATTAGTAAAAATCCTTCTTTCTATGTTATTTGAACTGTCTTGTTGGTTTATGCTAAATTACTCGATAAAAATATAAACAAAGTTAATATTAATTAAAATTTGTAAAAATTCTTCTTTTTAATTATATTTGATCCGTGTCGTTGGTTCATGCTAAATTGATATATCTAATCTTTGCCAAAATGTTGAAAAAAAATGTTTACATCTTCAAAGTAATATTAATTAAAATTAGTAAAAATCATTCTTTGTATGTTATTTGAACCGTCTCGTTGATTTATGCTAAATTACTCGATAAAAATCTAAACAAAGTTAATATTAATTAAAATTAGTAAAAATTCTTCTTTTTAAGTATATTTGAACCGTCTCATTAGTTCATATTAAATCGATATCTCTAATCGCTGTCAAAATGCGGAAAAAAATATATTTACATTTTCAAGTTTTTTTGTTCTTTTCTTTAGCTATTTAGCCCCTATTTGATTCAATGTATATATAATCTAGAAAATACTAATCGAAGTTTTTAGAAAAACATGAATGAAAAATGAAAAGGATTCCATATAGACATGTTGATTAAATATATTTATTTAGTCTTCATAGGGATTTTCATTTACAAATTTTCTATAGATTATTATATATGAATTAAGAATGTATAAAATAATAATTTATAAGAATGCATTCCGAAATTATTATTATTTTAACATGCATAATAGAAGAAATTAATTAAATAGAGGGAAAGATAAATATGAGATGTGATTAATAGATAAACATGTGATATTTCAAGAATATGAAATTAATAAAACTTTAATAAATTAGAATATATATGAATTAAAATTAGACAAAATACCAGAATAAAAGAAAATCTGAACAAATGAAATATCAGCCCGTCGAAATTCGACGGGAAATAACTTTATGTTTTAATTTATATGTATATATTTTAAAAATAATTTTATAACTTATTTAAAAGTTGTGATATTAATAACTTTATGTTTTAATTTATAATTATACATTTTAAAAATAATTTTATATCTTATTTAGAAGTTGTGATATTGTTCGCATTAATTATTAATCAAATTTAATAAATTAATTTTATTTCACGTATCTAAATTTATAATTAGGAATGACAATGAATCGAGTAACTCATTTATTATGTATCTAAATCTAAATTTATTTAGAAATTTTCTACATGTTCGTCCTAATCTCGGTTAAAATAGTGATTTTACTGTACATACTCGTCTCAAATCCGTTGGGTAATACTCGATAAAAATATGAACACTACAAGTAATATTAATTAAAATTAGTAAAATGCTTCTTTCTATGTTATTTGAACTGTCTCGTTGGTTTATTCTAAATTACTCGATAAAAATATAAACAAAGTTAATATTAATTAAAATTAGTAAAAAACCTTCCTTTTTAAGTATATTTGAACCGTCTCGTTGGTTCATGTTAAATTGATATTGATGTGTATGTTTTTGGCTGTTCAGAAGTTGGGGTTTTCTATCGTTTTACGCGAGTATAATGCACGTTTAAGTGTGTTTTGTGCAGGATTTTGAAGAGTTTGTGAGTGCGAAGATTTGGACGAGAGAAATCGGAAAAACATGATATTTTGCATGATTTTGATGTGGATTAAAGATGCAAGGAGAAGATGGGCTGTAATTAAATCGATATCTCTAATCTTTGCCAAAATGTGGGAAAAAATATAAAAAAAAATCTTAAGGAAAATGCAAAATAAATCAATTTCAACGAAGTTGAAGGAGGCTACGAACTGGTCTTGATTTTCTATTTTTTTTTTAAAATTCGAAAATAATGATGATAATTAGTCAAAGTATGAAAACCTATGCATATTACCACTTATATTAATATGTTTGAAATATAGAGAGATAATAAATTAAGAAATATAGGTGCGAGAAGTTGAGATAATATATTATTATTATTATTAATATAGATTAGAATATATATAAATTAAGAATTAAGAATGCAAAAAAATAAGGAGTTAAAGAAATATGAATAGATGATAAATATTAAAGTTAAGATAAATATGAATAAATGATGAATATTAATAAATATATAATATAATTAAAATATGAATTAATAATACACAAAATACCAGAATAAAGGAAAATCTGAACGGAGCACCGTGGAGGGTGCAGATTTATTTTCGTATTAGTAATAGATTGTATACAATTTAATTTAAAATACATATATATTGCATAATCTTGTTTATAATTTAAAATAATTAATCGAAGCCATGAACTATTTTTCCAGCTTCAACCCCAATTGAAGCCTTTTTTGATAAATAAGTGTTGGCCATATTTCGACCCTACCCATTGACTCCCCTAGCGACTAACGAGTCGTCGGCGCACTTTATTTTTATTTGTATTTTCTTATTACAAATTAATTTGCATCCATTATTCGAAGGGTGCGCTATATAAATCATGTTCCAATATATGTAACATGCAAAAAGAATGATGAGTCGCACTGTGAAAAAATTAATACAACGGGCTTTACTTATAAAGTATTGGTGAAACTCAAACTTGTGACATTGGGCCACAAGCATACCGGCTCCACTAGTAGATCATCTCCAAAAGAAAGTTGGCGCTCTTTGTATTATAATTGATCAATGACTCAATGATCAATGACTCAATGGACGAAGATATATGATTTTATTACTAACCTTTGTTTATAAGCACATTTGTAACTTTCTGTAGGTACTTTTTTATGGGGTTATACAAAATTCACATTGAACTATTGATATATGATAATTATAAAAGTGATTTATCAATAATTAAAGGTGTTCAATATAATAACATTTAAGTTCATATAATGAAGAGGTAAAATAAGGAAGCATCATGACCAATGGAGTTGTAAAAAATATTTGGTGCAAAGTCGCTCCGAGCAAAGTTACAATTTTTTGTTAGAAATTTCTTTTGAATAGGATTCCGACTCTGTTGGATATAATGGTTTGAAAATCATTATTTATGGCGGTTAATTATTTAATTATTGAGAATTAAATAATGAATGATTATTTTACTTGTCAAGTAAATAATCGGAATATATTCATGTTCTCAAAATCATTAAATGGTGAGTGAGAAATGATATTTTTGGACTGTGTGTTGGAAATGAATTTGTTGTAGGCAAATTCGTTAATTCGGTTATTCCACATTGAACGAACGAGCTCGGACTCGGGCTTTGGAATTGAGCATTGGATAGGCTTGGTGATTGTTGATCCAATATCAAATACTTGAGAATTGGGCTCGACCAATTGTGTTTAATTTATAATTAAATTATACATGACAATTGTTTAAGCCCAATTCAAATAATTGCTCAATTTCTTATTCCAATACACAAAAACTCAATTAAACTATATTGTTTAATTGTTTTGGCTATCAAAGTCAGTCATGACTTTTCAATTTCGTAAAACCGCCGTTTGGAGTGCCTTTAATCAAATTGAATCAAATTCAATTTGTGTAATGGTACAGTTAATCATCAAATCATAACAGCCATATTTTTTTTATGGCTATTGACTCCATTAAGTTTCGAAACAGCCAAGAATGGTTGTAAATACCCATTATGGGTGCATTAATCCTCCTGGTGTGAGATTAGCTATATATATAAGAGCTCATTCCATTAGCTTTGGTGCATAAGAAAATCGGCATATTTTCTATCACGAAATAGCATAGTCTTTTTAGTGTCAAAGCTCTGTTCCTCGTCTCTCATCCAGTTCGTCGGAGCTCGTAGGTGTGTGGTGCTACTACCTCTGAGACGTGAAGTCGTTTACCTTTGGGGACGAGCCGCCAATCCGTGAGCACTACCGGGGCGTTACTCATTTTGCGGGCAGAAGGGTTCCTTCGGGCGACTTCAAATTTGAGTTTGTTATTTTATTTTGTAATTTCAATTTTTAGTTCATTTTGTGATCTTATTCTCCTACATTTCTTGTTTTATTTGTAATTAAGAAAGGACGTGTACAGCGGTTCTAACAATCACAAAACGAGTAATACGTTGCACGTCTGTTCGAAGGATATCGAGTTTGAACTAATAATTTTGATTAAAAAAATTTCGAAACTTTAAACCTTTGCTTGGAGAAATGGCGTCAATCGTTCCAGCCAACGAGTCAATTACCATCGGCTCCACCAACTCCGCAACTGATGTTGTCACTGTTGTCTCCTATCTGTTTGGACAAACAGACAGCTCAACTATTGACTCTGTTGTCCATATGTTTGGGCAAACGGGCGGATTCCGGTCCGTGATGGCTCCTCTCCATACATCGGTAAGGATGCCTGTTGCCGAGAAACCTCCGAACTTCTCGGGGACTGGTTTTAAAAGATGGTCCCAAAAGATGTTGTTTTACATCACCACTTTGGGACTAGCCAACTACCTCCGTGATGAGGAGGTGCCTCCGCCTAGTGAGGGCGAGACGAATATCCATGTGCTTGTGGGATACGACACTTGGAGGAAAGGCGATTTCACGTGTAAAATCGTCTTGTTGCACAGTTTAGCAGATTGTCTCTATTCTGTGTACTCTAGTATTAAGACCTCCAAGTTGATTTGGAAGGCGTTGGACCGAAAATATCGGGTTGACAAGGCCAAAGCTCTTATGAAAGCTAAGGCAAACATAATCAAGGAAGGTGTTGGAACTTTCAACAAGCGACCTTGCCCAAGTATTGGAAAGTGCAAGGCTATTGATTATGAAGAGCCGAATAAAAAGAAGGCAAAGAACAATGTCTACGACGTCGATAAGGACTTCGACGAATGGGACAAAGATGTAGTTGTTGTTTAAAGTGTAAGGACATGTGTCCACATTTAACAAGTGCTAATAAAAATTACATCTACTTCTTGTGCTTACTTGTTTGAGTGCTCCGATTTATGGCTTTGTAGATTTGGACATGTTAATCTAAATGCCATAAAAAGATTAGTAAAAAAATGAATTTACAAGATTCCACTTATAGGGAAAGACTTCTCTATGAGCTATGGAAATGTGAAAAAAAAAAACATTCTTATAAATACTTCAAAGTGTGGGGGTATTTTGAAGATGTTCCATGTTGAAATCGATATCTTTAGTGATTTTTCACTATGATAACCAAATGACTATTGGTTGTACACAAAGTGATTTGTACAATGGTAAGTCGTGACATATATATATATATATATCATGGACATAATACCCATAACATTTGATCTTTTAGTTTGGTTATAGTTATTGATTGTGTGAAATCAATAGATAATCTAGCAGGATCCGCTAACCAAAAGGTTAAATCAAGATCAAATTGTCAAAATTGCTAGGGGGAATGGAATTAAAATCCACATCTTAAGGATGATTATAGTGGAAACCCAACCATGATGACTGGAGGATCCCAAGAACTTGGTTCAATGGGACAACTAAGCTATATGACTCCGTGTGAAAACACTCAAAATCACCTATTTCCTAGAGAGCAATGAGTGTTTGGAAATCTGCACGTGGTGAGGTTAAGTCTTTTGACTTTTAATGATTCTTGGATACCTTAAGGAGGTCAAGTATAGCAGGATACTTGGAAAAAGAATCACCTATGTAAGTGTGAAGTGTGGGCCGCTTCGATGATGCACTTATGAATCCAAAGGGTGTTCCAGGGCCTGTAATGGACACAAACGTGAGAACGGATGAGGATTGAGATACTATTGTGTCAATATTGTTGACTCGGTATACACCAAGGAGGACTAGTTCAAGGCATCGCGTCCACTAGGCCGCCAGTATACTCGATGATATTGACTATGGAAGGTTCAAGGTCACAAGCCACCTATTCAAATGCAATAGCGTCTCTTGAGGACTGAGCTAAGTGTCTGCATACATTTGCATACGGCTTTCTCACTCGTGTGGGGGATTGTTGGATATAATGGTTTGAAAATCATTATTTATGGCGGTTAATTATTTAATTATTGAGAATTAAATAATGAATGATTATTTTACTTGTCAAGTAAATAATCGGAATATATTCATGTTCTTAAAATCATTAAATGGTGAGTGAGAAATGATATTTTTGGACTGTGTGTTGGAAATGAATTTGTTGTAGGCAAATTCGTTAATTCGGTTATTCCACATTGAACGAACGAGCTCGGACTCGGGCTTTGGAATTGAGCATTGGATAGGCTTGGTGATTGTTGATCCGATATCAAATACTTGAGAATTGGGCTCGACCAATTGTGTTTAAATTATAATTAAATTATTCATGACAATTGTTTAAGCCCAATTCAAATAATTGCTCAATTTCTTATTCCAATACACAAAAACTCAATTAAACTATATTGTTTAATTGTTTTGGCTATCAAAGTCAGTCATAACTTTTCAATTTCGTAAAACCGCCGTTTGGAGTGCCTTTAATCAAATTGAATCAAATTCAATTTGTGTAATGGTACAGTTAATCATCAAATCATAACAGCCATATTTTTTTTTATGGCTATTGACTCCATTAACTTTCGAAACAGCCAAGAATGGTTGTAAATACCCATTATGGGTGCATTAATCCTCCTGGTGTGAGATTAGCTATATATATAAGAGCTCATTCCATTAGCTTTGGTGCATAAGAAAATCGGCATATTTTCTATCACGAAATAGCATAGTCTTTTTAGTGTCAAAGCTCTGTTCCTCGTCTCTCATCCAGTTCGTCGGAGCTCATAGGTGTGTGGTGCTACTACCTCCGAGACGTGAAGTCGTTTACCTTTGGGGACGAGCCGCCAATCCGTGAGCATTACCGGGGCGTTACTCGTTTTGCGGACAGAAGGGTTCCTTCGGGCGACTTCAAATTTGAGTTTGTTATTTTATTTTGTAATTTCAATTTTTAGTTCATTTTGTGATCTTATTCTCCTACATTTCTTGTTTTATTTATAATCAAGAAAGGACGTGTACACCGGTTCTAACAGACTCGAGATGTATTATTCGCATGCAACCACGATGATGAGGTGCCCGCTTTGTTTGCCTTAAGTTGAAACTATTGAGCGTCTATTTTTCTCATGTCCTTTCCCACACAAAATTTGGTTAGCTGCTATATATGATTGGTTTAGCTCAATTACGATGCTCATGTCAATCCTATGAATCACCTTGAGCAATATATGGGGTTTGCAAGGAAGAAAAGATTTATTGAGATGTGAAAAGTTTTGTGAATTTGCATAATTAGAATATTTTGATTCATACAAATGAGGCGGTCTTCAAAAACCTGAAAAAGTTGTGACGAGCATTTAATTGAATTAATTAAAATAAGATTTTATTTCTCTTGTACTCTGTTATCGCTCTTTGGATTGCACCCCTAATACATTTTAATTAAATTTCACTGAAGTAAAGTTCATATAATGAAGAAATTATAATGATACATAAATTTGTCACACAAACAACATGATATAATAATATCTTACCAAATAGTGAGATTAATTAATATAATAACAAGTTTAAGTAAGCGGTGTAATAAAATAATAATATATATATATATATATATATATATTCACAGTTAGTTGAAACAATATAATGATAGATTAGTTTGTTAGAAACTTTGATTTTGATAAATTGAACGTCGACTCATTTTAATTAATTTTGTTGTGATCATGCATTTAATTTTGAAGGAATTATATGTCGTCAGACACCAACAGTCCATATATGAGAAAAAACTAAATCAAAAACTAAAAAGATTAGAAAAAATTTCTTCGATCGACGGTGGATGTATAAAATAATTCGCAGTATAATTCATACATATTTGGTAAGCGGTGCTTTATTTTAGCTGTTTTTATTTTCTAGCCACTATAAGTAATAAATTCCAAAAAACAATTCAGATCACTACCAGAAAGTTAAGTTTATAACAAATGAAATTGGACTAATCAAAATAATGCTAGCTGTTGAGATGCTATGAAAGAATTTTTTTCTTATCAATTTATTTACTAATTATTGTAATACATGTTTTTATTTATACAAATATTAAAATGTGCTTCTGCGTAAATGGATTTTGAGGTTAAAATAAATTATAACTTATTTAATAAAATCAATTATATCACCAGATAGATTTAATGAATTAAAATATTTTATTTCGAGAATATTTCATTACAATATAATGATCATGATAAATTTGATTAATCAGTATGTTGCATTGTATAGTTTTGACTCAAACCTCTCTTATCCTGCAGGACCTGCACATCATACAGCACAAACATATAATAATATCGGGGTAAATCATAATTTTGGACTCAAAAGTAATAAAATAGTTTCAATTACACTACTTCAAGTATTGTTAAAAATGAACATGATAAATAAAACTCGATGCAAATTTACAATTAACTTAGTATTTTGGTATCGAGGTGTCGACTAGGCAGTCAAAAAACTGATTGTTTCTTCTCGTGAATATAAAAATGATATGAAAAAATTAATTGGACAATTTTGTAATTTTGGACCTTAAAAGTGTTAATTCACAAGAAAAACACAGTCAACTTTCATGTCGCCGACTCGACACTACGACACCAGAATACTATGTAGATTCTAGATTTGAATCTAATTATATTTATTGGGTATTTTTTGTCAATACTTAAGTATAAAAATGAACTTAATTTTAAATTTCAATTTTTTTTAGTTTTGAAATTTCATTTTTATTTCTCATGTCTTAATATAATTTTATAATTATTAATTAAAATTAAATTTACATATAATCATATTTTAGTATTAAATTTTATATTTTAACCATTAAATTATTATTAGGATTGATTATTTATAATTAACCTATATGACATTTTTTAAACTTTAATTTTTGAATAAATATTAATTTAAGTTCATCATTTTATAAGAATTTTTACCGTAACAATAAAATTATTAAATTCAATTATTATATGAGTATTATTTATGTATATCCAGTATGATGATAGTGTGTAACCCCCATAACCAGTTTTGAGTGCATGTATAACACATAACCACTTTGACTTTTGACTTTCCTAATTATATCTATTGTGACACTTTCTAAAAATGTGTCTTATTTGTGTAGAAATGGGGAAAAATTGACTAGTTAATCAAAATCATATAAAATCATGTATTTACCTTCTATTTTAGCTATCCAAAAGATAGTTACGTATTTCTTTATTACATATTTTGCTAATCGATCCTACGCTTTCCAAAATGGTATCAGAGCCCTGGTTTTATATGGGAATTATATTTTATTTATTGCTTTAAGTATTATCCTAACGGAGGAGACAACAAGAAAAACATGGATCCGGACAATTGTCCGAGATGCGAATGTTACAGGAATTATCTCCAAGATTTGGAGATAAAAAGAGAAAGAAACCAGATGTTACGGACAATCTGGAGAGAATTGTTCGACTCTATAGTCGTACGAGAAAGAAGGCTCGAATATATTGAGCCTTTAACTCAAGAAATTGAGGCAAGAAGGAGATATGATTCAGATCTGAGTGATCTCCTGTTCGAGGTGATAAACACCATGAGGAGGAACCATCATAATAATCATATCTGATGGATCTAGAAGAATGTCCAAGGTATGGACTTTCCAGGAACGTCTCCAAATTCTGGAGAAAAGAAGAACCAGACACCAGAGGATTCTGACAGACTGGCGAAATATGCTGAACCTTTTAATTCAGCATAACGAGGAGAAAGAACTAATTGATTCCTGCATCCAAGGAATCGAAAGAAAAGAAGATCGTCTACATGATTGTATCCTCCTTGAATGGGAGATAGAACATGCCATGAGAAGAGACCATTGGAGCCATTTGGGAGTAAATTGGAATGAATATACTACTCCGCTCTGATGGAACAAAAGAAAGATAAAGGAGTATCATCTACTCTTTTATATCAAGAGATTTCTCCAGATTCCTCCAAGATATCGGCGGATCTAAGAGAAATTCAGAAGACAGTACAACATTATGGAGATAGCCTGTATGGTGTACCACGCGATCTATACAAGATTGCTATGAAGCAGGATGAAATTTATAACATCCTGAAAGAGATCCAATCACGGATCGAAAGACTGGAGCAACAACCTCGTTCCAGTCAAAGGAGAAATCCTTTTGGTAATGAACCCACTTATCCAAAGCCAGTGGGAGAAACCAAAAAGGATCCCAACATAGAGACCTTGAAAAGAATGATTCGTAAAAAGAAAAAATGAGTAATCTTGAACGAATCAAGCTTGACGACCTCCAGGAGTTAGCAGAATCTTTTGCTAACATGACGATGGTGGACTTAAAGATGAACCAGAATGTGGTCCAAAATCCACAGCCAGTGAATCAACTTCCACCAGGAGCCATCATTGGAAATCAACAAGATTTTCAAAATGCACCAGGAGCCATTAATGCTGTCCAGGACTTTCAGACTGGAGCAAGGTATGATCAACATACCCCAAATGATGCATACATGGCAGCAAGAAGGACAAGGGCAAGAAGGCCGCATCCAAAGGTGCAAGATACACCCTATGGAAAAGCGACCCTGGATCCTATCCATCCTTACGGAGTAATGCTCGACCTTGATGAAGTAAACTTCAGAGATCGAGAATCTGTGATTGACGAATGGATGTCAGCCCTGAGAATTGCAGCCGCAACTCTCGACTTGAATAAGGAAGGATTCGTAAGAATTCTAGAAATGAGTCTTGCAGGAGTGGTCAAGACAGCATGGGAATTCTTTCCTGTGGACATCAAGAATTCATGTTTTGAGAGTAATAACTACACAGAACATGTCCAGAATATGGCCGTTCTTTTTAAGAACCATTTTCTGGGAGAAGGATATTTTGAAGGATATGATCAAGAGAAGAGAAAGAAATACTTAATGGCATTGTATAATCTAAGACTTGCTGTCTTGGATCAACAATCGCTCAACAAGTTTCTACAGCTCTTTACTCTTTATCAACATCAATCTAAAGTTGATGATAGAGTGGCACTGGAAATTTTCTTTCTAAAATTTCCAAGCCCATGGAAAGAGATGCTGATTCGGGATTACGAACCAGGTGATCCTGAAAACGTCGCAAGAAGGATGTCTTATGTACATCGAAAGCTCTCAGAGTGGTGTCAACAAGCAACAGCTCTGAAGAACTTGAAGAAACTGAGGAGGATTAACAAATTTGCTCCTCTAAACTGTGAAGACAATGATCTACCAACGATCATTGGAGGAGAACCACCGAGGCTGAAGAAATACAAGAAAAATAGGTTTCAGCCCTATCATAAAGGTGGAGATCCAAAAAGAAATTCTTGGAAACCAAGAACCAGATGGTCAAGACAGAAGGCCAGATCTTACAAATCAGGCCAAAGAAGTGGACCATCAAGGAATAGGTATCCTTTCCAAGGAGATAATAAATCTCAAGGAAGGACACCTGCCAAGAAAACTTTCAGGAGAACTCACACCAGAGTTAATGAAAGTTTCAAGGATTGCAACTGCTGGACGTGCGGTGCAAAAGGGCATATTTCCACAAATTGCCCAGAAAACGAGAGAAGAGGTATCAACAAATTCGAATCCACTCCGGATATCGAAGATGCCGTCTACTACCAGGAACTGGTACAAGTATATCAGTTCGAGGATATACCCTCGGATGAGAGTATATATGAACAAGAAGAAGTCTTCAGTGAAGAAGATTCAGAGTGGTCTGATGGAGCTAGATCGGAGTCAGACTGATCCAGAGATTGTTCATCAGGAGAAAGAGGACAGGACGGGATTCTCCAGTCACACAACTCTCTCTCAAATTCTGATTGACAAAATCATGAAGAAGAGTCTGAATATACAAAAGTATCAAGGCTTTTCAGCAAGCAACATAGATCAAGTTCTAAGGAACTTTAATCTAAAGAGCAGGAAACAACAAATAGTCTATGGAATTTCTAGACGAGAAATGTCGCTTCCTATAGAGCTTACAGGGAATCAAGTGGAGATGCAGTTGATTCCAGCTAGTGACATCAGGGAAGATTTATCAAAGATGAAGCCTGAAGTCGCTGAAAAGATGAACTGGATCCATATTGGAGCCATCCAGTTAATGTTAAAATCGGCCCTCTTTACCGGAGTTCACACGCCGATCGATATCGCTATATGCGATAAAAGAGTCAGAAATCTGAAAGATTCCGTATTGGGAACAATTGCGGGAGATCTTTGTGCAGGACAAGTAGTGGGAATCATCTATCCAAAGATTGCTTACAATCTTAATGATACCCATTTCAGCAAAGCCCTGACGCTTTATCAGGACTTTAAACGCAAGGATTTATTGGAAGAAGGAAATAGGCCTTACTCCATTACTTATCAGGTATCATATGCTCTTTCCAACTCACATCACACTGAGTTATTTCTGGGAAAGAAGTTTATTGAGATACCAGATATCTTCAACAAGGTGACAACAGCTGTTTGTCCCGATAGAGTTGAAATTGCTCGTTTAAGGAATGTGGATATTCAAATCCGAGATAGAGAAGTCATGAGACACGACCAAAGTCTCTCAGGATAACTTCAGGGAGATTATCGTTCCAAGGAGACAGAATCATGTCTTTACCCTATGGGAGGAGTCGAAGTCTCATTCGAGAAGCACACCCTCAAACATCTCAGAGTAACAAAGTTCCAGTGAATCTGAAATGTCCCGAGGGATGGAGAGAAGTGATAGTAAAATTTGACACTACAAGGTGGGAAACCAACTTCCCTTGTAATGTTCTTTACTATCTGCAGCAGCCGGAGATCAATCATTACAAAGGTACCCTGGAAATTGGGGGACAAGTGATGGAGATCAAGGGTAGAGCGGGAAGAGAAGCAGTTTTACTTTTGGGACTGGATTTTCTCGAGGATCACAAACCTTGGGGAAATCACGATTAATGGGAGAAAACTATTGATCGAATGACAAGTCCATTCTCCATATACATCTCTATAGGGATGTTATATGAAAAATATAAAGCAGAATATTTTGCTGCTTATATTGATTCAGTGCGGGAATGCATGTCGCAAAACGAGGAATCTTCCCAGCAGAGGTAGAGGATGATCTACCCCGAATTGCAGGAAGAGATTTTTCAAAGAAGATTTTGCTCCTTGCTAAAGGAGTAAAAGAGACGGAAATTCTAATTGGCGGAGCCAGATGTACACCTTGGTATAAGGTTAAAACTCCACCAATTTATTTCTATGATACAGGTGCAGACATTCTGTTAGGAAACAATTTCCTACAGATGTTCAAAAGATACATGCAGGATAATGAAAGAAGGCAATTGGTGTTTACAACCATTTGTGATCACAAGATCATTGTCCAGAGGCTCAAAGGGGCTTTTAATCGCCAGATACCATTGAGTTTTCGCAGCAAGCGTGGTGATGAAGGAAAACTTTGACACCCAAAGATGAAAGATCAAAGGAGATTCAGCGAAGCAGTGCTAAGCTGTATTAGGGATTGGGATCTTGAAGATGAAGAGATTCAAATCCTCAAAGCTTCTTTAATATCCCATCAAGATATTAGGGAAGAGGTGAAGGTATCCCTAGAAGATGTCAAAAGGAAAATCAAAAGAAATTATAATGAGAATCCTTTGGCATGGTGGGATAGAAACAAACTCAATGCAACCTTGAAGGTAAAGCCAGAAAAGGAGTATGAGTTTGTTAGATACAGGCCAATCCTGATGAACCTCAAAGATCAACAGGATATGAAAGAGATAATCAAGGAACACCTTGATTTAAAGCTGATCGAACCAGGGAACTCGCCTTACAGCAGTCCCGGATTTCTGGTAAGGAATCATGGTGAGATCAAACGAGGTAAACCCAGATTAGTTATTAATTACAAAGGAATTAATGATATTCTGGAGTTTGATGGATATTTTATCCCTAGTAGGGAACACCTCATTAACTGCATTAGGAATGCTAAGGTTTTCTCTAAGTTTGATTGCAAGTCAGGTTTTTACCAGATTCGCATGGAGGAAGGGAGTAAGAAGTTTACAGCCTTCTCTACTCCACAAGGGCATTATGTCTGGAACGTAATGCCAATGGGATTAGCTAATGCGCATCAAATATTTCAAAGAAAGATGGATAATCTATTTAAAGATTATTTTTCTTTTATGTTCGTCTATATTGATGATATTTTAATAGCATCAAAAAATATGAAAGAACATATCAAACATCTTGAGATCTTTGCAGATGTTTGTTATAAAGAAGGTTTAGTACTGTCTGAAAAGAAGGCAGTCGTTGCAACTCTGAAAATGGAATTTCTGGGTATTGAGATCGATGAAGCAGGAATCATTCTGCAGGACCATATTGTTCAAAAGGTCCAGAATTTTCCGGAAGATCTGAAAGAAAAGAAACAACTTCAGAGTTTCTTGGGAGTTGTTAATTTTGCGGGACCATTTATAAAAGATCTCGCAAAACATAGAAAAGTTTTCAGTTCATTACTGAAAAAGGATGTTCCGTTCATCTGGACAGAAGAACATCGACAAGGGATGAAGGAGTTAAAAGAGGTTTGCAGAAATCTCCCAAAGCTCGCGATACCTCAGGACGAAGATGACCTGGTCCTATATACAGATGCTAGTGATTATTGGTGGGCAGCAGTCCTAACCAAGATCACTCCTAATGGAGAAGAACCCTGTAGATACTGCAGTGGTTTATTCTCAGATGATGAGGCCGTTAGATGGCACATCAACGAGAAAGAGTTCTTTGCAGTCAGAAAGACGTTCAAAAAATGGCCTTTATTTTTACTTGCAAAGAAATTTACTTTGAAAGTTGATAACACACACGTTAAAGCTTTCTTAAGAAACAAGATGGAATCTAAGCCTGAAAAGGCTAGATTAATTAGATGGCAAGCTGAATGCCAATATTATATTTTTGATATTGTCATTCTGAAATCTCACGAAAATATTCTTGCAGATTTCTTAACAAGAGATGGAGCAAACTGACGTGAACTCCATTCTACTAGCCCATAGACATCTCAGAGAAAATCTGAAGATGTTATCCGGCGAGTGGGACGAGTGCATTCTGAATGCTGAACAAGCAGGAAGATTGCAAACTCTCGATAAGACGAAAGTCACCGAGAGAATACGAGCTTGCATACGGTCTCAGAGTTAACTCTGGACTGCATGTCAAACACCAATCCTTCGGGTGGCCAAAGATCCTTTGGTAAAAGAAGAGTTTCGAGTACAGAGCTCTAAACCTGTAGCAGAGGATTCAAATACCTCTTGCCCAAGTTCTAAGGTGGTGGTATCTTCGGAACCATTGCCCCAAGAAAAAGATGATATTCAGGGGTCACACTCTGAACTATCATATCAACCCAGCACCTCTGGGGAAAAAGAGGGAGAGATTAATCTTAGGCCAATGACTGGCATTTCTAAGATTAATACTGATAAGATTGAAGTTTCTTCTTCGTGGCAGGTTTATCAAGCCAATTGGGAGAAGCTCAACACAAGGACTGGGATCAACCCCGAAAAAATAAGGGTTGATGTCTCGGGAAAATATCCTCGGGTGTGGATGATGCCCAATGCGGATCCACAAGAAGTCAAAAGATGGTATGAATTCGGAGCACTAGCTTCAGTCTATACCACCTCGCCATCATTCGCCGAAATCAAGAATCTACCCAAGTGGATTCAAGAAGCAGTGTATGATACCTGGGCTAACAATCCACAGCTTAGCCGATGAGACATTTTGGAGCTGTATTTTATCAGTGCAGCCCCAGAACCTGCAGGGAAAGGAAACCATGAAGCCTTTCACTATATTAGGCTTCGAAGACCAGATGCACGCGCCCTTGAAAAGATCAAAGCGCCTGCAGAAAAAGAGACTACTCTAGTCTCAACATTGCCAGAAGATCTCATCTCCACAAGAAGAGCATGGGGTTTATGGGTCTGTCTCACTGAGATGGACAAAGTCAAGTTCCCGTTCAAATTCTTTCAAAATTCAGTGAACGGATCATTCCTGTTAAACACCATGACAGGAAAGTCTACAAGATTCACAGAGGAAGCTTTCGAAAGAAAGAGAACCTTGCTCTGGGAAAACAAGATTACGACGAGTAAAGACACTCATCGTAAATTTTGCAACATGGCTCATTTTGGGAACTGGTCCAAGCGAGTTTGTTCGGATTGTCAGAACCAGAAAGAACCAGAGTTCGGGAAGGGGTTCATGCCCAGAAAGGGAAAGGAGAAGGCTCGGTCCCACGAGCATCTCGAGCAGAAGGCGTTGCCAAAAGAAAGGACGCCAAGGGCCCCGGGAAAAAAGTAGTTTCCCGACACAGGTTGGTGGAGTCATGTGACTCTGAGCTGGAGCACCCACTAAAAAGAAAACGACAATAGTGGGTGGGAGGGAAAAGTGATTACCCACTAAAATACAAATGGGTAAAAATACAGGAGAAGCATTATTGAACAAAGATAATGCGGTATGATTAAAGTAGCACCGAAAGTCGGGCGTCCTTATTCAATAATGGACGACAGCGGTGGTCCTACGCTGAGTCAGACACAGGCTGGCCACGGAACAAAGGAATCCGAGGCAATAATGAAGGAAGGAGGTTGAGATTTGAAACCTCTATATAATCCACAAATTTGGAGAGCAGAAGGGCATCGAAAATCCATCAGAAATCCTCTACACCATCCTCTCTGCTCTCTCCAAAATAAAATTATAGTATAGTTCCTATCTTAGTATAGTATAGTTTATGTATTTCAATTCCGCTACCATAGGTAGCTAAACAAGTCTGTCTCCTCCCTAAAGGAGATATACTTATGTTGTAATAAATAATATATAATTCCTAAATAAAAGTTTGGGCTTTTGTTCATCCCTTCCAGTATATTATTTTCTTTGTGTACCGACCGAAAACCCTACGCCCCGAGTAGGAAACGAACGAGGGCTGTGTTGTGTGCTGCAGAAGGAGTCTGCGTCTGGAAACTGTTGGGAAAATTAATAGAGTTTTGATTGGATTCCAAAACCCAGCTGACCCCAACCAAGTAGATGAATGTACAAACTTTGTGTTGTTTCCAGCTCACCTGTTTGAGCTTATAGAGTTTCATAGTTTACAGGTAGATTCGCTGAAGACGGTCGAAAGACGACGAAGAAGACACGGCTAAGCGAGCCGGCCTTAAGAACTGGCGGCGGACTCGGCGGAAGCGGACCAAGCGAGTCAAGACCCGGAAGAGTATCAAGACCCAGCTCAGTGACGGAAACCCAGCTCAGTGTAAAAGACCCAGCTCATTGAAAAAGACCCAGCTTAGTGTCAATGACACAGCTCAGGTCTAAGACAGCTCAGGTTAACGACACAGCTCAGGTTGAAGACACAGCTCAGGTTGATGATACAGCTCAGGTCTAAGACACAGCTCAGAGTTGAGACACGGCGAGAGTCAAGACGGCGAAGACACGGCGAGACAACTTAGCGGCTCGAAGACGAAGACCTTACTCCAAGACAAGATCCCGAGGTCGAAGATCTTGTCCCGGCGGATCAAATCGAGAGAAGGAATAGCTTCGAGATACGGATACCTACTTCGTAGGTAATGGCCGAAGTCAACAAGAGTAGGTAAGATTCAAACGGCTCTCTTCCAACGTAATTTGAATCTTCGCCTATATATATCTCTCTCCACCATTGCTGGTGAGGGGCGACAAGACGGCGAAGAAATAGAAGAAAACGAAAAATGAACAACGATCTTCAAAGCCAAATCTTTCAAGAACACCCGGTCAATTGTGTTCTTAGTTGTTCACATATTCATCATAGGCGAGATTAGATCGGAATAAATATCTTAAGCCTAGTTTGAACGAGTTCATCATACTCCTTGTTCTTAATTGTAAGAACTCGTTCATAGTTGGAAAACCATACCTAAACCCAAACCCAGAAAGGTTAGGTAAAGGTACGCTTGCTCGAAGCGTGTAATTCGAGTGGTTAGGTTCTTCAGTACTATGGCCAGAAGGTGTAGGCTTGACGATTACTTCGCAAGTTTGTTGGAACACAGCTCGGGTTAGAGTTGTGAAGTTGCTTGGTACTTGGAAACCAAGTGGAAGTGAATTACCAGTGAATCTGGTCGTGGATGTAGGAGGGGTTACTCCGAACCACGTTAAAGATGCTCTTGTTATTTATCGCTTGGTTTTATGCATGTTACTAACTCTCATAAGCATACATTTCAATCTGCGCCAAGAGTAATTCAAAGTGAAACGAGCTTTGCAATATAATTTGAAGCAACGGACGGACTTTCCAAATCCACCACATTCCGCACACAGTTGGTATGTCATGAAGCTGCCATCCAAATTTGGATCGAACACGGCAAGCTCAACTTAAAAGAGTTTTAACTTGGAAAAGTTTTTAAACCTTGGTGTATTCCTCTACACCAAGGTATCCGTCTTGGGACCAACAATTGGTATCAGAGCAGTGGTTCAAAAGATCACTGTATCTGACTAGTCAGCATTTCTTTGCTGATAGTGGTCACCTGAACAGATCCTTAATTTTTCAAAATCTTTTTAAAAAAAAAAAAAAAATCATTATATTGCATTCTGTTATGGAATCTTCCTTGTGCAGGAATCTTCCGACATTCTCTGTCGATGATTATCAGATATGGAAGTTCAGACTCAAAAGCTTTCTGAGTGCGCATCACGACATGATGTGGGATGTTATCACTGACGGACCCATCATCATCATGAAATCAGAAAGACAAGCAGAACCTTACACAGGCCGAACCGATTACTCGGCAAGTTGTGAAGCCCGGGGAGTACTCTCGGAAGAAAGAAGACAAGCTGGATTGGACAGCTACGCTCGCAACGTCATCTCCTCAACGGTGACGGACGCTTATCTCAGCAAGATCATCAATTGCGAGACAGCTAAGGGGATGTGGGACACTCTAGCCAAGCTGTGTGAAGGCTCAGAGGAAATTCAAGAGAACATATTCTCAGTTGCATGCCAGAAGTTCGATGACTTCAAGCAACTCCCCTACGAGTCCATTGATCAAATGGAGCTAAGATTCTCCAACCTCGTCATCGAGATCGAGACGATCCGAACTGGAAAATACACAGTTCGAGATAAGAACTTGAAAGTTCTTGCGAGCTCTGCCTCGAGAATGGTGTACACACAAGGTGGTTCGCAAAAGCAGACGATATTGGCGGCATGGGGCGAAAAAATTGTTCTCCATCTTGAAGGCCAACGAATTTGATGCGGAGATCTCGTGCGGAGAATCATCCGGCCGGATGAATGAAACGAAGGCGACTCCAAGGAAAAGAGACGACTCTCGGTGCAAAATCAAGATTAGCTCAATCATCTCGGCTTGGAAGGACTGACAAGGAGCGCGAAATATGAGCAAGAAGAATTGCACGAAGAAGTTGCCATGCTTGTACGGAATATTAACGAGTGTGGAACACGGCAAGGAAAGGTACAAGAAGATCGTGAAGGTTCATCACGACAAGCAACTTTCCCAAAGAGAAACCACTGAGTCATAAGAAGAAAAGATAAAGAGCTCAAGTCGAGCAAGAAGAAAGAAGAAGATCAAGTATTTTCTTCCGACTCAGAAGATGAAGCATTTTATTAAAGATGACTGCTTCATGGGACTCTTAAACCCAGCTGATGAAGAAAATGAAGAAACCGGCTAAGTAGTAGGACCAAGTGAAATAAAGACAGTGGATACAAAACTAAAAACTCACCGGTCATGCCGTAGTACATTGGTCTCAAGAAAATAATCGAGAAGCGAGATGAATCCAGTGGATTTGGGGCAATTTGTCTACTGCTATACAAACGGAGACCTCATCAAAGGAAGTAGGATGCGGTACCAAGAAGAAAAAGCCACCTACTTATCAATTCAAGGAGGAACTCTACAGTGGAAAAGAGAGCAAAATCAAGTAGAATGCCCATTGGTAATGAAGGCCTTGCATGCTAAAAAGACCTCATCGAAGAAATGCTCAACGACTTCAAGAGATTACTAGAAATCCTTGAAATCTAGCCGATTCGAGAATTCGGAGCTAAGGAATGAGCTCGAAGAAGAATGATCGGGAGCTTGAAGATGAGAAAACACAGTGATCAAGAAGGCGAAGATGGCCAAAAGTGAATCGGATCAAAGAATGACTCCGACCAATACAAACACGAGTGGAACCAAGCCAAGGATGTACGAAAGAGGTCGTACATAATCAAGCCGGCTCTAAGCTCGATCTACATCAAAGAAGAAAAGCTGCTCGGCAACTCCAAGCCCAAGAAACGGCTCAGTGATCACGAGCTCAAAGCTGACGGATAAATCAGTCGGAATCAAAATCAAAGACGAATGTCATCCGACGAACATCAAGGTCAACTAAAAAGACGGTGAAAGATCTCGGTGGTTATAAGAAGTCGAAAATCAACCGAGCTTCACAACAAGATTCCGGCAGACGAGATATCAAGCTAGATATCAAGTGACACGGAACTCGACTATGAATTGGACCTCATCAAAATGGAGTCAACAAGGTCCAAAGAAGAAAGGACCAATGCAAGTATCCTCACAAAAGATAAGGACAAATGCGGGTTATCAATGGAACCCTCAACAACTAAGCGGACCAATCACTGGCGGGTATCGAAGGAGTGATAACGGGGTGAAGAGGACATGCGCGTTTTGAGGAGTCATCAAGCGTCTTGTGAAAGAAAGACGTTTGGTGATCAAAGCTCATTACTTACCTCAAAGCTCTTCAAAGAATATGTCAAGCGTGCGGTCCCGAGGTAACCTTTGGTGATATCTCGAAAGGATACGTCGAAAGGATTTAGCTTCATTTGAGACAAATAATAATAATTTCAAATATCTCTTATGATTGATGGACTTTAGCATAACTGTGTCCATCGGCCAATTGTTGTGATAACGGTTTTTCTGGTGAGTTCAATGCGCGAGGAATGCGATGCAAAGAACGAGGAAATCGAAGATTCTACCCCGCAAAGCAACAATGAACTCGGCTAATCATGGAAGCGGTGACCCATCAAAGAATTGAGCCGGTGATGAGGAAATTCGCTCAAGTGAAGTAGGAAGTAGGCGAGAAAAGAAAGCCCACCTACTTATCAAATTCGAGGGGAACTCCACCGTGGAAATCGACACGAGTACATGATATCGAGTGAGGGCAAAGTCAATCCGGCGAGAATATTCAAGTGGAGAATCAAGAGAGAAATCCGGTGAACTATCGAAATGTCGTATCTGGATATCAAACAAAGCTAGATCAAACATGGATCGCGAGAATCCGAAGAGAATCAAGGCGAGGGGGAACTCAGTTCAGCAGATTCACCATCAATTGGTATCAACAATTGATCTCATCCCAGTCCAGCAAGATCTTCAAGAAGAGCATCCAGCAGGAAATACTCAGCTGGATCACCGTGTGTCAGCAGGAACCCCAAGGATTTCAAAATGAATTTATCAAGTCAGGGGGAATCAAACCCAGCTGATAAAACCCAATTGGTTTATCCAATTGAGGGGGAACCTCGCAAACGGTGTCTTTCAATGAGAGAAAGAAAGACAAGATGACTCGATCAACCGAGTCATACAACCATCAATTGGTATCAGAAAAAGGAAGAGCGAAATGCATCGATTGGTTTTAACTCCAAAGTGACGGAGTTACCTCAAACGGGAAGAAATTATTGCCCGAACGCCGCGTCGGACCTCGACTCCCCGCCTCTAATATCTTTTTGATGAACCAAAAGGGAAAGAGTGAAAGAATAGGACAACAGAAAAATGGAAATAAAAAGGGAAAGGATTGAACGAGAAAAGGAATCTAAAATAGGCAAATGGCGAGCCGGAAAGACAACCTGGAGAAAGAGTAAACTCTCGTCAAGGCATGTGGAGCAGCCAGGAAGAGTTAGGATTTTTGTTTTGTGTTTTTCTGTAAAAGTTTGTAAAGGTTTTGGCATCATCAAAAAGGGGAAATTGTTGGGAAAATTAATAGAGTTTTGATTGGATTCCAAAACCCAAATGGCCAACCAAAGTAGATGAATGTACAAACTTTGTGTTGTTTCCGGCTCGCGCAGTTTGAGCTTATAGAGTTTCATAGTTTACGAGTAGATTCGGCGAAGACGGTGAGCGAAGAGAAGACACGGCTAAACGGTGACAAAGAACTCGGCGAAACAGAGACTCGGCGGAAGCGGACGCGGCAGTCGAAAGACCCGGCGGTATCAAGACCCGGCTCGGTGACGGAAACCGGCTCGGTGTAAAAGGCCCGGCTCGGTGAAAAAGACCCCGGCTTAGTGTCAATGACACGGCTCGGTGTCTAAGACGGCTCGGGTTAACGACACGGCTCGGGTTGAAGACACGGCTCGGGTTGATGATACGGCTCAGTCTAAGACACGGCTCGAGTTGAGACACGGCGAGAGTCCAAGACGGCGAAGACACAGCGGAGACACTTAGCGGCACTCGAAGACGAAGACCTTCTCCAAGACAAGATCCCGAGGTCGAAGATCTTGTACGACGCGGTCAAATCGGAAGAAGGAATAAGCACGCGAGATACGGACCTACTTCGTAGGTAATGGCCGAAGTCAACAAGAGTAGGTAAGATTCAAACGGCTCTCTTCCAGCTAATTTGAATCTTCGCCTATATATATCTCTCATTAAATTTCTTTGGTGGCCGACAAAACGGCGAAGAAATAGAAGAAAACAGAAAAATGAACAACGATCTTCAAAAGCCAAATCTTTCAAGAACACCACCAGTCGAGTTTGTGTTCTTAGTTGTTCAGTATTCGGTCATAGGCAGATTAGATCAGAATAAATATCTTAAGCTGGATTTGAACGAGTTCATCATACTCCTTGTTCTTAATTGTAAGAACTCGTTCATAGTTGGAAAACCATACCCCAGCCCGAAACCCGGAAAGGTTAGGTAAAGGTACGGCTTGCTCGAAGCGTGTAATTCGAGTGGTTAGGTTCTTCACCATGGCGAAGGTGTAGGCTTGACGTGCAAAGCTGTTGGAACACGGCTCGGGTTAGAGTTGTGAAGTTGCTTGGTACTTGGAAACCAAGTGGAAGTGAATTACCGGTGAATGCGGTCGTGGATGTAGGAGGGGTTACTCGAACCACGTTAAAGATGCTCTTGTTATTTATCGGCTTGGTTTTATGCATGTATTCTTAACTCTCGTAAGCATACATTTGATCCGCATAAATGGCCGACTTAATTCAAAAAGTGAAACGCAGGCTTTGCAATATAATTTGAAGCAAGACGGACTTTCCAAATCCACCACATTCCGCGCACGACGAATTGTGTCGATCGACTGTGCCATCCAGCTGGATCGAACACAGCCAGCTCACTCAAAAGAGTTTTAACTTGGAAAAGTTTTTAAACCTTGGTGTATTCACCCCCCCCTCTACACCAAGGTATCCGTCTTGGGACCAACAGAAACCATCGGTTGCGATCGTGTGGTTGGACGAGGTCCCGAAAACTTCCGGCGGAAATATCCGACAGCATTCCGGTTAAAAAGGTATGAAGTTGGTATACTTTGATTTTAGTTATACGGAAGTGTGATGAGCCTGATAGTATTGCATGATTTATCTCCAAATTGAAAAGTGAATTGATAAATCAGAGTATGTAATGAAGAAATTCAGTAGAAGGGTAAAAGAATTTACGCATATTGTATGATTATAAGGTTGACTAGAATATATCAATATTTTCCCTTATTTTAAACAATATTTTATACACAAAAAATGGATATAATAACCTTATTGGTGGGTCAGTGGGTACTGCTTATACACACCAACAAAAGTGATCGCAGGAGATACACACTATCTCTATACTGGTTAGAATGAATTTCCTCTCTTATTATATTAATAAACTTAATAGTAGACTGGCGGTGTGACACAAACCAAATTGGGACGCAAAAATGTTAGAAAACTGATTGTTTCTTCTCGTGAATTTAAAAATGATATGAAAACATTAATTGGACAATTTTGTAATTTTGGACCTTAAAGTGTTAATTCACTTAATAGTAGACTAGCGGTGTGACACAAACCAAATTGGGACGCAAAAATGTTAGGACAAGTAAAACGTATATTTATGGGCGTAAGGCAAGAATTGATTCCTCTCAATCTACTCGATCCTCACGTTATCTTTTCCCCTGCGAGTGCAATCTGCATCATCACATCACACAAATTCTAATTCTAATTTGAAGAAGAGAAAAGAGTGCCCTAGAATCTCCCGCAGTTTCCTCGTAGTTGCCCAAAGATTCTCGTACGTTATAAACTTGTAGTACTAATTACGTCCCCAACGGAACCGAATTGAAGAAGATGAGATGGGGAATCTGTTGTTCCGTTCTCGAAAGCGCAGCGGCAGCGTTGTAAGGACGCGCTCGCGTTCGATTTCCCGCGGTCAGTCGAGGAGGAGCTCGCATTCACATTCATTTTCGTTTACTGACATTCCGTTCGACCAATTGCCGGAGAGAAACCTCGATCGTTCCTTTTCTGCAAATTTCAACGGAACCAAGAGCATGACTTCCGGCAGCAGCGCCGTCGACAGGAAGAAAAAGTATGGACACATTCCCGATAATTTCACCTCCTTCGACCAGGTCTCTTCTCCTTCTCCTGCCGTCTTATTTTGAGTTTTTCCAACTCTTTACGTTACGCTTCTTGCTTTTTTTTTTTTAATTGCGGTAATGGAATATTGATACACCTCAAACTTTGATTTGAGAAGCAATATTGCAGCCATTTATCTGATATACTCCCTCCGTACGGTATTTTGGAAAAAAAATTGTCCCCAAATAAGTGTCTGTAGATTTCTATCTATGAAAAAGTTACGTCGAATTTTCATATTTATCTTTTGACTTAAGATAAAATTAGATTTACCCGCGCGCGTTGCGCTGCACTATTTAATTGTATTTCAATTTTTACATTTTTAGATATCGATAATATCTGTATAATCTAATTAAATATTTCAAACTAATAAAATTTATCTTTGTGAATCTTCTTATACAAAAAAATTGTCCCCAAATAAATAAGTGTATGTATCGTAGATTTCTATCTATGAAAAAGTTACGTCAAATTTTCATATTTATATTTTGACTTAAGATAAAATTAGATTTACCCGCGCGCGTTGAGCTGCACAATTTGATTGTATTTCAATTTTTACATTTTTAGATATCGATAATATCTATATAATCTAATTAAATATTTCAAACTAATAAAATTTATCTTTGTGAATCTTCTTATACAAAATAATACATTTAGCAAGCAAACACAAAAAATTAATTACTACTCCAAAGCTTAATATTTGAATTTGAAAAATTGAAATACAACATACATATTATTATATAGTGACCTAAATTTGTTAGGCTCCAAAACTTAATATGTTTGAATTTGAAAAATTGAAATGACATGGGAAAACGTACAGTCATTAATTTTCATTGGAAAGTATACAATTATTTGCATGTGACATGCAAAATGAGCGGGAAAATGCATTGCAAATTATTTTGCTTTAATATAGTAATAGATTACTACTTTTTCAATTTTCAATGCAATTATTAGGGTATATGAGTAATTTTGACCACTATATTAATATATCCATTTTGGCAAAATACGACACTTATTTAGGGACGGAAGGAGTATTTTCTTATGAGAAATTGTGCCACCGATCTTGGAACCCTTACGGCCTTATCTACGCTACGTATAGGGGTGGCAATCGGGTCGGGTTGGGTCGACCTGATTTCAACCCGACCTGTTAAGGCCCAATCCGAACCCGACCTGTTAAGGATATGCTCAACCTGAACCCGAAATGACTAAACCCGAACACGACACGAACCCGAAATTGACACGATAATATTCGGGTTGACCCGACACGATAATGACCCGAACCCAAATTTAAATGATTTAATAAGAGAAAAAATATTTTAAAATAAGATTTAATAAAAGAAAAATATTTTAAAATAAAATTTAATAGAGAAAAATAAATAAATATTCAAAAATTTAATATCTTTTGATGACTTGGAAGGAAAAATAAATATGTCATCAATTTAAAAGCTTAATTTGAATTAAATAAATATAATATTAAAAAATATAATTCCTTATCAGGTAACCCGAACCCGACCCGAACCCAACCCGAACCCGACCCGAAATTTTCAGGTCCTTATCGGGTTGACCCGAACCCAATAAGGCTTGACCCAAACCCATTAATTTCGTGTCGGGTTATCGTGTCGTGTCGAAAATTGCCAGCCCTACGTATAGGCTAGTAGTTAAAAACATTTTTTTCTTTTTTGATGTTCGTGGAAACTGCTGCAACCATAGAGGGCTGATAACTTACATTTTCTTAAGTATATGTGTGACAAACTCGACATATAGAGATATTAACAGGGTTGAACATGAGACCTTCGATCTCACTCAGTCCACTCTACTACTAAATCATCCCAATAGCATAAAAACTATGGCGTATGAATATCATCTGGGTTGGAAGTTGGAACAACAAGTCAAGGTCTTCTCTTTTATATAATGTCTTTATCAAAATGGGGTTTGGACCCCACCTGTCCTTCTGATCTCTTAAATGACTAAATAAATGTAGTGGGACTTATCTTGTTGGTCGAACAAAGCATCATTATTGGTTATCACACATTGCAACTTGGAAATTTTACTTCCAAAGCAGTAAACACAGCAGTCAATTTTTTTATTCAAAGGATAATCGTTATTTGTTTGAAAGTTTCACAACAGTAAAATCTAATTATCATCATTACGATACATTTTATCAGATAAAATTACGAGACACCCCTGTGAGATGTTTTTTAATTAATAAATTCTAATTAAGATTTAATAAATCATAATTAAAAATTAATAAATTTTAATTATGAATTAATTAAGAAAAACGAAATTTAAAGGAAAAAATAAAGATAAGAGAGGCATCTGCATCTCAAGCGCCAACCAAAAAAAATAAAAATTAATAAAAAGTGGGTAGATGCTTCTCATGGGCCCGCCTAACACGCTGGGGCACGTGTCAACCCACACAAGAGTTTTTGTGTAAAATTATTTATTTATTTATTTACTTTCTAATCTTATGTGAATACTAATTATATATATTCTTTCATTTGTTAAAATTTTTATTCATTTTTTAATTGAAAATACGTAAAATATCATTTCTTGATTTTAACTTGAGTTACAAATACACAAGTTTGCTAATTGCAACATGTCAGGAGCCTTATAAAGAATATATTAGTTTAAATTACATGAAAGATATAATAACAAAATATATTGAAGTACTATGATGTTAAAGGTCTATTTATTATAGTTTGTCTATAGCTCCATGTTCATATAAAATAAGTAACTTTTATATATTTATTTTTGTTGAACTTGTGTTCACTCTAGTATAATTTTGGAAAATGCACTTCATTAAGTTGAAATTTACAATTTGATTATTGATAAAAATAAAAATAAACAATTTCAAGATAATCTACATTTTTATCTCGCCTTAAAGTCCGAGGATAACATATATATATATATATATATATATATTGAGAATTACAAGGTATATATGTATAATCTAATCAAACACTACACCACCATATAAGCGGGACCTTTACACCACATAAATGTGGGACCACTACACCACCACATAAATGTGGGACCACTACACCACCACGCAGGATGGGACCACTACACCACCATACAGGGTGGGACCACTACTCCACCAAATAAGGTGGAAAATATACTACACCGCACGCAGACGGGATTGAACCCAAGACCTCTCGCTATATATATTTTTTCTTACATGAATTTGTTTTTAAATTAAAATATACAACTAGAAATTAATAAATATAATAGATAAATTAGATTTTCAGAGATAACCTTTTAGTTATTTTGTGACAGAGTTGCCTTTGAAATAAAAATTGGACGAAGCTTGAATTGGAAATACAATAGCTTTCAATGAATTGTTGATTATGCCATCATGTGCCATGCATATGATAGCATCGGTAGTTGAATGCTTTTACAACACACATTATGCAATATATGATTACCTGCAATGCTATCCAATTTAAGCATAGCTGTCAGTATATGTTGTTAAGTATGGTAATATACCTTAGTTTAGTTGTTAAGGTTATATGGTTATGTGTTACCACCTGAAAGAGTTTATATCTCATACTTCCATAACACTTTTAGATTGGTGTTGCTGTTCACTTGAAAAAAATGGATCTTTGATTCTTGATTGCATAGTATTCTTAGAATGCTACACCTATATTTGTAGACAAACTGCCAAACCTTGGTTTTGTAACCATCTAATGGCATTTGCAGGTCACAGTGGCATTAAGAGAAGCTGGACTGGAGTCGTCGAATCTAATTCTAGGAATTGATTTTACGAAAAGCAATGAATGGACAGGTAAATAGCAAGTATATTTGTTGATTGTGGAACAATTGAGAGACAAAGATTTTTCATGACCGACACCCCTGGAAGATTTTGTAAACGAACGGCCTACTGAACATGGTTTGGATTTTTGGGGGTTGAAAAGGGGGGAAAATGATCCATAACATACTGCAAGAAGCAATACTTTTTTGATACAATGTTTTGTTTAAACAAGCAGCTGTTCTGGAACATGCTTATGTATTATAATTAGCCAGTCTTTTATCACTATCATAAATTGAAGAGTCAGATTAAAAACCTTACGGGGCGTTTACTTTGCGTGGTAGGATAGATTGATAAAATATAAAATTGACTATATGAAGGATTAGATGATCAAACAAGTTCAAAAGTAATCAATCCATCAAAGTAAACGGTGGATTAACCTATACTGTTTTTATCTATCTATCCTATCACCCAAAGTAAACACCCCCTTAAGATTCATTTCTTCTCTGGTGTTTACTTTGTATGGATTTGTATATTGGTAGCTAATGGATTCATCATTTATCTGAAGGCAAAGCTTCATTCGATAACCGTAGCCTGCATGCTATTGGTGATACACCAAATCCATACGAAAAAGCTATATCCATCATTGGGAAGACTTTGGCGCCGTTTGATGAAGACAATTTGATTCCTTGTTTTGGGTTTGGTGATGGTAGTTTTTCTGCATCTCATTGTTGTTTATGTTATTATTGTTGATTTTTTTTTTTTTTTTCCGGATAGCTATTGTTAAGGCGGTAGTAGTTTCTTCCTAATTTCATCCTTTCTGGATCAAGAAGCGAACTCAATCCCCCACCCCCCTTTTGCCTGTAGCAACTACACATGATCAGGACGTATTTAGCTTTCACAGTGATCACTCTTCTTGCCATGGGTTTGAAGAAGTTATGTCCTGCTACAGAAGAATAGTTCCAAACTTACGATTATCTGGTAAGCTTTTTTATTAGTTGTTAGCTAATGACTGCTCTTTAATGGCCATAGGTTGGTTCCAAGCACATGTAATCTTCAAATTCCCATTCACAGAGAGCCTTCGGCTACATATGTCTATAAATTTTATACATCTGAAACTCTCTCTCGTTCTCTGTTCTTAAGGGCCGACATCTTATGGACCTGTTGTGGATGCTGCGGTAGATATAGTGGAGAAAACTGGTGGACAATACCATGTTTTGGTGATCATTGCTGATGGTCAGGTACCCCCTCTATCTCCCTCTTAATCATGCATGCACGAAAACATGAGGGGGACATGATGAAATAATCATATGCCTTTGTACATTCACTCACTTCATTAATGATCTACCTTATCTGATGAAGGTTACTAGAAGTGTCAATATGGCAGATACAGAACTCAGCCCACAAGAAGAAAGAACCATAAACTCCATAGTGAATGCAAGGTAAAAATTAGTTCCATGATATCAGATTTTCAATCAATATATCTTCTGCTAATTATACAATTAAGTACTGGTGCTGAGCATAGGATAAAATTGTCACCTACTCGCACTTGCTGACGTAAAAAAGTAGAAGAAAATGAGATTTGCTCGGCTGGCTGAGAGAAAAATATTAGAAGTGAACCAGAACACGCGCCCTTCCTTCCTTTGAGGAGATTCACAGCTAAAATATCCAATCATCTGTTTCCTATCCGAAAAAGAAAAAAAAAAGAAAGAAGAATACCAGCTTAAATTTGAAATTCTAGCCGGTTTCCTATGACCCATGACATTCATATTACAATGTTTGATATAATTTTTTTTCCAACTATTCATTTTTACTTGTTTGGAGTTTATTACAATGCCCTTTTTTTTCTTCAGTATTTTACTGACTATTTACTAATGTATGCCGACTGGACTTGGTATATGAAAGATTGTGATATTAGTGTGTCGACCACTTAGAAAGCAACTCCAGGCTGGGCTTCGAGGTTGATATGATTTTGGAAATGCTTGGAATCAAGACTCTGTCTTCTCTGAGAAATGGCAGTTCATTTGAATTTTATCGTATAACTTTTTCATGCTTATATGGCTTCTTGAAGACAAAAGTCTACTGAGTTTGTGCCTGAGTAGCTACTCACAACTTCCATTCTTCTTGTACAATTCAGAATTAAATAATTGAGAACTATGACGTTCTTACTGAGACAGTTTTTATTACATTAGTTTTTGGTTATACTAATATCTACTTCTATCACATTTTTGTTATCAGTTTTTATCCTCTCTCGATTGTTCTTGTTGGTGTTGGTGATGGACCATGGGATGATATGAAGAAATTTGATGACAAAATCCCTGCTCGTGAATTTGACAATTTTCAGGTATTAATCTTTTTGGCCATCGAAAAAACCTTATATAACCAACCACTTGTTTAGTGATATATTTTGTTATCTCCTGAATTTTCAGTTTGTTAATTTTACTGAAATAATGTCAAAGAACACATCATCTTCTGAAAAAGAGACAGCTTTTGCTCTTGCTGCATTAATGGAAATTCCCCTCCAATATAAAGCAGCCCGAGAATTTGGTTTAGTAGGGTATGTCTTCTCTCTGTTACAAGTGTGGTTTATTATATCTTCTTATGAATTGAGTGTTGCCTTTATAAAGCCATGCAAGTCTATATCTTATTGAACCTTCTGAAGGTGATCTCTGCTAGTTCAATTTACTCATCGTTCTGTTCTAAAGCTCCATGTTTTGTGATGTTTTTAAGAAGGCTATGAACAAAGCTTGATCATCATATGCTTTATAAGATAGTGAAGAGCATCATGAAGCTTATCTATACATTTAGCTTTTGTATTGATACATACTCTCTCTCAACTTGCAAAACAAAGACGAGCGACTGGCAAAGCTAAGAAAATATTTCCTAGGCCTCCACCGGTGCCATACACTCCACCAGGATCACAAAATGCCCAAACTGGATTTCTGTCACGAGAGCCCAGCAACAATTCAGCTTCTATGCAAGACGAGCAAAATCAGGTATGGAGCATTCGATGTTAAATCTGCTGTTGCAATCCAACAAAAGCTGAAACTGTTTCTGTCACAAGCTATTCCTCTTTGGTTTCAAATAACTTAGTATTGAACATAGAACTAGTCTTGGTTGGGTGGTTTGATTTGGTTATATGTATATGATCCTTGTGAATATTTCATTGAAGGCTTGCCCTGTTTGCTTAACCAACACGAAGAACACGGCTTTCAATTGCGGACACCTGGTAAGATCCACTAGTAAAATATCCGTCTTAGCTCTTAGCCGAATTAGTACAATAATCTCAAGCAATGACTGTTGATTCCAGACATGCAGAGATTGCAGCTCAAGATTGTCAGAATGTCCCATTTGCCGGCAACGCATTACAAGCCGACTCAGGCTGTATACTTGATAATCTCCGGCATTAGATCAGAGCTCAACTTGTGCTCAAGTGGATCCATCCAGACGCAATCTAACAGTTTCTGCAGAAGCAAACGTGGCGTGGAAGAATTTGTTTTCCGCTTTCTTTTTCTTCTTCGGTTTGGTGTGTGGTGTGGTTACTGGTTAGTATTACGCATGGTAGCAGTGGTATTTAATCACCCGATCAGGTGCTAACAACTAATTCGGGAAGTCGTGTTTATCAAGTGTGAATATTTACATAAATCGTGATGCATGTAAATATGGCAGCTATGCTTTCTTTCTTTCTTTCTTTCAAGATATATCCTGCAATGGTGTAAAGCCTCAGGATGGTAAGGGATTGTTTGATAGGGTGGATAAGCCAAGATTGTTTATGTATCTTAGCTTATTCACCCGTTTGGTATCCAAGATTGAGCCCGGTAGAAGCCCGTGACTAAGTTGAGTCCGGTGCTATTTTACTGTTCCTCTTTGGTATATGTATCTCTCCATTTTGGAGAGATAAATTACACTCTCTACTACAATACCACAAATTAGAAACATTAGTTCCAAATTACCCTCCACCACCCATTCTCCAACGCCGTCACCACTTCCACCGCTCCTCCGGGCGCCGCTGCCGCCGTCACTCCTCTGATGCATATATAAGAGTGGTGGTTAGAGAAGTACCAAGTCTCTCCCCCCTCTCTTTCTCTCTCTCCCGGCGGCGGCGGAAGAAGGAGGCGGCAGAAGGAGGAGGCGACGGCTGTGGTAGAGAGAGAGAGAGAGAGAAAGAGTGAGAAAGAAGGAGGCGGCGGAAGGAGGCAGCGGCTGAGGTAGAGAGAGAGAAAGAAAGAGTGAGAAAGAAGGAGGCGGCGGCTGTGGTAGAGAGAGAGAAAGAGTGAGAAAGAGAGTGAAACTGTGAGAGAAAGAAAGTGACAGAAATGGTGGTGGAGGTAGGTGGGAGGGGTGTGGTGGGTTGTGGTGGAGAGAGAGAGAAAGAGTGAGGGATAAAATTGTCATTTTACAGTTAATTTTGAATTTAATTTAATGTACCAAACAACCATTCTATTATAGTATCTACATCACATATCTTATCAAAAATACGATATCAATCTTACTTTATCTACGATACATATCTTACTTTAAATTATATTATCATATCCTATCATGCCTACCAAACATAGCCTAAATGTGTAGGATGATTCCAAATTTCCAAGTATTTTCGCTTGCTACACAGCCCCTCCTTCCCCTAGTTAGTGTTCACAGCCGTCGAAACTCGAATGCTAAGAGAACAAATTTACTAGTATTTTTATTTCTAATTATTGCACAGAAAACCAAAAAGTAAAGAATTTACATTATTGACAAGGATAAATGAAAAGTTTGGCACTATTTGGCTTCAAAATTCTGAAAAGAAACATTTATTCGAAGATAAGATTCATTTCAAAATATGACATTTATTAAAGGACAGATGGATTATTTTCTTGATAAGCTTTCCTCTTCTTGCCTACGTGTATGCCAATTGCTCTACTTCCCACTCCATGCCATTCTAGTAATAGGAATGTGTCGCGGAATGGGTGAAGTAGAGCAAAATCAATCCATCTTGCAATCAAGCAAAACAGAAACGACGAGACGTTTTCTGGGCTGGGACAGACTGCTTCTAAAGAACTAATTACTCTCTCTGCTAAAGGAATTCTGTATTACATCAGATCTCTAATGGAGCAAGTTTCCCAGTCATTAACTATTTTTTGTTCAAATACAATTGCATCTTACAACCACTTAGAATCAAGCGTGTTTCTATAATGACCAAGCATTTTATCATTTCATTCGCACATATGCACCTGGCATCTGCAGGACTAATTAGTCAGCGGACAAGCAAAAACCGATATTCCATAGGATAAATGAGACACAATCGAATCACCCCCAGTTCTTACGTCTTTATGATATGAGAACCAAATACCGTCTCACAATTTACTTCGCTTCCTCCTTGACCTCCACGCTATGTGGAACAGGTTGAATTCTCACATATGGCTTTCTAGTCAGTGTCTCTCCTCTTAAAGCAGCAACATATCTGTCATTTGTATCTTCTTTCCTCTTCAATTCTCCGAGGTACTCCGCCAGCCTCTCTTGGTTAACTTTACCCATCATCTGACCGTCACAACAAAATAAAATCTTCATTCTAGCACAACGTAACATAATCATCGATAATGATAATGAGATACTGCAGAGAGAAGATCATGGAGGAGATAGCATAATTTCTAATGGCAAACTTGATGTGAAACATGTAATTTTCATGCATTAGTAGCTAAATGCTCAAGGCATTGAATAGATCTCAACTCCAATCCTCTCCGTGCAGATTGTTATACATCTCTTCTTTGTTTATGGATACATATGATTTATTGGAGAAAAGACATAACCTGTGCTAGATAATGCATGAAAAAAAGAGCACAGGCAAAAATACTGATATACTGATCATGATGATGATATACTCCCTCCATCCCCGAATAACATATTTGGAAATAAAACTTGTACTCAAATAGGTGTTCTATTTCGGAATTCTATGGAAAATATAAAACTTCCCATGTTGTCCTTTGTCCTCAATGAAAATTCTTTAATTGTTATAATTAGGGGTAACAAGAGTAAATTTGTCCACTTCCTTGGTATACTAGTTTTAACGGCAAAGAACACTTATTCGGGGACAGAGGGAAGTATTATTTTAGAGGCTATGGGGATGTCAAACAAAAGGCAACATATAGTAAACGTGTTCTGGTTTGGTTTGAATGCAAGGCATATGCCAAATCGAACAAAATCCGCAGTCGAGAACAAATGAAACCAAAACCATACCTACAACGGATGAAACAAATGGTTGTGGATTGGTTTGGTAGAATCACGAAGTAGTTGTGCGACTCTAACACATGCAACCAACTAGTTCGATTAACATTCTACCAAAGTAGAAGTTTAACAACAGCCATCGATACAGTCTAGAACTATACCAATTCCAAAACCATGAATTACCTCTCATGTGTAATCATGTTTTTTCCACAACAACTATTATCTTTTCAAATTGGTTCTCCTTCTCCAGAAACATGATTTAACACAGGTCAATTATACCAAAATACAACAAGTAACCCTAACCCTAAGATCTAATCGCACTGAAATACACCGTGTATCAGTCAAGCAATTAGGTCTTCAAAACCCCACATCAGTATGCATTGAACGACTCTCGCCGAAAAATTTCAATTTAATATCGCGAATTCCAAAGACAGAAGAGATGAATATGAAACACGAAGAGTTGACGGATAACGAGAAATTGGAGAGAATCGGAAATGGATTACCAGTGTTTCGGGGCGGGCGGACTTGCGGAGCTCGGCTTCGAGCTCAGGGTTTCCGGAGCTGGTGAGCGACATGACGCAGTAGCCGATAATCCCCGGAATAACGCCGCAGACGGTGGCGAAGGTGAAAAAGAAGGGCTTCGAATCCCTGGTCTTCGTCACCAACCATCTCCATGTCTGGCTCATTATTCTATTCTTCTCCAATTGTAAAAATGGAGTTGCAGAGATGACATGAAATATTATGGATACAGAAACTTGTAGCCCAGCCCACTAACACTCACAGGCCCTTTTTTTTATGCTAATTTATTTTTTAGTTTTTATTTAAAGTAGATTGAATGATGAATTTCTGATTATTCACTATTTATTCTATATTTCAATATGTTTTTTATTATAAATTTGTTAGAACTTTTTTTTATAAATCTATATATTCTTTATTTTTTATTGATTGTAATATTTTTGTAACTATGTACTCCCTACATCCCCAAATAAGTGTCGTATTTTAGAAAAAAAATTGTCCCTAAATAAGTGTCGTATCGTAGATTTATATCTAGTTATGCCAAAAATCCATGTTTACTCTTTGACTTAAGTTAAAAAGATTACTTTTTCAGTTTCTCATGCATTTATTAGGGGTATTGAAAGTCATCTTGACCATTATCTGGGTATACGTAATTTGGCAAAATACGACACTTATTCAGGGACAGATAGAGTATATTAGTACGTGTGTAACTACAACTTCTATCATTGCAAATTCTTTTTGCATTTTTTTAAAAAAAAAAATGGCGCTTCATCTCCTTAAAGAGACACTTGAAGCATTAGTTTTCGGACAAACAACCCAACACTATTTAAGACTTGTTGCTGTATTCCGTAACTATACATTAGTATAAAATCAAAATAGTACTATTTAAGATGACAATGATTTTTAAGGAGGGATGATAAATAATGGAAGATGATGACGCTGCAATAACCAAAATAAAATCATCTTTTGCGCTTGACCTCAATCTACTAGTGGATCGTGGTTTTGATTTGAACTCCATTCCCAACGATGAAGGAGAACTCACTAAAGAAGAATGTTTATCCGTGAGGTAATTAAGATTTGGGTTCCCATATTTTGATCATATTCAGTTAAAAGCTTATTTGTGGTTTTGATTTTAGAACTGATGCGACATTATGGTGTAATAGTTGAAGTTAGTGATGCGAATTTATGTGTTTTTGGAGCTATATGTGAAGTTTATTTATGCATGTGATGTGTAGACTCAAACAAATCATTTGGATTCCATATGCATCTTCTGACCATATAGACCTTATGGGCAAAAGATGGAAAAATAAGAACCTGTTTGTTTTTCTTTTGCAAAATATTCCTACGAAATAACAACAGCCAACTTCAATTTGTAGTTTAACAAATCATAAGAAGAAATAATGGAAATATTCAATATATATGATAACATTAGTTCTTCAATAATCAAAAACAAAAGTAACAAAAATAAAATAAGAAACACATGCAACACTGTCATTATGTATTAAGCAGCCTAAGAACATCATCGACCAAATTGAGATCACATTTCATATTCAAGGGAAGTCGATATTCTCTTTCCATCATTCCTTTTTGAGTGACACTCTGGTACAGCCGGCCCGACCTACCTCGGTCAGCGTTGACCAGTGACCGTTGACTTTTACTTTTCCCGCCTCGGTCAGTGTTGACTAGTCAACGTTTGACCGTTGACTTTTACTTTTTTTTCACGATTTTAATTTATAGATAATGATTACGGCAACATTAATATTTTTTAGCTCGCTCTGAGACCTTCGGCTCCCCTCGCTCAACTCTAGAAAAAAATAAAAAAGTCAACGGTCAACGTTGACCATTGACCGGTCAAAGTTGACCGGGTCAGGTCGGATCAGCCGGCTGTACAGGAGTTTTTGCCTTCCTTTTTTCAAATGGGAAATTCTATAGTGTTCACTGATTAGAACCCCTTGCTTTCATGATCTCAATCATACATGATTGTAACGTACAAAAAATTCGATTTGATATGATTGGTGAATATTCTTCACATGCCTTTACCAATACGTCAACGAGTTCAACAACGGACTTGGGATGTTGCTTATATTGAATTGCATGAATATCATGAAAAAAACCAAGATCCAATACATTTAGGTCTAGAGAATTCGGAGGTTGACATATGAGTCGGAATTAGGGATGGTAATGGATCTTGGACCCGGTCCAGATCCGTTTTTTAGGATTTGGATCTCAAAATTTTGGACCCGACGGATCCGGACCGGATCTGGATCAATATAAAAAAATTCGGGTCGGATTTGGATCTTTTAATAGTGTATTATTCAAATATTCTATTTTATAATTACAAAAAAATCAATACACTATTTCTAATAAGTAATAACAAGAAAACATGTGGATTTTATATATTTATTGATTTTATCTCATTTTATATTTATTTTATAAAAAAATACGGATCCGTGTCCATATCCATAAATCTGCGGATTTGATGGATCTGGATATGAATCTCAGATTTTCGGACCCGACGGATCTGGATCTAAGCAAAAAATTCGGATCTGAATCTGGATCCAATAGGATCTGGTCCAGATCCGATCCATTGCCATCCTTAGTCGGAATCAAAACCATCTTCTTTGGGCCGCTTCACAAAATTGGTGGTTGCTACGATTAGCGTGGGTCGGAGCTGGTTGTATATTGTGTTATGCATGTCTTCTCTTGGCCACTTAGTATATTGTAATAATTTGAACTTATTATATTATATTACTCCCTCCGTCCCAATAGCAAGGTCTCACTTGTTTTGGGCACGATTATTAAGAAACAAGAGTAAAAGGAGAAAAAATGGTAGGTCCTACAGCTTTTGCAGAGTTAATTATTTCCATTTTTGGAATGAGACCTTGCTATTGGAACAGCCAAAAAAGGAAAGCGAGACCTTGCTATTGGGACGGAGGGAGTATCATTTACTCGTGATATTTAGCATCGTTAATTATGCAAACATACTTTTTGTAAAAAAAACATACTATATCCGTAAAATATTCATTGATATAATGATATGAATAATTGAAAAACATATAAATTTGTGTTAGACCGCTCTAATGGTCGATCAAAATTCATAACCAATTATTTATCTATATTTTTGTTGAGTGTTTGAATCTAATTCTTGACTCATCGAATTCATTATAAGACAGTGCGACACAAAACTTCAATTCAAAAACTGTTTCTCATTTTCTAAAATTACCGAGAAATGCAGGCATCTTCATATGAAACTCTAATATTAGTACTTTTTTTTTTGGTAAATAGAGAATTTTATTTATCCAAAATCATGGCAAACCAACATTACAAGCACGAAACCACAAAACACTCAATAAGCTAAGACTTGAGCCTTCTAGCTAAGCTTGCTTCCTTGCTACATCGCGCTACAATAACCTGACATTGTTTCACAACTTTCTCATAAGCTGTAAACTCATCTTGAAACCTGCGGCTATTACTTTCTTTCCAAAGATAGTAGACAACAACTGACATCACAACTCGATACATTCTTTGCTTTCTAGTCTTTGATCAGCACTGAGTTATCATATATTCTTTTTCTGCATCCCAGTCCCTATTTGTCCTTGGCATGCCACACCAATCAGTAAAGGCTGTCCAAACCTGTGCAGAATAAGCGCAGCTAAAGAACAGGTGATTCATTGTTTCAATTTTCTCCTTACAAATAATGCAGATTTGATCACCAATAAATCCAAACTTTCCCAATCTGTCACAGCTTGCAAGTCTCTCTAATATAGCTAACCAAGTGATGAAGATGCACTTTGGTGGAGCTATATTCTGACTGAGCATTCTGTACCATGAAACTTTAGGACCTGATCCTCTCATCTCATTATAGACCTTTCTGATGGAGAAAGTTGACTAGTTCATCCATCTTGTCCCATCAGATAGGCTGTTGAGATAATCTCTAGCTCCCAGAATCTTCTTTATCACCCAAGACGCTTGCGATGGGTTTGACATGGTAGTTATATCTTGTTGCTTGATATAATACCCATGAACCTACTTGACCAATAATTTATCTTTCTTTTGAGCTAAGAACCATAGGAGCTTACAAAGAGCTGCCTTATTCCATTCCTTGACACTTGTAATGTTCTATCCTCCAGCTGCTCTTGGTAAACAGATTTGTTCCCATGCCACCAGGTTCCTTTTGGTTAAGCCTAATTTTCTTGACCACAAGAACGATCTACAAGCTTGCTGAATAACTTTGATCACCTTTTGAGGAAAGAGAAAAACCTGGCACCGGTAGGTTTAATTGGCAGCTGAAGAGAACTGATTTAATGAGCTGGATTCTTCCGGCATATGAAAGTAATTTAAAGGTCCAACAATCAATTCTAGACAGGATTGTTTGAATGAGCGGCTGGCACTGCATCACAGTGAGTTTCTTTGAAGAGAGAGGCACTCCAAGATATTTAAAGGGTAGAGCACCTTTAATCAGTCCAAATTGTTGTATGATGTTCTCTTGTTCTCTGTCTCTAACTCCCCCAAAATAGATGTTACTCCTTTTCTGATTAGCTTGCAATCCAGAAGCTTCAGAGAACTTTTGAAAGGCTGTCATGAGTTTCTTCAAAGATCCAATATCTCCCCTTGTGAAGAGAAGAAGGTCATCAACAAAACAGACATAAATGAGGTTAAGTCTCTTACACCTTGGGTGATATTTGAATCCTTTATCAGTCTGGAGTTTCATCAAACATCTATGAAGATATTCCATACTTAGCACAAAAAGATAAGGGGAAATTGGATCCCCTTGTGTCAGACCTTTTTTAGCCTCAAACGGTTCTGTCACTTCACCATTAACATTTATAGAGTATGAAACCATGGTGATACAAGCCATTATCCTTTGAACAAGTTGATAAGGAAATCCAAATTAGGTGCTTTACAAAGGGCCACTCAACTGAATCATAAGCCTTTTGAATGTCAATATTCACCATGCACCTTGGTGAGGCTTGTTTTTTATTATAGCCTTTTATTAGCTCATGACTCAGAAGGATATTATCAAATATAACTCTCCCCTTCACAAAAGTACGTAGACTGATTCTCACTTATTAAGCTATCTAGCACCATTTGAATTCTATTTGCAAGAGCCTTCAAGATAATCTTATAGAGCACATTACAACAAGCAATTGGCCTGAATTCCATAATGGTGCTAGCATTCGAGTTCTTAGGCAGCAAGGTGACAAGAGTATTGTTAATAGTTTTAGAAAGAAAGCATGTGTCAAAAAACTCTTGAATTGCTGTAATTACTTCAGGACCAATAATATTCCAGTTATGCTTGTAAAAAAAAGTATTATAGCCATCAATACCTGGTGCTTTGTGAGGATCCATGCTAAATAAAGCATTCTTTATCTCCTGGCTTGTAAATCTCTCATAGAGAAGTTGTTGTTGGTTGGGTGAAAGAACAACTCTTCTTGCAATCAAGTTTTTATCAACCATAGGAAATGGTTGCTGCAGCACTTCCCATTAACTTTTGTAAGAAACCCCTCACTTGTTTGATTTGATTATGAGTTGTGCATCTGGACCATCAGATTGAATCAGCAATTTAATTGTATTGTTACTATGCCTAGCTTTTGTGTAGGCATGAAAGAACTTTGTGTTGGAATCTCCAAGCTTGATCCAGTCTGCTTTGGATTTTTGCTGCCATATTCTCTCCTCAATTTTACTCCATTTCTCCAGTTCATTTAAAAGATTTCTCTCTGCTGTGATAACCTCTTCATTCATTTTGTCATGAGCCAGCTTGTGTTGAGTATCCATCAGCTTTTGTCTAGCGGTAGCAATTTTTGCAGGAATATTCCTGAAGTGATCATTATTTAGCTTCTTCAAAGGATGTTTCAATTGTTTTAGCTTGTACCAGATGTTCATCAATTTGTTTTGGTGTAATTGCTCTCTCCAGCCTTCTTCAATGATACTTCCAAACTTTTGGTGCTTAGTGAGGACATTTAAGAATCTAAAAGGTGATGTTTTCCTTATTTGCTCATCCTCTACAGTTAACATTTGGGGGCAATGATATGATATTCTTTTTTCTAACAATTCTACCACAACAGAGGCATAATCTCTAAACCATAATGTGTTAGCTACACATCTGTCAATAAGAGAGTACACTCAATTCACTCCTTGATTATTGCATCAAGAGAAATCATTGCCCACCATTCTAATTGGTGTTAACTCATTACTTTGTAAGCATTTTGAGAAGTCTTTAATATCAGCTGTAGAGATAGGATTACCTTGAAACCTATCCTCTGCTCTCAAAACAGTATTAAAATCCCCTCCAATAAGCAAAGGCTCAGAGGTAGCTTGACTTTTCTGATCAATAAAATTCCATAAACAGTATTAGTACTTTTTCACATTATACCAGTAGAATAACACTATATTCCGACAAATAGTCATAACATATAAAAAAAATAGTTATCGCATTTGATGAACATGTAAAAAGTCCACAAAAATTAAATATACATAAGCATAAAAGAGACTATAAATATTAAGTTGTTATTTGCCCCCATTGAAAAAAATGGGATTTCGAAAGGATGCGAATCCATATCTCATCAATATTTTCTGGATCATACTCTGCGAGTATAAAAAATGATATTTCTTAAGACAACGAGATATATGACTATAAATCATAAAATTTATATAAAATAATACACATTAGATCAGGGCAGAACCACAACTTATTTAGAGTAGTGGGGATATTGCCTCACCTCAATTTTCTTAAGGGGTCCAGTTATATATGTATAATATTTTTGGAGTACTCCTAAATCTTTCCTCATCAAAAATATTTTGTGCCCTTTATTTTCGAGAGCTTGGCTCCGCTACTGTATTACATGTATATAAATAAATGTTAGAGCTACCTATGAAGTCCACTTTATTGTCATATACACGGAAATTGTAACAGAAGAAATATATCAAATTACATGAAAACCTTGTAATAAAACTAACAAAATTAAACAACTAAAAAATGTATTAAGATGGGCAGCGCAACATACATGGAGCTCTCCTGACCAATCATGAGATGAGAAACTCTAATGACTAATCTCAGTGCATGTCATTTTCATATAAATATAATATAGGGAGTAATAAACTTCATAATACGAATGAATATTGCTTGAATAATTCAAAAAGTCAATGTTTGTGATATATAAAATCATGCATATTCTAACATTTCATGTATCTACACATATAAATTTGCTTGGAGTGGGTCTTCAGCTTACAGTTTTATTACCACTAAAATAACAAACAAATTCGATCCCATAATTTTTTTTTGGATAGTGCTATTTGGACACACTGTGGCCAGCCACACAAGTTAAAAATGCAATATAGATTTTGAAAAAGGAAATATACCCTAATTGGAGAATCATAAACCCTAAAGAAAAATGTGATTATTACCATTTTTACAATTAACTTTTCTTTTCTTACTCGTGTGGCCGGTCACACAGTGCGGCGGAATAGTTGTCAAATTTTACTCGAATAATGAACGAAAATTATTAATAGGTCCTTGAAAATTTGAATTTTGGGGGAGAGAAAAAGGAAAGAAAAGGCCATTTTCAAAGCCTTGAAATCTCTGTGAATAATTGGGCTAAAAGTTTGATAATGGGCCCAACTAGCTTACATAAACTCCGGTATGCTAACGTAAGCTCGTGTGAATGCGTTTAGTGCTAAAGACTTGACTCTCTTTTCTTTTCCGCAAGAGAAATTATGCCATTGACATGTAAAGGCTTTCTAGGTCCCTCGCCCCTCGGTGAGTTTATATATTATTTTAGTTTATAATCAACTTTTTTAAACACAATATTTTCACAAATTTTAAAAATATAATTAGGTCTTATATATTAATATCGTCGGCACTAGTGATTAATAACAAACACATGAAAACATTTCACACTTACATAAAATATTTATTTTTCGTTTCCCTTTTAAAACCGTTCATCACCTTTCATGTTCAATGTAGGATGGTAGCTCTAGTTTCCAATTTTAGAATGAGAAACAATATTTTGTTTCAGATAACTAATTTATTAAGTAAGTTTATGTTTCACATGAGCTAACTAACTCCTTTTCAAGACTAAACTATAAAAAAATACAGAGATAACTGAATTGGCAGAAAATGATAATCAATTTTTCAAAGTGAAAAATCAGTCCTTAAATTCATAATTAGATTCATTTATCACAAAATGGAATTTTCCCATTTAATTACTCTTTATTCCAACATTACCTACACACACACACAACTTATTCTACGCACATAATATGCATTAATGATCTTAAAATAAAGCATCAAAATATAATCTTTTTTATTTTTGTGAAACACTTAAAAATATGCTATATGATCTTGAATAAAAATATCATGTTCTAAATTATAGAGATTTTCGTGTCTGCTTTTGTGAGTTGATGCAGAGAGATATATAATCCCATGAGGAATTTGGGAAGGGCGGTGGGAAGATGATTAAGAAAGGGTCTTTCGGCAAAGAAAAAGGACTTAAGCTACTAATGGAGGAAAGAATTAGTCACTATTAATAGTTTAATACCCATTTTAAAATCATTATCCCACTAATCCCTTTTTCAACTGAAAACCCATTTTTGTTGGTTTGCTTCAAATTTCGGTTGATGACAAGGGCTAACTTTATGAGCAGTTTAGATTCTTTATTTTTACCCAACTTTGATTACATATATTATTTTTTTTAGTTTGTAATTTAACTTCGTCGATCATTGTGTGCCGGATATAATAAAATAAGATGTTAGATAAATTAGAATCAGAGGGAAAAAATAGTCTTCCCTATATTTTGTCAGTTCAGTATTTTCATTGATGTAGTGGATGACTTAATTACCTATAATGAATGCATTTGAGATAAGGTTAGCGGAAATTTTATTTTGCATTAGTAGGATTAGAACAAATGGGGGTTTGTATAAATGATTCCTGATTTTGTAATTCAGTTGTAAAATTACAATGTAATTTGTATTGAATTTAATAGAAATAGATGTAATATATATCATGTATCGAATAATAATATAGTAATGATCGAATGAATTCGAACAAAGGAAAAAAAAAAACATCGACAACTAGTTTACATGTAAGGGAACAAAGAGAAAGCCTAGGAATCATCAGGAGTAAATATGGATTGAATAGTTGAACTGATATTATGTACATTACGTTGAACAATAATTTACCGCTAGGCTTATCTAGTAAAATTTAAAGAAGTTGTCTTTCTATATTGTTTCACAAAAACTCTCGTACGATCAACCATACGGTGTGGATTAGTTGCATATTTTCAAAGCGCGCTTCGGACGCGTGCATCTCACGCGTCAAATCAATGATCAAATTGACGCGTGCACAACACGTGTCCCTCCAAATTTCACGTACTGCCTTTTTAATTTTTCATTTATACATGCGCCCGTCAGATTTTATTAGTAATTTTTTTGTCTTTATTAATATCTAATTAGGATGATTAATTCTCAATTAAAGTTACTAACCCGCAATTAGAATTTACAATTAAATATAATTTTTAAATAAAATAAATAGAAAAGCAACAGCACGGAAGTGCACCGCAATTCGTATGTGCACATATAGTGTCTCGACATAAAAAATATTGATGAAATCCGTACCTTTGGATCGTGAAATTGTCAATCTAGCTAGCTAGGCCATTGAAGCCAATGTATGAGCTCATTTTTTTATTATATAGTATATGTCGATTTTTGATAATATAATGTGGTACATGCTCATTTTGATTAGTATGGCTATTGTAGCTGTGTGATTGAAAGAAAGACACTGTCTAAATAAATAAATATAAGGGAGACAACTAAATTTCAGAACTTAAGAAGATATTACTTATAATTTCTTTCTCGAACACTGTGAGTATTACGAACAAAAATATTACTTAGATCCTTAATTAATTGACTTCAAACTGTATGCATGATGCCTATACTCGCTAATATCCTTTCCTCCTCTAATCCTACATCCCTACTACCACAGAACTCTTGGCGCCAAATCAGAGATTTGGAATTCTCTCTCTCTTTCTCTCTCAAAAAAAAGAAAAAAGAAAAAGAAAAGGAATTCTCTAATTTCTCTACAGTCTTTTATTTCTGTGCATTTTATTTTCATGCTCCTTGCTTTTCTTTTTCTTAATTCAATCTTCATTTTTTTTTTCAAGTCATATTGTAATACAATATGATTATCAGTAGAACAGAGCAAGACTAAATTCCATTGAGGCGAAGGCAACAAAACAAAATATGTACTGAATCCGAATTATTTTGGAAATGATTTCCAAATTAAGTACACAAACATGAAATTAATTAAATACTAATTTGTAACCAAACTATTGCGAAGCAAATTCTTATTTTATACTAACTTTTTTCCATTTTCGACAATTATGTATTTGTATGGACTCAAAACTAGCCCGGCCCCAATATATTTGTCACAAAACATAAACATAATTAAGTTGAATTTAAAAATACATTAAAAAAACTACATAAATTCTTCTAAAAATTAATTGAGTATACCACATTTCGATATCCTTCATTTGTTCTTTTGGAATAAGCATACATGAAATTTGATGCATGCCTGCCATATATTTGTACAGTTGAAGTACTGTGGGGAAAAAAGAAAAAAAGAGGTGATAGAGAGAGACCAGTCAAAGATAGGGTTATGTAATGATTATACAGTTTGTTAGTATATCTTTTAGGGGCTGTGAAAATGATATTTTAAGGAAAGTGAACTAAAAGAAGTAAAAAACAGAAAAGGAAAAGTAGAGATTAGTGGAGAGAAAAAAATCAAAAGGGGAAAAAAGCAATGAAGGGGGTGATGATGGCCCGATGGGGTGCCAGATAGTTTTCTCAATCTCCTTCAACTCTTGAATGATCAAAGTGTTTTTCACTCCCTTCTTTGGGATATATTGTAAAGTCTTACACAATTCACCTTCATATAATGGACCCCATCAACACACTACTAAGTACTCCCTCCGTCCTAATAGCAAGATCCATCTTTTCTTTTTGGGGTGTCCCAATAGCAAGGTCTCATTTCCAAAAATGGAAATAATTAACCCTTCAAAAAACTTGGGACCTACCACCTTTTATCTTTTTACTCTTGTTTCTTAATACTCGTACCTAAAAGAAATGAGACCTTGCTATTGGGACGGAGGGAGTAAATAATAATAAATCCATTTTACTAATTTATGTACGTATTATATTACAATTTACCGGATCATGCATGTCTAATAATTAATAAAATAATACTATTAAATTAAGGTCGAGATTGTAGTTTAAACTTTAAAGATCTAAACTAAATGAATAGAAAAGATCATTACTAAAAGCAAAAATTTACATTGCAAAAACTACTCATTCATGTGCAAATTGTAGTGGATGGTATACTACATATATATACACATCCCCTAATACAATTTTGTCCCAAGGGGTGGGACATTTTGAAACTAATAATTATATTAAATCAAATTGATTTTTCTTTTAAATGATGGAAACACACAACTGCTCATATATATGTAATAGTCCGACAGAGTGTAACGTTCAGAAAAATCTTTAACTTACAGAATGTTAGTGAGATGCGAAGTGCAAATGAGAGGCTTCTAACTATAAACACTCCCAATCTATCAATATGTTGGCCCATGAGTTATATCATGCGTGTACATGTAACTGTATCAATCCGTTGGATGTGCTGCATGTGTATATATAATAGATCAATAATTTTTTTTATGAAAATGGGAAACAAAAAATTGAACACTTATAATACATTCAACAGATTGGTATAGTACATGTATATGCATAATATAATTTCTCTCATTCAGTATAAGGGGGTAAGATTTGAGTTGTATTATCTCCAATACATAGGCGGATCAAGGGCAAATAGGTATCTTCGCCTCGTTTACATAAACACACTGTGTATTCTCTCTCCAACGTGTCACTTGATTTTAAAGAATTAGTAGTTTGATACTCCATAATTTATCTTGAAATTACAAGGGGGCCTCCTTGTAGGCGATTTAGTGGACAAAGAGTTTGATTTGGGTAGAAAAAAAATAGTAATGACAAATTGTCCAATTTAATCCAAAATGCGCACACTATCATCAGCGTCACCAATTGGTTTACTTGTCGTCAAATAGCTTACACTGTCATCATCGAAATTTAAATTCTTCCTATACTTCCAAGAGTATATATGTTTTAATTTTTATGATGTTATTGCCAAATTAAAAATAGCCGGCCCTTTTTTCTAAAAGATATTATAAATTTCAAATATGTAATTCTATTGCAATTGCAACTCCTGTTTTAATAACTTGGCTTTTACTTCGAATGCGGTCGAAGTCACCATCTATTATACTAATATATTATAGATACTTCACATTGTATTTATTATTAAAATTCGCATTACGTAAATTGCATAAAACACCTATGTATTTTTTAAATTGTATAAATACTTATGTGTTTTAACAAATTGATCTGTGCGTTATTTATGAAAGTTAACTTATGCGACTCTTCATGGTAATGACATGAGTGTTTTTTATTTTAGAATATATGGGTATATTGTGCAGATTTTTAAAAAATACTAGCGGAGATATACGTGCGTTGCACGTAAAACCTCTCATTTAATATGATTGATTTATTATAAATTGTAATATTATTAATTTTTGATAATTAACTTCAAGAAATATTAGCAAATAGGCATTTGAGACCATATTATTATCCATATATATCCACATGTTAAATTTTGTATCCTATTTTGTGTATAATTTTCAAATTTGTATGACGATGATAATGATCATCCATTATAATATTATTAATATAAGAGTAAATTTTAGATTAAATATTATTCACCTTGTCTAAAAAAATATTATGATCTTTTAATAATATCAATAAAAGATCCGAATTATTGATATTGTTTCAAAAATACCATGCTAACAATTTCCTTTCATCCGATCGTAATTTTTGCCAATAAATTAATTTCTTATGATCACAATTGTATCATAATACAAATTTTGTCATTCCATTTGAATGGTTCAACATCTTCATCTGAATTTAGTGACAGAAAATATTAGCAGGATAATTTTGGAACAATGTCAATAGCTTGGGTCTTTTTTAATATATTGAAAGGTCATGCAATTTTTTAGACAAAGTGAATGGTTTAGGATTTAATTTAAATTTTACCCACTATAAAAATATTTTATTTTTTGAATTATAAAGAAACTAAAATATATATTCCATCCGTCCCACTATAAGTGGCACATTTCTCATTTTGGTTGTTTCATTATAAGTGGCATATTACTCAAAATGGAAGCAATTTATCATTTACAATCAAGTGGGTCACCACAGTTCATACACTCTAATATATACTCCTAAATATTTGTGCCCAAAAGTTTTGTCACTTATAGCGGGACAAAGGAAATATATATATATTTTTTTCGAATTACGAAGTAAAAAGGTTGCTCCTCCTCATTAATATAGTCGAGTGATTCAATAAAATATATCTAAATTATAACGCTAGTAGAGATCATGTAAGTTGCTCGTGATATGCTTTTTCTTAATTTTCATTTTGTTGAGGAAAGAGATAATATAATTATCATTGTAATTTCCAAACATTTGCATCATCATTTCAACCTCATGATATTATGGTGAAATATATACATATATATATATATATATTGTATTTTACTATTTTAAAAATGCCAATGAATTAACATATTCAATGTATAATGTATATTGCTATTATTATTTTGATAAAATAAATACATAACTATGCATATTTCATTAAATTTATAAATTGAGGTATGTATAAATAAGACAAAAAAGTAATTAAAATTATTTAGAAATATAAAATATTGATATTATAAAATTAATTTCAAATATAATTATTTATCAAAAAAATAAGAACTTGATAAATTAAAAATAAATTATTTATGTTTTGATGATAATTATATCCATCACAAGTTTTCAATTTGTAAGTGATGTAGTTTTTTTACTACTACTACTTTACTATTTTCAACTTTTACCTGAGTCCCATGCATAAATATATGTCCAGTATATTCTTTAGTAAATAATAATGAAAAGAAAAAATTAGTTAGTAGAGATTTACCGAAATCTTCTTTTTAATTTATTGAGTTTGATTTCCTATATTGTGTTGTATCTTAAGTTTTTTTTTTAGGGATATTTTAAGTTCAATACTATTGAATGTTTCTTTACGACATTGTACTTAAGAGTCAAATTTATTCCTTGATTACATGGATTCATCCTACCTTTCTAAATACGTTTTGCATTAAAAGATTATATATGTTTAATTAATCCTCAAACTTTCGAAAAAAATTATCTATATCATTAATAACATTATCACTCCAATTTTGACACCTCTTATATATAATAAATGTGCAATTAATATATAATATCGATGTTGCGATTTTAAATATGATATGTTAAATATGTAAGTAATTAAAATATAAATGTCGATGTTAGTTATTTTTTAACCACTATGCTTGAGTTAACCCCATAAACTTTTTATGTCCAATTAGTAAAGTCTTCAAATGGAGGTCTTTGATTTATTTGTAAAGTTCTTATTGATTGTGTTGAATCAGTCAACATACATTTAGCAAAACATTCTTCGTGAGTGTGCGTGTGTTGGCCTAGCGGTAGCGGTAGAGTGGTTAACATCCAAGGCCAAAGATCTCGAGTTCAAGTCCACCATATAAGTATTTTGTACGGATTTTAAGAACACATGAGCATTTATTAAAACATATGGTGTTATATGCTATTTACTCTTTAATAAGTACTATACGTGTGTGTAGAGTTTCATTATTTCTGCGTAACTTAGGATGACACAATTTAATACTAAATGAATATTTTTTTACAGTAAATTCATGGTCGTGATTTGAAGATATGTATTGTAGATTTGGCCTAAAATAGCCACAAGCTCAATCACTCCGATGAATTAATCAAACCATGCAGTTTGATTATACTCTTAGGTGGCGTTTGGTTTGCTTGATAAAGAATGATTGATAATATAATCCCACCAATCACACGTTTGGTTTGAACGATGAAACCCGTGATGAATAACTAGACCCGTGCTCTAATCATTCAAATGGATGATAATTTATCATCCAAAATTTGGGTTGATTATTAATCCTTGGGTATCCATGATGTAAAATTCCAAAATAACCACACATAAACACACACACACACATAAAATACACACACACTGCACACAGTAGCACACACACTCACATAGTCCTTCAATTATCCTACACCACAATCAAGCAATCCAAACTGTAATAATCTAAATAATCACATCTTACACTATTCTATCAAACATTATCTATCTCATCCATCAAACCAAACACCCCCTATAATTTCATGTCACATGTCATGTATACAGTTATAATGTCCTTCAATGCATGCCATACACCCACAATAATGAAACATGAAAGATAATAGAAAAATATATAATAGGAAAATGAAATCTCATACCCAGGCCAGTTGTCGACCCTTTGAACAATTAATATTTTTTCTACTTAAATTTAAATAACAAAGAAATTGATGAAATCAGGAATTAAAAGATACCCTTTTTCTACTTGAAGCTACCAAAACAGAGTGGAGCCACCCTTAAGTTTAAATTACTGAATATATTAATGAAATTAAACATTCTTATTTACGGTCTCTCGTCATCGCGTCATGTGTTTCACACACAACACACAGTGAGGTAATGAAGATGGGTGCACTTGCACATGACATCAGAGGGAGGGATCGACGCTTGCAAAATACAGTATATGTATCGTATCTATATTCTGTAATGTAATTTCTAAATATACTCCACCCAATGTATAGCTTTCTGTACGTATATATATAGTCTAAAATGAGAGTGTACTACTACTAATCATAAAATACTCACTCCGTCCCCAAATAAGTGTTTCGAGCCGTCAAAAATTTTGTTCTCAAATAAGTGTTTTATTACACATTTCTATGCAAAAGTTATACAAAATTGTCATATTTGTCCTTTGACTCAAGGTTAAATATTTATTTTTTCTGTTTTTTATGCAATAATTAGGAGTAAAGTAAGTCAATTTTTTTCACTATTTTAGTATACGTATTTTGACGGTTCGGAAGGGACGGAGGGAGTATACTAGTATGGTATAGTAGTGTAGAATACTCATGGAATTAGTTGGCGAGCGAAGTGTAACGATTACAAGTGATCTTCTAACGCGAGAGAGAGAGAGAGAGAGAGAGAGAAAAGGGGGCGGGGCGGTGTTATTGCGTGTTTGTGGGGTCGGTGGTTGGCCCATGCAGCCTTTCTGCGGGCCCCCTTATTTTTGTTAGTTTGTGAGCAGACAAAAGCACTGAAAGCTTCTTCTTCTCCATCTATGCTTTCACACACCCCTCTCACCCAATCATACCTCCCCAGAATCTTCTAAAGCTACTCTCTCTCTCTCATCCCGATTAATATTACATCATCATGCCATCACTTTAACTGATGTAAAATACATATCTGTTAAAGGTAGAAAAGAATTGGTGCTTCATAGTACGTTCTAATTCCCTTTGTGCGCCTATAATCTTACCTGTATCATAGAAAAAATGTGTAAGAATTCAATATAACCACCTTCAGAAAAAATAAGAATGCGACATAATCTTTAATATTGGTTCATACTTACAAGAAAAATTGATGCCTTATTTTGAAGTGTGAACCTAAATTAAACAGTTCAATAGTGTGAAAAAATAAAATAATTAAAAGAGATTAAAAATATATATCGTTGATGCAAAAAAGACATAGGATGACGAGGACCACTTTAATGGCTTTTGATCCTCAACAGTGGGCTATACATACATATATACATATATATACTGAATACAACTCCATTAATGTCGTCCAAATTAAGCCATTCCAGAGTTGAGAGTTGAGAGTTGAGACCACACACGTATATCTCTCTCTATTCCAAATCTAATTTCTCTTAATTACTTCATTTAAATTTTCACCAAAAAATATATATACTACTTATTCAAACTCTTATATATACATTATAAATTTTGGGTACATTATATTATGGGGCCAATGACACTTCCTCCAGGATTCAGATTCCATCCGACGGACGAGGAGCTCGTTGCCTACTATCTTGATCGGAAGATCAACGGTGGAACCATCGAGCTTGAAGTCATCCCTGAGGTTGATCTTTACAAATGTGAACCCTGGGATTTACCAGGTACTTGAATTAATTAATTTAATGAGAATATTAATTTGTCATACGTTAATAATTATACAATAATACTATATGTTATTCTTCATTCATTATATTAATGCAAACTAATTGAATAATTTTTGCAATCATGCATATATTTGGCAGATAAATCTTTCTTGCCTAGCAAAGACATGGAGTGGTATTTCTACAGTCCACGGGACAGGAAGTACCCGAACGGGTCGCGGACTAATCGTGCGACCCGTTCGGGCTACTGGAAGGCGACGGGGAAAGATCGGGCCGTGCAGTCGCAGAAGCGGGCCGTTGGCATGAAGAAGACATTGGTGTTTTACAGAGGGAGAGCGCCTCATGGCATTAGAACTGATTGGGTAATGCACGAGTATCGCCTCATTGACTCTCTCTCCGCCACCACCACATCATCTCTCAAGGTACGTACCTACAAATTAATTTATACATTTACATTATTAATATAATTGATTCTTGCAATATTAATCTTAAACCCACCGACAAACTAAATTTAATTTGATAATTTAATTTTAAATCTCCTTTTGATTTGATTGTGTAGATAGAGTGGTTAGTGGTAAGAAAAGAAGAGGAAAAAACTAAAAAGGGTTCCAAGATTGATGATTTTGATTGATCATTAGTTTACTTTACAAATTAATTTAAATGAGAAAAATCTGAGATAGAATTAGAGTTGGAATTATATTAAATTTTGATAGATGTGAATTAGTTAAAGTACGTAGCATAGGGTATCGCATTCACATCACGATCTTTCCTTTTTGAAATTCCAATATTCCTTTATACTTTATTGTCAAGATGTTGCTAGCTACAAATGAAATCATCACCAATTTTTCACATTTATTACAGGATTCTTATGCACTCTGTCGGGTTTTCAAGAAGAACATAGTCGTCATACCTAAGAGTGCCAAACAAGAATCAGTTGGGGCGGCCGTCGATCAAGTATTATGGGACGACGACAACGGCGCCTCCCCGGAAACATCCCGGGACCACAACACAACCAAACACCAACAAATTAACCCGTCGGAGGCATCTTCCTCCGACGTCACACAAATGACACCCATTCCCATCATCTCCAAAGATGATTCCACGGCTCAGATTGCATCCGATGAAGTAAATAGTTCCATCGATCAATTTTATTGTCACGGCACGGAAAACTACATGTCAAATTTCATTCAGGTGACACTAATACTTCAAAAATATTTCTTCAAAATTATTATTATTATTAGATGGTCCCAGGAATGATTCCTTTGATGGATCTCTTTCGATGATTTTAAAAGTGAGAAAAGTCGAGAGCAATGAACTACTCAACTTTTTTTCTCTAAAGCAGGCCAGGAAAATTATATCTCCAGACCGATGAATCCAATGGCTTTTTTCTTCACCATTTCCAATAAATTCTTTTGACCGGCTAAAATGTCTTTCCGCCATAATTTCCTAATTACTATTAATTAAAATTATGGGAAATTTAATTTTCACGTTTTTCATTATAGCAAAAAATAATACTATAATTAAGAAATATATATGTGCAGGATTATTCAGGGTTGTTATACGAATCATGGTATCCGCCGCTGGGGGTGGACGACTTCCCACAGATGGATCATATGACGGAGTCGAGTGAACACGTGGCGGCTTCTGACAGGTTCAAGGATTGTCTCAACGGAATTGCAACTGTAGAGGAGATTTATGCCTTGTGCTCTACACACGATAGCATCTTGAATTACCAGAATTATGCAGGATCATATAATTATTAATTCACTGTGTAATATTTTAATTACATACATCCATACAAGTCTTATTGATATTGGGGTGGGGGTTCTTTAATTAATTACATATATATTAATTTTTTTTGGTTTGCTCTTATTTATACTTGTAATGATATATGGAAGAGGTAAGATAATTTTGTGCTAACGTTGAAGTAATTAATTATTTCTTACGTTTTTTGCAGATTTTTTTTTTCTTTTCTTTGTTGTTGACGTTGTAATTTTTGCGGGCAAGTCCTGAGTTTTATAAATGGATTCTCTCGTTGTTTAATTTAGAGATTTTGTTGTTGATACGACTTGTTTATTTTGCTGCGACTTACTAAAGTGTTATCCTTGAGATAGGAACATTTTATTTTAATTCTTCAATTTAACATTTAATTTCATTCTTATTTATGTATTCATGGTATACGTCTTCTTATTAAAAATAATTTCAGCCCAATTTTCTTTCGAAAAATGTATTAGAGGGGGGAGATCATATTTTAATTTGCAACCACACACATATATATACAACCATAAAATTTCAGGTGGTCGAAACACGAATTTTGCAAATTTATTTTTACGTACTTTAGTCATCAGTATAAGAAGAAAACTTGAACGCTATACTCGATCAAGATCCTATATTCTACGTTTTGGCATACCACGTACTTTTTAAATTTTATTTTTTAATTATTATTAACAAGGTTGATTTTGAGCAATTATGGTACAGTTCAATTTTTTTTAGAACACTAAGTTGCCTACTAAAAAAATTTGAACTCATTATGATATAACAATTCTTTGTTTCAATTCTTAGATAAAAATGCTAAATTGATTTCATTTTTTCTTTTTTGATAAATGCTAAATTGATTTCATTATATTATTTTTAGATTAAGTTTTTATAAAAGTTATTATTAATATAAATAAAAGTGATAATGATACACGAGCATGGGCGGTTCTGGGCTCCATGTGGGGTGGACGGCCGCACAGAATCCTGAAAAAATTAGGGTTCCGAAAAATATTTGTATCTATATAGGATTTTTTTTTATTAATTTTTCATTAATGATTTTAAGGGTTTAGGATGGACTCGGCAACATTGTTGGTACAACGTGTATCTTTTATCCACTTGGTTGTGAATTCAATACCCAATTAAGGGTTGGTATTGGGTGAGAGCGGTCTCAAGCAAGAGACCATCCCACCCGCTGACCCGACCTGCCCCGCCTAGTATTTAAAAAAAAAAAATTGCGTCGAACAACATACATATATGTACACTGAGATAACATTTACAAACAATATTGTTAGTCTAGCGGTTAAGGCGTTTGCCTCCTAAAGCTAAGGAACCGTGTGGGTTCGATCCTCTTCTCGAGCAATACCCTCCAAAATTCACTTGTTTTTTTGATTTTTTTTCTTTCTTTTTTTATGTTTATTTTATTTTTCACTTGTTTTCTGAATTTTCCTTTCTTTCTTGTTTAATGTTTATTTATTTTTAATAAATTTCAGTTTTGAATAATAGATTCAAGTAGGATATGTTTCCATATATTTTCATTTTATTAATTATTCAATTTTTAAATCATCAATTAAAAAAAAATTAACAAGCATAATTAACATATTTTTTTCCTTTTATTCTTTTATTTTTCACTTAATTAATCTTAAATTATAATTAACATATTTTTTTATTTTTCAATATAACAATATCGTAAACAAAAGTAATATATTTGTCGGGATAAAAAGTAATAATTCACGAAAAAAGTAGTAATACCTTTTCAATGTAACAATTATCGTAAACAAAAGTAATGTTTTTCAAAAGTAATATATTTGTCAGGATAAAAAGTAATAATTCACGACAATAAAAGTACTCCCTCTGTCCCACTGAATATGGCATGTTTTCCATTTTGGGCCGTCCCACCGAATATGACATGTTTCCTTTTTGGGAAAGAATTAGAGCTTACTTTAAACTAAAAAAGCACTTTAGCCGTACATTGTTGACCAAAAAAACACTTTATTAAAAAAAAGTTACTTTATTAACACTTTATTACACCTAATTCCCTTCTTCTTAATCTCCGTGCCGAAAACAAATAGGCCATATTCGGCGGGACGGAGGTAGTAATATTTTTTCAATGTAACAATTGTCGTAAATAAAATATTATTTTTCAAAGTAATATTTGTCAAGATAAAAAGTAATAATTAACAAGAAGAAAAGTAATATTTAGGGATTAATATTTCAAAACAAGTATTAGCTAGGTACAAAAGGACTCATTAAATTATTACAAAATGTAACAATTATCTTAAACAAAAGTAATATTTTTTATAGTAACAATTGTCGGGATAAAAAGTAACACTTATCGTAAAGAAAAGTAATATTTTTTTCAAAGTAACAATTGTTCGTAAACTTCACACGTGGGCTAGTAGGCATCTCTCGTATAGAGGTAAATCCCAACTCATTCACTCTGTTCTTATGTGGGGCTGAGAAATTACTGGATGGGAATTTTTTTATTGCCTCAAAGTATTATAAAATAAGTGGATAAACTCTGCATGTGGTTCCTTTGGGGGCATAATGGCTCCAGAAGTAAATTTCACTTAGCTTCCTGGAAAGAATCTGTCGCCCTAAAGCTTATGGAGGGCTTGGCTTCAGAGAAGGAAAAAAATGGAACAAGGTTCTGCTCGCTAAATATGTTTGGGCTTTAAGCTCGAATCAATAGTCTCTATGGGTCAAGTGGGTGAATAACATTTATTTAAGAGGTTCTGATTTTTGGGGACATCAACTTAAGCCTGACACCAGCTGGTACTGGCGGAAGTTATGCCATGTAAGACAATTGTTTTCTAAGAAAGACATTGAATATGTTGGGGCTTGTGGGAAGTTTTCTACAAGCAGATTATACAAATGCTTACTTGAAGGTGACAAGGTTTCCTACCAGAATATTGTTTGGAATTCCCAAACATTGTTTTGTCCTGTGGCAGGTTGTTAATTCTTTTTTGCTCACTAGAGATAACCTGTTGAGATGTCAGATACCAGTAGATAATCCTCTTTGCTCAGTTTGTGGGACAACTGAGGAAAATCACATTTTTTGACTGCGTCTATTCGAAGCGAGTGGCTCAATCCCTACAAAGCTGGATTGGGCGTGATTGGCCAATTAGCTATGATTCTTGGCTTCGATGGATTGAAAGATTGGAGAAAGGGATGGAAGTTGAGATAATGACAGCGGTCTTTGCAGCTGCCATTTATCACATTTGGTTCAATAGGAACACATGTATATACAAAGATTACACTAATAGTGTGGCTCATACAGTTGAAGAGATTAAAAGAGAGATACAATATAGATGACATAGCTATTTACCGAAGAAAATGAAGGTTAGTAAGAGGAGATATGTGATGAAAATCTGCTTGTTGTAATGGTTGGTTTTGGCCGGTTGAGCTTGTTTTTGTATTGGCTTAGTTGATTAATAAAGGTTTTTCCTTCTTGATAAAAAAAAAATAATTGTCGTAAACTAAAGTAATATTTTTCAAAGTAACAATTATCGAGATAAAAAGTAACAATTGTCATAAAGAAGAGTAATATTTTTCAAAGTAACAATTGTCGTAAACAAAAATAATATTTTTCAAAGTAATATTTATCGGTATAAAAAATAATAATTCACGAGAAGAAAAGTAATATTTGGGGAATACTAAATCCTAATTGAAGATTAACAAATCTTATTAGAAAAATTAAATTAAAATTTAATAAAACCAAAGAAATTAAAAAAAAAAGAACAATAAGAATTGAAGAAAAGAATAAAGAGTGAAAAAAAAAATGAAGGGGAAAAAATAAAGGAATGGAACAATAAACAAAAAGTAATGGATGCTGCGCTAAAAAGGAATTGATCCAATGACCCTTGGATCATTAGCGGAGTAGACAACCACCAGGCTAACGAGTATATTGCATATCAATCCAACTATATCTTATTTATTTCTTAAATTCGGGTTGGGTCAGATCCGGTTTCTTCTTAGAGACCGGTCGTAGCAGAGTCTTTGCGCCCAATTAAATACTACAATTTTTGCAATCCTAAAATTGGGTTTAATTTTCGCTTTTCTTGGCTGGTTGGCCCAGAATAAAGGGCCCAAAGAGGCACAAAAATATTCCATATAGGGTGTTTTATTTATTTATTTTGGCTAAATTGTTTTCCTTCAAAAAAAAAAAAAAAAAAAACGAAAGCGTTCCTAATCTCTCTTCACTCACAGAAGTACATGGTGGTGTTAGTGATTTTGTTTCAAACAAGAAGGGCAACATTTTCGAAATGAATATCTTAATTTTTATATGTTTATAGTATAATTTGACAAATAAAATTATAATTTATTAAATACTACTCCCTCCGTCCCAATCGCAAGGTCTCGCTTTTCTTTTTTGTCTGTCCCATTCCAAAAATGGAAATAATTAACTCTTCAAAAACTAAAGAATCTACCTTTTTTTCTCCACTTTTTCTCCTTTTACTCTTGTTTCTTAATAACCGTGCCCAAAGCTAGTGAGACCTTGCTATTGGGACGAAGGGAGTATTTTTAGAGTAACTATGTGAAATAGCCACTTAAGTTAATAAAAACAAAATACTAGCCACAAACTTAATGTTATATAAATACTAGCCACTATTTGTTTGAAAATACTTTTTTACCCTTTAACTTATATTTCTACCATTTTAACTAGAAGTTGCAATGTTGCCGCCACGCAAACGGGGGTCTCGCTCCAGTCGCACTTTCGTTCACCCGGTACGCTTCGGGTGTCGAACATGAAGTGGGTGCGAGTGAGGCGAGCTACCCTCATTCTGTACGCGAACGGGCGAACGACAGCCCATTCGACCCGTTCGCGCCTCCATCTCGCGAACTAGTGTGGCGCGAACAGCACGCACGGGCACCGATCGACCCGTTCGCACCACTCGCACTGCTCATGTTACCCACACACCCGAGCAGGCGCGAGTCGCGCGAACGGCCCTCGTTCGCGCCGCTCACCTTACCCATACATCAGGTGCGAGTCGTGCGAACGGCCCTTGTTCGCCCCGCTCGCGCTGCTCACCTTACCCACACATCAGGCGCGAGTCGTGCGAACGGCCCTCGTTCGCCCGCTCGCACCGTTCACTTTACCCAGACATCAGGTGTGAGTCGCGCGAACGGCCCTCGTTCGCCCGCTCGCACCTAGATCTATTCGCACAATACATGGGGCGAGTAGATCCACTCACACCCTACATGGGGCGACTAGATCTATTCGCTCCTTCCACCACCGCAACGGAGTTTTGCATCACAAATTAACACCATTAACACATAGATTTGTAGTAGAAAACTTACATCGGCGCCATAATCGTCGTCGGATTCCGATTCAACGGAATCACTTCTGTTTGAGCTATTCGACATCGTCGGCGGAGATGGTGGCGCGGCATAGAGGGAGGCGCGATGGGTAGCACGAGTGGGGGAGATGGTGGCGCGGCAGAGAGGGTGACGCGACGGTAGCACGAGCGGCGAAGATTAGGCGCGAAGAAGCCTAGACGCGAAGGTGTTGGTGAAAGAAGATGCGAATGCGGCGGAGGAGGAGATGCGAAGACGGCGGCGGAGGAGATGCGAAGACAGCGGAGGTGCGAAGAAGGAATGAGATTGTGCGATGACGGCGGTTCTGTTTCTATCTAGGGGTATTTTTGTAAGAGTGACCAGTATTTATATAATATTAACTTAGTGGCTAGTATTTTGTTTTTATTAACTTAAGTGGCTATTATAATATTTCACTCTATTTTTTATTATAAAATTTACATATTTTTTTAGTTATGAATAATAGGCCTAATTTTAAAATTTTGCACAGGATCTGCGTTTTCTTATCCCGCTCCTGTACACGAGTGATAACAAAGTTGTGGGACAGTCGGACATAGATCGTCACAATAATGCACCATCAGAAATTGATCTTACATGGTGAACTCTATGCCATGATGCTTGGCATTGGTTTTTCTATGGATAATGATTATCTGCCTATCAATATATAATAGCAAAATATTTTTAAGCCACCACAACCATTCTCTTGCTTATGTAGCATTTTTAGATTTTTTCTTTTTTAATGATCTAAAATCTCAACTTTTAGTTTAAATTTGGTATATCATAATTATTCATTAATAATTGACAATCATACAATTAATAAAAAACCGTTACAAAATTAAAATTTATAGCAACAAATTAATTTATTTCCTTATTTTAAAGTATTTTTTTACTATATATTTGACAAATTCACAAACAAATTCACTCATACACTTCAAAACATCCGAAACACCAAATTGTTCTTGGCCAAAGAAAGAGTTATTTGACAGAGAGGAAAAATTTAAAATCTGGTGAATAAGATGATGCTCGATTCCTTATATTTTCCAATAGTTAAAGTTCTTTGAACGATTCCTTATATTTGTAATTCTTTATTTTATTGCATGGCTTACAGTGTAACTGGAAGGAAAAAATGATTCCTTATTCTCTTAATTGCATTAATTTAGTAGCTAAAAATTAATTATACAATATTTTTTTGTTTTTCATAGTCTATTCCTACATGGATACCTCTGGATCGAGCAACAAATATCATTTTCAAGACAAATTTTACAATGATCAATTTATATAGCGTATTCATAATTTTGTAGATCAATGCTTTTTTTTAATAATTTATTATTATTAGTTAATAACTCAAGACCAATATATTATTTATTTTTTATTTTTCATTTGAGAAGATTTTTTAGGGGTTCATTTTGAGAAGATTGATATCGTCAAATTTGTCAAAATTTTTTTTTATCTTCAAATAAATTTACTTTTTTTCTTATCATGATTATAAAATGGGTAAAATTTGTGATTTAATTTTTAGTTTTTCCAAAATATTAATCAACTTACAAAAAATGTCCAAAAAAAAAAAATGCTTACCAAATCTAAGGACAGTGATATACAGTCTTCCAAAATAATAATGCACAAACGAAACCAATTATAAATAGCAAAATATTTTCATGTCTCCATATTCATTTTCATGCTGATGTGGCAAGTCCAGAAATTTTCTTTGATATTTATCTAATTTTTCCAATAAATATGTTATTACTTCAATTTTTCTTATCAATAGTAAATCTTTTCCGTTTCTATAAATCTATTTCATTTTTTATTTAATCAATTTGGTTTCATATGTTTATTACCTGTTAATGATAAATAGAGAGGTTACCATATTCAGTCCATATTTATGTAATGTAATTATAATTTGTAGCCAATAATGGCAAATTTTTAGTGTAGAAGCTAACGCAAGTAATATTACCTTTTAGTTTTTAGCTTACGTTATTAATTTATTATAATTGAATCTCTCTTCCATCTACTCATTCAAATTTCCGTAAATTTATTTACCCAACAAACAAAAATAGAATAAAATTTGTGTTTTCTCTCTTATTAATTAGTGCTACAAATCAAGATTTCCTTCACCGACTGTTAATAGGTTCCGTCCACTCATATAATTTTTTCGGTCATATTATCTAATTAACTCCAAACATTGCTAATGGTGGACATTAATTATCCAATAATTTTTATATATACAATATATTTAATTTAATATGAGTTCATGTAATTTGTTGGTTCATTTTTACCTTTCGTAAATCATGGCAATAATTATCATATATTAAATTATTAAATTTCTTTAAGTTCCTTAATTAGTCCAATTTAATTTTGATAATGCAATAATAATTGTTTATATTAATATAAAAACATGATATATCATAATTATAATTTAGTGAATTCTAATCAACTAATTAATATATACGTTACTAAGCATGATTTGTGGTAACTAATTAAACTCTTTCCTTTTTCTTTTTTCTTTTTTATAATATGTTGTGCTTATATTTAAGATTTTTGAAATAAAAAATATTAACACATCTCCGCGCTTTGTACTTTTTCATTTCACATTATTTTCAAAATGAAACACGAGGTGATATGAAAGATGTTATCAAGACAAGAGTACTATTGACGTCTAGATTTTGTAACACCTATCAACACAAGTTTTGATCTAACGTCATGCAACACTGCCCTCATCACATAGTCATGTAGAAAAATTGATGTATTTACATGAGTTCTCTTTAGTTTTGTATGTATTCTATCCATTTTGAATTTTTTGAATGTAATTGTATATTACAAGTGAATCTTATAGTATTAATCACCTTTTATATATTTTATTACTTATTTAGAATAATAATCTTTACTACTTTTCTTTGATTCCGATTTAATAATAATCTATCCATATTTTTTAATTTTAATTTCAATTTGATTTTGATTTTATTGTAATGTTAATTTTTTTTTTCGGAGATTGTATTGTTAATTGTTTGTTATCATGTGTGATACCTATTATAGCAAGATGTCAATTATTTTGTCATAGGAACAAGACAATGCTAGCTACTTGTTGGGAAAATTAATAGAGTTTTGATTTGATACCAAAACCCACCTGATCCCAACTGAGTAGATGATTGCGCAAGCCTAAGTGTTTTTCCAGCTCACCTGTTTGAGCTTATAGAGTTTCTAAGTTTACAGGTGGAATCGCTGAAGACAGCAGAAGACCAAGCTGAAGTACACAGCAGGGCAAGCCAAGTTGAGTGATCAGCAACATTATCCAGATTCAAGACGATCAAGTTCATCCAGACACAACTGTAGGAAAGACCCAGCTTGTGTGGCAACTCAGCTCAGCGTCAAGACCCAACAGAGTTCAAGACTCAGCTCAGCGTCAAAGATCCAGCAGAGTTCAAGACAGCTCAGAGTCACCAGCACAGCAGAGTCGAAGTCAACTTGAGATAAAGTCAGAACTGACCTGGACCATCAGGAACTCGACACCTCAGCACCTAGAAGTCAGACCTAGGATTGCTTTACGAGGAAATTAAGGAAGAAGACAAGACCAACTTGTCAGAAGTTAGGTAGAGATTCAGAACGGCTCTTTTCAACGGTAAGTTCTAATCTCTCCCTATAAATATGAGTCTTCTTCATCATCAGAAAAAGAGAATGTGCAGAGAGAGAATATACAAGAGAGATCAACAGAGAAAGAAGTCTAACCAAAGATCAAGATCTCTCAGAAAAGCTTCAAGATCCAGCAGCCTACATCCTTCTGAGTTCTTATTCATTCTCAGGCTGCCGAAGCTCTCTCCCATTAGTATCTAGGCATAAAATCCTTCCTATCATAAGCCTAGTTTGAACGAGTTTATTATACTCAAAGTTCTTCATTGTAAGAACTCGTTCATAGTTGGAAACCCAAACCCAAACCCTTCTACCCAGAAAAGATTAGGTAAAGGTACGCTTGCTCGAAGCGTGCAATTCGAGTGTTGGTTCTGTAGTACCCGTAAACTACAGGTTAGGCTTCAGCTGTGCCCGTAAACAGACTGGTTACGTTTCGATACAGTACGTGTAAACTTGTATCCAGCTTGAGGAACTAAGCTGCAACGCTTGCTGACTGCGCGTAAAGTCAGTGGTATCCTTAGTTGATTACCAGATAGTTTTCTGGTCGTGGACGTAGGAGTAGTTTCTCCGAACCACGTTAAATAGCTTTGTTCTTTACAACTTTATTTATGCATCCAGCTAACTCATCATAAGCATTCTTTCAAGCTGCATAAACTGACTAACTGAAAAGAGAAACAAAGCTTTGCAATATATTTGAAGTAACAGACGGACTTTCCAAAAAACCCACCACATTCCGCACACAGCCAGCTGTGTCGATCAAGCTATCTTCCAGCTGGATCGAATACAACCAGCTCACTCAAAGAGTTTTAATTGGAAAAGTTTTTAAACCTTGGTGTATTCCCCCCCTACACCAAGGTATCTGTCTTGGGACCATCAATTGGTATCAGAGCAGTGGTTCAAAATATCACTGTATCTGTGTCAAGTCAGCCTCTTTGCTGATAGTGGTCACCTGAACAGATCCTTCAAAGTTTCAAAATCTTTTTAAAAAACATTATATTGCATACTGTCATGGAATCTTTCTTGTGCAAGAATCTTCCGACATTCTCTGTCGATGATTATCAGATCTGGAAGTTCCGACTCAAAAGTTTTCTGTGCGCATGACACGACATGATGTGGGATGTTATCACTAAAGGACCCATCGTCATCATGAAGTCAGAAAGAGAAGTAGAAACCACACCTGGAGTTGAACCAGTACTTCGGCAAATTGTGAAGCCCAAAAGGGAGTACTCTCCAGAAGAAAGAAGACAAGCTGGTTTGGACAGCTACGCTCATAACGTCATCTTCTCAACGGTGACCGACGCTTTTCTCAGCAAGATCATCAACTGCGAGACAGCTAAGGGAATGTGGGACACTCTAGCCAAGCTGTGTGAAGGCTCAGGGGAAATTCAAGAGAACAAATTCTCAGTTGCATGTCAGAAGTTCGACAATTTCAAGCAACTCCCCTACGAGTCCATCGAGCAAATGGAGCTCAGATTCTCCAACCTCGTCATCTAGATCGAGACAATCCGAACTGGAAAATATACAGTTCGAGAACTTGAAAGTTCATGCAGCTCTCTCCTCAGAATGGTGTACACACAAACTGGTTCACCAAAGCAGAACTGATCTTGGCAGCATGGAGACAGAAAAATTATTCTCCATCCTGAAAGCCAACGAATTTGATCTGGGGATCACAAACGGAGAATCATCCAGCCAGATGTCTCAAACAGAGCTGACTTCTAAAGCAAATGAGATAGCTCTCAGTGCAGAATCAAGAAGATCAGCTCAATCAGCTCAGCTTGGAAGGACCAACAAGGAGCACAGAAATATGAACAAAGAAGAACTGCACGAAGAAGTTGCTATGCTTGTACGGAACATCAATAGGCTGGAACACAACAAGAAAAGGTACAAGAAGATCGTGAAGGTTCATCACGACAAGCAATTCTACCCAAAGAGAACCCCAGCTGAGTCGACCTCCCGAAGAAAAGATAAAGAACTCAAGTCGAGCAAGATAGAAGATCAAGTATTTTCTTCCGACTCAGAAGATGAAGCATTTCATTGAAGATGCCTGCTTCATGGGATTCTCAAACCCAGCTGTGAAAAGCAAACACAGCTGGACACACTGCTGAGTACATTGGTCTCGAAAAGAGTTCAGAAGCAGCAGATGAATCAGCTGGATTTGGGACAGCTGACCTTATCAAAAGAATGAGCCAATAATGAGAAAAGACAGCCACCTACTATCAAATTCAGGGGGAACTCCACCGAGCTGGAAATCGACACAACTGTGATATCGGCAGAGTGCAAAGTCAATCCAGCAGAATATTCAAGTGGAGAATCAAGAGAGAAATCCAGTTGAACTATCAAATGTCATCCTCTGTATATCAAACAAAGCTGGATCAATCGTGGATCTCAGAATCAAGAAGATGAATCTAGCTGAGGGGGAACTCAGTTCAGCAGATTCACCAACAATTGGTATCAATAATTAATCTCATCCCAGTCCAGCAGAATTATCAGGAAGAGCATCCAGCAGGAAATACTCAGCTGGATCACCGTGTTTCATCAAGAAGGAATCAGACATGGCTGGACTAACTCAGCAGAAACCCCAAGGATTTCAAAATGAATTTATCATTTCAAGGGGGAACTCTACATAGCTGGAAAGAGTCAGCAAAATCAAGAAGAATACCCAGCTGGATGCATTCACAAAGACAGACTCAGCTGGAATTACCAGCTGAAGAGAAACCTGATCCAGCAGAGAAATCAAGCTGATTCTCTAACCCAGCTGACGACATGAAAAGCACCCAAGAGATTTCTCAATATCTGAAGGACACCATTGTTGGAAAAATTCACACAGAAGCACAACATGCTGAAATCTAAATCAAGATGGTGTGAATTACTTGGACTGCTCAATCCGGATGAAGAAAAATCATCCATCTGAGGGGGAATAAACTCAGCTGGATCTCAAAGCTCAATTCAGAAAGTTTACCCAGATGAAGGCTAATCAAGATCAGCTGGACGTCAGTCGCAGAGCTCAAGGGAACTCAGCTGAAGGAAAATCAAGTTAATCTCCAGATACTCAGCTGAGGAGAAAACTCAGTCAAGTAAAGGAAAAGACCGCCGTGGTATCAGTTGACTTCTATGTCCAAGCTGACCGGTTTGCGTCTCATGGATTTATTACTCTGAGGAATATGCTATTTAAGTCCAATTATTTTGAATTCTTATTTTAAGCGGACATATATTCCTTAGTTAAATTGCTTGATAAGTTTCCTTTCCCATCGCATTAATTATAAAGTGCAGAGTACTGTAGCACGGTAGTATCGAGGAAGAACGTCAAACGTTTGAACTGCCTCACGCGCGATTGTAATACACTCGCCGTAAGCACGTCAACAAAATGTGATGAGTGAATCTCTCTCAGTCGTTGATCAGAATATCAGCTGTTTCAATCTCAACCGTTGATCAATTATGGCAGTTGATATATATGGAAAAGATACGCGGATTCTTTCGTCTTTCATCTTTATCTCTGCGAAATTCAAATCTTCAAAACCTCTATCTATTTTCTGCAAGTTCTTCGCACGATCAAAATCAACAGATTACAGAAATGGCACCCAAGAAATCAACCGCAGGGATGAACCAGTTTGAAGCTTTAATGACAAAGTTGTCATTTGAGAGTGTTCTATCCACCTCCAACCTCCATGTTTCAGAACTCAAAGAGATGGTGGATCTAGTTGCAGACTCCGGTCTCTTGTTGTGGGCAACCTCCATGCCCAAGCTTATACTGAAGAAAGATGCTGCCCTCTTCTACCTCAACATCATTCACGAAGACGGCTTCTACTCATCTTCATTTGATATGGTCGTCAAAGGCGCTGACGGAAAGTATGATTCAGCAACCGTCAACATCAAGCTCAACAGAATACTGCGAAAGGTGTTCAATCTGCCCAGCAAAGAAGAATTCATTCCAGACGACTACAGCCGTGAGGAAGTGGATGAATTCCTCAGTTAAGAGATGCTTATCTCCCCAGAGCCGTACAGAGCGAGCATGTCAAAGCTCCTGCTCAAGCCAAAGTACAGGCTGCTGCTGGATATTACACAGAAGTGTATTCTTGGGATAGCTAGATCTCAAGGAGAGATCAGTATTCCAAAGCTCAAGCCAATGATTGCCATGATCAAAGGTGCAAATGTCAACTGGTTTGATTTCTTACTCAACCGACTGGTCAAGGAGTCAGAGAAGATCAAGTACGACTCCACCAGGACAACATATTCAAGCTCAGAGCCTCTGTATCTATGCTCTAAGATTTCATTCTTGATAGAGCAAGTTGTGAAAGGACACACAGTAAAATGGGCTGACTCAGAACCGTTTCCAGAAACAAAGATTCTCTTCCAGAGAATGAGTCAAATCAGTGATCTCCTGAAGAAACAGCCTGCTGTGAGCAAAGGCAAGGAGCAGCTGGAAGGAACAGAAGCAGAAGTTCCAGCTGAGAAGAAACAAAGAAAAAGGAAGACAGCTGACCCCAAACCAGCTGGAGGCCCAGCTGAAAAGAAAAAGAAAATAGCTGTCATTCCACCAACTAAGGAGAGCTCTTCCTCAGAAGCAACTCCAAGTCAAGCAATGGTGATTCTCTCCCCACAGCCAGTGTCGACCTTCAATCAATTCGGATCAAACATCCTGGCTGAGATGGGATTGAATGATGGATCGTCATCCAGCTCAGAGGACGAGCTGGATAATCCAAGGAGTCAGATACCTCTTCCCAGCTTACCCCAGCCCTCACCGCCTCACAGCTCTCCGCCGAAACAACCTTCTCCTCCACCCAGCTCTTCAACCAAAGAGCCATCTCCTGTAAAAGAGCAGCCAGATATTCAACTGGCTGAAGCTCCTTCACAGCCAGCTGACATCCAAGCTGAACCCTCATCTGCTAATCCCAGCTCACCCTCAAAACAGCCATCACCCAAAATTCAATCTCCCACGCAGTTGGCTGATGCTTCTTCACAGCCTACTGTGAACCTAATTGATCCAATTCCTCAAATCTCCACAGAATCAGAGGAGAGTGATTCCACTGCCTCTCTATCATTCAACTCCTCTGGCACAGCCTTCATGGAAGCTATGTACGAGGATTTACGCATTGCAGGGATCAAGAGTGTTCTAACTCAGTATCCAATTATGGCCCATCTGCCCATCGCCCTCGTCAAAGTTGGAGATCTCAAGTTCTATCTGGCCACCAAGATGTCAACTTGGTACCAGAATGAGCAGCTGATAGAAACCTTCTCCTACGAGAAGTTGAAGACGGATGAAGCATGTCTCCAGCACACTTTTGGATTTGGAAGTCTGGAGGATACATACTTGCATCAAGATGATCTCATTAAAGGTATCATCGAAGTATCTCAATAGTACCCCAAGCCGCACCCAGCAGACGTCTGGGAGTCAGCCAACAAGCTTCTTACAGCAGCAGGATGGGAAACACGTTCTGGAGCTGAGAACTCCAAAGAAGTCTCAGTTGAGATTACCAAGGAAGCTGTACCAGATAACACAGCTGAGGTAATGATCATTGAAGAAATAGCTGTTGCAACAGCTGAACCAGAGGCAGCAGCCCCACCAAGTCCAATTGCCGATGACACTCGCGTACTGGTCGAGTTCGAGGCAGACAAACCCAGTCATGTTGAATCTGGAACCCAAATGGACTCAGCTGTCAAGCTCTCAACCGCCATGAAGGAAGCTATCTCTAAAGAGGTTGAGGAAATTCTTTTTCAGGACAGACTGAAGTCTCAAGTAGATGTCATCATGCGATTCACAGCTCTAGACTGTCAAGTTCGAGAACAACAACGGACAATTGATGAAGTCCATAATTTTGCCCAAAATTTACAAGAACGTACAAGTCTAGATCTCAAGCAATCTCTCGTCTCTCAAAGCATTGATCAGTCAAATCATCTAGAGAAGAGAGTTTCTGAGATAGTAACAAGACTTCAAGCTCCACTGGTCGACGACATAGCAAATCTTTCAAGCCAGCTGGATGGCATCAAGAAGTTCACTCTCTCCAACAGCTCTGCCATCCACCAACTTTTCAACCTATATAAAGATCTGGATGTTCAGTTTAGAGCAGGAAGCAGCAGCACTGCTCAGCTGAACATCGCCACAACTGACAACTCAACCAAGATCGCTGATGTTGAAGCTGCTCTCGCCAAGCTCAACGCAACAGTCGCTAACCTCCCTTATTGATAATGCCAAAAAGGGGGAAGAACAGAATGAAGCTAGCAAAACAATGGAGACGAAAGTTGCAGCTCAGGGGGAACATGTGCAGCCAAATCAGTCAGAAATCGACAACTTTGCTAAAGAGCTGGATGAGGAAGAGCCAACTACAGCAGTCAAAGAGACATGGAGAGAGAAAATGGTCGCTCTCACCAAAGCTTGTGGACATAAGCCAGAAGAATACTAGGACTATCACTGGCTGTGCAGCAACTTTCACAATGAGCAAAGAAGAGAAATGCAGGAGCTGGACAAGATTATTAAGAAGAAAGCTGAATCGCTCAAGCCTGTTGAGAAAAAGTTGAAGAAGAAAAGACTAAGCTACAGGCAAGCTAGGAAGAAACAAGTCCAAGCAGCTTCAAGCATTCCAAGATCTGACAAGAGGAACCAAGATGTAATCAATGAAAACTGGGAACAATACAAAACAGAATTCATCAAAGAATTCTACTACCTGAATTAATACAAATGTATGGATCATGAAACTGCGTTCAAAGAATACTTGCTCGAACTTCATGAAGAAGATCCAATGATGGCAAGATCATTAGCCCTAGCTGCCAAGAGAAACGACTTCCAGCTCAAAGCTCCAAAAGTCAAGCAATTAAAGCCTCCCACTATAGCTGGAACGAATCTACCTAACAAGGCCCAAATTATCAAAGAAGTTCTTTACTGGGCTGGAGAGAGAGGAATCTCCAAGTCTAAAAATCAAGATGAATAGAGGAACTTGGAAGAATTCATCTTCAACAGATATGGTCTCAAGACTGACCATCAGATTGACGAACAAAGGAAGTAACAAAGCTGGGAATTATCTTTTGAACTTTTGTAATTAGAAAGTTGTAAAATTTCTTATTAATGAAAAGTTATTTTTATCAAAATCAACCTGAAGACAATCTCTCTTTGTCTAGGCTCTGAATATGTTTACCTGCTGTGAATATTTAATCTTTTGAAACCCCGTTTCCTGTTAAGGGGGAAGTAAATTATTTTACAACTTAGGGTTTTGGCATCATCAAAAAGGGGGAAATTATTGGGAAAATTAATAGAGTTTTGATTTGATACCAAAACTTAGCTGACCCCAACTGAGTAGATGATTGCGCAAGCCTAAGTGTTTTTCCAGCTCACCTGTTTGAGCTTATAGAGTTTCTAAGTTTACAGGTGGAATCGTTGAAGACAGCAGAAGACCAAGCTGAAGTACACAGCAGGGCAAGCCAAGTCGAGTGATCAGCAACGTTATCCAGATTCAAGACGATCAAGTTCATCCAGACACAACTGTAGAAAGACCCAGCTTGTGTGGCAACTCAGCTCAGCGTCAAGACTCAACAGAGTTCAAGACTCAGCTCAGCGTCAAAGATCCAGCAGAGTTCAAGACAGCTCAGAGTCACCAGCACAGCAGAGTCGAAGTCAACTTGAGATAAAGTCAGAACTGATCTGGACCATCAGGAACTCGGCACCTCAGCACCTAGAAGTCAGACCTAGAATTGCTTTACGAGGAAATCAAGGAAAAAGACAAGACCAACTTGTCAGAAGTTAGGTAGAGATTCAGAACGGCTCTTTCCAACGGCAAGTTCTAATCTCTCCCTATAAATATGAGTATTCTTCATCATAAGAAAAAGAGAATGTGCAGAGAGAGAATATACAAGAGAGATCAACAGAGAAAGAAGTCTAACCAAAGATCAAGATCTCTCAGAAAAGCTTCAAGATCCAGCAGCCTACATCATTCTGAGTTCTTATTCATTCTCAGGCTGCCGAAGCTCTCTTCCATTAGTATCTAGGCATAAAATCCTTCCTATCATAAGCCTAGTTTGAACGAGTTCATTATACTCAAAGTTCTTCATTATAAGAACTCATTCATAGTTGGAAACCCAAACCCAAACCCTTCTACCTAGAAAAGGTTAGGTAAAGGTACGCTTGCTCGAAGCGTGTAATTCGAGTGTTGGTTCTGTAGTACCCGTAAACTACTGGTTAGGCTTCAGCTGTGCCCGTAAACAGACTGGTTACGTTTCGATACAGTACGCGTGAACTTGTATCTAGCTTGAGGAACTAAGCTGCAACGCTTACTGACTGCGCGTAAAGTCAGTGGTATCTTTAGTGGATTACCAGATGGTTTTCTGGTGGTGGACGTAGGAGTAGTTTCTCCGAACCACGTTAAATAGCTTTGTTCTTTACAACTTTATTTATGCATCCAGCTAACTCATCATAAGCATTCTTTCAAGCTGCATAAACTGACTAACTGAAAAGAGAAACAAAGCTTTGCAATATATTTGAAGTAACAGACGGACTTTCCAAAAAACCCACCACATTCCGCACACAGCCAGCTGTATCGATCAAGTTATCTTCCAGCTGGATCTAACACAGCCAGCTCATTCAAAGAGTTTTAATTGGAAAAGTTTTTAAACCTTGGTGTATTCACCCCCCCTCTACACCAAGGTATGCGTCTCGGGACCATCACTACTCATCACGAAATAGTCAATTTTGCATGAGAGAATGTAGATTGTAGACTATGATTAGATGTAATTATATCATAGGGAATGAAATTGGGTGCATGACAAACTCCTTTTGTTTTTCTAGAATTTGTATATTCACGATATAGAGAAATCGAAGAGGAATTGAAATATTGTGTTTGGATCGATTTAAACACACAGTTAATTTTTTAGCATGCATTAAATTTGCTAATAATTTGGTTCAAGGTCAGCTTTTGATAATGGACATAGTTCCAGTGGAGGCTAAGCTCAACACAATTGGTGTTGTATATATAGGATGATTGATTTGGGACATATATCACCACGACTCAAAATTTCTCATTGAATCAAAGTAATTTTTATATTTAATAAGTTTTTTGTCATTTTTGTCTTTAGTTATTAACTAGGTAAGATTTATATATGGTGTTATTATTTTTTAATGAGAAATGCATGCTACAAAAAAAAAACAATTATTATTGAGTTGAACAAAAAAATAGTTTTATTTATATTGAAAAATTTAATTTGACCATATTATTAATTTAGACATTATTTAATTTGCAAAATTAATAAATTTTATTATATTTTCTTTTTTCTAAAGATTTTATTATATTTTCTAACAATAAGTATTGAGACATATAACCAGTAAAGTAATTTACAAAAATATAATATTATAAGATATACAAAATTTGTTATCTTTTTTATCCATATTAATTATTTGTGTGGATTTTTTATATCTACAGATTATAAAAGAAAAACAATTATATTTTTTATGTAAAAAATATTTTATTATAATTTTAAACATTAATATTTAGATGCATATGTGTATTTCTATACACTAAATGAATAATACTACCATATTTTTGTCGTTGAAGCAATCATGTATTCTATTGTGTTTACTCAACAAAGAATTCTTTTGGTGAAGAATATTATTTTGCAAAAGACTAGAGAATATAAGAGTTGTGACATAGAGATGTTAATGGTTAATGGTCATCATAGTGATAGATGTCGAAACAGTCGCCGACAATGGAGAAGACAACGATTATGATATGTAGGTGATGGTGGTGGAAAAGACGAAGGATAAAAGATAATGTACAATTGTTGATTCTCCTATATATTCTATTGTATTTAAATTTTTTGCTTTTAATTAGATTTAGATAACTTTTATTTTATTTATTTGAATTAAAATGACATCATTTTGATCACACATAACATTTTGTTGAGCCACATATTGTACTAATTTGCCACATTTTTAATCAAGAATTAATGATTCTTTGACAAATACTAAGAGTTTATCTTTCTTTTCTTTTTTTTACGGCAAGACTTAATTATTAGTTTTAAATAAGAACTTTTAAACTCAATTAATTTGCATACAATATTCAATTGTTTTCTCAATACAAGAACTATATATTTTGATTTAATATTTGTGCTCGAATGAACTAAATATACCAATATATTCGTGTTGGGAAAATTATAAAGTTTTGATTTAATACAAAACTCAATTGACTCCAACCGAGTAGATGATCGCATCAACCTAAGTAGTGTTTTCTAGCTCGCCTGTTTGAGCTCTAGATTTTCTAAGTTTACAGGTTCAGGAAGCGGAAGACAACAGAAGCTCAAGACAACAGAAGATCCAGCTGTGTTCACAGCAGGAGTCAACTATCAGCTGAGTTTTCTAGCTGAGCTGAGTTCAAACAGATCAGGATCAAACTGAAGATTAATCGAGCTGAGTTCAAAACACAGCTGATCCAGCTGTATAGAACAAATGAATGATAACTCTGAAAGCATCAGCTCAAGTCAGAGTATCAGATCTAGCTCCAAGATTCGTAAAATAGCTTGAAGACAAAGATCCCGGTGTCAGAGGAAGTCAATATACCTCGACCAATAAAGGATCGACAAATCAGCATCCTAGACCTCAGAAACTAGGATGTGACATTGATGAAGACTTGTGCAGAAATGCCCAACGGCAGATTATGAATTTAAGAAGAGTAGGTAAAGATTCAAATGGCTCCTCCAACGGCTAGTCTTGAATCTCTACCTATATATACCCGTCTTCAACTTCAGGATCAAACACGAAAAACTCTCTAAAAGCTTTCATTCTCTAAATTCATCAAGCCTTCAAAAGCTCATTAGCAGTTCTAAAAAGTTTAAAGAACACCTTATCTTAAAGTGTTTCTAGTTCAGAAATTGCCAAGTTTTTTCGTGTTATTCCTAGGCAGAAATCATTGTATATCTTAAGCCTAGATTTTGAACGAGTTCATCTAACTCTAAGTTCTTCATTGTAAGAACTCGTTCATAGTTGGAACCCATACCAAACCCCTCTTTACCCAGAAAGGTTAGGTCAAGGTTACGCTTGCTTAAATCGTGAAATTCAAGTGGTTGTAAGATTTTTTCAGTACCTGCAAACTGAATGGTTTAGGCTTGACAGTGCCTGTAAACTGTTGGAACACAGCTCGGATTAGAGTTGTGAAGTTGCTTGGTACTTGGAAACCAAGTGGTAGTGAATTACCAGTGAATCTGGTCGTGGACGTATGAGGTGTTACTTCGAACCACGTAAAATCTTGTGTTATTATCTTTCTTGTTATTTTCAGTTATTGTACTAACTCTATTAGCACATTGCATCTTTATCAAATCTGCATACTCAGCTGCTCTCCAAAGAAAGCTGCGTGTTTTAAAAAACGTGCACAACTTGATTAAGCTGAAAACGAAAAGATAGTATTTTCAAGTTGAGTTTTTCTAAGCAACCGAGCTAAGTTTTCAAACCACTACTTTCCGCACCGCCAGCTGAGTTATTAGCCCAGGTGACCTTCCTCAGTTGGATTCATAACTGAGCTCACGCACTCTGTTTCAAACATTTTAAAAAGTTTCAAAAGTCTATCTTTGGTGTATTCACCCCCTACACCAAAGACCCATCTTAGGGACCATCAATTGGTATCAGAGTAGTGGTTCAAAAGACCGCTGTTTCTGAATCAAGAGATTTGTCTTGAAAATCTGTCAGTGGTCATCTGAATAGATCATGTTTTGGAAAAACTCATATTATTTCATACTGTGCATATCTCCACGGATTCTTATCTTAACAGGAATCTTCCCTCCTTCTCGGTCTATGATTATGCAATCTGGAGGTTCAGATTAGAAACCTTCCTGTGTGCTCATCATAACATGGTGTGGGACGTCATCACAGACGGACCCATCCTCATTTACAAACAAGGAAACGAACTTGTTCCGGCTCAAGATGATGGACATCCAACGTATCAGCTCATTCCCAAGCCAAAGAATGAACATACCTCAGAAGAAAGGAAGCAAGCTGGATTAGACAGCTTCGCAAGGAACACCATCTAATCAACAGTCTCCAACGCCTATCTCAGCAAGATCATTAACTGCAACACCGCAAAGGAGATGTGGGAAACCCTAGCCAAGCTATGCGAAGGGTCAGAGGAGATAAAAGAAAATAAATTCATGATTGCCTGCCAGAAGTTTGATAACTTCAAGCAGCTTGTCAACGAGTCCATCGAAGGGATGGAACTCAGATTCTCAAACATCGTGGTAGAAATTGAAACCATAAGAACTGGGAAATACACCTAGTGTGAAAAGAACCTAAAAGTCCTTTCAGCACTCACAGCTGAATGAAACACATACAAGGTGGTACACCAAAGTTGTAGTGACTTGGGTGATCTTTCAACTGAGAGATTATTCTTCCTGCTCAAAGCCAACGAATACAACTTGAAGATTACCATGAAAGAATATTCAAGCAATCAAAATGATGGAGAGCTGACACCTGCGCCAAAGGAGATTGCGTTCAGAGCTAATTCTGAAAAATCCACATACTTGCAGTCAGCTCAGTCCTCAAAGAAGGACAAGAAGGACATGAGCAAGGAAGAGCTACTTGAAGAAATAGCCATGCTGGTCAAAAACTACAACAGACTCAACACCAGCAATGGCAAATACAAGAAGTTTGCAAGAACTTATAGAAACAAGTACGCAGCAGCAGATGAGAAGTCAGCTAACAAGCAAACAGAAGAAGGTTGCTTCAACTGTAAGGAACCGGAACACTACAGGCTAGAATGTCCCAAGCTATCCAAGAAGGACAAAGACCAACTGAAAGCTAAAGCAGCTGACAGAAGGAGAGCCTACATCGCCGATGAAGAGTCGGAGTGCAACAAAATGGAGGATAACATGCCATTTTTAGATTCAAAAGAAGAAGCACTGATGGCTCATGATGAACCTGAATGGGATACATGCTTCATGGGACAGACAAATAGAATCGATGAAGATGAGGTAATGTCAAGTACTCAAAATCTATCTAACCCCTCACCATCACAGGAACACTCTACACAGGTTTCAGAATCAGGGCTACCTGATTGGAGTTTAGTAGAGAAGGTTATGAACGATTTCAAGGAGCTTCAAGAGATCCTTGACATCTTAATGTGTGAGAATGCCGAGCTGAAGGTGGAACTGGAAAATAAAATGGTATCAGAAGCAACTGATATAACACAGCTCAAATAGGAGGTTACTTCACTAAAAGACAAAATAGTGAAACAAGATCAGCTGATGAAAGACTTCTACTACGAAAAAAAACAGCTGATGGAAGAATTAGAAAAGGCCACAGCTGAATCAGAAAAGAAGTCAGCTGAGATCATAGAGCTAAAAAGTTCTGAAGAGGTGCTATCTAAGAAGATTGTAGCACTCATCAAAGCTACAACAACAATAGACGAAATCATAAGTGCACAGCGTCTAGCAGCGCTCAAAGCAGGACTGGGTTACAATGGATTAAAGGATGCCACAAACATTGCTTCCACAAGTGGAACAAAGGTAATGTTTGTAAAAGCAAAAGAAAACTCAATTCCAGCTGTTCAACAACGACCATTGAGGACACAACAGGCATCAAAAAGGCCAGCTGTAAGACAACTTCAAGCACAGATCAAACAACAACGTGCTCAAACTCAACAAAGATAGCAGGCTGGACAGTTCAGATATCAGCAACATCAACAACACGTCGAAAGATATCAACCAAGATATCAAAGGAGATACCCAGCTGGATATCACCTATATGATAACCAGCTGAAGCACCAGTTCCAGCCGAGATATCACAAGAGTCAGCAGAGACAAAGGAACGTCTCAACTGAGTACTCAGCTGGATACCGAAAAAGATCCAGACATCAACAAAGAAATCAAGCTGGGAAAACACTGAGATCAAGACCCCACCAGCAACAACTGAAGAACACAAAGAATGTGTTCACCGACTCAGTTGGAAGGATCATCAGATCAAATGACCCAATTTGAGTCATCAAGAAGATCTGGGTCGTGAAAGGATCTCTGTCTAACCCACAAGGACCCAATTAAAACTGGGTACCTAAATTTTGATTTTTGTCATAGGTTGCAAGGGAACGACGCATCATTGAGGAGTTGATGAGAACACTATGGTACTTGGACAGCGGATGTTCCAAGCACATGACCCACTTAAAGCATCTACTCCAGGAGTACATCGGCGTCCAGGCCCACAAGTAACATTTGGTGACAACTCCAAAGGTCTAACCAAAGGTAATGGTACATTTAGAACTAAAAATGTTAAAATCTCTAATATTTCATATGTACAAGGACTGCAACATAACTTGCTTCCATTAGCCAATTCTGCGACAATGGTTTTGCTGTCAAGTTTGATGCACAGAAAAACCAAGCAGATACTACTAAGAGGGAAAAGAGAAGGAAATATGTACTTTACTAACTGGAACAACAGCCCTCCTGAGACTTGTATTGTATCCAAAAGCAGCAATGAAGTCAGCTGGCTGTGGCATAGACGGTTGAATCACCTCAACTTCAAGACAATCAACAAACTGGCTAGGTACCAGCTCGCTAATGGAATTCCAGATCAAGTATATGACAAAAGTCATATGTGCAGCGCATGCCAACAAGGAAAACAAACAAGAATTTCATTCTCACTCAAGCCAGTACAGTCAACTGATCACGTTCTTCAACTCCTACACATGGATCTCTTTGGTCCAGTTACTCCAGCAAGCTTCAATGGTAGAAAATATACTCTGGTCGTAGTGGATGACTTCTCAAGATTCACATGGGTGTCATTCCTGTACCAGAAGAGCGAAACAAGGACTAAGCTGCCAATCCTGCTGGAAAGACTGTCAACTCAGAAGGAGTGCAAGATAATGTCAATCAGATCAGATCGAGGAACGGAGAAACTGAATGAAACTATTTATGAATACTGCGAGAAGAACGGAGTTCAACATCAAACCTCAGCAGCGCGCACACCCCAGCAGAATGGTGTAGCAGAGAGGATGAACAGAACATTCAAAGAAGCGGCTACCTCAATGCTAGCCAGCTCAACCATTCCAAAGAAGTTCTGGACCGAGGCAATCAACACAACATGCTTCACTCAGAATTGCTCTTTACTCACATCAAGGCAAAGAAAGACGCCGTACGAACTATGGAATAATAGAATACCATACATTGGATATTTCAAGGTCTTCGGATCCAAATGTTATATCCTAAACAATGGAAAAACCCAGCTCAAGACGTTTGACGTGAAAACTGACAGAGAAGTATTTCTTGGTTACTCTGCTGTGAGTAAAGCTTACAGAGTGTTCAACAGAAGAACTCAAACAGTCAAAGTAACTCCAATGTTACCTTTGACGAATCATCATTCGAATATAGAGATTCTATCAAACGAAGAAATGAAGGAGAATCTTCAAGGCAGATTCAGACAAGAGCTCAAGAGAATCGAATCTGGAATCTGGCCGAACCATTAATATGGGATGATGAGCAAAAGTAGGAGCCTCAAATCAACCAGGAAGTTCCACCAGTTGGAAATCAAGAGGAACCTCCAACGACAAATCAAGGGGGAATGCCATAAGCTGGAAATCCAGACACAGCTGAATCCCCAATTCTATCTTCAACAGTCACCTCAAAACTCAATCCAAGTAGAGTCTCATTCTCAAGACTTAACTCCAAAACAACTTCAAGCCAGACGAAATCTAGCCACTTCTAGCATCAATCAGGTGGAAGAAGAAATTCATAGAAGAAGAAGATGGATCGAAGATCATCCATCATCAGCAATCATTGGAGAACCATCTGACCAAGTCAGAACCAGAAGCTCAGCTGCTCAAGCTACATCGGATCATCAAGAAGCAGCTGACACAACTCAACTCTCAGTAGAGCTAGAACTGACTGTCTATGATGAAGACACAGCTCTAATGGCGTGCTATGTAGCTCAAGTTCCAGAGCCTCAAACCATTCTAGAAGCTTTAAAAAGCGTACCCTGGACAAACGCCATGCGGGAAGAGCTAAATGAATTTCTCAGAAATTGTGTCTGGGAATTGGTCGACAGACTTGAAGGAGTGAAAGTCATCGGACTCAAATGGATCTTCAAAAACAAGCTGGATACCCTTGGAGTCATCATCAGAATAAAGCTCAACTCGTTACCAAGGTTACACACAACAAGAAGGAATTAACTTCCAAGAATCATTTGCTCCAGTAGCACGATTAGAAGCTATCAGATTATTTCTCGCTTATGCAGCACATCATAAATTCAAGGTCTATCAAATGGATGTGAAGTGTGCATTCTTAAATGGAGAAATCAAGGAAGATGTCTATATTGAACAACCTCCAGGATTTGAAGTAGAAGGAAATAAAGTCTACAAACTGAATAATGCGCTTTATGGATTGAAACAAGCACCTTGAGCTTGGTATGATAATCTATCAAATTTTCTTGTATCCAAAGGATTCAAGAAGGGCTCAGTAGACAGAACACTCTTCACCATCAAGTTAGGAGAAGACATCCTGATTGTTCAAATCTATGTAGACGACATCATCTTCGGATCAAGATCAATACTCTTATGCCAAAGATTTGGAGAGATGATGTCAAAACAGTTCGAAATGTCTATGATGGGAGAAATGAGTTTCTTTCTAGGACTTCAAGTCAAGCAATCAGCTGAAGGGATTTTTATAAATCAATCCAAGTACGTAAAAGACTTGATCGCCGAATATGGAGTTCAATCCAGCAGAACAGTAAAGATCCCGATGAACACCAACTGGAAGATTGAACCTGGAACTGAAGGAAAGTCAGTTGATTCCAGCAAATACAGAGGGATAATATGTTCCCTGTTGTATCTAACAACTAGTCGTCCAGACATCTCTTTCGCAGTCGGAGTGTGTACTAGATTTCAAGTTGATCCAAAGGAGGCACACATGCAAGCAGCCAAGAACATTCTCAAATATCTAAAAGGAACTCGGATTTGTTGTGGTACCGTAGAAGACAATCTACGGATCGGATATTCAGACTCAGACTTTGCTGGAGATCGGTTGGACAAAAAATCTACTTCAGGAACATGTCAGTTCCTAGGAAGCAAGTTGATCTCGTGGTTTTCAAAGAAGCAAACATGCGTCGCAACTTCCACAATAGAAGCATAATATATGGCAGCTGGAAACTGCTGCTCACAAATTCTCTGGCTGAAACATCAGCTGATCAATATGAAGTAAAAACTGGACAAGTTCCAATTTTCTGTGATAGGTCAAGTGCTATCGCTATATCAGAAAATCCAGTACATCACACAAGATGCAAACATGTGGACGTGCGACATCACTTCATCAGAGATCACGTGGAAAAGAAGGATGTGATTGTTGAGAAAATTTACACAGACATACAACGTGCTGATATACTCACAAAGCCGCTGGTAGAGGCAAGATTCAAGATGCTGTGCAGATTACTTGGGTTACTCAACCCAGACGAAGCTACATCCAGCTGAATGGAAGCAGAACCAGCTGGAACTTAGAATCACCCTCAAAGGAGAACCTAGCTGAGAAAGAAATAAGCTCAGCCAGATGCCTAAGTTGAAGGATTATTCAGCTGAGGGGGAAACCAACTGAAAAAATAATCACTCAACACAGCTATTCATAACCGAGGTATCAGCTGACTACGACGATCAACTGAGAGGTTTGCAACATCATTACATATACCTATTCATTATGTTTTAAACAGACATCAGTCAAATCATATCTCGTCTAATCTAATCAATTTAATTAAAAATCTGCAAAGAACTGAAACAAGGGAGTTTTGAGGCAGAAGTCAAAACAGCTCAACCATCCTCACGAGCGCATTAACTCGCATTGTCTGAACAAGAAACTGACATAATGCGAGAATCACTCCCAGTCGTAGATCTTCATATCAATCTACCAATCTTGATCGTCCATTCTTCAAGAAAATATATATATATATGTGCTAGAAGAGATACGCAAATTTCTGTCTTAACCCTAAAAAGTTTTGATCCGGCACTCTTTCTTCTTCCTCCCCTATATATATTATTTGTTCTACTAACAAAATTTGCAGAAGAAGAACATGGAATATAGAAAGATATCTCCAGAAGCCGATTAACATGAAGAGTCTGTCAAAGCTTCACGTTAAGAGTTGCTTAACTCTCATAAACCACAAGAATACGGAGTTCCAGGAGATAACGAAGCTCACTGACAAATTCGGTCTAACACAGTGGATGACTGCAAAGCTCAAGAACATCATTCACCAGGAAGTTGCAGAATTCTTCCTAGGAATGTCAAAGGAAAAAGACATCCTCCGCTCTAATGTTTCACTCAAAATAAAAGAGAGAACGGGACACACAACTCCCTGGGATGCGGAAATGAGCGTCAACAGGATCTTGTCAAAGGAATTCAACCTGAGAGGAAGCCCAGTCAGAACTGGACGAGATGCTGATAAAGTCGAAGTCTTTAAGAGCAAACATGTCAAAACTCTTGCTCCGCCACAGGAGGCACAGAAAAAAATGCAGGAGACAAAGCATTATGCATCTATTTCCTTCCCAGCTGGGAAGATGAAACAACATGAGGAGACAAAACAAGCTGAAGCACTGTCTTCAAAGAGAAGACTCAAGTTAAAGGTGCTCAGTCAGTTAGCCGAGAAGCCAGCTGACATTGAGAGAGAATTTATAACTACTCTCCGAGGAGCAGAAGGTCCACAAGCGGTGGTTTCTTACGGTGGAGAAGAAGTTCATGTGCCAGTGTGAACATCATCATCGCCACCACCTCAACGACGTATTCCAGCTGATCAACTAAGCTTAGACCCCAATCAACTAAGCTTAAACCTCACAGTAGATGGAATACTTCAACCGCCTTCTCCTCAATTTCTTTCAGCTCGACAGGGACCATCAATTGGTATCAAGCTCAAGATCAACTTATGGAAGTTGGAGCTCAAGCCCCTGCACCAAGCTCAAGGGAAAGCATCATTCAGCCGATGATCACTTGCAGCTGGATGATGAAAATAAGAGCTGAACCCCTTACCCACACTTCAGAAGTGGAAGGGAAATACTTAAGTCCCTCAAAGATTGCACGTGACGCCTCCATCTCAAGGTTTGAAAACCTCTTGCTTAAAGGAGTCTCAAGCGCACTGCAAGAAGCCTGAAGAGCTGTTTAGACTTTCTCATACAATCTAATGAAGTCTGAAGAAGCCAAATTGCAAGGAATGAAGTTGTGCCCTACTCAGAAGATGTCATCTTTAGAGCCAACTCATACCTCCAAGCACTCAGCTGGACCGTCCCAGCTGAAACAACCAAGAAAGCTGTGCATGCAATCACAGCTGAGGCTAATGCTATTGAAGAAGAGCCAGCCTATGCAACAGCTGAGCCACCAAGAATCCAGACTCCGCAGATCAGAGCTGACAGCCGCAGCACAGCCGAACTAAACATCTCAACAGCTGACAACACATCGAAGATCGCTGACGTAATTCAGGAAAACTGCACAGCTTAATAAGACGATAGTTTACCTCTCTCGCCTTGTTGATAATGCCAAAAAGGGGGAAGATAATGAGACTAAGAAATATGTCTTCATTAAGCAAAGGCAAAACTGCTGAGCTAGAGGAACCAGCTGAACCAGCTGAAGGGGAAACGGATTCAAAATAAAGAAGCAGCGGATACAGAAGAGAAGACCCAGCCAGCCAGCTGGGATTGAAGATTGAAGATTGAAGATTTTTTTCTCTTCTTCGATTTATTTTAACTGCTGTAATTTCCTACATTAATAAAACAAAGTTTTTTTTTTGCTCTCAAAGCTCACCCTGATGACAATTACTTTTTGTTCAGGCTCTGAACTCTATTTATACTGCTGTTTTTTTTACCCTCTTAAAACGTAGGGGAAAGCTAAAGGGAAGCTTCATAATTTGTCTCAGTTAGGTTTTGGCATCATCAAAAAATGGGGAAATTATTTGGAAAATTATAAAGTTTTGATTTAATACCAAAACCCAACCGAGTCCAACCGAGTAGATGATCACATCAACCTAAGTAGTGTTTTCCAGCTCGCTTGTTTGAGCTCTAGATTTTCTAAATTTACAGGTTCAGAAAGCGGAAGACAGCAGAGGCTCAAGACAACAGAAGATCCAGCTGTGTTCACAGCAGGAGTCAACTATCAGCTAAGTTTTCCAGCTGAGCTGAGTTCAAACAGAGCAGGATCAAACTGAAGATTAATCGAGATGAGTTCAAGACACAGCTGATCCAGTTGTACAGAACAAAGGAATGATAACTCTGAAAGCATCAGCTCAAGTCAGAGTATGAGATCCAGCTCCAAGATTCGTAAAATAACGTGAAGACAAAGATCCCGGTGTCAGAGGAAGTCAATATACCTCGACCAATAAAGGATAGACAAATCAGCATCCTAGACCTCAGAAACTAGGATGTGACATTGATGAAGACAGGTGCAGAAACGCCCAACGGCAGATTATAAATTTAAGAAGAGTAGGTAAAGATTCAAACGGCTTCTCCAACGTGTAGTCTTGAATCTCTATCTATATATATCCGTCTTCAACCTAAGGATCAAACACGAAAAACTCTCTACAAGCTTTCATTCTCTGAATTCATCAAGCCTTCAAAAGCTCATTAGCAGTTCTAAAGAGTTCAAAGAACACTTTATCTTAAAGTGTTTCTAGTTCAGAAATGGTCCAGTTTTTTCGTCTGATTCCTAGGCAGAAATCATTGTATATCTTAAGCCTAGATTTTGAACGAGTTCATCTAACTCTAAGTTCTTCATTGTAAGAAGTTGTTCATAGTTGGAACCCCATACCAAACCCCTCTTTACCCAGAAAGGTTAGGTCACGGTTACGCTTGCTTGAAGAGCGAAATTCAAGTAGTTGTAAGGTTTTTTCAGTACCAGCAAACTGAAAGGTTTAGGCTTGACAGTGCCCGTAAACTATTGGAACACAGCTCGAGTTAGAGTTGTGAAGTTGCTTGGTACTTGGAAACCAAGTGGTAGTGAATTACCAGTAAATCTGGTCGTGGACGTAGGAGGTGTTACTCCGAACCACATAAAATCTCGTGTTATTATCTTTCTTGTTATTTTCAGTTATTGTACTAACTCCATTAGCACATTGCATCTTTATCAAATCTGCATACTCAGCTGCTCTCCAAAGACAACTGTGTGTTTTCAGAAACGTGCACAACTTGATTAAGCTGAAAACGTAAAGACAATATTTTCAAGCTGAGTTTTTCTAAGCAACCGAGCTAAGTTTTAAAACCACCACTTTTCGCACCGCCAGCTGAGTTATTAACCCAGCTGACCTTCCTCAGCTGGATTCATAACTGAGCTCACGCACTCTGTTTCAAACAGTTTAAAAAGTTTCAAAAGTCTATCTTTGGTGTATTCACCCCCTCTACACCAAAGACCCAACTCAGAGACCATTAATTCGTCTAAAATATAGACTATTAAAAAGATAATAGAGACAATAAAAATTATTATTATCCATATATATATATATTAATTATAAAAAAAATTAACGATAAAGCCTTCATAAAATGTCCTACATCAAAAGCTTAAAACTAATCATGGACAATAATTGTTGAAAATAAAAGAAGAGCTCGAAGTTGTAGTTAAAAATTTATTAATGATTTTCACTAGAGATTTTAGTAGTTAATGTGCTTTATAGTGTACGGATAGTAAAGTCTCTGTTTTAATTGGATTTGAGATGAGTACAGATAAAGAAATTCACATTCATGGTGGAAAATATTTAAGGGAGGGCTCCTGACCCATTATGATTTCTAAATGAGTCTGATATGTATGAATATAAATTTAGCCATGAAACCGACGAGTTGACCCAAATTAATTGAGAAAAAGTAAGATTAGAACCAAAAATTTCTAAACTCGAATGAATGTCCGAGTGAGTTGGTAATTAACATATATTACCCAATATATTTGAGATGAGTACATATAATAAAGTTTATTTTATAATCAGAATTGAGAGATAGGTATTGATAAGGAAATTTTATTTCGGGTTGAAAAATATTTAATGGGTGAGTATCCGATCCATTATTATTCGTAATCGAGCCTGGTAGGTAGGAATGACAATGTAGCCAAAATGGACAAGTCGATCCGAATAGACCGAAAAAATAGGATTAGGGCCGAAAACTAAATTTACCTCCTTTGAGATATTATCTTCTTAAGTGTTCTAAGAAATTATTATTATTATTATTATTATTATTATTATTATTATTATTATTATTATTATTATTATTATTATTATTATTATTATTATTTATTTATTTATTTATTTATTTATTTATGTAATGTTCAATTTTTAATGCATGAGACATATAATCAATTATTGTAACAACTTATATTTAATTCTTTAGAAATTAAAATGATTTTGGATAATTAACGGGTATTACTATACAAGTTAGGATAGACGAGTGATAAAATTTCATTTTAGTGGAGAAGGTGATGAGGACTATTACGAGGCTGAAGTGTAAGAGCATGAGCAACAACCGTGTTTCTTCAACAACATGAGAAAATTACGGTGCCGCATGAGGCTGAGTTGATTAGCATAGGCGGTGATGGTGGTGGATTTTGATTTTTGTGGGTATAGAGACCCATTTTGAAATAGACAATAATTATTAAAGATGTGAAAGACGAAAATACTAAGTTGATGGATTTGAAAATGTTTATATTCGTGTATGAACACTTCAATTTCTCTTTTATAGATTGTATTGTATGAGTAGGGATAAGATTTTGTTATTGTGATTTTCACTTGCCATGAAGTGCCGCAGATAGTAACTTTTATTCTTTTTAATATTTTGTTTCTGGAAGTGACAATGAAAATACGAGTACGGTAGTAAAGTTTATTTTATATTTATATTTTAATTATAGTTTTTATTATTTCTACTATCTGTAATTAATATTTACATTGTAGTGTTCATTTTTTTTACGTATTTGGGACATGATAGTTACAAGTAATGAAGTTTCTTTTTTAAACAGGTTTGGGTAGGGATGACAATGAATTAGTTTGATTTATAAATAATTTTGTAATCTTATTTGAACACTCTATGAGATATTGATTGTATAACACTCATGTTAGATATTTCATTAGTACGTATTAGTTTTGAGATGTATTTTAATAAAGTTTTATATTGATATTTTAATTTAACTATAATCTTATATTATTTTTACTATTTAATGTTAATTAAGTAGTATTTGAATTTTAGCTGGTAATTAACGGGTATTACCCAATGAATTTGGAATGGTTCGGGTAGTAAGTTAATTTTAATCGGATTTAAGACAAGTATGGATAAAGAAAATCTAAATAGGTTCAAGCTTAAGAATTGCTTGATGGGTGGGCCCAACCTATTGACATTTCTAATTTGGGACAAGTACAGATATAAAAATTGTGATTCAAGTTTGGGACAAGTACGAATTTGATGATTTTAGATTAAAAAAATGGGTACAATCACTCGAGTAACTTGAAAATTTCGATATAGTCGTGCAATAATGTCACTTTGATATAAAATTTAAAATTCATACTCATAAATTACAAAGTAAAATGATTCCCCGTCGATGCTCGACGGGCTACACACTAGTTTATGTTTATACGGACTCTATGCTGGCGTTTCACACAGTTAGTTATTGGAATAATGGATATCTGCAGCCTTACCCGATGAAGGGTACGAGGATATGTTGGGAAAATTATAAATATTTAGATTAGATACCAAAATCTAATTGATCCCACCGAGTAGATGAATACTAGGACTAAGTAATTTCCAGCTCGCCTGTTTGAACTTGTAGATTTTCTAGATTACAGGTTAAGCAGCTGAGGGAAACTTGAAGAATCAAGTTATGATCTAACAAAGCCGATCAAGTAGAGAAGACTCAACAGAGACGATCAAGCTGAGAGGACTCAGCAGACCTGATCCACCAGAGTCAACTCAGCTCAAGAATAAAGATCCAGTTAGAAGATCGAGCTGACGTGGACTACTGAGAAATCGACAAAGCATAGTTCCTTTAAATAGAAATGCTACAAATAGAGAATAATATTGTTACATTTTGACAAATAAATTAAAATTCTATTTTTCTCACGAATTTTTCTTCTAATGTAATTCTTTATTATATTTATAAAATTAAAATGCAAAATCATTTTTATATATGTTTTAAGACCTTTTAAATATAATTATGTTTTAGATCGGGTTGATATCATTGATGGAGTACAAATTAGAGAGGGTTGTAGATTGTGTATTTGGGGAGAGAGAAATGAATATTTTATTGAAATGCAATTTTGTAGGACGGTCTTACTTGTATAAGATTGACATTTTTATTTATTAAGACCGACATTTTACTAATCACTTTCATCCATTAAAACTAACACTTTTACTAATTATATAATTTGGCCTTACAGGTAAGGCTGTCTTACAAGAATTTTTTGTGTATTTTATTAGAAGGTTGGGTTGAAGAAAGTTATAATGTTTTAAGTTGGGTTAGGTAAGTATAAAAAGATGATTTCATATATAAACAGACATATATACGAAGAAGTGTAAAAAAGACTTTGAACTAGCTTTGCTAAATGACCACATTATGGCTGACTATATAGGGGTACATAAATATTTGCATAATAATTATAATTAATAAATTTTATTTAAATTATTAATTTACATGTGTATCCTTTATGGAAAAAATCAATGCAAGATCATTCCTAAAATTACATTTCAAATCAAACCATTAATTACATCAATTAGATATTACATTTTTCATTAATTAATGTAAAAAAATCAATCTGGCCAAATCTAAGTTACACTTTCGATTTTTTTTCACTTTCGATTTTTTTTTCAGTCATTATCTTTCCAAATTATAGTCATGTTTCATTTTTTTTCCTCTATTGAAATAGAACTTCTAGCTAGTTATGGTTTTTGGCTTCATCTAGTCCGCACAGAAACAACAAAATAGTTATAAGTTCGTATAATAAGCTAATGAAACCGAGAGTAACTAAGGCCTCCTCTCAGCGCCGCCGTCCCCTCTATCACCCACCTCCAACCCGCCGGAGAAATGACGACCAGATTCAAGAAGCGTGGCCACATAAGCACCGGTCACCGATCGATGAACAACTGAGCATGCCTAGTCGTTAAGATATAGAAGAGGACGATCAATTCTAATTTCAAAATTAAAGGGGAGCACCGCCTGCACCGCAACAATGGAGTCTGGGACTCTGGACGGTGAAGGAGTGATTATAAAAAGAAATAGGAAAAGTTGAATAAGAATTGAAAAGTAAAATTGTTAAATTTATAACTTAAATAAATCACGTTTCCTCCCGTTAGTTAAATAAATTACATTATCTAAGAAAAAATCAAAATAGAGTCAGGATCTCTCTTTTCCCAATTGAATTTTGCTTTACAAATTCCCTTAAAAAAAGTAAAAATTTGCTTTACAAATTATAACTTTTATATATCTAATCGTCTGATCGTGATCATTGTGATTATATAAGTTTGTGATTAAAAATTATGGGTTAATTGCTGAAAAAATTTCGACCTTTGGTCAAATCTGGCCTTTTCACCTCACTTTCTAAGTTTGCGAAGAAATTCCTCAACTTTTAATGTTTCTGATTTTTCTCCCATAATTGATTTTTCCCAAATTGATGTTAAGCTAGATGTAATATATTGAACCACGTCTGCAAATAAAATTAACAGATCAACATCATTTTGATCGGAATGTTCGACGGGGGAAAAATCAGAAATACTAAAAGGTGAGAAATTTCTTCCCAAAATTAGAAAGTTAGGAGAAAAACCAGAATTTGACCAAAGGTCGCAATTTTTCCGGCGATTAACCCTATATATATATATAGATATATAGGGGAGAGATCATATAAGAATAGATCTTAAACTAAGAAATAAGAATAGATCCCCACCATTAATCCTTCAACATCTATGGTTAAGATCTGATCTAACTACTTAACTTAGTTACCGCAATTTATTTTTAAGTAATTTAGAAATTTCTTCTCTTTCATTCTTATTTCTTCTGCAATCGCGTTAAACTCAAAATCACCATTGTTCTACTCTCTGATTCTGCCTCGGGATTTCACCATTATTCTGACCTTGAATTCAATATCCAATCGAAATCTGTAATCAACAAGTATCACCAATATCTCATTCGATGATGTGTTGAATCAAATCGAAGCAAAAAGTAGTGTCCCGCCGCCGAATGCGATCGGATAGTCGAATTCGAAGTCATTGGGAACGAAATCTACGGTGTCGTTTGCGATTGCTCGCATAAATTCTGTTGGAGCTGCATAGAGGAGCGCCACAGTCTCGTTGGGTGCAAAATTTGGGTAAGTTTTATAGCTTTGTTAACAAATTTTTATTTGGAAAGTACAAATTATTGTGTGTGTGTGTGTGTGTGTTTTGTGCTTTGCCATATTTTTCGTGTTTTAGGTTAAGGAATTATGATATTTTTTCTATTGTGTTTTAGAAATTGTGCTTAATCTAATGAAGTAGGATATTTGTATTGTATATGTAGGTGTGAAAATGTATGTGTTGTGAAACTTGTGCTTATCATAAATATTGTTTTCTCTTTTATGCTATGGTTTGCCTTGTTGTGGTTGTTTTTAGTGTGTATTTATTGTATTGATATGCTCTAGCTGTAGAAATGGATGGTGTCGTCGATAAATGATGGTTCCTGAACTGGGTCTTTGGTGTAGAAGGGGGAGGGTGAATACACCAAAGATAGATTTAAAAACTTTTTCACAAGTTTAAAAACAGAGTGCGTGAGCTCAGCTATGAATCCAGTTGAGGAAGGTCAGCTGTGCTAATAACTCAGCTAGCGGTGCAGAAAGTGGTGATTTTAAAACTTAGCTCATTTGCTTAGAAAAACTCAGCTTAAAAATATTATCTTTACTTTTTCAGCTTAATCAAGTTGTGCAATTTTCAGAAAACACACAGCTGCCTTTGGAGAGCAGCTGAGTATACAGTTTTGATAAAAATGCACTGTGCCAATGGAGTTAGTATAAAGACTGAAAATAACGAGAAAGAAAAGAACACGAGATTTTACGTGGTTCGGAGTAACACCTCCTACATCCACGACCAGATTCACTGGTAATTCACTACCACTTGGTTTCCAAGTACCAAGCAACTTCACAACTCGAACCTGAGTTGTGTTCCTACAGTTTACGGGCACTGTCAAGCCTAAACCTTTCAGTTTGCGGGTACTGAAAAAAAACGTTACAACCACTTGAATTTCGCGCTTCAAGCAAGCGTAACCTTGACCTAACCTTTCTCGGTAAAGAGAGGTTTGGTTTGGGGTTCCAACTGTGAACGAGTTCTTACAATGAAGAACTTAGAGTTAGATGAACTCGTTCAAAATCTAGGCTTAGGATATACAATGATTTCTGCCTAGGAATCAGACGAAAAACTGGGCAGATTCTAGACTAGAAATATGTTAAGTTAAAATATTCTTTGAACTATTTAGAACCGCTAAAGAGCTTTTGAAGGCTTGATATTTCATAGAATGAAAGTTTGTAGAGAGTTTTTCGTCTTTGATCCTGAGGTTGAAGATGGGTATTTATAGGTAGAGATTCAAGACTAGCCGTTGGAGGAGCCGTTTGAATCTTACCTACTCTTCTTAAATTCACAATCTGCCGTTGGGCATTTCTGCACCTGTCTTCATCAGTTTCACATCCTAGGTTCTGAAGTCTAGGATGCTAATTTGGCAATCTCTTATTGGTTGAGATAGATTGTTATCTTCTGACACCGGGATTTGTCTTCAAGCTGTTTTAAGAATCTTGGAGCTGGATCTGATACTCTGACTTGAACTGATGCTTTCAGAGTTGACATTCCTTTGTTCTATACAGCTGGATTAGCTGTGTCTTGAACTCAGCTCGTTTAATCTTCAGCTTGATCCTGCTCTGTTTTGAACTCAGCTCAGCTGGAAAACTCAGCTGATAGTTGACTCCTACAATAAACACAGCTGGATCTTCTGCTGTCTTGAGCTTCCTGAACCTGTAAACTTAGAAAATCTAGAGCTCAAACATGCGAGCTGAAAAACACTTCTTAGGTTGATGCGATCATCTACTCGGTTGGAGTCAGTTGGGTTTTGGTATTAAATCAAAACTTTATAATTTTCTCAACAATTTCCCCCTTTTTGATGATGCCAAAACCTAACTGAGACAAACTATGAAGCTTCCCCCTACGTTTAAGAGTGGGAAAAAAAATCAGCAGATTTAATGAAGTTCCGAATTCAGAGTCTGGACAAAATGTTATTGTCATCAGGGTGAGCTTTGAACAGGAAAAAAAAAAACTTTGTTTTATTAATGTAAGAAATTACAGCAGTTAAAAAGATAATTTGAAAAGAACGAAAAACTTCAATTCTTCAATCTTTAGTCTTCAATCCCAGCTGGCTGGGTCTTCTCTTCTGCATCCGCTGCTTCTTTATTTTGACTCTGTTTCTCATTCAGCTGGTTCCTCTAGCTCAGCAGTTTTGCCTTTGCATATTTGTCTCATTATCTTCCCCTTTTTGGCATAATCAACAAGGCGGGAGAGACTAACTATCGTCTTATTGAGCTGTGCAGTTTTCCTGAATTGCATCAGCGATCATCGCTGTGTTGTTAGCTGTTGCGATGTTTAGTTGGGCTGTACTGCGGATGTCAGTTCTGAGTTGTGTTCAATTCTTTGTAGAGGTTGAACATGTTGTGAATATTCGTGCTGTAGGAGAGATTCCTTTGATTGATGACTTCCAGCTGGCGTGAGAGAAAAAAAATATTTCCATCCAGCGGAGTCTGGAGTCTTGGTGGCTCAGCTGTTGCATCGGCTGGCTCTTCTTTAATAGCAGTAGCCTCAGCTGTGATTGCAGGCACATCTTCCTTGGCTGTTTCAGCTGGGGCGGTCCAGCTGAGTGCTTGGCTAATGCGGCTGGGAGCGAAGCTAGCTTCGGATTTTGTTGCAGTGCGCTTGTGACTCCTTTAAGCAAGAGGTCTTCAAACCTTGAGATGGAGGCGTCACGTGCAACTCTTGAGGGACTTTAAGTATTCCCCTTCCACTTCTGAAGTGGGGGTAAGGGGTTCAGTTCTATTTTCATCATCCAGCTGCAAGTGATCATCGGCTGGATGGTGCTTTTCCACTTGAGCTTTGTGCAGGGGCTTGAGCTCCAACTTTTATAATTTGATCTTGAAGTTGGTGTCCCTGTCGAGCTGAAGAAAATTGAGGAGAACACAGTTGAAGTTGATCGAGATATCATATCTCTTCGTTTGTCGTTAATTTCTCGCGCTGATGGTTAATAAACCTAATCTCAAATGAAGGAACGAGCGAGAGCATAAAGTCAGGAAATCAAGAATGAGAAGTGTAAGATAAAGCAGCACTAGACATGTGGGCTTTCTAACCAAAGAAATGATGAATGAGAATATATGATTATATATATGTGGTGTTTTTAAATTGATTAACTTGCCAAATGTTTTAAGTTTTGTATGTTACCATCTACTGAAAGAAGACGAATTCGGTCCTACGAAATTTGTGTACACTAGTTTGTAATAGTGTGCATTCCGAAAGGTAGGCCGGTTACAAGTGTTTGAGAAGACGGCCTACTTCTCAGCACTAATTTATGATTGTAGATCTAGTACATACACTATAAGAGTATATAACTCGTGAGTCACTTGTATTGAAAGAAAATATTTGAGCATGCACGGGTTTGTTTTATGAAAGTTTACTTATGTTATGCTTTATGGCAACTTCAATCTATAGCTCTAAGCAGCAAGATTTCAAGTATTTTTGGCATGTGTCCACTGAGTACAAAGTACTCAGCCCTGCATGTTATTTTCTAAAATGTGCAGGTTAGCTTGGATGGAGATGAGAGTGTGCTTGGACGGACTTTCGTTGGTTGAATTCTTGAAAGTTGTTTAAACTAAAGAGTTTGGTTATATGTCTTCATCCATGTAACCTAGTTATGTTTTCCGCTACACACTTTGAAATATATTTCTGAAGTATGAAGCTCGTTTTCTAAACTCTGAAGTTTGTAACATCTGAAGTCTTTTGATATTGGTTGTTAAGGTTTTAATGCTAGTTTGCTTTAACTTGAAATCAGTTGTTGATTCTCTGTTGAGATCTTCGAAATCATATGACCCTTTTATCGTGCTTTCTTGACCTGATAAACTTCTTTTTTGATATGGATCTCTTGGCACCATTGATCTTATGATATTACTTGTTGGTATCAGGTTAAACCTGATTTCTTGTTAATGTTTATACTTAGTATATCTCGGTCATGTGACCCTACTTGTTAATATCAAGTCATATCTGTTGTTAATAACAATTTGTTGGTTAAAATTGTCGAGCATGTTATTGATATTGATTTCTTGATAAACATGTTCGTTGGAAGTGTTTTGTAATATGTTGGTTTTGTTTGATAACCGAGTCGTTATCTATTTCTTGGTTAATATTAAATTGTGTACGTCGTGGGACCTACCGGCTTAGTTATCTTTATTCTAAGTCGGGCTGCGACAGAGTGGTATCAGAGTAGCTCGTCTGCTCTATGTTTAAACTTTCCTTGAGTCTAGTCTGGATTTGAATTCCTAGACTAGTTAAGTACCAACAACGAAAGTCCAGTACCTCATCTCATCCGGCAATCCAGGTATTAATTTAAAAGTTTTCTATGATTAAAAGTTTAAAATTTGAAGGTCCATGTGACTGATGGACTGTTATGTGGACTTGATCAATCCACATAGCTAGAAACTCAGTAATATGGGTCTTCCGCTTCCATAACGAAGTTAATTAATGAGATGAGTTAGAAAGTAAAGAAGGAGAATTTTATGAAAATAAATTATGATTGAGATCTAATTATTGGTTGTTGTGGATTTGAGGTCTTAATGAGGGTGTTTTATGTTGGGTTGTTTTAAGCGAGACGATGAATTAATCATGCAATCGAGACGGTTGTTTGTCTTTGAAAAGTAACGTAAACGTGATGTCGTCGTTAAAAAACGATAATTAGATGGAAGCGTTCAGAGAAGAAGAAGTGTTGCGAGAGTTTCGCCACATCAGGAGGAGTTGCAGGCAATCTTGGATGAGTTCTTAATTCGTTATCACTGCGTGTTGATGGATACGATATCTACGGAGATCACTGGAGTGAAGGGTATCAATCATTTGATCCCATTATTACCAGAGGAGTGGCGCAAATGGACAACTTCGCTCATGCCACAGGTTGTGAGTCTTCAGCTGTGGGAAGACGTGCTTTTCAACGATTATAGAAATTTATTGCAAAATCGAAGGTTAATCGATCAGTTTTCGCTGGATGCGTTATGCAGCTTCACACTCCTTCTTGTTATATCTCAGAAGAGTTCATATTGAAGCCAATGCCTTAGGATGATCTTATATCTTCCTTATTTCCTCTAAAAGATCCTGAGCCAGTGTTTGTTAAGTCTCAGTTATCTGATCTAGTTACGGTTTGGGTTCTTTTATTTCCCAACCTACTTCCCTGTTTATCAGTCTTGCTATTTCTTTATCTAGTTAAATGCGCCAATCTTGGCCTCAGAACATTTTATTTCAAGATTTTGATTCATTTATAGCACTTCATACAGAGGTGATTCTTATGTAACCGAGGGTTCTTCGTATTCTTAACCCTCCGAATATTAAATTTTTCTTTCGCTTCCATTGTTCCGTTCTAGCAAAGAAACTTAAGACGGAATCATTTTGGCCACGCCAGGAGGATAGTTATGACGATCTCGATGACGATTCAGCTATCGAGGTGATGGTCTGCTTAGTCAAGCTTCGGCATGTTCCTCTCCAGAAGTCAAGTTTCGAGGTTAGTTTCTCATCGACGCAGGTTGCGGACGCTGAAGATGAAGTTCAGTCTACTTTGGACGGAGATGTGATTGTCAAGGAAGAAGTAGCAGAAGAGGATATAAAGGTCGAAAACGTAGATTTCGAGAATGTGAAAGTAGAAGTAATGTTAGTAAGTAAGAAAGAAGTAGTATAGACATGCATGAATATGTGTGATGAAAAAAATATGATGTATAATTTGGCCTAAGATAGTTCGTTATCGGAATAGTAGTCCGTATCGTCTATATTATTATGTGTGATGCTAGGACATCACAGTTGATATAGGGATAATTTTTCCTATTATGAAAGAATGACCAGAGCTGTCATTTAATTAAGCTGATGAGTTCTTGGCGTTATATGCCTAAGAAATAAAAGAAGTTATGATGTTTTAAGAAGTGTATAGTATGTTAAAAGTTAAGTGTCAAGATAAAGTTAGAATTGAGGAATGAGAATTTTATGAATATAAGCTAAAGTATAAAAAATATTTATATATATAAATAAATAAGTTGCATTGCCAAAAGTTTATAAGTTAAAATAAGTAAGTTAAGTTATCTTGCTAATTACTTGAATGATTAAGAAAAAGTTATGAAGCTAAGTGCTTTGATATTGATTGCCAATATGCGAAAAGTTTATGAAGTTAAAATGTTTTGCCATTGCTTAATTGTTAAGTAAAGTTATGAAAGTTATTATGCTATGATGAGAATTGATTGGAATGATTATTCTGTGAAGTAATTATTTTTATGCTAAAGCTTAAGATGTGAAAGTGCCTAAACTTTCAAGTTAAATTCTTAATGTTTTGAATAAAGTAAATTTCGCTTAAACCCTTGCGCGTGTTAATTAAAATGTCTTCTAGAAGAGAAATAGAGTAGTAGAAGAAGAGTAATGACAACCTACCCCATCTTCTCTGTCTGAGAGGAAAATCGAAGAATTTTCTCTTTGCCAGAATATCTCAACTCTTGACGGTAGAGAAAACCCGTCAGAAGCAGAAGATTAGATTGTGCGTTAGAGCGAATCTTTAGGTTCTTCAATGTGATGACCATAAGTGTCTCACATGCTTGTCGTATCAGTTGAAAGGATCGGCAGACTACTGGTGAGAAGCTTGCCAGAAGACTTATTCCGAACAACTAGAGAATCTCTCTTAGGTGTTCAAGGAATCTTTTTTCAAGAAATATACTTCGAAAAACTACTGCAAGTAGAAGTCAAGTGAGTTCGTAAATTTAAAGCTAGGAAAGAAGACGATTGCAGATTTTGTCCATGAATTCTATAACTTAGCTCATCTCGCCCTTGTTAATGTCGATTCGGACAAGGAGATGGCTGAGCTTTTCCCTCGGACTCAAGCAAGATATAAAGAGTAGTGCTAGTAAGTCAAAAGTATTTTTGACTTATGCTGAAGTGTTAAACCGAGCTCTGGTTATGAAGTGGCTGCATAATCTGAAAAGCTAGTCCAAGATCCTAGCACCTTCCCCATGTCAAGTTCAAACTCCAGCAACCGCCAACCAGCAATATTCATGCGAAGGTCAGAATCCAAAGAGAAAGAGAAAGTGAAATACTGGAAATCAATCTAGCAAGAAGTCGTAGCAAAGGCAAAGTCAGCAGCAATCAATCGCTTTTCATTAGCAAGATTGTTCGTTTCAAAGATCGCAAGAAATTTCCTATGTACCAGTGGCGAGTAAGGAGCAAGGAGTAGGTGGAAGAAGACCTAATCAGCATCGGCTCAGCATATAAAGGCCATAAAAGAAGTTCCACGCCATTGTAGCCAAAGCAGTAGCAGCCATCGCAGTAAAAGTCGTATCAATAACATCAAAGAGTTTTTGCTCTTGAGCAGAAGCCGAGCATTAAAGATCAAGGAAATCTGGCAGATATAGGCCAGATAAGGGGTGTACCAATTACAATTGTATTTGGTACTAGTGCATAGAATTCTTTAATATCGAGTGCATGCATACATACTCTTGGCCTTAAAATAGAGTAAACTAGCCATAGCTTAAGAGTAATGGCCCCGGTAGACAAATCTACCTCAGTTACGCATGTTTACTCCAGATTTATTTCCTTAAGATATTAGCCAGAACCCTAAATCTAATTTGATTATGGGATGTAGACATCATTCAGGGAATGGATTTATTGATAGAGAGTTTTGTCACCATTTAGTGCAAGCAAAGACAGATTTCTTTCCAGCCATCTGAAAAAGAGCCAACCCTATTCTTCAGAATAGAGTGAAGAAGAAAAAGGTTGTCGATTATTTCGGTAGTTCAAGCTAGAAAGTTGTTGAGAAGAAAAGATATGCAAATATATCTAGTTTATCTCGTCAAAGATGAGAATCAAGAAAAGATTAATATAGATAATGTAGCTGCAGTCAAAGAGTTCAAGGATGTTTTTCTTGAAGTTTTATCAGAGTTACCCAGACAGGCAATTGGAGTCACCATTAACCTTGAGTCTGGACCAGCTTTAATATCAAAAATATCGTATAGAATGCCCCAAAGAAGTGGTAAGAATGGAAGATTCAGTGGCAAAAAGTTTCTTGATCTCGGTTTTATCAAACCTAATGTTTTTCCTTGGAAAATGCTAATCTTGATCGTCAAGAAGAAATATGGTAGTCTAAGAATGTGTATAGACTACTGAGAATTAACAAACAAGTATCCCTTGTTAAGGATAGATGATCTGTTTGATCAGCTCAGAAGAGCTAGCATTTTCTCAAAGATTAATTTGAGATCTGACAATCATCAACTGAAGATTCGTCAGAAGATATTCCAAAAAAACCGCATTTCGAATGAGGTACGGCCACTACAAGTCTGTAGTAATGCCGTTTGGATTGACAAATGCTCCAGCGGTATTTATGGATCTCATGAATCAAGTTTCCCATGAAAGTTTGGATGGATTTGTCATAGTCTTTATCGATGACATTTTCGCGTATTCAAAGAGTGAACCAGAGTATAAAGAGTATCTCCGAATTATCTTACAAAAGCTAAGATCTAAGGAACTGTATGCCAAACTCTGCAAATGCGAATTTTGGCTAAGATAAGTAAATTTCCTCGGACATGTTTCTTCCGAAGGAATTAAAATCGATGCTTAAAAAATACAAGCAGTCCAAGATTGGAAATCGCCAATATCACACCATGAAATTTGTAATTTATTGGGTCTAGCAGGTTACTATCGGAGATTCATTGAAGGATTCTCCATAATAGCAAGGCCAATGACCCAACTCTTGAAGAAATAATCGAAGTTCAAATGATCTCTTGAATGCAAAGAAAGTGTTGGGAAAATTAATAGAGTTTTGATTGGATACCAAAACCCAGCTGACCCCAACCGAGTAGATGATCGCATAAGCCTAAGCGTTTTTCAGCTCACCTGTTTGAGCTTATAGAGTTTCTTAGTTTACAGGTAGATTCGCTGAAGACATCTGAAAACAGCAGAAGACACAGCTAAGCTGACAGCTTAAAGGACTCAGCAGAGCAAGACCAAGAAGAGTCAAAGATCTTGCAGTATCAAGACCCAGCTCAGTGACGGAAACCCAGCTTAGTGTCAAAGACCCAGCTCAGTGTAAAAGACCCAGCTTAGTGTCGTTGACACAGCTCAGGTCTAAAACACAGCTCAGGTCAGTGACACAGCTCAGGTTGAAGACACGGCAAAGTTGATGATACAAAGACAGTCTAAAGACGACTCGAATCAAGACACAGCAGAGTCCAAGCCGCTGAAGATACAGCTGAGACGCTTAGCAGCTCGAAGACGAAGACCTTCTCAAAGACAAGATCCCGATGTCAGAAGATCTTATCTGACGCAGTCAGATCAGAGAAAAACTAGCTTCTGCAGATGCAGACCTACTTCGTAGGAAAAAGCTAGAAGTCAACTAGAGTAGGTAAGATTCAAACGGCTCTCTTCCAACGGCTAGTTTGAATCTCCACCTATATATATCTCTCCTCCACCATTGAAGAGGAGGCTGGCAAGACGACTGAAGAAATAGAAGAAAACAGAAAAAGGAACAACGATCTGCAAAGCCAAATCTTTCTAGAACACCCAGCCAGTCAGCTGTGTTCTTAGTTGTTCACATATTCAGTCATAGGCAGAATAGATCAGAATAAATATCTTAAGCCTAGTTTGAACGAGTTCATCATACTCCTTGTTCTTCATTGTAAGAACTCGTTCATAGTTGGAAAACCATACCCAAACCCAAACCCGGAAAGGTTAGGTAAAGGTACGCTTGCTCGAAGCGTGTAATTCGAGTGGTTAGGTTCTTCGCACCTGCAACTGAAGGTGTAGGCTTGACAGTGCCCGCAAACTGTTGGAACACAGCTCGGGTTAGAGTTGTGAAGTTGCTTGGTACTTGGAAACCAAGTGGTAGTGGATTACCAGTGAACCTGGTCGTGGACGTAGGATGTGTTACTCCGAACCACGTTAAATTGCTCTGTTATTTATCGCTTTGTTTTATGCATGTTACTAACCTTCATGAGCATACATTTCAATTTGCATAAACTGACTAACTGAAAAGTGAAACAGAGCTTTGCAATATATTTGAAGCAACAGACGGACTTTCCAAATCCACCACATTCCGCACACACACATACAGCCAGCTGTGTCGATCAAGCTGCCCTCCAGCTGGATCGAAAATAGCCAGCTCTCTGAAAAGAGTTTTAACTTGGAAAAGTTTTTTAAACCTTGGTGTATTCACCCCCCCTCTACACCAAGGTATCCGTCTTGGGACCAACAGAAAGTTTCCAAAAGCTTAAGAGAAAGTTAACCACTGCTCTAGTTTTAGCAGTACTAGAAGCATGCAAAGAGTACATCGCTTATACGGATGCATCAAAGAATGGACTAGGTTGTGTCCTGATGCAAGAAAGAAGAGTCCTCGCCTATGTGTCACGACATCATAGATCTCATGAGATAAATTATCTAACTCATGATTTAGAATTAATTAGCAGCAGTCATGCACGCTCTGATGATCTGGAGACATCCTCGTTTTGGAGTCAAGTGTGAGATCTTTACAAATCTCAAAAGCCTCAAATACTTTTTCGAGCAAAAGATTTGAATATGAGGTAAAGAAGATGACTTGAGCTAATAAAAGACTACGATTGCAAGATTTCCTATCATCCAGGAAAAGCAAATGTAGTAACCGATGCTCTGAGCGGAAAGGGCAGACCCGAGTTAGAATTTCTGCTTACTTAAGAAGCAGAGCTTATTAAAGATCTTAAAGAGCTGAAAATTAAAGTGGTTTTACCACCTCAATATTTAAAGCAGCTAATTACAGCATTCAAAATAACTCCAGATTTGAGAATAAGAATTTTGAATGCTTAAAGAAAGGATGAGAAGTCAGAGAGACTGCAACTTAAGCTTCGCAAGGAAAAGTAGAACATTTTTATGAAGCTAAAGATAATACTCTCGTGTTTAGAGAAAGACTTTGTGATCTAGATGAAGAAGAATTTAGAGCTGAAATAATGAGAGAAGCTCATGAAACATCTTGTACCGCTCATCTCGGAAACACCAAAATGTATCAAAATTTAAGGCAGAAATTTTGATGGAAAAGAATAAAGCGAGCTATATCTGCGGCATGAGCAAAGTTGTCCACTTGTGCCACTCCTCTGGTAATAATGGGATCAAGTGATTGATACCCATCACTCCTTTGATCTCCGTAGACATCGTATCCACCTACATGCGGTGATAACGAGTTAAGAACTCGGTCAAGATCTCTTGGTAACTCATCCTGATGTGGCGAAACTCTCGCAATACTTCTTCTTCTCTGAACGCTTCCATCTCATTATTGTTTTTTAACGACGGCATCACGCTTACGTTACTTTTCAAATACAAACAACAGTCTCAATTGCACGATTAATCTTATCATCTCGCTTGCGAAAACCCATCACATAACATTCTCAAGCTCACAACGACAAGCAACAATATAACAATTTATATATATATATATATATCAAACATTTTTCAAACTTTAAACTTTCATAAAATTCTACTTCTTTACTTTCTAACTTCATTTCGTTAATTAACTTCGTTACTGAGTTTCTAGCTATGTGGGTTGATCATATCCACATAACAGTCCGTCAGTCACATGGAACTTCAAATTTTTCAACTTTTAAAACATAGAAAACTTTTAAATTATACCTGAATTGCTGGAGGAGATGAGGTGCTGGACTTTCGTTGTTGGTACTTAACTAGTCTAGGAATTCAAATCCAGACTAGACTCAAGAAAAGTTTAAACATAGAGCAGACGAGCTGCTCTGATACCACTCTGTCGCAGCCCGACTTAGAATTAAGATAACTAAGCCGGTGGATCCCGCGACGTACACAATTTATGATTAACTAAGGAATAAATAACGACCCAATTATCAAACAAAACCAAACATACTTCAAAACACTTCCAACGAATATGCTGATCAAGAAATCAATATCAATAACATGCTCGATAATTTTAACCAACAAATGGTTATCAACAACAAACATATCTTGATATCAATAAGTTGGGTCACATGATCGAGATATACCAAGTATAAACATCATCAAAAAATCAGGTTTAACCTGATATCAACAATTAATATCATACGACCAATGGTGCCAAGAGCTTAATATCAACAAGAAGTTTATCAGATCAATAAAGCATGATAAAAAAAGTCGTATGACTTAGAAGATCTCAACAGAGAATCAATAACTGATTTCAAGTTAAGGCAGGCTAACATCAAAACCTTAACTAACAACATCAAAAGACTGCAGAAATTATAAACTTCAGAGTTTAAAAACGAACTTCATACTTCAGAACATATTTCAAAGTGATGTAGCAGAAAACATAACTAGGTTACATGTATGAAGACATATAACCAAACTCTTTGGTTTAAACAACTTTCAATAATTCAACCAACGAAAGTCCGTCCAAGCACACTCCCATCTCCATCCGAAATAACCTGCACATTTTAGAAAATAACATGCAGGGCTGAGTACTTCGTACTTAGTGGAAACATGCCAAAATACTTGAAATCTTGCTGCTTAGAGCTATAGATTTATCTTGCCCCAAAGCATAACACAAGTGAATTTTATAAAACAAACCTGTGCTTGCTCAAGTATTTACTTTTTCCAAAAAAAGTATTTGTTATAATTTAGGATGTATGTACCAGATCTACAATCAAATAATGTTAGTGTTCAGAAGTAGGCCTCCTTCTCAAACACTTGTAACCGGCCCACCTTTCGGAAGACACACGATTACAAATAAGTGTACACAAATCCTACCTTGCGTAGGACCGAATTCGTCTTCCTTTAGTAGATGGTAACATACAAAACTTAATACATTTGGCAAGTTAATCAATTTAAAACATCATATATATAATCATATATACATATATATATATATCATTCATCATTTCATTGGTTAGAAGGCCTACCTGTCGAGTGCTGCTTTATCTTACATTTCTCGTTCTTCATTTCCCGTCTTTATGCTCTCACTCGCTCCTTCATTTGAGATTAGGTTTATCAACCATCAGAGCGAGAAACAAACAACAGGCGAAGAGATGTGACATCTCGATCAACCTAATTTCTAATTCGCTTCGATTTTCTAAGACTTAATTTGATACTATCACTTAACCTTTCTAAACACTTCTAAATCTCATACTTAACTTCTATTAATCACATCATCAAACATTTAAGCTTATTATTATCACATAAGCTCATCATCAACATATCATTAACATATAAGCATATCATTAACATATAACTTATTATTTCCTATTCATATCATTAAACTTAACATATTTTCGACTCGATAAATGAGCTCCAAAAATTATGAAATTAATTCTACTTAATTTAACATAATAAGCATAATTACGCAACCATATTATCAATTCAGATCACGTACACATATAAACCTTCAACTTGGAAAAATAGCTGAAAAATAGAAAATTCTTAATACTTCGTATTTAATTTCTGAAAAATTCCACAATACTTAATTTTTATTGTAGAATTCAAATATGTGATTATTTTCTTAATTAAAATTCAAATAATCACCTTATTTTCTTTAAATAATTTCGGCTATTGAAGAAATAATAGGATTAAAAATCTAATTTTATTCTAATCAATTCCAATCATCTTAATTTAATTTATAAGCTATATTTATAGCTTAATTACTTAATTTAATTGGATAAAAATGAAAACCCTATTATATATATATTTTGACTTTTTAAAGAAATAGGGTACATTTGCTTATTTTTATCCATTTCAAATTACAACATGCTTAATTAATATTCTAGAGATTAATTGTAAACTCAATTAATCCATTTAAGCTCTAAAATAATTATTTTTAATTTATTTTAAATGCTAAAAATTTCGAAATTAATGAAATTGAGCTCCAAAAATTCTAACAAAATTTCCACATGCTTGAATTAATACCATGAGCTCAATTCTATTATTAATTTCATCCTTCAACATCAAAATCAAATTTCCCCAATTTGAAGAACCCTAATTCTTCGAAATAATTAAAATTGGTGAAATTATGATTCAATCAATTAATTCAATGCATAATCATACTTAATAACATCATATAAGCTCAATTTAAACATCAATTTAATCATAGATGATGGTTCCTGAGCTAGGTCTTTGGTGTAGAGGGGGAGGGGGTGAATACACCAAAGATAGATTTCTGAAAATTTTTTCTAGTTTAAAAACAGAGTTGGTGAGCTCAGTTATTAATCCAGCTGAGGAGGGTCAGCAGGGCAAATAACTCAGCTGGCGGTGCGAAATGTGGTGGTTTGAAAACTTAGCTCGGTTACTTAGAAAAACTCAGCTTGAAAATATTCTTTACGTTTTCGACTTAGTCAAGTTGTGCAAATTTTAGAAAGACACAGTTGTCTTTGGAGAGCAGCTGTGTATGCAGATTTGATAAAATATGCAATGAGATGATAAAGTTAGTAAAATATCTGAAAATAACGAGAAAGTAAAGAACACGAGATTTTACGTGGTTCGGAGTAACACCTCCTACATCCACGACCAAATTCACTGGTAATTCATTACCACTTGGTTTACAAGTACCAAGCAACTTCACAACTATAACCCGAGCTGTGTTCCAACAGTTTGCGGGCACTGTCAAGCCTAACCTTTCAGTTTACGGGTACTGAAAAAACCTTACAACCACTTGAATTTCGCGCTTCAAGCAAGCATAACCTTGACCTAACCTTTCTGGGTAAAGAGGGGTTTGGTTTGGGGTTCCAACTATGAACGAGTTCTTACAATTAAGAACTTTAAAATTAGATGAACTCGTTCAAAATCTAGGCTTAAAATATACAATGATTTCTGCCTAGGAATCAGACGAAAAACTGAGCAGTTTCTGGACTAGAAACACTTTAAAATAAAGTGTTCTTTGAACTATGTAGAACTGCTTGAGAGCTTTTGAAGGCTTGAGAATTTCGGAGAATGAAAGCTTGTAGAGAGTTTTTCCGTATCTGATCCTGAGGTTGAAGACAGATTTATATTGGTAGAGATTCAAGACTAGCCGTTGGAGGAGCCGTTTGAATCTTACCTACTCTTCTTAAATTCGAAATCTGCCGTTGGGTGTTTCTGCATCTTTCTTCATTCGTGTCACATCCTAGGTTCTGAAGTCTAGGATGCTGATTCGGCAATCCCTCATTGGTCGAGGTATGTTGACTTTCTCTGACGCCGGGATCTCTACCTTTGGAGCTGGGTTTTTGAATTTAGAGCTGGATTGGGTAAGCTGACTTAAAGTGACGTCTTCAGAGTTAGTTCCCTTTGTTCTGTACAGCTGGACCAGCTGTGTCTTTAACTCAGCTCAGCTTATCTTCAGCTTGATCCTGCTCCGTTTAGAACTCAGCTCAGCTGGAAAACTCAGCTGATAGTTGACTCCTGCTGTAAACACAGCTGGATCTTCTGCTGTCTTGAGCTTCTGCTGTCTTCCGCTTCCTGAACCTGTAAACTTAGAAAATCTAGAGCTCAAACAGGCGAGCTGGAAAACACTACATAGGTTGATGCGATCATCTACTCGGTTGGAGAACAGTTGGGTTTTGGTATCAAATCAAAACTCTATTAATTTTTCCCAACAATAGAACATCAAAATAAAAAACCCTTAATTTCTATCATATTTTTCGGCCAAAATTAAAAGTCATAGAAGGGCTTTGATTCTTTGATTGCTTCCAACATCAAATATGCTTGAAATAATTATCTAAGCTCAATTATCGAATCAATTTGATCATCTAACATCACAATTGAACAATACTCATTTTAGCTTAAATTTCGAAAATTATGAGATTAGGGTTAGGGTTTGATTTGAGCATGAATTAATGATCTATCATGCATCCTAAGCATGAATTAAACATCATAATTTAAATTCAAGCTCATCTAACATCATTTGGCCAAAATTTTGAAATTTATAGAAGATTAAAATAGGAGAATTAGAGCTTGTTTTTGAGCTATATCTTGCACTAAACATAGAACTCGCCTTAATAATTAATTTGGAGATGATTAACACTTGAATTTGAGCTTAAAATTTGATCAAAAATGAAAGAAATGTGAAGTGTGTGTGTGCGTGCTCTGTGCTGCTGCTGTTTGCGTGAGAAAGATGAAGGAAATGGTGGTAAAAATGGCTTGCAACACACACTTATTCATCCACAAATAGTCAACCTTGCTTATGTCACCACTTGGGTAATAATTAGGGTTTAATTAATTAACTAAATGCTTAATTTAATCAATTAATTACTAAACTTGCTCATCAAAACTTTAATATCTATTTTCTTGATCTAGAAAAATCATATAGGTTATCTCAAACCCTAATGCAAATTCTCGTAAGAAAATGATGAGAAATGAATTATTTATGAAATAAATAAGAGTATTATTTTTAATCTTAAATTACAAATAAAATAAATTAAGAAAATTAAATTCAAAATTTTCTCAATTAAAAATAAGCATAAATGATCAATCTCATAAACATATTCTACTTCGTTTCGGTTAAACCGAGACGAAACAAAAATAATTAAATTTCACTTTCGGCAAAAATTAGGATTGCCGAAGAAAAATTACTAAAAAGGGAATTTTTCTTCTCCTTCATTCACTTTACTTAATTATACACATATATAAATATATACTTTCTCTAAGAATTTTCGGAAATAAAATCCGAAAATACAATAAATTGCTGGAGAAATTTTCATAATTTCCGATCAAATCTTCAAAAATAATATATATTTGTCCAATAAATCCAACATATAAGCACATAATCATAAATACCTTCATCACCTCATTTCGGATTAACCGAGACGGGATAAAATTTTAAATTCCTTAAATTAATAAAATTTTGCAAATTAGAGCTGCCAAAAAATTTAATTGCCGAAACTTTATCTCATTTTAAAAATCTTGCAGCTTAATTATTTTAAACAAGCTTTTAATTAATTACTAAGATTGATTCTGATAAAGCGGGGTATTACATTTACGTACTAGGATTGGTTTATGAAAATTCCTTCTGGTGATTGATTGACTTGAAGTCCTAGGAAGAAACTCATTTCTCCCATCATAGACATTTGGAACTGTTTTGACATCATAGATTTGAACATCCAGGATGTCTTCTCCCAACTTGATGGTGAAGTGTGTTCTGTCTACTGAGCCCTTCTTGAATCCTTTGGATACAAGAAAATTTGATAGAGTATCATACTAGGCTCGAGATGCTTGTTTCAATCCATAAAGCGCCTTCTTTAACTTGTAGACTTTATTTCCTTCTACTTCAAATCCTGGTGGTTGTTCAACATAGACATCTTCCTTGATTTCTCCATTTAAAAATGCACACTTCACATCCATTTGATAAACCTTGAATTTGTGATGTGCCGCATAAGTGAGAAATAATCTGATTGTTTCCAATCGTGCTACTGGAGCAAATGATTCTTCGAAGCCAATTCCTTCTTGCTGTGTGTAACCCTTGGCAACGAGTCGAGCTTTGTTTCTGATGATGACTCCAAGGGTGTCCAGCTTGTTCTTGAAGATCCATTTGAGTCTGATGACTTTGACTCCTTCTGGTCTGTCGATCAATTCCCAGACACAATTTCTGAGAAATTCATTTAGCTCTTCCTGCATGGCGTTTGTCCAGGGTACGCTGTTTAAGGCTTCTAGAATGGTTTGAGGCTCTGGAACTTGAGCTACATAACACGCCATGAGAGCTGTGTCTTCGTCGTAGACGGTCAGTTCTAGCTCTACTGTGAGTTGAGCTGTGTCAGTTGCTTCTTGATGACCCGATGTAGTTTGAGCAGTTGAGCTTCTGGTTCTAACTCGGTCAGATGGTTCTCCAATGATTGCAGATGATGGATGACCTTCGATCCATCTTTTCCTTCTACGAATTTCGTCTTCCAGCTGATTGATGCTAGAAGTGGTTAGATTTTGTCTGGCTTGGAGTTGTTCTGGAGTTAAGTGTTGAGAATGAGACCCTACTTGGATTGTGTTTTGAGGTGACTTCTGTAGTAGCTCTGCTGGAGATAGAGCTGGGGATTTAGCTATGTCTGGATTTCCAGCTGATGGCATTCTCCCTTGATTTGGCGTTGGGGGTTTCTCTTGATTTCCAGCTGGTTGTTTCAACTCAAAACACCTTCGAATTGACTCGCAAGAGAACGAGGTCAATGTAGGTCGACAAGCTGACCCAAGTCGTATTCTCAAGAAAGGCTCAACAGGGCTAATGCCGCTTGTATTATTCACACAGAAAATAAATAAACAATCCTAAACATTCTAGACCAGAGAATTTGAAGAGACGAGAACTAAACTAATAAAAGCAATAGATTAACAAATAAATAACAAGAAAAATAAGAAGAAATAAAAGTGTTAGGGATTAGATTATTCTCATCGATTTCTTACCAGACCTATTACAGATTAATTCTATTAATTTATCACGCATAATCAACTTCAACATAGGGTTAACGTCATTAGCTTTCGCGTCAATCCGATAAACCCTAAAGACTAAATTACACGATCAAGATTAATAATTAGACATGCGTTTCCGGTCAATCTAATGTTGAGAGAACCATAATCGAGCAGTAGAATCATCCATCGATCTCATCCACTACTTAGAAATATCGAATAGTGATCAATTATCCAATATAATGAAAATCAATTCAATCAACGTGGAATTAATCAAAGAACAAGCAAGGATCGAAAACGATTCGAATCACTAAACCCTAAACAAGAAATTAGCAAAGCATAGAATAAATCATCGAATAATAATCACAAGAACTCATCGATAATATTGCAAGAAATAACGGTAAACAAATCCTTACAATAAAATGGGTGCAATCCGACGATAACAATCCTCAATATTCAAGCCAAGCTAAAAACAAAAGAAAAAGAAAAATGAAAAGGAAAAGAAAATGCTGCTGCTCTCGTTAGAAAACTCTCTCCCGTCCAAGAAGAAGTAGTTTAAAGAAAAACCCTAGCTGTTACTTAATACATCGCGCACAGCCGTTACTAATCGACGCCCAGCGCTCGCTCGAACTCGCCGCTCGCTGGAACTCAGATCTGCGAAGGTGAATCCAGCGACCGCTCAAGTCAAGCGCCAGCTGGCTGCCGGATTCCAGCGCCGGCTGGAATCCAGCGGCCACTGGGTTGCTGCTGTTCGTCCGTGCGTTGCTTCTGCTGCTGCTGTGATCTCTTGTTATCCTTCTCCAGCTCGTCTCCTCCAGCGGCAACTCCCAGCGGCAGCAGCAGCTCCAGCGGTGGCTGGGCTCCAGCTTCCAGCAGCAGCCGCAGCAGGTTCAGCAGCAGTTCACGTCCAGCGAAGGTTTACGTCCAGCGATCTCCTTCTTCCAGCGGTCGCTGGGTTGGCTGTTCTAGTGCCGGCTGGCATGCAGCGGTGGCTGGAACTTCACTTCACGCGCAGCACTTCAGCGGTGACGGCATTCCAACACCGACTGGAATTTCTTCTTCTACACCACGGCCAGCGCTCGTTGTGCTCCAACGGCAACTCCTAGCGGCAGCAGCAGCTCACTGCGGTGGCTGGCCTCCAACGGTGGATGGAACCGAGCGGCTGCTTGTCGAGTAGCTATGATCCAAGTCTCCGAGTTTCTTTCACTATTTGCATGATTTTTCCACAACAAACTCGAGATCCTAAACAAACGACATGAAAAACAAAAAAGAATAAAACAAAGCTAAAATACGAGTAAAATAAACGGGAAACATAAATGCAAGCGCAAAAATATGACGAACTAAACACCGAAAAACGACACAAATAATGACTAAACAAACCCTCCACACTTAAACTTTTGCTTGCCCTCAAGCAAACACCAAACCAACAAAACAGAGGAAAAAAAAAATCATGCAAGCTTATTATTGCAATTCAAACTAACTGGCGAATTTTTCAACAATGTACAAAAGATAAACATCAGGACAAAGATAAAAAATTGAATTGAACTGCAATATGTTTCCCGTCTATACAAATTATCAATCGAATCAGACCTGACTCCCCATTAGAAGTGATTTAACTAATGTGACCGCTTTTATCAACAAGTTTCATTTATCATTTTTTTTTTCTTAGAACTGTGGAATTTGAAATGGAATTCTGAACAATATTCGTTAGGTGTAATTTTGGAGGAATCCAAACTCCCTAACGTGGTTTCCCATGCTCATTTATCACTTTGTAATAAAGAGGAGCTGAATTCATATTCCATCGGATTTTCACACACAAGTTCACTTTCGAGATTTTTTTCTCTTTTCTCATCATTTATTTTTTTTATTTTTAGAAACGAGTATCTAAGCAGTCACAATGTTTAAACTCCCTCAAACTTCAGTCAGACAAATCACCTCAATCTAATTCGCATAAACACGTCTCATATCACAATTCAACCAATAAAACCAAGTCCCAAAGCATATCAATCCGACATTAACAAAAAATTCAAACCAATAAAGTCAAAATTACATAATTCAATTGCATAAAATTAACCTCAATTAAGTCAAATTTGGCGTAACAAGAAAAACTCACAAATAAGCTGAAACAAGCAAAAATCAAATTTCACAATAAACATGCATTCCACACAAGCAATATAAACATTTCCCCCTGCACACTTAAAACAAAGCAATGTCCTCATTGCACAGAAAATAAGGAAAGGAAAGAACTTGACTGTCCTGATTTAACGGCTTGTGTGATACTTGTAGTTCTTTTCATTTTGCTTGATCCTCCTCCATTCGGGGTTTGTCGGCCTCCTAGAACAAAATAGAAAAGAACAAAACAAAACAACTTAAACAAAATAGAAAATAAAAAAATAATAAAAACAAAGCAATTAAAATCGTGGGTTGCCTCCCACGCAGCGCTAGGTTTTAAGTCGCCGCCCGACTAAGCCGGTGTTATCTGAATTCTTTTTCAAGCTTGAGCCATTCCATTATTTGGATTAGCTCATCTTCATCATCCACGTCTGCCGGTCCTGAAATAATGAATAGGACAAAGATTGTCCTATCTTCCCGTGTGGAATCTCCCTCCACACTTAAATCGGCAGCGTGGGCTTGTTTCACCACTCCTTCACACAAATAATCCCGGCAACGGCGCCAAATTTTGTTTCAACTCAAAACACCTTCGAATTGACTCATAAGAGAACGAGGTCAATGTAGGGCGACAAGCTGACCCAAGTCGTATTCTCAAGGAAGGCTCAACAGGGCTAATGCCGCTTGTATTATTCACACAGAAAATAAATAAACAATCCTAAACATTGTAGACCAGAGAATTTGAAGAGACGAGAACTAAACTAATAAAAGCAATAGATTAACAAATAAATAACAAGAAAAATAAGAAGAAATAAAAGTGTTAGGGATTAGATTATTCTCATCGATTTCTTACCAGACCTATTACAGATTAATTCTATTAATTTATCACGCATATTGAACTTCAACATAGGGTTAACGTCAATAGCTTTCGCGTCAATCCGATAAACCCTAAAGACTAAATTACACGATCAAGATTAATTATTAGACATGCGTTTCCGGTCAATCTAATGTTGAGAGAACCATAATCGAGCAGTAGAATCATCCATCGATCTCATCCACTACTTAGAAATATCGAATAGTGATCAATTATCCAATATAATGAAAATCAATTCAATCAACGTGGAATTAATCAAAGAACAAGCAAGGATCGAAAATGATTCGAATCACTAAACCCTAAACAAGAAATTAGCAAAGCATAGAATAAATCATCGAATAATAATCACAAGAACTCATCGATAATATTGCAAGAAATAACGGTAAAGAAATCCTTACAATAAAATGGGTGCAATCCGACGATAACAATCCTCAATATTCAAGCCAAGCTAAAAAGAAAAGAAAAAGAAAAATGAAAAGGAAAAGAAAATGCTGCTGCTCTTGTTAGAAAACTCTCTCCCGTCCAAGAAGAAGTAGATTAAAGAAAAACCCTAGCTGCTACTTAATACATCGCGCACAGCCGTTACTAGTCGACGCCCAGCGCTCGCTCGAACTCGCCGCTTGCTGGAACTCAGATCTGCGAAGGTGAATCCAGCGACCGCTCAAGTCAAGCGCCAGCTTGCTGCCGGATTCCAGTGCCGGCTGGAATACAGCGGCCGCTGGGTTGCTGCTGTTCGTCCGTGCGTTGCTTCTACTGCTGCTGTGATCTCTTGTTGTCCTTCTCCAGCTCGTCTCCTCCAGCGGCAACTCCCAGCGGCAGCAGCAGCTCCAGCTTCCAGCAGCAGCCGCAGCAGGTTCAGCAGCAGTTCACGTCCAGCGATCTCCTTCTTCCAGCGATCTCCTTCTTCCAGCGGTCGCTGGGTTGGCTGTTCCAGTGCCGGCTGGCATGCAGCGGTGGCTGGAACTTCACTTCACGAGCAGCACTTCAGCGGTGACGGCATTCCAACACCGACTGGAATTTCTTATTCTACACTACGGCCAGCGCTCGTTGTGCTCCAACGGCAACTCCTAGCGGCAGCAGCAGCTCCCAGCGGTGGCTGGCCTCCAACGGTGGATGGAACCGAGCGGGTGCTTGTCGAGTTGCTATGATCCAAGTCTCCGAGTTTCTTTCACTATTTGCATGATTTTTCCACAACAAACTCGAGATCCTAAACAAACGACATGAAAAACAAAAAAGAATAAAACAAAGCTAAAATACGAGTAAAATAAACGGGAAACATAAATGCAAGCGCAAAAATATGACGAACTAAACACCTAAAAACGACACAAATAATGACTAAACACTGGTGGAACTTCCTGATTGATTTGAGGTTCCTCCTCTAGCTCATCATCCCATATTAATGGTTCGGCCAGATTCCTGATTCGATTCTCTTGAGCTTTTCTCTGAATTTGCCTTGAGGATTCTCCTTCATTTCTTCGTTTGATAGAATCTCTGTATTCGAATGATGATTCGTCAAAGGTAACATGGGGAGTTACTTCGACCGTTTGAGTTCTTCTGTTGAAGACTCTGTAAGCTTTACTCACAGCTGAGTAACCAAGGAATACTCCTCGGTCAGTCTTCGCGTCGAACGTCTTGAACTGGGGTTTTCTATTGTTTAGGATATGACATTTAGATCCGAAGACCTTGAAATATCCAATGTATGGTATTCTGTTATTCCATAGCTCATACGGCGTCTTTCCTTACCTTGATGTGAGTAGAGAGCGATTCTGAGTGAAGCAAGCTGTGTTGATTGCCTCGGCCCAGAACTTCTTTGGAATGGCAGAGCTGGCAAGCATCGATGTAGCCGCTTCTTTGAGTGTTCTGTTTCTCCTCTCTGCTACACCATTCTGCTGGAGCGTTGCCCGCTGCTGGGGTTTGATGTTGAACTCCGTTCTTCTCGCAGTATTCATATATAGTTTCATTTAGAAACTCCGTTCTCTGATCTGATCTGATTGACATTATCTAGCACTCCTTCTGAGTTGAGAGTCTTTCCAGCAGGATTGGCAGCTTAGTCCTTGTTTCGCTCTTCTGGTACATAAATGACACCCATATGAATCTTGAGAAGTCATCCACTACGACCAGAGTATATTTTCTACCGTTTAAGCTTGGTGGAGTAACTGGACCAAAAAGATCCATGTGTAGGAGTTGTAGAACGCGATCAGTTGAATGTACTGGCTTGAGTGAGAATGAAATTCTTGTTTGTTTTCGTTGTTGGCATGCGCTGCACATATGACTTTTGTCATATACTTGATCTGGAATTCCATTAGCGAGCTGGTTTCTTGCCAGTTTGTTGATTGTCTTGAAGTTAAGATGATTCAGCCGTCTGTGCCACAGCCAGGTGACTTCATTGCTGCTTTTGGATACAAGACAAGTCTCAGGATGGCTGCTGTTCCAGTCAGCGAAGTACATATTTCCTTCTCTTTTCCCTCTTAGTAGTATCTGTTTGGTTTCCCTGTGCTTCATTGTGCATCCATGTGCATCAAACTTGACAGAAAAACCGTTGTCGCAGAATTGACTAATGGAAAACAAGTTATGTTGCAGTCCTTGTACATATGAAACATTAGAGATTTTAACATTTTAAGTTTCAAATGTACCATAACCTTTGGTTAGACCTTTGGAGTTGTCACCAAATATTACTTGTGGGCCTGGACGCTCGATGTACTCCTGGAGTAGATGCTTTAAGTGGGTCATGTGCTTGGAACATCTGCTGTCCAAGTACCATAGCGTTCTCATCGACTCCTCAATGATGCGTCGTTCCCTTGCAACCTATGAAAAAAAATCAAAATTTAGGTACTCAATTTTAATTGGGTCCTTGTGGGTTAGACAAATATAATTTCACTACCCAGATCTGCTTGATGACTAAAATTGGGTCATTTGTTCTGATGATCCTTCCAGCTGAGTCGATGTATATATTCTTTGTGTTCTTCGTTTGTTGCTGGTGGGTTCTTGGTCTCTGTATTTTCCCAGTTTGATTTCTTTGTTGATGTTCGGATCTTTTCCGGTATCCAGCTGAGTATCTAGCTGAGACGTTCCTTTGTCTCTGCTGTCTCTTGTGATATCTCGGCTGGAATTGGTACTCCAGCTGGTGATCATATGAGTGATATCCAGCTGGGTATCTCCTTTGATATCTCGGTTGATATCTCTCGACGTGTTGTTGATGTTGCTGGTATCTGAACTGTCCAACCTGCTGTCTTTGTTGAGTTTGAGCACGTTGCTGTCTGATCTATGCTTGAGGTTGTCTCACTTTGGCCTTTTATGCTGCTTGTGTCCTCGAATGGTTATTCTTTGGCTTGTTGGAATTGGGTTTTCCCTTGCTTTTACAAACATTACCTTTGTTCCACTTGTGGAAGCGATGTTTGTAATATCTTTAGTTCAAGTATAACCCAATCCTGTCTTGAGTGCTGCTGGACGTTGAACACTTATAATTTTGTCCATTGTTGTGGTAGCTTTGATTAGCGTTACCATCTTCATAGTTAGTGCCTCTTCAGATTTTCTCAACACTAAGATCTCAGTTGTCTTTCTTTCTGATTCAGCTGTGGTCTTTTCCAGATCTTCCAATAGCTGTTTCTTGTCATAGTAGAACTCTTCCATTATCTGATTTTGTTTCACTATTTTGTCCTTAAGTGAAACAACCTCCTCTTTGAGTTGTGTTGTATCAGCTGCTTCCGCTACATTTTTCTTTTCCAGTTCCACCTTCAGCTCGACATTCTCACACATCATGATGTCAAGGATCTCTTGAAGCTCCTTGAAATCGTTCATAACTTTCTCTACTAAACTCCAATCAGGTAGCCCTGATTCTGAAACCTGTGTAGAGTGTTCGTGTGATGGTGGGGGGTTAGATAGATTTTGAGTTCTTGACACTACCTCATCCTCATCGATTTCGTCTGTCTGTCCCATAAAGCATGTATCCCATTCAGGTTCATCATGGACCATCAGTGCTTCTTCTTCTGAATCTGAAAATGGCATGTTATTCTCTATTTTGTTGCACTCCGACTCCTCGTCGGCGATGTAGGCTCTCCTTCTGTCAGTTGTCTTAGCTTTCAGTTGGTCTTTATTTTTCTTGGATAGCTTGGGACAGTCTAGCTTGTAGTGTCCCTGTTCCTTGCAGTTGAAGCAACCTTTGTCTGTTCGTTTGTCAGCTGATTTCTCATCAGCTGCTGCGTACTTGTCTCTGTAAGTTCTTGCAAACTTCTTGTACTTGCCCTTGCTGGTGTTGAGTCTGTTGTAGTTTTTTACCAGCATGGCTATCTCTTCAAGTAGTTCTTCCTTGCTCATGTCCTTCTTGTCCTTCTTTGAGGACTCAGCTGACTGCATGTATGTGGATTTTTCAGAGTTAGCTCTGAACGCAATCTCCTTTGGCACAGGTGTCAGCTCTCCATCATTTTGATTGCTTGAAGATTCTTTCATGGTAATCTTCAAGTTGTATTCGTTGGCTTTGAGCAGGGAGAATAATCTTTCAGTTGAAAGATCACCCAACTCACTTCGACTTTGGTGTACCACCTTGTATGTGTTCCATTCAGCTATGAGCGCTGAAAGAACTTTTAGGTTCTTTTCTCGCTGGGTGTATTCCCAGTTCTGATGGTTTCAATCTCTACCACGATATTTGAGAATCGGAGCTCCTTCTCTTCGATGGACTCATTGACAAGCTGCTTGAATTTATCAAACTTTTGGCAGGCAATCGTGAATTTATTTTCTTTTATCTCCTTTGACCCTTCGCATAGCTTGGCTAGGGTTTCCCACATCTCCTTTGCGGTGTTGCAGTTGATAATCTTGCTGAGGTAGGCGTTGGAGACAGTTGATGATATAGTGTTCCTTGCGAAGCTGTCTAATCCAGCTTGCTTCCTCTCATCTGAGGTATATTCATTCTTTGGCTTGAGAATAAACTGATACGTTGGCTGTCCACCATCTTGAGCAGGTACAAGCTCGTTTCCTTGCTTGTAAATGAGGATGGGTCCGTCTATGATGACGTCCCACATCATGTCATGATGCGCACAAAGAAAGCTTTTCAATCTGAACTTCCAGATTGCATAGTCATCAACCGAGAAGGTGGGAAGATTCCAGTTAAGATAAGAGTCCATAGAGATATGTACAGTATGAAATAATATGAGTTTTTTTAAAAGAGGATCTGTTCAGTTGACCACTGACAGAGTTTCAAGATAAATCTCTTGATTCAGAAACAGGGTCTTTTGAACCACTGCTCTGATACCAATTGATGGTCAGTGACCTGGGTCTTTGGTGTAGGGTGGTGAATACACCAAAGATAGATTTAAACACTTTTTCACAAGTTTAAAAATAGTGTGCGTGAGCTCAGTTATGAATCCAGCTGAGGAAGATCAACTGGGCTATTAACTCAGCTGGCGGTACGGAAAGTGGTGGTTTTAAAACTTAACTCGTTTGCTTAGAAAAACTCAGCTTAAAAATATTATCTTTACGTTTACAGCTTAATCAAGTTGTGCAATTTTCAGAAAACACACAGCTGTCTTTGGAGAGCAGCTGAGTATGCAGTTTTGATAAAAATGCACTGTGCCTGTGGAGTTAGTATAAAGACTTTAAATAACGAGAAAGAAAATAACACGAGATTTTACGTGGTTCGGAGTAACACCTCCTACATCCACGACCAGATTCACTGGTAATTCACTACCACTTAGTTTCCAAGTACCAAGCAACTTCACAACTCGAACCTGAGTTGTGTTCCAACAGTTTACGGGCACTGTCAAGCCTAAACCTTTTAGTTTGCGGGTAATGAAAAAAAACCTTACAACCACTTAAATTTCGCACTTCAAGCAAGCGTAACCTTGACCTAATCTTTCTGGGTAAAGAGGGATTTGGTTTGGGGTTTACAACTGTGAACGAGTTTCTTACAATGAAGAACTTAGAGTTAGATGAACTCCTTTAAAATCTAGGCTTAGGATATACAATGATTTCTGCCTAGGAATCAGACGAAAAACTGGGTAGATTCTGGACTAGAAACACTTTAAGATAAAATGTTCTTTGAACTATTTAGAATTGCTAAAGAGCTTTTGAAGGCTTGATAATTTCAGAGAATGAAAGCTTGAAGAGAGTTTTTCGTCTTTGATCCTGAGGTTGAAGATGGGTATTTATAGATAGAGATTCAAGACTAGCCTTTAGAGGAGCATTTTCAATCTTACCTACTCTTCTTAAATTCACAATTTGCCGTTGGGCGTTTCTGCACCTGTCTTCATCAGTGTCACATCCTAGATTCTGAAGTCTAGGATGCTGATTTGGCAATCCCTCGTTGGTCGAGATAGATTGTTCTCTTCTGATACCGGAATTTATCTTCAAGCTGTTTTAAGAATCTTGGAGATGGATCTGATACTCTGACTTGAACTGATGCTTTCAGAGTTGACATTCCTTTGTTCTGTACAGCTGGATCAGCTGTGTCTTGAACTCAACTAGTTTAATCTTCAGCTTGATCCTGCTCTGTTTTGAACTCAGCTCAGCTGGAAAACTCAGCTGATAGTTGACTCCTGCTGTAAACACATCTGGATCTTCTGTTGTATTGAGCTTCTGCTGTCTTCAGCTTCCTGAACCTGTAAACTTAGAAAATCTAGAGCTCAAACAGGCGAGCTGAAAAACACTACTTAGGTTGATGCGGTCATCTACTCAGTTGGAGTCAGTTGGGTTTTGGAATTAAATCAAAATTTTATAATTTTCCCAACAATAAATATATTAACCAAGGTCAGGATTTGAGTTGACGGACTTGATCGAGCTATGGCTCATTCATTGGGTGATTAATAAGGTATATTATTGTTTATATTTGTATTCTATGTACTCGTTGAAGGATATTGACATTTTTTCAAGCAATGTATCGTGTGATTGTTCGAGTACTTGTAAGGACAGGTGGAGGAGGTGTTGGGCGTGGTGAGATGTCGTGTGCAGTCCTAATTCGAGATGAGACTTGGTTTTCGAAAGCTTCTGGAATTTAATATGGAGCTAAACAAGTGTGGCGCCTAATCAAGTGGCTTTACTCGCTCATTTTGAGGTCATTGAAAGAGGTTATTATTAGAATATTGATATCATGGAGGTAAAAGTCTCGTCTAATGCCTCATATACATGGAGATCTAGGTGTTGGAGCTGCGACATATTAAATAATGGTATAAGGTGGAGAGTTGGTGATAGTACAAATATTAAGATTTTCAGAGATACCTGGGTTCCCAATTTGGCTAACGGCAATATCCATAGAAGAGAAGATGCAACAATTGTAAGGAAATGGCTAATCATGATGCACATAATTGTGATGAAAAAACGAAATAGTGTATTTTTAATTATCTACTTTTTACTTTTGGATCTCGTAGACTGTTGTTGTGTCCGGAACAACATTTTCATTGTTATTTGACATTCATTTGCTATTAACTTTTTTACTATTTTATATATTTTTTCTGTTTATGGTTGTCTCTTGATATATTTCATAATTTGATTATGTTTATGTTTGTCTGTTTCAATAAAAACTATCAGTGTGTAAAGTTATTTCATATTTTAACTGATTTGTAATTTGAGTAGTATTTGATCGAATATCTTGCCTTAGTAGATTGCACAACGAATAGTAATACATCACAAATCATTGGGAGATGCATCACATAGAATTAGGATATGCATCACCAACCATTCATAGATGCACCACAAATCATTAAGAGATGCACCACAAGATGCTCATAATTTTACCTAAATAATTTTGTGTTTTGCAGAATCAATTGGACAATATATTATATGATGTAATTAATTACACATGATGCAGACTTAGGTGATGATAGAGTTCTGTCGAGAGTACATATCGTGAAGAGAGAAGCTGATGGAATAATTAAAATTTCAGATAATTATAAGGTTCAAAACATTACATTCAAGTATTCATGTCTCGTGCATTTTTCAATTTCTATCATATCTAATTTGTCCAAAACAGATCATATTCATTCTGCTCTAACTAACTTACACATTTTCACTCAATCTATTAGCCATGCGTTAAATTTTTGATTTTCACATGTTTCCTTGTAGTAGTATTGTGCTTATGCATTAATTTTCTCCTACAGTTTGTTGTTCTTCCAACCAACAATAGATGTACAATACTTCATCCTAAGCATCTTCATCTGTTACTTTGATTTCTTCATCATTTCTATCCTCCAATTTGTGATTGGTTCACCCATGAAAGTCTTCATGTGCCTCAAAATCATCATCTTCTTCAATCTCGTTCCTCTTTGGATTTTGGTTTTTATAATGCCTTCTTTTAGTTCTCTCTGAAGCAACACAAACACACAAATATATATACAGTTAGATGCATCATAATGACTTCCTACATGCACCACAATGACTATTAAGATGCACTATATTTACCAGTCATATGCACCACAGACAAATACATAACCACATGTTGCATTAATATATCTTATCCATCATTATGAAATAGTAAATACCTAGATGCACCACAATGCCTACCTAGATGCACCATATTGTCTTTTCAGATGCACCATACTGCATTTTCAGAATGAATTAATATTTTTCACATATTGCATACTATCATTCTAGAGCACAATCCACCACAATTATGAGACAAATTATTTAAGATTGATAAATGTTATTTTTGCATCAAAAACCAACATATCCAAGAACAAGATTTCATATTCCTACAAATTATCAAGTTACATTAGCAATTCTAAATAATAAAAATATTTATTAGTTGACATGCATCACACTTAGTTGTCAGATGCATCACACTTATTTATCCAATGCACCATAATGCAATTTACATTCAAAACCATGCTACGAAGTCATAAGTACAACCACTACAAAAAAATTCTCTTTTACCGACGGATTTTTCCGTCGGTAAAATAAAGGAATCCGTTGGTAAACAGATTACCGACGGATTTATGCCGTCCTTAAATACGTCGACGGTAAAGATTTACCAACGGATTTATTTCCGTCAGTAAATTTAACGACGGATTACCGACGGAAATTCCGTCGGTGACGTTCTGTTTTTTGTATTCCGTTGGCTGGAAATAGCGACGAAATACCGACGGATTTAGGTCCGACGGTAATGGTTTTAACAATATTTTTTTAAAAATTGTATTTTATATATATATATATATATATATTTATTTTTGCAATATTTTTGTCGAATTAAAATTTCCAACAAAAAATCAAACATCAGGCAAAATAATTAATTTGCATTATAAGCGATTTGTCATATATCAAATAATATCATGTTCGACAGATATAAATGTAAAATGTAAAGTAGTTAAATATTCTAAAATAATAAAAATACTAAATAATTAAAAAAATATCCGACAAACAAGTTAATCATACATCAGGACCAGGGGGTGGAGGTGGACGAAAAAACTGCCTTGACGCCAGCATCTGCTGGAACTCGGCAAACTGCTGCTCCAGACGTGCACGTGCATCGCGTTCTGCCTGCTGCTCCAGCTCGAGCGGGCACGTCTCTCGCTCCTCCTGTAGCTGCTCATCTAAGCCGACGATTCGTATCTGAAACATCTCTTGTGTCAGAGCAGCCGTAGAACCGGAGCTACCACTGGATGCACTCTGTCTGAGCTGGCTGCTGCTGAAGTTTCCACTGCTGTAGTGCCTCTGCTTCGTGGGTTGTGTGATCTCCAAATAGATCTCGTTCAAATCGGATCATCCCTCCGCAGCAGCCCGGCGATGAACCTCGGCATAATTCATAAATATAAATGTATTAGAAAATATATTATCATCAATTATAACAATTAGAAAAACTTAATTAAATACTTACATAAATTTTTTCATCCATCGGCGTTCACGTGCAGTCGGTAGAAACTCGCATAATTCAATGCATCCGGTGTGACCCCCTGCTCTGCTGTCTATTCATGCATTATTACAAAATATCATATATAAGTTTTAATTATAAATTAAAAAATATAATATATATATATATTGGTTAACAAGTTAATTAAAAATTATGTACCAACGACTGAACGAGGAGACGAGTGGATCTTGATCCTCCCCTATGCTTGCTAATCCCTGTGCCGGGTCTATCGGGCTCAGCCAATCGATTTGCACGAGCTTTTTCTGATCTAGCAATCACTTCTGGATTCGCCCAATACTCTTGCAAACCCGCCCAAAACTCATCAGTCAAGTAAGGGGGTTTTGTGTCAGGGTTTTTGATCCACAGTTTCTTCATATCGTTCACCCACCCACTGTATCTGACACGTACCTTGGCCTCCCACATTTTATACACATCTACTTCCCACTCAGCTGGCCAACTAAAATATTTCTGTTGAACAAAATATTAATTAATAAGTTAATCACATTTTATTGATAATAGTAGTAACAAACTCCTGAAATTTTATTACCTTAAATTCTTCAAAGAATATAGCATTGATGCTATCTGGAGTCAATTTCCAACTAAATCCTCCTGGATTTTGAATACTCTTAAAAATGACTGTAGCAGTATGAGAGATCCCAGGTACCTCTAGTAGATAACTTCCCATTTGTAAAAAAAAACAAAAGAATAAGACAATTAACACATAAATATATATATATAATATCATATATTATAATAAAAATTTCAATATTTATTATATATATTAAAATTTTCAATATTTATTATATATGATATATATATATAATAAATATTGAAATTTTTAATATGAATTACGATAAATAAATACATACCCCTTGTCGTCTCTCTGAAAAACCACCCTCCCCGTACTGTCTCTCTGGAAAACAACAGGTGGCCTACTGGAGCTGGCAGGTGCTGTCTCCTGAGAGGTATCTGGTACCTGCTGTGAAGAGGGTGGAGTAGCACCTAAACATGTAGCTGAGGATTCCGATTCGGGCTGACTGCCCGAGCTAGAAGGAGCACGAAAACCTCTACGTAGATCCATGATATCTGTTTCACAAAGAGCATTGAGATGTACATATATATTATATTGCTCAATAACGACATATAAATTAGTTAGCAATATTATATTACATTGATTGTAAACCATCTAAAGGCCAACTTCAAATTCATCCGACGTAAGGAAACCTTGATTAGCACTCATTCTTGTCTGAAACAAAATTTCGGCAGCATAACCCTACTATCCTAACTACCAAGTGCTCGACTCTACCATCAGCTATAGTAACCATAATGGTTCTAAACGTCTATATCTACCCCCAATGTGAATGTCCTTAATTAAGATGTAATTAATTTCTATCCCAAAGGGAGTAGATCCTTAAGAAATTAATTACATCTTTCACCAACAAAGTTCTAAGTTCATCCCCAACTTATAAATCATAAATAACGCGATCTTCAACATAATATATTCACATAAATAAATAATATCACATTGTTGGCAGACAATCCTTAAGATGTAATTAATTTCTATCCCAATGGGAGTAGATCCTTAATAAATTAATTACATCTATCCCAAATTTATACTTATACAATTGCTACAAACTTTAATATATACATCTTAAAACAATCTCATGTTATCAACATCATAGATCAAAGTTACACTTATACAATTTCTATAAAGTTTTATTATAAATAAATCATTTTATACAACTACACTATATATACAATTAAATCATCATCATAAAACAAACTCATGCAATTTAAAATAAATTAATTTACACTTATCAATTATACTGCATGTTATACTTATACTTCATCATAAATAAATTTCATGTTATTTATACTTATACTTCAACATCAAACAAACTCATGCTAATTTTTACATCATAAAATAAACTCATGCTATTCAAATCATATTTCATTGGTAAATAATCGAACAAATACACAATTCATGAACTACAATAATTTAACTAGATTAAAATTCTAATTATTTATGAAAACTAACTTGAAAACAATGGGATAGGAAAACTAACTTGGAGGGTTGACTATTGCAGAAGCCGGCGACGATGGTTGCAATTATGACGGGAGTGGCAACTGCAAATTTGGGGCGAAAGAGAGAAACAGAGAAAGAGACAATGAGAGAGACAAAGACAGTAATTAAGATATAAATGGAGAGAGAGAGAGTGCATATCGTGATGGGATAACCCGGAAGGCGGCGGCAGCAAGGCGGCGACGCGGCGGCAGCAAAGCGTCGGTGGCGGAGGCGAGGCAGGGGCGGGGCGAGAGAGGCGGCGAGGCGGAGACAGACAAGGTGGGGCGGTGGCGCAACGGCGAGGCAGGGGCGGGGCGGGGTGGGGCAGGGGCAGGCGAGGCGAGGCAGGGGCGGAGAGTGAGAGAGAGGTGGATGGGGCAAGGGCGGTGGCGCGGCGGCGAGGCAGGGACAGCCAAGGCAGAGGCGGGGCGAGGCAGGGGCGGAGAGTGAGAGAGAGAGAGGCGGACGGGTGAATGAGGGAGAAATTAGGTCTGCTGGATATATCGCAGATTTACCGTCGGATTCAATCCGTCGGTAATTATTGACGGAAAATCCGTCGGTAATTATATATAATTAATTTATTATTTTTTTTCCGGATTACGATTACCGACGGATATATCTGTCGTTAATTACCGACGGAAGTTAATCCGTCGGTAATTAACGACAGATAAATCCGTCGGTAACTATATATAATTAATTTATTATTTTTTTTCCCGGGTTATGTTTAACGACGGATATATCCGTCGTTAATTATTATTTTTTATTAAATAATATTTTTCGCCTGTTTACAAATACCGACGGATATATCCGTCGGAAGTTTGTTTTTTTATTTTTAATTAGATAAATTAAATATTACCGACGGATAAGTCCGTCGGTAATATTACCGACGGCTAATCCATCGGTAATCCATCGTTAAGTTCTTAATAGCCGACCCGCCTTTTTTCCGTCGGTAATCCGTCGGTAATTACCGACGGAATTATATCCGTCGGTAAAAACAGTTGGTAAACATGCATTTTTTTGTAGTGAACTGCAAAGTCATAATCCCACAATTTATTGAGTTTTCAATATCATAATTCATAGATTTTCAATCACACCAAATTCTAGATTATGAGTTGATAAAATATCCTAAATACAAATGATAACATCTATAACACAGAAGCTTATTTGCTCAAATGCATACAAAAACGTGATCGAACAGGAGAAAGTTTGAATTGAGGTAGTGTAGTTGTATTTAATCTCATGCACCAGAGTTCTCAAATAAGTAATACGATAAGTAATTTATCTAGAAAATCACTAACCTTCTTTCGATTGTTTTGTTGACATTGTTCTTCACCTAAATTTGATGTCTTCAATTTGTTCTTCAGTAGCGCACAACTCGATTTCAAGCCCTAGCTTGATTTGATGGTCGAAAATCGCACAGAAGCTCGATTTACTTATAGATTCACCTTCGATTTCGTTTGTGTGTGTTTTATAACCGATTGATCTTGCAGATATTCAAATTTTTTGGTGATTGAATCGGAGCTTTGGGTTGAGAGCTGCTGGTTGAGAGAATTGAATGAACAGAAGCTATGGATTGACTGATCCGTATAGAAGAATGATTTTTATGTTTTACGTTTTTGCCCCTGCCTACATAAAAAAGCATTTTTTAATTTTGTGGGATTAAATATTCATGATTAAATCTAACCATCCATCAAGATGAGATTTATGGTGTAGGATCATTCATATTTCTTATTTTAAGGGATTTTTCAATAGAACCATTCCCTATATATATATATATATATATATATATACATATATATATAGGGGATAGATCAAATAGAAACTTAATCCCAAGTAAAAACTAAAAACTTTTCTCCACCATTGATCTTGGCAAATCAACGGTTACTAGTAAATAAGATTATTATGTATTTATTTATTAGCATGTGAATTAAAAAGGGCGATTAAGTCATTCTGAAATTGTAACCGTTTATATCATTAAATCTAGAAATCACGTGATTGATTATGAAAATTAATTGTTTATAATTGTTATGAGCAGTTTTCTTATATTATGTCGCATTCGTCATTTCCAATATTTTGTCCTGATATTCAAAATAATCATGATGTTGAGCAAATAATGATCATGAAATTTTTATAATAAATTTTCGTTCTATCAAAAAAAAAAAACAATTTTCGTTTTTACATGTGAAGAAAAATATTTTCAAAGTACCATAATAAAATGCATTATCGTACTATATGGAATACATTATAGTAGTACATGAAATGCATTATAATTACCTTGATAGAAATCAAATGCATTTTTTATTTTTTGCAATTTTATCAGGACATGAATATCATATATAATTTTTATATGTATTTTTTTTTTAAATTATTGCATGCTGATTTTTAATCATTTATGGTGAATTATGCATAAGTATAGCCAACTATTTTTTTTTTTCGAGAAGTTGGATTATTGTTTTTCAGTAGATATAAGTTATGTGTATAAATTAATGTATGTAAAATGCATTATTGTTGTATATTAAATGCATGATAATAAGTTAAAAGTGCACAATACTTAAAATAGTACTTATTGTGCATAGTTCAGTCATTAATAATGCATAAAACGAATAAATATAATGTTAATGCATAATGGAAAAACATAATATGCATTACTTATAACATGTTAATGCATAATGAAAGATCCCAGAATGTATGCAATTAATACAATATTTTTTTTTCGAGAATTATACACAATACAATATTAAGAAATGACTTTTAATAAAGTTTTACAGAAGATTAGATATGTGATTGTAATGTACAAAGTCAATTTTTGAAAAAGGCTGATTTTTGGGAATGTAAATCTTCAATTCCGTAACTGCTTGAGGTGGGGGAGAAAAGAAGAGAGGGCGGCGTAGAAGGTGAGTTTGTGCAATAAGGCAAGAAGAAGTTGCACCTAGCGAATGGTTCTTCTTCAGGAAATGAGGAAATTAATACCAGTGATGTCAATGAATTGGAGGCGGTTGCCTCGCAGCCCTGCCGGGCATTATGAATTGCCTCATTTGGAATGCCCGTGGTTTGGGAAGGCCACATGCATTCCACGAGCTTCGCCGGCTTGTAGCTGGCACTTCCCCGGATGTGCTTTTCATCTGTGAGACTAAGATGAAGGCGCGTCGTTGTTTTTTGTGGAAATCTGTGCTAGGTTTTGAAGGACATTTTACTGTGGATCCGAGAGGTGCTAGTGGAGGCCTCATGTTGTTTTGGAAGATTTCTGTGCAAGTCGATTTGTTATCTTATAGTCTGGGGCACATTGACTGCTTGGTACATGGAGAAATTGGTAAGTTTCGGTTTACGGGGTTCTATGGACACCCTATTCAACAACATCGACACGATTCTTGGGAGCTGCTGAAACGGATAGCTCAGACCATCAATAATCCTGACTTGCCTTGGGTTGTTGGTGGAGATTTCAATGAGATTATTGCTCAGTCGGAGAAAAAAGGTGGTGGGCGTCGATCGTGGCAGTAAATGGAGATGTTTAGATCGGCCCTTGATGGATGTGGCTTAACTTCTATTTAAAGTGACACTAATTTTACCTGGTACAATCAGAGAAAGGGCGAGGCGACAATTTTTGAAAGATTAGATCGCTTTTGTTTGAATAAGAGTGCTCTTGCTCTGTTTGCCACACCTTTTATTCAGACAATGGATTCTTATGGCTCTGATCACCGTCCGATAATGATGAAGTTAATGATCCAAAGGCATAAGCCTATTGCTGGTGGAGAAAAACGATTTCATTTTGAGCAAAAATGGCTGATTGACAAGAGTTTTACGGCTGATTTTCTGGTGGAATGGACGAATATGGGTAGCGCTCCGTTACATGTGAAGCTTGAAGAGAGTAAACACATTTTATCAGCATGGGCGGGCTCTCGTTTTGATGATCTTGGAAAACAGATTAAAGAATTGTGCAAAAAGGGAAAACAACTTCTTGATAAGGCGGGATCTAGAGATATTACTGTAGAGATTCGAGTTATCTCGGAGAAGATTGAGAAGCTGCAAGAGGTGGAAGAGATACATTGGAAGCAAAGGTCTCGAGCCAATTGGTTAGGTTTGGGTGACAGAAACTCAAGCTATTTTCATAATTTTGCTTCTGCGAGAAAGAGAAAGAATTCTATATGTGGCCTTTTTGACTCAACTGGGAAATGGAAAGAAGATGACAAACAGAAAGTGAGTATTATTGAGGATTATTTCAGAGCATTGTTCGACTCTGGAGGAGTATCTGAGGAAGCAATTGACGACATTGTTAAGGAAGGAATCCCGAGTCTTTTGGAGGATAGTGCGCGGAGCATGGCTGAACCGTTCACGGAGGATGAAGTCCGACGAGCGGTTTTTCATATGCATCCTCATAAGGCACCGGGCCCAGATGGTTTTCCTCCCCTATTTTTTCAAAAATTCTGGGCTGAGATGGGAGATTTGGTGACGCGGGAGGTGAAAAAGGTGTTAAATGGGAAAGGAGATATATAAAATTGGAACAAAACTTACATTGTGCTAATCCCGAAGATAAAGGCGCCCCAGAATGTGAAAGATTTCCGTCCTATTAGTCTTTGTAATACAATCTACAAGATTGTAACAAAGGTTATAGCAAACAGAATCAAGATTTTTTTGAACAAGGTCATTGATCCTTCTCAAAGTGCTTTTATTCCAGGCCGGCTTATCTCAGATAATATTCTTCTTGGTTACGAATGTATGCATTGGCTTAGGAACAAGAAGAATAAGGTGGGCTATGCAGCTGCTAAGCTCGACATGAGCAAAGTGTATGACCGGGTAGAATGGGATTTTCTGAAATCTATGCTTAAAACGATGAATTTTCCAGGTTCTATTGTGCAGCTAGTTATGAACTGTATAACTACAGTTCAAATTTCTTTTGTGGTAAATCAAAGAATATACGGAGCTCTAAATCCTAAACGAGGTATCAGACAAGGTTGCCCTTTGTCGCCTTTTCTGTTTGTTATTTGTGCTCAAGGTCTATCAACTATGCTTAACAGGCTGGAGTATCAAGGAGCAGTTGTGGGAGTTCGAATTACTAGACAATGCCCATCCATCTCACACTTATTCTTTGCAGATGATAGCTTACTTTTTTTTTTAAACGGATCAGATGGGTGTGAAGCGTATAAAAGAAGCATTGGAAACGTATTCGATAGCGTCGGGCCAGGAGGTTAATTTTGACAAGTCCACGGTGATGTTTAGTCCGGGTACATCTCTTGCAGATATTGATAATGTTACTTCGGTGCTCGAAATTATGGAGACAAAAGGCCATGCTGTCTATCTGGGCCTACCGACTTTTGTAATGAAACAAAGGCGGATACAGTTTCATTATCTAAGAGAGAAAGCAAGCAGCAAGCTCAAAGGATGGAAGAGCAAGTTTTTTTCAATGGGTGGAAAGGAAGTTTTGTTAAAGTCGGTTATTCAATCCCTCCCGACTTATACAATATCTTGCTTTCGGATTCCAGATTCTGTGTGTGCAGATATTGAGCGGCTATGCTCTAATTTTTGGTGGGGAGAAAAAGATGGGAAAAATATGCATTGGTCGAGATGGGAGAAATTGTGTATGCCGAAATCTAAAGGAGGGATGGGATTTCGTCGTCTGGCAGCTTTTAATAGAGCTCTTTTGGCTAAGCAGGTCTGGCGCCTCATTAAATTTCCAGATTCTCTGCTTGCTCGAGTTCTAAAAGGAAGATATTATAGAGAGATGGATATTATGGAGGCCAAGCTGGGTTCCAACGTTTCATTCACTTGACGTTCTTTATTTTGGAGTCGTGATTTGATTGCGAAGGGCCTGCGATGGAAGGTAGGAAACGGAGAAAAGATTAGAGTTTTTCAGGATGCTTGGGTGCCGGGTTCTGGTTCTGGAAAATTAATTAAAGAAGCAGCAGGACCTCCAAATCTTAGAGTGGCTGATTTGTTGAATGGTACAACTTCTTGGAATATGCCACTTCTAACTAGATTTCTACTGCCGAAAGAGATTGAAACAGTGTGTGAAATCTAATTGCCACTTTCTGGCAATCAAGATTCTCGTTATTGGATGTTCGAAGAGAAGGGGGTCTATTCGGTCAAAACAGGATATCTTTGTGAACAAAATTACTATCTTCCTAGTGAGAATACTTCTAATAACGATGAATTGAAAAAATGGTGGAGAAGCTTATGGGGGCTCAATTTACCACCTAAAGTGAAAATCTTTGCGTGGAAAATGTTTCATGATTTTATTCCTTCTGATGATAATCTACGTCGACACCATGTGCCGACATTACGCATTTGTGGATGGTGTAAGAAAGATTGGGGTACCACAAAACATTGTCTTGTTCTTTGCTCTGTTATACGAGATTTCTGGAAGGAGACAGACTTTTGGGCAGAGGTGAAAGAGGGGAGGTGGTTGTCATTAGAAGATTTGAGCAAAATGATTCTGGAAAGATATAAAGGTAATGGTTTGGAACTTTGGATTATGGGGCTATGGTCGGTTTGGTCATCTTTATGTGGTTATAAGCATGGGACAGTCTATCGGGAGGGCGATGATCCTATTTGAAGAAGTGCTCAATGCCTGGAGAGTTTCCAATAAGCTCGAATGGCGCTGAGTTGTTCTTTGAATCTGCTTCCTCCGATTGGTTCAAAAATGTGGACGGCGCCGATTGTAGGGGCTTATCGGATGGATGTGGATGTTTCGTTCCATCCTGAAAGGCATAAGGTTGGTATTGGGTTCATTATTCGAGATCATCAAGGCCAAGTGATGGCGGCAGTAGCCCGAGATAGGGGGTTCCTTCCTACTGTGCTCATTGGTGAGTTACATGCGATCATGTTGGGTGTTGGCTTTTGTATGGAGAATGATCTTGCACCAGTTTTTGTCTTCACGGATTCCATTCTTGCTGTTCATGTTGTTAATGATTCGAATAATGGAACTGACGCATTGTCAGATGAATGGTTTGAGGCCATTGTTGCTGCCAAGAAAAGTGTTGTGGTAGAGATTGCTCATGTTCGTCAAGAGGCTAATAAGGTAGCTCATAGTCTAGCTCAGTATGCTCTTAAGCATTCGGGTGTAACAGTCTGGAAGTCGGACTTTCCGTCATGACTTTTAGATATTGCTTTCGCCGATTTGGCTAGTTAATGAAATTTAATTCCTTTTCAAAAAAAAAAAATTCCGTAACTGCTTGAAGTTATTTTAGATATAAAAATTCTGCATTTTTTAGATGGACAATTTTATCCTTGGAGCAATTAAAAATAGAAAATTAAATATTATTAAATTGACATAACCGTCCATCTCTATTGAATCTATGGATTAAAAAAGTTTTTAGTTTCTACACTACAATAAGTTTCTATAGGAACTCAACCCTATATATATATATATATATATATATATATATATATATGAAAATTTTAAAAGCAATGAAGCCCCGCTAACATTTTTTTGGGGGTCTCGCCCGGTATCGGTAAGCAGCGCAAGCATCCCGGAGGTCGCGGAAACGCCGGAGGTATGCACCACCACCGCATCCTCTTCGACATGTGTCATCCTGGATACTTCGGTAAGGTCGGTATGCGCTACTTCCACAAGCTCCGCAACAAGGCGACCAAGAACGTGCCGGTCGTCAACATCATGCAGTTCGGCTACTATAAGGTTTTAGGCAAGGGTCTGCTGCCGGCGGATAAGAAGACCAAATTGGTGTCGAAGAATGCGGAGAAGAAGATCAAGGAGCTGGTGCTCACTGCTTGATTTTAGGGTTTTGTTTATTTTACTTTTTTATTTTGTTTTAGTTTTATGCAATCACTGGCCGATATTACTGAAGGATTTTGAATGAATTGCTCATTATATACTGTTATTCTATGTTTTGGATTTTTTATTCTTAAAAAAAATCAATAACATTACCTAATACGTAAAAATAAACTTGACAAACTGAAGGCATACTCAATTCTTAATTTAATTGAAATTGAAAGGATTACAATGAAACTCGACTCCAGCAAAACAATAAAAACTAAGACTCCAACAAAACACTAAATAACTTAAACACAATACTCGAATAAAATAAAATTATTGAATCAATACCCAACATAAACTGACTCACGACAACACAATCTTCTAGACTTTAGAATCATCATCACTAATCTCCACAACTTCCATGGGAGATCCTAGTGGCAAATCGTTTTTGTCGATGTTCTTCAGCATATTGGATTTGTCGTCAATAAAACCCTACCAAAAGCTCATGAAGCAGTTGTTGGCCTATGTCAAGAGATGACATGCGTGAGAACAGTTCCTTTATCTCTTCCTCCAACCTACTGGATTCTTCCTTCACAGATTTGGTTTCCTTTCGAGCAGATTGAAATAAAATATCCAAATTCAGCTTTGAATTTGGATTTAGTAACCGAAAGAGGAGTTTGGATGGGAGATCGAACGGGAGTTTGGGGAGTGTTGGGAGCCATTAATTTGTATGAATAAAGTATTAAGCAAGAAATTCGAATGGTACGTAGTGAATGGTAGTGTAGAGATGTGTGTTGTAAAACAAATTTGTGCAACATATATATAGGCATGCAGGTTGGTTCATTGGTTTTGGTGAGGGTACGTACATTTTTTAGAAGGATTTTAATTATGGAAATAACCATTTCATTCAGAATTTTTTCCTTTATTTATTGAATAAATATTGATATTTGATTGATTTGTTTAATAATTTTATATTTAGTATAGATTATATAGTGATATACATCCATATATGGATTATTACCTAAATAACGATTTTTTTAAATTTAATGACAAATATTTAATTTAAATTTTATTCAAAAAATTAAAAAATATTGATATTTGATTGATTTATTTAATAATTTTATATTTAGTATAGATTATATAGTGATACACATCCATATATGATTATTGCCAAAATAACAATTATTTTAAATTTAATGACAAATATTTAATTTAAATTTTATTCAAAACTTCAAAATATTGATAATTGATTGATTTGTTTAATAATTTTATATTTAGTATAAATTATATAGTGATATACATCCATATATGATTATTACCAAAATAACGATTTTTTTTAAAAAATTTAATGACAAATATTTAATTTAAATTTTATTCAAAACTTAAAAAATATTGATATTTGATTGATTTGTTTAATAATTTTATATTTAGTATTGAGTATATAGTGATATACATCCATATTTAATGATTATTGCATGGCACACCACGACACAACACGACGCCCTGGGCACATACCACGTCACGGTGCCCTGTTGGCCATTCCCATATGCTCATCATGTCGCGGCGCCCTGCCCACGTGCATGCTTCCTGTCACGACGCCCCGCTACGAGCACACACCACATACCGGCGCCCCGCCCAAGTGTGCAGGTCCCCGTCACGGCACACTGGAGGCCTGGCGCCAGGGCGGAGCTCGAGAACGTGGGCATGGCGCTGTCATGTGGTAAGCGCCCGTACTTGAACCTAATTAAGTCCAATTTCATTCTTAATTGACCATACTATAATTTGATTTCACTTAAAAATTATATTGAATTTCAGCATAGTATAGTTGATTTCACGTAATTAATTCGCTATGTTCAATTTGTCCATAGTATAGTTTGATTTCACGTATTTAATTCGCTATGTTCAATTTCACCATATTATGTGTGATGTCTATTTGATATATTTATGATTAATTTCACTATACTATAGTCAATTTAGTCAAAATTAATTTGAATTATTGTTAATTTCACTAGACTATGATGAATTTGGTAAAAATTAATTCGAATTATTATTAATTTCCCTATGGTCTAGTCAATTTGATCAAAATTAATTCGAATTATATTCAATTTGTCCATAGTATAGTTTGATTTCACGTAATTAATTCGCTATGTTCAATTTTACTATAGTATGTGTGATGTCTGTTTAATATATTTATAATTAATTTCACTATACTAGTAGTATGTGTGATGTCTAATTTCCACCCTCATTTTGAGTTATGTTTGATGCATGAGTATCTTCGACTTCATTTCCACTCTCATTTTGAGTTTCGTATGCTACATGTGTATCTTGGGAGTCATCGTCAATGAAATCTTGAGTGTCGTCTGATTCGTGAGTATCTTCGGTGTCATCTCTAACCTCACTTTGAATGTCGTCTGTTACATGTGTATCTTGGGCGTCATCGTCAACGAAACACTACAACAAAAAAGGGTTTTCCAGACACCAAAAAGTGCCCCAATACGTGCTCTATCGGGGCACTTCTGATTTCGGGACACTTCTTACATGTGTCTTTAAGTATCGTGACCCAATAGGGTTAGGGACACTATTTAAGTGACCATATGCCAATAGCTTTCCAAGCATTTTAATATGTCCCAACATTAATTTCTCGAGACACATATAAATGTCCTTTAAAGGGTTTAAAAATGTGTTGATAAGTTTATAGGGATATTTATTTGTGCCTTCAAATAAAATATCGGGGCACTTATTTGTGCCTTTTACAAAAGTATCAAAACACAAAATGTGTAGCTTCAAAATTCATTTTATGTCTCCAAATTAATATTTTGGGGCACTTATTTGTAGCTTGTATAACATATATATAAGCCTTGTAAACTATATATTTTGATGACTATAGTATACACAAACACAAATCTTATTGGTATATAAATAAATAATACCATTCATGTAACAAGTATATGCATTTGCAATATAAATTAAACGTAAATTTACTTAAAATTCGTAATGTTATCAACATTTCAATAACTAAACAATTCAAACGACAACTCTTGTACAAAATACGAAATGCAAAAACATTTAAATTAGGAAGGGTCCTTTGAGCTTGAGTGATCTTGTTATTCCAAACTCTTGCATTAATTTTCATCTTCGTCCAAGATAATCTACAAATTCTGAAAAGTAATTTCAATTATGAGCAGCACTTCCCGTAATATGGAGACTCTGCAACCAAAGCTGACTATGAGCGTAGAGAAAGCTCTCATCTCCAAAATTATTATCTTATGTCGAACAAACAACAGACTAACATAAATACCAACATCACATTTTCCTGTCCCTCACAATCTAATGAGAACAAGGAAGCTACTATTTTCTTACACTAGTCTAGCTCTATAGCCAATACCTAAGCAGGGTAATTTGAAATAAAATATCTATTAACCATCATACCATGATAACTTGGTGGACAATAAGAATTTCCCGCCCTATCAGAAAACAAAAGAAGTTAAACGAGCTTGAAATAAAAATTACTACTATTATTTATTTAGTCAATGTGCAAAGCCTATGACCGTACCAAATTCAAAGATAAGACATGAAAATCTATAGTAAATGACAAAAATCTCTCTAATCTTGGAAGCTCCAGAAGCAAGAGCATGCCTCAAAATTCTACAAATTATGTAGGACATCAAATGTACATTTCAAAATTGTAGCTAGCAGCTTAAAAGTATGGTCATGGTAATAAATTAGTAACAAGTCCTTACCTTAAAGAATAGTAAAAGTCCAATGAAATGCACTTCTCTGGTATGTAGGTGGACTCTGAAGCATCCTAAGTTCCGCATCCAAATTCGAAGATGATAAGCCTTTAATATAATTTGTAAATGCTACGACTGCAGAGACTGAAGTGCACGTAAGTGATATGTTCAAAGCAAGTTAACTTTTAAAACGAAACATTAGACAAAAGCAATATGGTGAGCAGAGAACTTACAATCATTTTCATCTACGGAGCGTTCAATGAATTGTAAGAAGTAAGAATTGAGATGCTGGAATGTCAACTTTGATCTTTGAGTTCTCTTTTCAGCTAGTGTATAGCAACATGATAAATACAACAACCCATCCACAAAAGTAAGACTGTTGAGAAACATATCCTAGAGCATCAACAACTATTCAGTAAGAACCATATGAAAGCAAATCCATAAAAATAGAAAACACATATTCTGACAATATAAGGAAAACACAATAAAACTCTGAAAAACAAGCCCAAAGACAGACCACTATTTCAGCATCTTTCTCTCCAACAATCGATAATATGTGGCTATTTTAAAGTCTTGTTTTATTCCCTGCAGCAGCACACTACTCTCTGGAGCTTTAAGAGAATGAAAATAACAATCCTGAAGTTTTTCATACAAAGAGAGTTGTAGGCCAAGAGAACATTAACCATTAAATTAATTGTAGTTTTATCAACTACATTTGAGCGAGAAAAATGATTATATTATGTATTCAGGATTGTTCCTCTTGCGGAGAAGCTCCATGCCATAAGCCTACAAATTGTGGCTCAAATTTAAGCTTTTGCATAGAACACGAGCAAAACGAAACAACATGATATAGTATCATTTAAGAAATCATGAATTTGTATTACAAGAAAACTCATTAAAATACTGTACATTACGAAAATATAAAATTAAGATACAAAAAATACAAAAATACATCAACAAACAGCGAGAATAATATGTAAAAGAAAATCAAGATACAAAACATCTTGTACAATACGAAAGCATAAATTAAAATTAACAATTAAAGCAACAATTATATACACGAAGAAAGCAACAATTAAAGTAAGGAACAAATAGGTTAAAAAAGAAAATAGAGCACCAACGCTGTGAATTCGACTATGAAAGGATTCTTGTGTCTCCCTTTCTTCTTGCAGGCGCGATTAAGGTTTTCTTTTTTTTTTTTGGTGTGTGTGGCCATATAGAGGTTTTTTTTGGTGGGTATTGAGAAGGGTTTCTGTATATGAGAATGAGAGCGAGTTTTTTTCCTTCTTCTTTTGCGGAATATGGGAGCGAGTTTTCTCCAATTTTCAATTAGTAAATTTTCAGCGAAATTTTAGTAAGTGGCTAAGTGGCCCTTTAGATTTACCAAATTGAACATATTTGACTAAATGTCCCAATACTAAATTTTTGAGGCACATGATAAAAAGTGTCTCTAAATAAGTGTCTAGATATATATTTTTTGTTGTAGTGAAATATTGAGAGTTGTCTGTTATATGAGCCTCTTGAGAGACCATGTAACCAAATAAATCATGCATAAGACAGTGATATTCATGTAGGAAAATAATTACAACGGGACAGAATTGAAGGAGAAAAGAGCTACACAAAATTTAACTTAATTAGATTACAAAAGAAATAAATAGAAATAACGAACTAACAAACTTGGATTCGTCGAGTCGAGGAAGGCCTCTTTCCGCAAGACGAGATACGCCCCGGCTAGTGCTCACGGTATGGCGTATCGTCTTTCAAAGATAAAACGACGACGTCTCTTTCGTAATCAGCACCGAAATAGGAAAGAGCTCCGGCGAACGAAACGAAGTTTGAGAACCGAGCTTTGACACTATAATGCAGCTAGTATGAAATGCAAATGTTTTGACAGAAGTTTGAGCACAAAATGTATCTCTCAAACCTCCAAAAACTCGACTATATATAGCCACTAGGAGGGACTTTCCAACCGACTCAACCATGATGGCAAGGCATCAATGCCGTCGGTTATGGCAGTAGAAAAGCCACCATTCGGTGGTTACAAGTGAAGCTAAAGCATTAGCCATTAAAATGGCATTCAAAATTGAAATTGAAAGGCCATCACACTGCTACTACTTCCCATGCAATTAAACATCCAATGTTTAATTAATTTGTGTGTTAAAACAAGTGGGCCGATCATTCCAAATAATTAAACAATAGAAGTGTTTAATTTGTTATGAATTCGGGAACTCAGGGCCGAGCCCAATTTCTAAACAAAGCCCAATCCAAAACCAAAGCCTACGGCTCACGGCCCGAGCCCGTGCTCATTTCTTCAACGTGGAATAACCACAATGATAAATTTGCCTACAACAAATTCATCTCCAACACACAACTCAAATATACCATTTCTCACTCACCAATTAATGGTTTTGAGAACATGAATATATTCCAATTATTTAATTCTCAATTAAATAATTAACCACCATAAATAATGATATAAAACCATTATATCCAACAATCCTCCCCATGAGTGGAAATGCCGTATGCATGTATGCAGACACTGGCTCAGTACTCACGATACAATATTGTATTTGGAAAGGTAACTTGTGGTTTTGAACCTTCCATAGTTAACACTATCGGATATACTGGCGGACTAGTGGACGCAATGCCTTGAACTATTCCTCCTTAGTGTATACCGAGTCAATAGCATTAACACAATACCATATCAACTCCATTTGTTCTCACATTCGTGTCCGTTTTGGCCATGGACAACATCCTTGAATTTTCATAAGTGTCTCATTCATTTGAAGCGGCCTTACTTCTCACTTATATAGGTAATTCTTCTCGAGTATCCTGCCATACTCTACCTCCATGAGGTATTTAAGAATCATTAAAAGTCATAGACTTAACCTCTACCACAAATGCAGGTAACTACACTCTTTTGCTCTCTAGGGCAATGAGAAAAGACAAAAGTCTTATGAGTGTCTCAACTCGGATTTTTGTAGCTTAGTTGTCCCATTGAACCAAGTTCTTGGGATCTCCAGTCATCATGGTTGGGTTACCACTACAATCATCCTTATCATGTGGATTTCAATCCCATTCCCTTTAGCAATTTATCCATTTGATCACGATTCAAACCTTTGGTTAACGGATCCGCCAAGTTATCTATTGACCTTACGTAGTCAACTGAGATAACACCACTCGTGATCAATTGTCTCACAGTATTATGTCGTCGACGAATATGTCGAGACTTACCATTGTAAAACCCGTTGTGTGCTCTGCCTATAGCAGCTTGGCTATCGCAGTGTATTGTAACTGCGGGCACCGGTTTTCTCCAACATGGAATATCTTCTAGAAAATTACGAAGCCACTCTGCTTCTTCCCCTGCTTTATCGAAAGCGATAAACTCGGATTCCATGGTGGAACGAGTAATACACGTCTGTTTCGTTGACTTCCATGAAACAACACCACCCCCCACACAGAAAACATACCCGCTCGTTGAGAACGAGTCTTTTGAATCAGAGATCCAATTAGCATCACAGTACCCTTCAAGTACTTGGGGATATCGTGTGTAGTGCAAACCATAGTTAAGAGTATACTTCAAGTATCTCAAAACTCGAGTCAAAGCAGTCCAATGTTCCCTGCTTGGATTACTCGTATAACGACTCAACTTGTTCACCGAACATGCTAAATCTGGCCTAGTACAGTTTGTTAAGTACATCAAACTGCCTATAACTTTAGCATACTCTTCTTGAGCAACAGGCTCACCCATATTCTTGTTCAAGTGAACACTAGGATCCAATGGGGTCTTTACAGGTAGGCTCTCAAAAGCATTAAACTTCTTGAGAATCTTTTCAACATAATGAGATTGTGTCAAGACAATCCCCTCGGATGTTCTTAGAATTCGGATTCCAAGAATCACATCCGCTAGCCCCAAATCCACCATGTCGAAGTTTTGTTTTAACATGCGTTTCGTATCAACGATAACTTGATTATTACTTCCCATAATCAACATGTCGTCTACATAAAGACACACAATAACAAAAGAGTCAGGTGTTCCTTTAATGTAAACACATTTATCACACTCGTTGATTTTAAAACCATTTGAAAACATTACTTCGTCAAATTTCAAGTGCCACTGCAAAGGCGCTTGCTTCAACCCATACAACGACCGTTTTAGTTTGCATACCTTCTTCTCTTGACCATGTACTACAAACCCTGGGGGTTGTTCCATATATATTTCATCTTCCAATTCACCATTCAAGAATGCAGTCTTTACATCCATTTGATGAACCTCAAGATTGTGCAAAGCAGCAATCGCGAGTAGCATCCGAATAGATGTAATTCTCGTCACGGGTGAATAGGTGTCGAAGAAATCATAACCTTCTCTTTGTTTAAAGCCTTTGACAACAAGTCTAGCTTTATACTTATCAATAGTGCCATCGGGTTTATACTTTCTTTTAAGGATCCATTTACATCCTAGGGCCTTGCAACCTTCTGGAAGATCGGTCAACTCCCATGCATAGTTTTTCATAAGAGAATCTAATTCACTAATGATAGCCTCTTTCCAGAGTTTAGCATCTGGACCAGATAACGCTTCTTCAATTGATATTGGTTCTCCATCCAATAACAAAGTGATGAACTCAGGACCAAAGGTCTTAACCGTTCTGACCCTTTTACTACGTCTCGGCTCAACTTCACTAGGAAGAGAACTAGCAGCATCTTCAACAGTTCTTTTCCCAGAACTTGTTTCTGATTTCTCAAAAACCTTCTCTTTTAGAGGATATACGTTCTCAAAGAATATCGCATTTCTAGATTCAAACGTTGTACCAACCGTAACATCTGGTACATCAGAACGATGAACTAAAAATCGATAAGCGCTACTGTTGAGTGCATAGCCAATAAAGATACAATCAACTATTTTAGGGCCAATTGTAACTTGTTTCGGCAGAGGCACTGCAACCTTAGCCAAACACCCCCACACTTTGAGGTATTTGTATGACGGTTTTCGCCCTTTCCACAACTCGTATGGAGTTACATCCTTATTCTTAAGAGGAATCTTATTCAGGATATAGTTGGCTGTCAAAACAGCTTCCCCCCACATGTTCTGGGGTAACCCTGAACTGATGAGCAAAGCGTTCATCATTTCTTTCAAAGTCCGATTCTTACGCTCGGCAACTCCGTTCGACTGGGGTGAATAAGGCGCTGTCGTTTGGTGAATTATACCACTTGCGTTGCATAATTCCTCAAACGGAGCAACATATTCGCCTCCACGGTCACTACGAACAATCTTGATCTTTCGACCAAGTTGATTCTCAGCTTCGGCTTTGAAGTTCTTAAAAGCTTCAATCGCCTCATCTTTACTCCTTAAGAGATAGACATAACAATAACGTGTGCAATCGTCAATAAACGTAATAAAATACTTTTTTCCACCTCTAGTTTGCACAAATTTTAAATCACACATATCGGTGTGAATTAAACCCAGAGGTTCAGTGCTTCTTTCTACCGAGTGAAATGGTAACTTGGCCATTTTAGCTTCAACACAAATTTCACATTTGTCTTGTGAATTGAATTCACTTATACTTAGCAAATTTAAATTTACTAATCTTTTTATCGCATTTAGATTAACATGTCCCAATCTACAATGCCATAAATCAGAACACTTAAGCAAGTAAGCAGAAGAAGATTCATTATTATTATTAATAACTGGAGCACGGCGCACAACCATTACACTGAGCTTAAAAAGTCCATTGGAGAGGTAGCCCTTTCCAAGGAACTTTCCAAACTTGCTTAAAATAAACTTGTCATTCTCAAATACAAGCTTAAATCCTTTACTAACAAGTAAATAACCAGAAATCAAATTCTTGCGGATGTCTAGGACATGCAGCACATCCTTAAGCTTCAGCTCTTGACCCGAAGTCATCTTGATCACAACATCACCCATGCCGACAACTTTAGAAGTATCAGCGTTTCCCATGTGGACCTTCTTTCCTTCTCCCACTTCCTGGTAGGTTGAAAACTGGCCTCGTTCCGAGCAAACATGGACGGAAGCACCGGTATCAACAAACCAAGCCTTCGGGCTATCAACGAGATTCACCTCGGAGATCACAGCAGTCAGATCATCTTGATCCCAATCGTCGAAATCCTTCTCGACATTGTGAGTAGCTGGCTTGTTCTTCTTCTTTTTGGGCTTGCGGCAGTCCTTCGCCATGTGGCCTGGTTTGTCACAATTAAAGCAATTCCCTTCAAACTTCTTGTTGTGCACCTTCCCTTTGCCTTTGTCATTGGCATTGGGACGAGCACGCTTCTTTGAGTTAGAGGATTCACCCCGCTCCATCAGATTGGCCTTTGCCTCGACCACGATCCTAGACTTGGGATCTTGCTTCTTGTTGTCTTCCTCAATTTGGAGACGGATCACCAAATCTTCAAGAGTGATCTCCTTGCGTTTGTGCTTTAGATAACTCTTGAAATCCTTCCAACAAGGAGGAAGCTTCTCGATCACAGCTGCAACAATGAAAGCAACAGGAAGAGACATACCTTCGGCTTCGACATCGTGCAATATGAGTTGCAGCTCTTGCACTTGTTCAACCACCGAACGAGTATCCACCATTTTGTAGTCCAAAAACTTAGCCACTACAAATTTCTTAGTTCCGGCATCATCAGCACGGTACTTCTTGTCAAGTGCATCCCACAGCTCTTTCGCCGTCTTGATGTTTGAATAAACGGAGAAGAGGCTGTCCCCCAATCCGTTCAGCACATACCCTTTACACAAGAAGTCGCCTTGACCCCACAGGTCAAAGGCAGTGCGGACATTAGCGTCCGTCTCATCTTCAGGAACGACGGGAGCGTCTTCCTTCAGAAAATTTGCCACACCCAACGTAGTTAGGTAAAACAACATTTTTTGTTGCCAACGATTGAAGTCAGCACCGGTAAACTTGTCGGGACGCTCGGCATAAGGTGGCGGCCTTGAGATTGCAGCGAGCGGAGCCATCGAGGAATTGGTGGCGGCAATAGTGGATGACGTGGAAGAACTGTTGGAGCCGTTGGTGTTGCCTGAGGTCGACATCTCCAAGCAAAGGATTAAGTTTCGATAGTTTTAGATTCAATTAGAGTCCAAACTCCTCCAACGTACGTCGAAAACGTACTATCTCGTCTTGCGATTGTAGGAAAATAATTACAACGGGACAGAATTGAAGGAGAAAAGAGCTACACAAAATTTAACTTAATTAGATTACAAAAGAAATAAATAGAAATAACGAACTAACAAACTTGGATTCGTCGAGTCGAGGAAGGCCTCTTTCCGCAAGACGAGATACGCCCCGGCTAGTGCTCACGGTATGGCGTATCGTCTTTCAAAGATAAAACGACGACGTCTCATTCGTAATCAGCACCGAAATAGGAAAGAGCTCCGGCGAACGAAACGAAGTTTGAGAACCGAGCTTTGACACTATAATGCAGCTAGTATGAAATGCAAATGTTTTGACAGAAGTTTGAGCACAAAATGTATCTCTCAAACCTCCAAAAGCTCGACTATATATAGCCACTAGGAGGGACTTTCCAACCGACTCAACCATGATGGCAAGGCATCAATGCCGTCGGTTATGGCAGTAGAAAAGCCACCATTCGGTGGTTACAAGTGAAGCTAAGGCATTAGCCATTAAAATGGCATTCAAAATTGAAATTGAAAGGCCATCACACTGCTACTACTTCCCATGCAATTAAACATCCAATGTTTAATTAATTTGTGTGTTAAAACAAGTGGGCCGATCATTCCAAATAATTAAACAATAGAAGTGTTTAATTTATTATGAATTCGGGAACTCAGGGCCGAGCCCAATTTCTAAACAAAGCCCAATCCAAAACCAAAGCCTACGGCTCACGGCCTGAGCCCGTGCTCATTTCTTCAACGTGGAATAACCACAATGATAAATTTGCCTACAACAAATTCATCTCCAACACACAACTCAAATATACCATTTCTCACTCACCAATTAATGGTTTTGAGAACATGAATATATTCCAATTATTTAATTCTCAATTAAATAATTAACCACCATAAATAATGATATAAAACCACTATATCCAACAATTCATCCATGGGAGACTTGGTTGGAGCTACTGGAATTGAAAACGGTAGATGAGCCCTACATATGTTTTTTTTTTAAGAACCTGGTTCCAGTTTTTATGCAATTAAGAATCGTAATCCTTCTTTTTCTTGGATTTTATTTTTGTAATATTTTTTTTATCAATTTAATAATCTTATTACCAAATATATAAAAAAAATATTTTCAAATTGTAACACCCCGCAAAATCCGGGCTAGAAAAATTCGAATGAATTAAAACTTTTGGATTAATTAGATAGGTCCTTATTCCCGGATGTTTTAAAAGAATAAATTATTTACTTTAAAAGAGAAGATGAAGATATTTGATAAAGATTTAAAAGAATTGATTTCGAAACCTATCAATTGATATTTAATTATTTCGATTATCATATTTATTCACGAACACGAGCATGACACGTTATATATCTATGTGTGAATTATGTGTCTCATATTACGTGATTATAAATGTGATGTAATTGTATGTTGTGAATTATTCGATAATCGAATAATGTAGCAAATAAAATTATCGATAAAGATCGTATGAGATGAAAAAACTAGCAACGAGACCACCTAGAATAATTTATCTAGGTGAGTATGCTTAAGATAATTAAATAATATTCGATCATAACATAATTTTGTTAGTTTAATTATTTAAGCTTGATTTATTTAGAATCCTTCTAATTAATTTACGTTACGATCAAGAGGGCTCGTACCCGAATATAATATACGAGACGAGATGAACTATACGTATGAAAGTATGTGAGTGCCGTGTGAGAGAGAGCAAGAGAGAGATGGACTCAAAGTCACAAGTTGCACCACAATCATTTCATTCTTTCCCCCAAAGTCAAACACCCAATGCATGCCCTCTAATCCCTTACACACACATTTCCCCCCACAAGCAAGCTATCATACCACCTTATTACTCCCTCTCCTCCTCTAATTTTCGCAGCTGCTGCTGCAGCCCACACACACACACACTTCACTCTCCATTCTTCTCCATTTTTGCTCTCAAACACCACCACTACCACCTCCTCTTCCACCACCACTTTTCCGTCACCTCCACCATTGTTATGGACTGTAAGAGAGCTCATCAAGGAGGCTAGAAGGTTCGAGAGAAAGAGAGAGGAGACGTGAGAGAGAGAGAGAGAGAGAGAGAGAGCCAAGAACTTGAGAGTGAGGAGAGAAGAAGTTTGGTATAATTTTCTACCTTTTCTATGGTTTAAATCTCTAGATTTTCTTCTAGGATTTATATATCAAGATGTTATACATGTTATGAGCATGATATACATGAGGTTTCTCGATTTCCATGGTTATATATGAAAGTCTATGGTTAAAAATGGAGATTTATGGTTATATATGCATTCTTGAGAAACATGAAAGCTATCTTGAGATTTTAAAGTGAAAGCATGTTAAATCTTGCTTGATATGAATGATATACATGTTATATGTGTTATATTTTTAAGATCTAGGATATATAGGTCGATTTGTGAAGCTTAGAGTTCGAAAATAAGAAAGATATAAAAAGCCCTAAATTCCAGTTTACTTTTTGTGTTTTTCGAACCAAACGGGCCAGCCAAAACCATAGTAAATGAACTCCATTTGCTCTAAACTTTTAACATGTTGTAGCCTTATATATCTTCTGTAACATATCCAAAAATTAGCCAAATCCATCAACCAAATCGTTCTAGACAAAATAATTTATCCACTGCCCTGTTTTCAGGAACCCTAATCTGCGCCCAGTTTCAAATATTAGCGTATAACTCTTTGGTTATTCAGATTAAGAAAATATGGCCTTCTGAAGAAATGTAGTAGACATCCTAAGATTTCCATAGCCATAAAGAACTTGATTTTTGGACTTGTGGTTTGTCCTCTATGAATTTATTTGTCGGCACCTTGTGCAAAGAACTTCCAGAAATTGAGCAGAATATGTTCTGCCCTTTTTGCTCGAATTTGACGAGCTTATGATTGATGAAAATGTATTTTAACACTTGAATATGTTAATTAGGTCAGTATAGATGATGGTGTTAAAAGGGAAAGTCGATCAAAGATCGTTTGCTATTTTTCCTCTAATTAAATTAATTATCGTTCAAGTATGGAATTATGAAAAAGGGCTTAAATGGTTTTAAAACCTTAAAATCGATTTTCAAGAATTAACATAAATGTTTTAATTCTAATTTCCAGTAAATCATATTAATTTATATTATTATGATTTTATATGTAATTGTTTAATTAATTAAATAAGTTATTTAGTTAATTAATACATATGGGCTTATATGCTTAATTGGGTCTAGAATAAATGTTTGGGCCTTATTATGTGGGCCTTAGTTCCATATATGATTTATTTAAATTATTTGCCCAAGTATGTCGTATGTGATCGATTAACTAAATTAATCGGGTTAAGTGCAATTAATTATCTAAGTAATTAATTGAGTATGAGATGACGTAATTATATAATTGCATTATGTTATTATATGCATAAGTATGCTTACATGAGTTACGTGCCGTCACAACATGACATATGCATTCACATAATTTCAAACTGTGGTTTGATAAACGTTTTTAAAGTTGCATAAACGATTTGGATCACGGATCCGATGTTTTCAAAGGAAAATAATCAAGTCAAAGCCTTGATGGAGTTTTTAGTTCAATAACAAAGACCGGGAATATGATTTGACCTAAGATACTTATAATGGCTTGAACTCTCGATGAATGTAGTCTAAGTGTCTAGATTATATTGTAGGAGATGTTCAACCATAGATCAAAGGAATACGTTTCGTGCTCGACAACCAAGGTGGGTATCCTATTTTCAAGTGTGGGTTAGATTCCCACGAGGTAACATTTCGGGTTATTAAGCCCAAAAGCTTTTTAAATTGATATGCATGCTAAGTGTTTTTATCTCAATTACTTGTGGTTACTTGAGAAACGGTATGCCCGTTTTCTCTTGGCATTGATATGCCAAATTATTCAACGACAATCGGCCTTGAGCTCCGTACAAGCCAAGGTAGTGTACACGGTAAACTGGACATGAGAGGAACTGAAAGACGTTGCCCCCTTGTCTCAGTAAAGGACGGTTCAATTGAGTGGGAGTGGCTCCCCACTAATTGTTCCGGGTTTGGTAACACAAGAATGAGAATTATGAATTGGTGCACCTATATTTTGAGCTTAAGCTCATATTAAATATTTTAAAGAATATAAAGGGGAAAATATTTTCTAACTAATAATACCCTTTATATAAAACTGAGCATGCTATATCTTAATGCTTTTATAAATGTTTTTCAAGAGGGGCATGGAACCACTGAGTGCTTTAGTACTCAGCCCCCTGCATGGTTTTCCCTAATGCAGATTGAGCAAAGGCCGAGACGGAGGTGTGTTGGTATTCAAGCCTATAGATGACGATCACTCGGATCGTCACCTCTTCTTCATTGCATGCACGTATACAAACGTCATCATTCATTTAATATCTACGGACTTAACCGATTCCTGTTATTTTCAAGTAATCGCTTCCGCAGCGCGGGGTCAAAGTCCTCATACTTTGCCCCCAAGACGACCAAGCTAGGGTAATGATGACAATACGATAAAGGTTGTTTTCATAGTATTATTATCAAGTCCTCGATTGTTCAGACTTGTTAATATTTCAGTCGCAGTCGTAAATTGCCCCATTTATTGATGTAATAACGGTTATACCCATGGATTCATAAGTAGCGGTCTGGCAAATCCGCATAGGGTGGGGTGTCAGGTCGCTACACAAATTGAAGTAGGAGAATCTATGCTAAAAATAATACCAGAGACATATTAGTACAAAAAAATTCTCCTAACTGGTTCAAATTAAACCAACTGATTTTTATGACTGGCCATATTATGGCCAGCCAGATTTATTCATTTGGAAATTTAAGTGGACGCAACAAATACTATTGTATTTAATTAGATTCCAAATGTGATAAAGTAGCTGGCTCAACCCTAAATCTCCAAATTTTATTTTTGGCCATTTCCCCATCATTTTTTTATCCAATCACTTAGCAAATTTGTGTGCAACTTCGGAGTTAATAAATAAAATTTAATACAATCAACTTGTGGTCTAGTAGTATTCATCACCCATCTAAGAATGAGCGACCGGAGTTCAATCCTCATTCTCCTTCTCCGATCGACTCCCCCAACTCAAAAAAAAAAAAGAAAAAAGAAAGAAAGAAATGAAATTTAGTTCTACGTAAAACACATATATGGCCGACTTCAACTCTCAACTCACAATTTTCATCTAGACTAAGAAGTGATTCTGTTTCTAAACCACCTGCCGGTGTAGTACATCACAAATTATATCCTACATGCATATTAGTACACCTATCTCTCATATGATAAAATTTTATTAATATAATTTTATATTAAATATTTTTTGAGAGAAATTTTTTTTATTAAATATTAATAAAATATTATCATATGAGAGATGAGTGTACTATATGTAACTTCAGAGTAAAATTTCTCGTGGTAGATGAACTACAACAATAATACTCCCACATGAGACTCACCAAATTAAATAGTACTCCCTCCGTCCCACTAATAACGGCTCAATGCTGTTAGGCACGCAAATTAAGAAAGATGATGATTAAAGGATAAAAAAGAGAGAATGTGATAGGCACAACTTTTTGTTAGAGAAAAATGTTTCCTTATTTAGACTGAGCCATTATAACTTGGACAATCCAAAAAGTAAAGTGAATCATTATCAATGGAACGGAAGGAGTACTATTTATATTTTCTTTATATATATATATATATATATATATATATATGGAGTGGTTCTAGTGAAAATAGCCCTTAAATTAAGAAATAGGAATAAATCTCAACCCTTCATCCACAATAGATGGATGGCTAGATTTGAAGCGGGTCGGATCCGGGTCAAACCGGGTCGGACCCGGGTCAACGGGTCGGACCCGGGTCAACCCGTTGACTTTTCAATTTTATTTTATTTATTTTTTTTTATAGTTCGAAAAAAAAATTTCGAAATTTTTTTTCCGTTTTTTTTAATGAAGTGTGGTGCATCTCAATACACTATGTGGTGCATCTCATTTCATGTTGTGATGCATCTCATTACACAGTGTGTTGCATCTACACATTGTGATGCATCTCATTATACATGGTGGTGCATCTCATTACACATAGTGTTGCATCTCAAAATGCATTGTGGTGCATCTCATAATACATGGAGATTTATCTCATACACTATGTGTGTGAGTATAACTATATCAAAACGAAGGAAAATCTTGGGGTGATTTGGTATGATGAAATCAAACTACTTTTCAAATCATTGTATTCATACCATATCAATAAATAAGTGTTTGGGATTTTTTTTTTTTTTTGTCTCCGCCTTCGGCTCCGATTTTAATTTATAGATAATGATTGTGGCAACATTATATGTTTTTTAGCTCGCTCCGAGACCTTCGGCTCCCCTCGCTCGACTCTTGAAAAAAAATAAAAAATAAAAATAGTGAAAAAGAATATTAAAAAATAAAAAATGGTGCATACCAATACACTTAGTGGTGCATCTCATTGCACAGTTTGGTGCATCTCATTGCACAGTGTGGTGCATGTCATCTGAATCTTAAAAAAAATTCAAAAATTAAAAAAAAAAAAACTTAAAGTCAACGGGTTGACCGGGTTCGACCCGTTGACCCGGATCCGACCCGGTTTGACCTGGGTCAGATCTGACCCTCCATCCCTTGTCTTGTAGATGTATGGTGGAGATCTATTCCTATTTCTTAGATTAAGATTCATTCTTATATGATCCTTTTCCTATATATATATATATATATATATATATATATATATATATATATTTGAGGTTTGAATTTATTAAGTTTAAAGATTAAACTTAGTTTGAAGTTCGAATTTATAAACTACTAATGGCCATGCACTGCAGCTCTAGCTTTGATTAATGAAATAATATTGATTAGACTTGGGCCTTGTCAGAATTAATTAATTTTCAATTATATTATGCGTGACTAAGAATCTTTTTAGAATCTCTATAAAAATCTTTTTTGCTAGTTGTTGTATACTATATAGTATATACTCCCTCCAATCTAATATGTTTGTCTGTTATATATTTTGCAACTTTTTGCTTTTTAATTGACGTTTTGAATTTTTTTTTTTTTTGATAAAGTTAACCTTATTTAATTTATTTTTCATTAATTAATTAAAAATATGACGATTCATATTTCTTTTACTTTTTTCTGATGGATTGGTTCTTCTACTCAAAGTTATCTTTATATAAGACTTGTGTAGTTAAGAATATATTATCATCGAATAAGGTTATGTTGGGTATTTTTTATATTAATTAACGTGTTGGAGCTTAGAAAGACATATAAAATATTTAAGACTTGTGTTGTTAAGAATATATTATCATCGAATAAGGTTATATTGGGTAAATTTTTTTATTAATTAATTAATGTGATGGATCTTGGGAAGACATATAAAATAAATAGGACGTAGTATGTGAAAACCAATATTTCTTTTACTTAACTAGTAAGTAGCCAGTCGAAATTCGACGGGAAATAACTTTATGTTTTAATTTATATGTATATATTTTAAAATAATTTTATATCTTATTTAAAAGTTGTGATATTGTTCGTGTTAATTATTAATCAAACTTAGAAAATTAATTATTTCACGTATCTAAATTTATAATTATGAATGATAATGAATAGGGTATACACATTCATTATGTATTTTTTTTTAAATCTAAATTTGTTTAGAATTTTTCTACACGTTCATTCTAATCTCGGTTAAAATAGTGACTTTACTGTACATACTCGTGTCAAATTCACTCGATAAAAATATGAACACTCCAAGTAAAATTAATTAAAATTAGTAAAAATAATTCTTTTATGTTATTTGAACCGTCTCGTTGGTTTATGCTAAATTACTCGATAAAAATATAAATAAAGTTAATATTAATTAAAATTAGTAAAAATTCTTCTTTTTAAGTATATTTGAACCGTCTCGTTAATCCAAGTAAAATGAATTAAAATTAGTAAAAAAATCCTTCTTTCTATGTTATTTGAACTGTCTCGTTGGTTTATGCTAAATTACTCGATAAAAATCTAAACAAAGTTAATATTAATTAAAATTTATAAATATTCTTCTTTTTAAGTATATTTGATCCGTCTCGTTGGTTCACGCTAAATCGATATCTCTAATATTTGCCAAAATGCGGAAAAAAAATGTTTACATTTTCAAAGTAATATTAATTAAAATTAGTAAAAATCCTTCTTTTTAAGCCGTCTCGTTGGTTTATGCTAAATTATTCGATAAAAATATAAACAAAGTTAATATTAATTAAAATTAGTAAAAATCATTCTTTTTAAGTATATTTGAACCGTCTTGTTAGTTCATGTTAAATCGATATCTCTAATCTTTGCCAAAATGATTCCATATAGCCATGTTGATTACATATATTTATTTAGTCTTCATATGAATTTTCATTTACAAATTTTCTATAGATTATTATATATGAATTAAGAATGTATAAAATAAGGGTTTATAAGAATGCATTTCGAAATTATTATTATTTTAATATATATAATATAAGAATTTAATTAAATAGATGGAAAGATAAATATGAGATGTGATTAATAGATAAACATGTGATATTTCAAGAATATGAAATTAATAAAAATAAAAATTAGAATATATATGAATTAAAATTAGACAAATTACCAGAATAGAGAAAAATCTGAACGGAGCACTGTGGAGGGGGCAGCTTTATTTTCGTATTAGTAATAGAAGATTGGATCCAAAGTAAAATTTGAAAAAAAATAAAAAATGATAAACCAATGTCGTTTGCAGTTTGCATCTAAACATTGCTTGTTTTGTACGATTCATCCCTAATTTTCCACCCATTTAATGCTGGAAAATCTCGTTTATTTACGAGTAACTTAATTTGAGGAAATTTTCGTCTTAATACTGATAGGTTGTAGTTGGTGTCAATTAATTGGCGAAATGTTACATTAATTTTGTAATTAAGGATGGCCAACCTGTTTACAATAGCTAGGATATAATTGCTTTCTATTTTTGAAATTAATGACCAAAAAATCAAAAGTATACGTACCTAACTACAAAATCGAAATTTTAACAATTTTTATATTAGATAGGTTGTATAATTAATGTGGTCATTTTCTTCGAATTATTTATTGCACGTAAAATATATTTAAAACTACTCTCTTCGTTCTTTTATAAGTGTTCATTACCGTCAAATTACACATACCAAATAAATAAAGAAATTTACTTATGTAACCTTATTAATTACCATTATTAATGTATACATACAACTAATTAACAAATTACGAAAAACATTAAATAAGGATACAATAAGAAGAATATCATTATTTTACTCTTAAATTTTGAAATATGACACTTATTTGATAACAAAAAATTGAGATAAATGGAACACTTAAAAAAGAACGGATGAAGTAAGTAACATGATTCCAAATTCTAGCAATTTTTAAATGGACACGTTAAAGTTTTAATAATTTTCCATTTATTTCTACCAATTATTAATTGTAGCCAAGAAAACCTACAAAATCAAAATAGTTAAAGTTCTTTGACTTTGACTACAATATTTAAACTGGTATTCGCCAAACTGCGATGCGACCTCGAAGTTATAACATCCTCAATTTTTGTTTCACCAATCTCAATATTTGTCTATCGGAGGGTTTTACTCCACTCCAAATAAGGATATGCTGAAATTCTAGTCGACATATCTAAGATCTAGTGACCTACTTTCTGGTGTCTTATCTCGAGAAATTATATTCTATATGAATCATCTCTTACATAATAATATTTTAATATTAATATAATTTTATTATGTGATAGGTAAGTATACAAACTATATGTACAATCCTAATAAAATTTCCAAATAATCTATATCATTTCTTAATCATATTTTATGTATTATAGTAGGAGTATTTATTAATTAAGAATCATTATACTCAATTATCGTATATAGCTTTTAGCATTTGATTTAAATTTTATTATAGTTAGTAAGTGAGGGTAGATATATCCATAATTAATTATGCTATATAATTTTTTGAACTTCAATTTAAATATTACTTATAATTCATTAGATAATACTCCCTCCGTCCAACTAATTTAGTTCCCCTTCAATTTTCACAAAACTTAGGAAAATGCATTTAATATGCTTTGAAAATCATAATATATATATAAATGTTATATTTTACCCTTATTTAATACTCCATATGTCATTGTCACATTTTTTTAAATAAGGTCATTTTAATAAAAGAATATTTTAATTAAAATCTAATTAAGAAAATGGACTATGTTTTGGAACACCAAAAAAAAAAATAAGGAACTAAATTTGTGGGACGGAGGGAGTATTAATTTATATAATTATAATAAATATTATTAAAATAAAAATAACAATTACCAAAAATAGTACAACAACATTTTGAACCAAGAAAAGAAAACGCCACTAAACGACATGTTTACATCCGTAATGCCACGCGACTTCTTACTTTAGACTATGATCACAAAAACGTTAAAAAAAATAAAAAATAAAAATAAAAACTACGGTTTTTCACACACAGTAGACGCCGTCTCCGTTGACGGCAGCACACCGGCGCTCTTCTTCCTCAATGGTATCACACAAAGTCCTCCCCCTAGTCTCCGGCAGACAAACAACAAACAGCGCACAAACCGAAATCGCAACCCCAAAGACGCCGTAAGACAGAAACCCGTTCTTTCTGCCGGCGGCCACCAACACCGGACTTAGGGCGCCGCCGAACACGAGCGCCTGCCGCACCATCGACACCGCCGAGTTCCTCACGCACGTGGGGAACAACTCGAGCGTGTATATCAATACGACGTCGAAGGCCGTGCATGCGCAGAAAAAGGAGAGCAGTTCCAACACAATCTGCATTCCCTGCCAGCTCACCAACACGCAGCACACGCTGCAAATCCCGCTCATCACGCACAATCCCAACACCGAACCCTTTCTGTCCAGTTTTCCGATCAGCATGAACGTGAAGAACGACGCCGGGAATTCCGACAGCGCGTTCAGCGTCACGCTCAGGTAGAGATTTACGGAGAGGTTGCCGAGCCCTAACGGCATGCCGTAGTAGATCATTCCGATGCCGAATCCCACCACCATCATCGACACCAGCCGCCGGCACGACCACCCTCTCTTCACCAGGATCTTCGCCGCCGAGAATATGTCGGTTTCCTGCGATTTCTCTTCCCACTCGCCGCACCGCCCGAAGAAGCTCTGTGTTAGGCTGCTCCGGTTAGTCGGCGCCGCCATGCTTCTCAGTGTTTCCGCAAACTCTTCTCTCCGGCCCTTGATAAACAGCCATCTCGGAGATTCTCGGACTAGAAAGAGAAGTGAGAGTGAGTAGATTACTGAGGGAACACATGTCCAGATATACACCAATCTCCACGAAGAATCTCGCGCACAGAATGCGATAAGCGGTAGCGACAGAAACCCCAGAGTAAAACATACGAACCCGATGATCCCCATGTTTTCTCTCCACTTCTTCCCGACAAGCTCCGTCGATAAAACCAGCGCGCACGTGCCGATGGTGGCGCGGCCGAAGCCGCTGACGAATCGCAGCGCGGTGTACATCCAGACGCCGGTGGAGAACGCCGTGAGGACGCCGGTGATGGACATGAGGAGGCTCGACAGCACCAGCATATTCTTCCGGCCCAACGATGAGTCCGCCAGCGTGGCGAGCGCCAAGCCGCCGACGAGGCAGCCGAAGAAGAAGGACGAAGCCGGGAGGCCTTTTATGATGGAGCCGGCGCACTGGAGGGACCAGTCCGATATGATGGATGCGTTCGGCGGCGTGTCCCATTGCCAGACGGCGGCAGGGAGGTGGCAGAGGTCGGCGGCGCTGCTGCATGAAGAAGATGATTGATTGGTGGGGATGCAGCTCCATTTGGGCTCGGCGTCTGTGAAGACGCTGATGAATGTTTGCTGGGCGTCGAAGAACCAGGCAAAGGACACGTAGGATGCTTGGAATATGTGTTTCCAGCCGAAATCGCCGATGCAGTGTTCGATGGTGTCGTCGAGGGAGGAGGTGCGGTGGTGCTTCGCCTCCGTCGGCGGTGGCTTATCCGGCTCCGCCGCCGTGACAGTAGTGTGTGAGAGTAGTGGGTGTGGATCCGTCATCGTGATGACGTGTATTGATTGATTTTGATTTGGTGTGCAAATTTAAATAATTTACGTGTATGGAGTGTTGAATGGTGTGGCAGTGCTGAATTTATGTAGTAGGGCGGTTGCACAGTGTATATTTCACATCGATAAGAATTTGTATTTTGTTTTAAGGAAATGTGATTAGTGCAAAAATAAGTACATATAATAATCTGATAAAGACACGTCTTATTCTTAGACAGTGTGTTACCGGGAAAACAAGAGTATAGTATATTACACCCTTATGTTTTCTCTAATATGCATAAAACACCCCTATATTTTTTAAATTGCATAAAATATCCTTATGTTTTACTAAATCATGCACACTTGCCCCTCCGTCTACTATCGTTAATAACGTCATTCGAAAAAAAACGAGTAAAATGCATAATACACCCCTATGTTTTCTAAAACCTGCATAAAACACCATTATATTCTTAAAATTGCATAAAACACCCTCATGTTTTAATAAATCCTGCAGACTCATCCCTCCATCTACTACCGTTAATGATTAATTAACGTCGTCTAATGATGTTCAATTCTTAGAAAAATTAAGGAAAAGAAGAGAGGGCATCATCCATTCTGATGAAGTGTGTTTTTTAATGTGATGTATGAAGAATCATTTTCTTGAACAATACATTTTTTGTCTTGAATAGGATGCAAAATATTGTTATTGTAATTGGTACATACTTGGCTTTTGTTGGTTTTTTGTCCGTAGGAATGTTGGTGGGCATGTGCCAAAAACAATATAATGGTCCGTAGGAATGTTGGTGGGCATGTGTATATATATAAATACATGTAAGTTTCTCAAAAAATATAAAGTTGAACTTCATGTATATATATAAATACAAGAGTCGGACCATGTATTAATGGTCAGTAGTAGAATTTCATGGATGAATTATATATATTCAAATTTTGATTTGAGATGGAGAGATGCTTTGAATTTTATTAAATTTTATTTTGTAGCAGTCTATGAAAAAGCATTGATAATAGGAAGAAAGTCTTTTAACTACAGATTTAATATTAATATTTTTTTAGAATTTTCGATTTATAGTCTAACATAATGCTAAAAGATAAATCAAACTATTTGTTCAAATGTGTAAAGGAGCAATGAAGAGGAGTATGTTATTTAATAGAATGTTTGGGGGTATTTTGGACTATTTGCACATCTTAACAGCATAAAAATATGAACTAGTTGCATAGAGAGCGAGTGAAAGCCACGCTCCGTTACTTATCACGGATTGGATTTTTGGTGCAGGGTTTATGAATATATATGGGTGTTTTATGCAATTTAAAGAATATATGGGTGTTTTGTGCAGATTTTAGAAAATATAGGGGTGTGTCATGCAATTTACTCGGGAAAACAATCTGGCTGCACCACATAATACAATATACTCCTAGTATTTCACTAATCCTTGGACTTATGTCAAGCGTAATAATTTCATGGCCATATATTAAAACTGATTAGCAAAATTTATGAAATATATATGAGCGAGAGATAAATCTAGTAAGGAGGATGTGCTGGTGCCACCACATCAATATATACTTTGGTCATATTTCTCTCTCTAAAAAAAAAATTAGAAATCATATTTCATACTCTTAATTATATCCATTGGATTGGACTGTCGTGTATTTCAATAGTTTCGTAAGTACTCACTAAAATCGATTAGTAAAGTTTGGAAAATTTTAAACAGTATACATGGTGCAATGAAGGAACAGACCATGTGATATTTTGGTGTCCTATATATAGTGTATTCTCTCTTTCCGTAAAAATTGTGGTCTTATTATTATATTCATCTGTTCACAAAGGATGTGGTCTTTTTTTTTGTACATTACCCCTCCTACTCCCTTATATTTTAAACTTCACAATAAATCAAAAAGTGAATCCATTTCTTCACTATAACAAACATCTACATACTACAGTATTTCTTAAAAACTCCACGCCACAAAATCCACACCACAATTTTAGTGGACGGAGGAGTGCAATTTTAAAGTATATATATATATATGTATTTAGTAATAATTATTATTAAAATATAAAATTTATCAAATAATTAATCCCAATAATAAAATAATAAATGTTACTAATAGATATCAATAAATATGAAATAAAACATTTTTAAAGCCAATAATAAATTAATTAAAAATAGACAAAAGTTTAAAATTTTAAATGGACAACAAAATATTGTGTGGGTGAACTCATGCTACGGTGTATGACAATAATCTTATAGCTGATACAGAAGATGAATACAATTTTTTTTTTAGAAAGGTCTCACCTATAATTTTATGATTTGAATTGAATATATATGTTTGGGTTTCGATATTAATGCTCACTCTGTAAAAAATCAAATCGACAAGATCCTCTTGTTCACACCAGGCCATTTATGAAAACTGGCGCACTGGATCTCTTTTATCAATACCAGCATAGCCGACGTCTGTATAGTAAAAAGCATAAAGATATTATACTTCCTTCAATTTTGTATGCGTGTGTTAGCCTAGTGATAATGTGGTTAATGTCTTATCGATAGATTGGTTAATGCCCGAATCCAAAGGTCTCGGGTTCGAGTCTATCGTGACACGGTCTTTAAATTTCATTGCCTAATATATCAAAAAAAAAAATGTGGAATGCAAAGGAGGAAAAAACAAGTAGTTTCCAAATTCCAATCATCCTTTAATATGATACTCGATCCGTCTCAATAATGCAGTCTATTGTTCATTTTCTCTATGTTCTAAAATTATATTTAGTCGTCTTATTATTTTTTTTTACTGAATTAACATTAAAAATTATCATTTTTCATAATAATATTACTACCCCTGCAGTGGCAGAGATCTTGTAAATTAATAATTTTCTTTGTAGGTGAATAAATGAGAGTAGAAATTCGTGTGTCTATATGGGTAGGGTTAGGCATGTCAATGGGCGGGGTGAAGAGAGGAGAGGCGGCCGCGTGGGGTGGTAGGTAAAATTGTTAATTAGGGTTTTAATTTATTTTTATCTGATTTTTGTCAAGGGCAAAGCTTGTTTTTTTTTTTTTTGACTTGTGAAAAGAGGAACTGTAGAGATTAAATTGGATACATTTCTGATAAAAATAAAATTTATTACCGCGTGAATCTTTACGAAAAGAGATCACAAAGTCGTTATTTCACATTATAAAAATGGTCATCTTTCATTTTTCTTTAAAGTGGATAGAATGTGTCTGATGGTCCATGAGCTGTGTCTTTGGTGTAGAGGGGGGGTGAATACATCAAAGATAAAGTTCTGGAAACTTTTGCAAGTTTAAAACAGAGTTGGTGAGCTCAGTTATGAATCCAGCTGAGGGGAGTCAGCTGGGCAAATAACTCAGCTGTCGGTGCGAAATGTGGTGGTTTGAAAACTTAGCTCGGTTGGTTAGAAAAACTCAGCTTGAAAAGATTATCTTTATGTTTTCGGCTTAGTCAAGTTGTGCAACTTTCAGCAAGACACAGCTGTCTTTGGAGAGCAGCTGTGTATGCAGTTTTAATAAAATATGCAATAAGATGATAAAGTTAGTATTAAAACTGAAGATAAAGAGAAATAAAGAACACGAAATTTTTACGTGGTTCGGAGTAACACCTCCTACGTCCACGACCAGATTCACTGGTAATTCACTACCAGTTGGTTTTCAAGTACCAAGCAACTTCACAACTCTAACCCGAGCTATGTTCCAACAGTTTGCGGGCACTGTCAAGCCTAACCTTCCAGTTTACGGGTACTGAAAAAACCTTACAGACACTGGAATTTCTCGCTTCAAACAAGCGTAACCTTGACCTAACCTTTCTGGGTAAAGAGGGGTTTGGTTTGGGGCTCGTTCAAGATCTAGGCATAACATACACAATAAATTCTGCCTAGGAATCAGACGAAAAACTAAGCAGTTTCTAGAATAGAAACACTTTAAGATAAAGTGTTCTTTGAACTATGTAGAACTGCTTGAGAGCTTTTGAAGGCTTTGAGATTTTTCAGAGAATGAAAGCTTGTAAAGAGTTTTTCATTTTTGATCCTGAGGTTGAAGACGGGTTTATATAGGTAGAGATTCAAGACTAGCCGTTGGAAGAGCCGTTTGAATCTTACCTACTCTTCTTAAATTCGATATCTGCCGTTGGGCGATTCTGCACCTGTCTTCATTTGTGTCACATCCTAGGTTCTGAAGTCTAGGATGTTGATTCGGCAATCTCTCATTGGTTGAGGCATGTTGACTTCCTCTGACACCGAGATCTTCTGCCTCTGGAGCTGACTTTCAGAATCAGAGCTGGATTGGGCAAACTGACTTGAAGTGATGTCTTCAGAGTTAGTTCCCTTTGTTCTGTACAGCTGAACCAGCTGTCTTGAACTCAGCTCGATTAATCTTCAGGTTGATCTTCAGCTGGATCCTGCCCCGTTTTGAACTCAGCTCAGCTGGAAAACACAGCTGATAGCTGACTTCTGCTGTAAACACAGCTGGGTTGTCTGCTGCCTTCTGCTTTCGCTGTCTTCCGCTTCCTGAACCTGTAAACCTAGAAAATCTAGAGCTCAAACAGGCGAGCTGGAAAACACTACTTAGGTTGAAGCGATCATCTATTCGGTTGGAGAATCAGTTGGGTTTTGGTATTAAATCAAAACTTCATAATTTTCCCAACAATTTCCCCCTTTTTGATGATGCCAAAACCTAACTGAGACAACTTATGACGCAGAGAAAATTATGTTTTATTAATGTAAAAAAAAATTACATCATAAAACAGGAAAAAGAAAGAAAGAAAGACAATTCTTCAGTCTTCAGTCTTCAATCCCAGTTGGCTGGGTCTTCTCTTCTGCATCCGCTTCTTCTTTCTTTTGACTCGTTTCTTCTTCAGCTGATTCAGCTGGTTCCTCTAGCTCAGCAGTTTACCTTCTTTGTCTCATTCTCTTCCCCCTTTTTGGCATGATCAATCAAGGTGGGAGATAGACAACATCAGCTGATGCGATGTCTTAGATTGGCAATACTGTGGTTTTCAGCTCTGAGCAGCGAGGTCTGGAGTCTCGGTGGCTCAGCTGTTGCATTAGCTGGCTCTTATTCAATAGCATAAGCCTCAGCTGTGATTGCAGACACATCGTCCTTGGCTTGTTTCAGCTGTGGCGGTCCAGCTGAGTGCTTGGAGGTATGAGTTGGTACTAGAGATGACATCTTCTGAGTAGGGCACAACTTCATTTATTGCAATTTTGCTTCTTCAGACTTCATTAGATTGAATGAGAAAGTCTGATTCAGCACTTGAGGGACTTGAGTATTCCCCTTTCACTTCTGAAGTTGTGGGTATGGGGTTCAGCTCATGTTTTCATCATTCAGCTGCAAGTGATCATCGGCTGGATGATGTTTTCCACTTGAGCTTGGTGCAAGGGCTTGAGCTCCAACTTCCATGAGTAGATCTCGAAGCTGGTGTTCCTGTTGAGCTGAAGAACATTTAGGAGAAGGCGATTGAAGTATTACATCTGTTGTGGGGTTTAAGCTTAGTTGACCAGCTGGAATACGTCGTTGCGGCGTTGATGATGACGATGTTCACGCAGGCGCATGAACTTCTTCTCCACCGTAAGAAACCACCGCTTGTGGGCCTTCTGCTCCTCGGAGAGTAATTACGAATTCTCTCTTAATGTCAGCTGGCTTCCCGGCTGACTGACTGAGCACCATTGACTTGAGTCTTCTGTTTGAAGACGGTGCTTCAGCTTGTTTTGTCTCCTCAAGTTGTTTCCGATTCCCAGCTGGAAAGGAAGTAGATGCATGCTGCTTTGTCTCTTGCATCTTTTTCTGTGCCTCCTGTGGCGGAGCAAGAGCTTTGACATAGCTGCTCTTAAAGACTCCGTCTTTATCAACATCTCGTCCAGTTCTGTGATGTTGATTTTCGCATCCCAGGGAGTTATATGTCCCGTTCTCTCTTTTATTTTAAGAGAAACAGTGGGGCGGAGGATGTCTTTTTCCTTTGACATTCCCAGGAAGATTTCTGCAGCTTCATGTTGAATGTTCTTGAGCTTTGAAATTCCCCACGGCATTAGATCGGATCCGTCGATGGGCTTCACCTTCTCCTGGAACTCCGTCTTCTTGAGGTTCCTGAGAGTTAAGCAACTCTCATCTTGAAGCTTTGACAGATTCTTCATGTTTGATTGGCTTCTGGAGATATCTTTCTAGATTCCATGTTCTTCTTCTGCAACTTTTGTTAGTAGAACAAATAATACCAATTGAAGGAAGAAGAAAGAGTGCCGAAAGACTTTTTAGGGATTATGCAAAATTTTGCGTATCTCTTCTATCATATTTATATCAACTTTCTTGATGAATGGACGATCAAGATTTGTAGTTTGATAAGAAGATCTACGATTGGGAGTAATTCTCGCGTTATGTCAGTTTCGAGTTAATGCGCGAGAGGGGACGGTTGGGGCGTTTTGACTTTTGCCTCGAAACTCCCGTGTTTCATTTCTTTGCAGACTTTTTAATTAGGTTTGATTAGAAATGACAAGATATGATTTGACTAAAAATAGAGCGAGTAGGTGTAGTTAATGATGTTGTAAACCTCTCAGCTGATCATTGTAGTCAGTTGATACATCGGTTAAGTGTTTGTGCTGAGTGAACGTTTTTCCAGCTGGTTTCCCCTCAGCTAAATAATTCTTCAACTTAGGCATCTGGCTGAGCTCGATTCTTTCTCGGCTGTTACCAGTGATGTTGATTCTGAATTCCAGCTGTCTGCTTCTATTCAGCTGGGTCTGCTTTCATTCAGCTAGGTGAAGCATCGTCTGGGTTGAGTAATCCAAGTAATCCGCACAGCATTTTGAATCTTGTTTCTATCAGCGGCTTTGTGAGTATATCAGCCATCTGTATGTCTGTTTGAATTTTCTCAACAGTGTCTTTCCTATGGCAAATAGAGAGTACTAGTAGTTCTATTTTTATTCCAGTATCAAAAGAGTAATTTATATTATTACAACAATTATACTTTATAAGATAGTACTCCCTCCGTCCCTGATAAGTGTGGTCCGGAGGGAAGGACACGAGTTTTAAGAAGGATGTTAGGTAGATGTGTAGTGAGTAGAGAATGAGACCCACTTTGTTGTAGTTATGTTACTTTTAAAGGGTAAAAGAGTAAAATTTTAAGTGAGGTCATATCCATTTAAGTAAGGACCACACTTATGGGGAACATACGAAAAAGAAAAGTGAACTACACTTATCATGGACGGAGGGAGTATCAGTTAATTAAAATGTAAATTTAGAAGAAAATATGTCCACTTACATTTTTTTTTTTTTGTTTTGTACCAATTCCAATTTGATTAGTTTACCTAGCATCAATTCATTACCATCACCATCCCCATCATCATCATCATCATCATTTACCAATGAAAAGAAAAGTAGATATGTTAGGACGTTCTTATAGTAAACTCCAATAGTCCAATGTATAAAAAATAACTACTTGCAAACTTAAAATAAAGAGCAGTAAATTTGGTTCACTCATTAATAGGCATATACTGAGATATACTCAATCTAACGGTGGGGGAGGCTCGAGGTTGGAGTAGCAAGGTCAACATAAATATCTTAATTTAAAATAAAAAATAGTTAATATAAATTTTAATTGAGGATTAATAAATCCTAATTGAAAATTAATAAATCATATTCCCTCCATCCACAATATAAAATCCTAATTACCCATTTTCATTTGTCCATAAAAAAAAAATATATTCTATGTTACGTACAATGATACCCTACATACTTATCTATATTTACCTATTTTTGTCATTGATGCACCCACCAAAACAATTAACCCAACACAATCCACCCAAAAAGTGTTATTAACACTATCAATTTGTACTTTTATTCTACTCACAACAATTTTACCAGCTTTCTTAATCTTCTTGCCCAGTACATAATATAAATTTATTTCATGAACGGAGGGAGTAATTAATAATTAATTAATAAAAAAACAAATTAAACAAAAAGAAAAAAAAGTAAAGAAAATCTGCACACGCGCCCGAAATGTGATTGGACATGTGCAATCGATCGTACACGAATTTTTGTGTATAAAGTCATTGATCTTAGGTCTTTAAAAATCGAAAGCGATTGCACGAATTCGGGAAGTTGTACAGTTAATCAAAGTTATAAATGTGGTCAGTACAACTCAATAACAAAGTATGGGTTCTCCACACTTGTCGGATCATTTAATTGCTCCACTATTATTATTACTACAAAAAATTATGTCGATCGTTACGAGTAGAGACCAATCAAATGTTACAACTCATAATATATATATATATATATATATATATATATATATATTCACTATAATATTTGTTAAAACTCATATTTAGTAGTCTACGACTCTACTTGTAATTATTTCGTTTCTCCATTTTTTTATTTTAGGATTATCACATTTGAGAATTTTTCATTCTCCACGCCTAGCCTTTAGAGTATATCCCTCTTTCCGAACTACCCCTCAACCCCCGCCACCATCGCCATCTGCATGCCCATTGGCTGAGACAAGGGCACCCAGGCGGCAGCTTAAGCCCCCACCAATACAAAAAAAAAGGTTTTTCTTACCTTATTTGTTTGGCGTATCGTCAAAAAATTAGGAGAAATTTGAAGAATAGCTCCCTATATATCAACGCGACACTGTTGAACCCGATATTAATTTATTTTGGAATTGGATCCCCTAACTACCAATACTATATATATATTCTCTTCATATTTTTTCTCTCCTTTTCTTTCCCTCTGTTGATTCTTTTGTCTTTCCTTTGCTCGAACCAAACACCTCATTATTATTATTATTATTATTATTATTATTATTATTATTATTATTATTATTATTATTATTATTATTATTATTATTATTATTATTATTATTATTATTATTATTATTCACACTAAAGTTATCATCCTCTTTCAAATATTGGAGGTTCTTCTCCTTTTGAAGTTTATGACTCGATATTTATAGTTTATAATTTAGGGTTTCAAATGTAGCCTTTTAGGCTAAAGATGGAGAAAAAAAGGATAATGAATATTGATACAAAAGTGGAAACATCCATAGTAATCGATGGACAAAATTGGAAGGATTGCACATTGCAGTAAGTCAGTGAGTGTGCTCCACTCGATCATCAGTACTTTGTTTTCCCCGCTCACCTTATTTATTTATTTATTATACGCCAAAATCACACTCTACTCTCCACACACATTACTCAAACTAATAATTAATTAATTGCTTTTTCTAAAGATGACTATACTCACAGTTTTCTAAATCAATCCACTACAGAGTATATATTTTAATCTTAAATCTTGTTTGTATATGTACTACGGAGTACTAATTTGCGTAAGGGTTCGAAAGATTCGAATTCGACGAGTTGTAGGTAATTTTCCATTTTATATGATTTGATTGTTAATTAGCTTTTTTCTTAATTAGTTGTGTTTAGTAATATTTTATTTCAACTATTATGACAATAGTGTTTGTACCTCTACCAATAATGTTAGATTCGAGCTGGTAGCTCAATTGAAGTTGGGAAGTTTATGTAGAAATATAATTGACTGAAGTGTTTTTGAGTTGTGTGAAGACAGAAGTTGGTTTCTGTGCTTCAGTCTGAGCTAGTTCGTTGTGGAACAGAATGGAACAGATCTGAAAGATTCTTTCCATATTTATGCGGATTTTGCGGAGATCTTTTCCTTATTCATGTTTGACGCGGAAAAGATGTTATATTGCAGATATACTTAATTGTTCCACAAGGCATAACTTCAAAGGAAGTTTCCATGGATAAGGAAACTAGGGCAAAGGAGGTGGAGAGCATATCTAGGGTTTCTCAAGACCTATATATATCTACACCAAGATACATTGAAGAGGCTGCCGCTGCTATTGTTCATTATCATAGCGTTATACTTTCATAGTATTTTTATTGTATTCTTGAGAGCGTTTATTTTCATAGATAAACACTTGTAAGAGGGTTGAGTGTCAAGTTGCGGCTTGAACTTAGATTGTGAGTGGTGCTCTTACAATCACCAATTGATCACGCTAGATCGGGAAAGGTGTGAGTGAATAGGCTTCATAAGGTTGGAGATCTGTATGAGTAAGTTCCTTTGTAACTGCAACTTTCGATAATGGACTGGTTCTCTCTTGGGCGTGGCCCACAGACGTAGGTTGATTAACCGAACTGGGTTACCATTCTGTGTATCCTTTTATGGTTCAGTTTTTACTTTGTGTTTTACTTTCTGAGCTAAGTATAACAGTGACAGTTTGTGTTAAAAGCAACGGATGCACGTTTACGTAATTATAATTGGTACCAGAGCGGTACAAAATCTACATGTGTTGATCCAGGGTCAAATTACGCCTTCTGTTGCTGTTTCTGACCAACAATGTCTTCAAGTGGACATGCTGTGTCGAAACCTCCTATTCTGAATGCTTCAAATTATGGATATTGGAAAGTCAGACTGACGGCCCACATTAGATCCATTGATGAGAGTGCTTGGACTACCATTGAATCTGGTTGGAATGTTCATTTACAAGAAGACAACATCACCCCTAAAGATAGAAAAGATTGGACAGAGGAAGAGCGCAAGGAATCTGGGATGAATCAGAAAATGCTAAATGTCATTCAATCCGTTGTAAGTATGGAAATTTTTGCCTTAATTTCCACTTGCGATACTGCAAAAAGGGCATGGGATACTCTCCAAAGTTCTTTAGAGGAAAACAGTAAAGTTAAGGGACAGCGCCTTCAACAAATTACCCCGCAGTTTGAAAGTCTGAGAATGGAAGAATCTGAAGTGATTGGTGATTTCTATGCAAAACTTCTTGCTCTCTCAAATGAAAGTTTCGCTCTTGGTGAGAAAATGTGATGAAAAGTTGGTTCAAAAGGTTCTTAGATCTCTTCCCAACAGATTTGAATACAAGATTGTTGCTATTGAAGAAGCGCAAGACTTATCCACTCTTTCGCTTGATCAGCTGATTAGTTCTTTAAGAACTTTTGAGATGGGAAAAAGGAGTGAGACATCTGACAAGAGGAAATGTGTAGCTTTCGTAGCTCATAATTGGAATCCTGAGTCAGAATCTGAGCCTATGGATGAAGAAAAGATTGCAGAGACCTTGGCTTTGCTGGTTAAGAACTACAGTAAATTATTCAAGAAACTAGGAAAGAAAGGAACATGACAAAGCTCATCAAAGAGAAGCACAGTTAGCCCTCAATTCAAGGACAAAGGTGAAAAATCAGGCACTTTAAAATCTAGTCCGAAATGCTTTGAATGTGATGGATATGGACACATTCAAAGCGAATGTCCAAGCTTCTTAAAGAGACAGAAAAAGTCATATAATATTACTCACAGTGATGACGAGATTGATGATAGTGGCAGTGAGGAAGAATGAGATAAGACTGCAAATGTTGCTACCATTCATTCTTCTAAAATCCAAGACTCTAGCACTTCTCCGGAAGATGAGATCGATGATAGCGGAGAAGATGGAGTGGATGAAGACGAGATGATCAAAAGTTTCGAGATTCTCAAATCGAAGTGTGAAGAAGCTGGAAGTGCAAACAATCAGTTGAAGGAGAAGATCAACGAAGTTATTCGTGAAAAGGACATCTTAAAAGTTCATGTTATTGAAGCTTGTCGAGAAAGAGATAACTTGAAATCTGCCAATGATGCTCTTATTGCAGGGGTTTCTCATCTTAGAGAAGATAATGTGAGAAAAACGAAAGAGCTAGACCACTTCAATAAAGTCGTCAAGATGATGACAAGTGGAACCAAGAAGCTAGTTCACATTCTGGAGACAGGGCAAGCGTCTTCAAGCAAAGCAGGTCTTGGATATGAGAATTACCAATGGCAACCAATTGATGCCAACAAACAAATGACTTTTGTCTATGCCAAAGATAAGGAGTATGGTAATCAGCCAAAAGCTCAACATCAAGGTCAGAAGACAAATTCTGCAAGAAAAGTTGATCCAAGTCATCAGGCTAATATTGCTTATGTTAGCTATGTGTCAAAGGTTCTTCCCAAAAATGTTAAGGAAGCTCTTCAGATTGAAGATTGGATTGTATCCATGCAGGAAGAACTTCTCCAATTCATACGCTGTAATGTATGGATACTTGTTCCTTGTCCCATTGATGTTCTTGTGATTCGAACCAAGTGGATCTTTCGAAATAAGACTGATGAAGAAGAAGTTATTACAAGAAACAAGTCTCGTCTTGTAGCTCAGGGATACACTCAGCAGAAGGGTATTGACTTTGAGGAGTCTTTTGCTCCAGTCACACGCTTAGAAGCTGTTCGATTACTGCTTGGAATGGCTTGTTGTATGAACTTCAAGCTATATCAAATGGACGTGAAAAGTACCTTTTTAAATGGATTTCTTAATGAAGAGGTTTATGTTGAGCAGGCCCCTGGATTTGTGGACCCGGAGTTTCCCAATCATGTGTACAAACTCAACAAAGCCCTATACGGATTGAAACAGGCGCCACATGCATGGTATGAGGCCCTTTCAAAGTATCTCATTTAAAAGGATATACTCGTGAAGGATGAGACAAGACTTTGTTCTTTAAGGAGGATTTAAAAGGTATCATTCTTATTCAAATTTATGTTGATGATATCATATTTGGGTCTGTGTCGCATGATTTGATCCAGGAATTTGTGGATCACATGACCAAGGAGTTCATATGAGCTTATTTGCCGAATTGTATTATTTTCTGGGACTTCAAATTAAGTAATCCGATGAGGGGATATTTATCTCACAATCGAAGTATGACAGAAACTTGGTTAAGAAATTTGGGCTTGAAAATGTCAAAGTTCGAAGAACACCGATGGGCACTTCTGTGAAATTGCACAAGGATAAAGATGGTGTTTCAGTAGATCTATCCTTGTATCGAAGTATGATTGGAAGTCTTCTGTACTTAACCGCAAGTAGGCCAGATATAAGTTTCAGTGTTGGTGTTTGTGCCAGATTCCAGTCTGACCCAAAAGAAAGTCACCTATGTGCGGTAAAAAATATCATCAAATACGTGAAGGGTACAAGTGATTTTGGCATATGGTATGGCAAGGATAGTACTACATCTCTTGTTGGCTTTAGTGACGCTGATTGGGCTGGAAGTCCGGATGATTGAAAGAGCACCTCCGGAGGTTGTTTCTTACTTGGGAATAATATGGTTTCTTGGCATAGCAAGAAACAAAACAACATATCCTTGTCTTTCACCGAAGCGGAATACATTGCGGCAGGTTCGGCATGCACTCAATTGATGTGGATGAATCAAATGTTAGGAGATTATGGAGTGCCATCAGAGAAATTCACTCTTTACTGTGATAACAAGAGTGCAATTGATATCTCGAAGAATCCAGTTCATCACTCTAAGACAAAGCACATTGATATTTGTCATCATTTTATAAGAGAGTTGATTGAAGAAAATGTTCTTAATTTGGAGTTCGTTTCTACTGAAAAACAGTTGGCCGACGTATTTACTAAGGCTCTTGAACCCTCAAGATTTAAATCATTGAGAGCAGTATTGGGAATTTGTTCTCTCTGATTCATTCTTAGAGTAAATCCTCTGCTTGGGGTTCTGGATGGCAATCACGAATGGTGAGTTAATTATTTTTGATAGATGGCGATTTTTCTTGAAGTTGTTTGAATTCTGTGCCAGATAGTATGTTGGCTTAAACTTTGGCTCAGAATGTTTGAATTGTTCAACGGTAAGCTTACGTCATAAAGCTGCCAACGGCTAGTTTCCTGCAGCCGCCTCTATGTATTCCGAGCTGCTTCCGGTTTTGTTTGAATTTTTCGGCCGTTAAAGATAAGGATGATATTTAAAGGTAATATATATCTTATTCCTAATTTATTGGGATACGATTCTATTTTTTTTGGAGAGGATTTTTCAGCCGCCATATATTTTCTTTAAATTCTCCACATCGGTGTCTTTGAGCATTCATTCTCGCTCTCGCTTTGTGATTACTTTCTCTCAAACCCTCGTTGCTGCTTATTTGTAATCTTTCCCCTTCTCTTCCATGGCATCCGGTCGTTCTGCTGGTTCCAGAGATTCTCAACGATTCTCTGATGATTCTGTAGAGAGAACCTTCTCTGATGTTTCCGATGAGTCAGATGCTCCTCGCAGGGAGAGAAAACGAGCCATCTCAGAGTCTTCTTCTGAGAAAGAGACATCCCTGAAGACTCTATCTCCGCCTCAGGAGGTTGCTGCTGACTCCGATCATGAAACGGTCGGAGAAGAGACGATGAATACACCTCTAGTGGTTCTAAAGAAGAAGATGAAAGGCACACCAAAAGTGATGAAGGTTATTCCTCAAAAGCCTGCTCGTTCCGAGTCGTTGTTTCGCAAGCCCGCCGGTTCCCATGGCGGATCTCGCCGTGAAAAGTCTCAATTGTCTATTCCGAAGGTGATACCTGTTTTTGAACAGGTTGCTGAGAAATGTGGTGCTGCTGGTGTTGATGTTGGTGAGAAAACACCGTCGGTTGAAATTACTGTTGATGTCCAGGCTCAGAAGCAAGATTCTGTTTCAGTGGTTGAGCCAGCAAAAAAAGTTGATGGGTCGAAGAAAAAGAATTTGTTGGCTAAAGGAAGTGCTCGAAAAAATCCTGAGCCTCAGAAGCCGAGAAAGAAAGCTAGGGTTATTCTCCCTCCCCTACAAATTCGTGAGCCCAATCCTGGAAAGCATACGAGTTCTCAATTGCTGAAGTAGACTTTGGAAGAAGCTGCCAAGGTGGGGAAAGGAAAGGCGAAGGTGGACGATCTCCCACCTAGAAGAAAGAGCACTCGCAAACAGAAGCTTGTGGTTGACGTTGAGTCCGGCTCTAAAAATGTTCTGGATAGTGATGCTGGAAATTCGAGGCAAGCCACTCCTCCTCGCTCTGCTGGTGTTTCAAGAGCGCCTATTCATCCCCATGGTGGATCTGATCCGTCTGTGTTCAAGAGAATGCATTTGTTGATCGAGAAGTCAGCCTTGATCAAGCTGCAAAAGGGCTGACTAGTGGTTTTTATAAGAAGTGGCCAATGAATGGTAGCATCAGTGGTACTCACTTGTCGATGAAGTATGCTATTTTGCATAAAATAGCGGTGGTTAATTGGGTTCCCTCCGGTCATACCTCTACGGTGGGAAAAGAATTATGGATAATTCTGTACAAGATTGGTATGTTTGAAGACTTCGATTTCGGGAAGTTGGTGTTTAATCATGTTTCCAACCACGCTGATGATTTGAAAAAGGCGAAGTGTTTGGGTTTTCCCGGTCTGATTTTTGGAATTGTGCAGTCACAGTTTTTAGATGTGGTTCGTGATGGTGACATCTGGAGTGATGAACCTAAGCCTTTCAGGTTCAACAAGAAGCTGTTCAATGTGGTGACTCACTTTAAGGACATCTCTGGTCCTGCTTTTCATGTGAAGCCTCTGTTCAAGTCGTCTGTGCCAGTCTCTGAGCGTTCCGTGCCTAAAGCTCATGCTTTATCTGGACGCATGCTTCGCGAGCTTCGTCGTGAATTTGCCTCGCTTGGCAAAACTATCAGATATTTGAAGCTGCGTCAAGATTCCATAGCATCCTTGATTTATGATGCTACTGTTCTAGATGTTGCTGCTGAAGATGAAGGAGGACCTTCAAAGGTTTATGAACCTGTGCCAGATGCTGAGCCTGATTTTTCTGGCACATAAACTGAAGAAGAAGAAAAAGATGAAGATCTAGATCTTGGTGATGAGGAATCTGGCTCTGAGAAGGCTGAAGATTCTGAAGAAGATTGCTATGTTCGGGCTATAAATCAGATGAGGAAGACGGGTTATGTCTCTCCAACTTTGTAGATTTGTTTTGGTTTGGATTCCTACCTTTTGTCATTTCTGTGAGATAAAAAGGGGGAGTAAATAATAGTTTTTGTTGGTTTTTGTTGGTTTTTGCTGCTGGTTTTTTGTTGTTTTTGCTGGTATTAAGGAGTGTGTCTCCTTATTTTAGTTCCGCTGCCGTTAAGTAATGAAAGCTTTTGAAGTTTCTCATAATGTTTGCTTGAGGGAGAGTTTCGTTTCAAGAAGTTGAGTTTCAAGATGAAGCAGTTCTTGTTCCCGTTTGAGTTTAAAGGGGAGCTTCATCATCTCCATGTTGGTTCTGCTGTTGTGCGGTATGGAGATCTTTCATGCTCTTATATTTCGGTTTAATGCTATAAAGTTTTGTCTACATAAATGCCAAAGGGGGAGATTGTTAGATTCGAACTGGTAGCTCAATTGAAGTTGGCAAATTTATGTAGAAATATAATTGATTGAAGTGTTTCTGAGTTGTGTGAAGACAGAAGTTGGTTTCTGTGCTTCAGTCTGAGCTAGTTCGTTGTGGAACAGATCTGAAAGATTCTTTCCATATTTATGAGGATTTTGCGGAGATCTTTTCCTTATTCATATTTGACGCGGAAAAGATGTTATATTGCAGATATACTTAATTGTTCCACAAGGCATATCTTCAAAGGAAGGTTCCATGCATAAGAAAACTAGGGCAAAACAGGTGGAAAGCTATCTAGGGTTTCTCAAGACTTATATATATCTACACCAAGATACATTGAAGAGGCTGCCGCTGCTTTTGTTCATTATCATAGCATTATACTTTCATAGTATTTTTATTGTATTCTTGAGAGCATTTATTTTCATAGATACACACTTGTAAGAGGGTTGAGTGTCAAGTTGCGGATTGAACTTAGATTGTGAGTGGTTCACTTACAATCACCAATTCACGCTAGATCGGGAAGGGTGTGAGTGAATAGGCGTCATAAGGTTGGAGACCTGTATGAGTAAGTTCCTTTGTAACTGCAACTTTCGATAGTGGACTGGTTCTCTCTTGGGCGTGGCCCCCCAGACGTAGGTTGATTAACCGAACTGGGTTACCATTCTGTGTGTCCTTTTATGGTTCAGTTTTTACTTTGTGTTTTACTTTCTGAGCTAAGTATAACAGTGACAGTTTGTGTTAAAAGCAACGGATGCACGTCTACGTAATTACAAATAATATTACGGTAAAAAAAATTCTATATTTTATTTAAATATTGCAAATTGCTCATTTCGATTTCTTTTTCATACAAATACACTCTCGTTTAGCAATTTATAAACAAATTAAGCTTTGATTTTTATTTATTTTAATTTTAAATTTAATAATCCCAATATTAGTTTTTATGATATTAGAATTAGAATAAAAAAAAATAATGCCAACGTTGACCGAACATGAGTGATATGCTCACGGAATGTCTTCATAATTAAACATTTCGATTTATACATGCTATTGTGAACGGTACTATATTCCATGACTCTTGTATACAAGGTTTTATACTCAAGAATGTGTGTGGTAATTTGTTCGGTATGAGTTGAATCTATAGTGTTGTAGTTAGAAAAATATAGAAACACCACTTTTTTCCGCACAAACTTACTTATTACATATAGACATTATTATAAACAATTATATTTTTCATTTAACCATTGTAGTGTTGCCGCGCTATTCTATGAAGTACTTTTTTTTTCATGTAGAGGGAATTATGTTATTAATTTTCAAGTACTAATATAATACTATTATATCCGCATAAGAAATAAATACAAATACCCCTCCTCTCACCAATTTTCTTACGATGTACTTGTTTCTATGATCTGTTAATTCTTATTATAATTAAGTACTGGAGAGTTCTTCTTTGATGCTCAAAACACACAAAAAAAGAAAAGAAAAAAAAAATAAAAAATAGGATCTGTGTAGTGCTAATTTTGGTAATGGTAGTACAACTACGATAACCATGGTCCATGTTCGGCTAAAACATGGGATATTGGAAAGATGTCTGGTAAGATATAATTGGCAATGCCAGCATGTCTCCGATCTCAGGCCGGGGAAAGTCGGCGCCACCCACTGCCATCATTCAGCTTGGTATCATCTGTTTCGTAACTATGGCCTATGTTACATCATTCGCTCCACTAATTACTTTATTATTTTAATAGTATTTATTAAAATTTATTATTATACTATAATGAACCATAATTAACATTTATTATAAAAAATAGAATTTTAAAATTACTATATCCTATTTTTAAAATAATCAACCTAATAATTGATTATTTAATCAAAAAATGCAAATTAGTTATAAAAAATAATTATAAATTCTAATTGGATTAATGGATTCTAATTAATAGTCATACAATTAAATTAAAATACTATAAATTGAAATAGAAAAAAAAAAACATTAAAATTGATAGTGCAGCATGAAATGAAACGCCAAAATTGAGATAGAGCGGTTTCCTTAATTTTTAATGATTAACAAGTAACTTACAATTTTTTTGTTTTCCATAAAAAAACATTACGATTCATTAGCAATCGAAAAGGATATGCCATGATGGTGTTGTAGTATGTTTCACAAATTATTATGTTTTGATTGCAATGGTCCCTTAATTGTAGGGACACTACAAAAAGGAAAAACAAAAAGAAAAAAAATGTTGAAGACCGACTTATATGATAAAAAAAAACAACACCACCACCAGGAAGAGGAGACCTCTTTAGTGACAATGATTATCATCTTGATTAAGTTAACGTGACCATGATAATTAATTGGATTAATGCGATATAATGACTACTAATCAAAACGAAAGAATCATCATCTAATTTTTGATTTGGTATTATTTTAACCATATACAATAGTTATGGAAATTTCACCAATCAAATTAATATATTCATCTCTCGTGTAATCGATCAAAGTTAAAGGTAAGGTGGTCCCTCTACTACTGAAAATGTGTTCCAATAGGTCATTGCACTATTTTTTTTTCCCGTAAGCACATGTAAGCTGTAACTATATTTAAAATTTTCATTTAACTAGAATCTACTTTTTTGTGATAAAGAATAGCATGTGCGTGTTATTTGAGGTGTGATAAACTTTGTTCATATATAATAACCTGCGAACTATACAAAAGAGGTAAAATTGCACTAGGAATACCTGCTACGACAAATCTAAGAATCAAGACCATATATGATTTTGATTTTATTAATTTCAATTTGCCTTTCAATTGATCACATGGTTTGTGTCATTCTAGGTGCTTGTTTACATATTTAAATAGTTGGCCATTATTAATGCATGTTAGTTGTTTGTCTAAATGCTTAGCAGGTTTATTTATTCAACATAAGACTTATAGAGAAACCTAGAGGAGATAGGTTGTATATTAATCAACTATCACAACACTTGTAGCTAGAGAGAGAGAGATTGTGGGGTTATGTTTGTGATTCTCCACCTTAGTTGAATTAAAATTGATAGTTAGATTAATATATAGAATAATTTCATTGTTTATTTTGAGTTGATGCATATTCCCTATAATCTGTCTTTTATTCTTAATATTTTTAATACACTTATTTTATTTATATAATAAAAACCCACATCATATCAATCGTGAGCTTGAATAATATAGAAGTGTCTATATATACTTTATTACTCATCGTGTGTTCAAAATAAAAGTCTCCGTGGATACAATACTCTACTTGCTAACTGACTACAATAGCATCGTTTAGTGGCAGTTTTTATTGCTAGAAAATTAGTGATCACCATTGATCACCTCTTAAGTATAAAGACTTATCTAAATAAGAATAAAATACAAGAGTAACACTCATGTCTACATTACATCCTGATCCAACCCAACTCAACCCACCCGATCGGACCCGGGTATGATCCAGTCAACATTGACCAGTCAACGGTCAAACGTTGACTTTTTGGTTTTTTTTGTCTCCGTCTTCGGCTCCGATTTTAATTTATAGGTAATAATTGGGCAACATTAATATCTTTTAGCTCGCTCCGAGGCCTTCGGTTCCCCTCGCTCGACTCTTAAAAAAATGAAATTCAATGTTAGATTCGAGCTGGTAGCTCAATTGAAGTTGACAAGTTTATGAAGAAGCAAAATTGACTGAAGTATTTCTGAGTTGTGCGAGGACAGAAACTGGTTTCTGAGCTAGTTCATTGTGAAACAGATCTGAAAGATTCTTTCCATATTTATGCGGATTTTGCGGAGATCATTTTCTTATCCTTGTTTGACGCGGAAAAGATATTATATTGGTGATATACTTATTTGTTCCACAAGGCATATCTTCAAAGGAAGTTTTCATGTATAAGGAAACTAGGGCAAAGGAGGTGGAGAATATATCTAGGGTTTCTCAAGACCTATATATATCGACACCAAATATACATTGAAGATGGTTGCTGCTGCTATTGTTATTGTTCATAGCTTATACTATTTCGTGAGAGTATATTTCATTGTATCTTGAGAGAGTTTATTTTCAAATATAAATACTTTTGTAAGGGGGTTGGGTGTCGAGTTGCGACTCGAGCTTAGGTTGTAAGTGGTACACTTGCAATCATCAATTCATGTAGATCGGGAAGGGTGTGAGCGAAAGGGTAGCATAAAGTGGAAGACTTGTATGCGTAAGATCCTCTGTAACTACAACTTCTAATAGTGGATTGGTTCTCTCTTGGGCGTGGCCCCTCAGATGTAGGTTGATTAACCGAACTCGGTTACCATTCTGTGTGTCCTTTTATGGTTCAGTTTTTACTTTCTGAGCTAAGTATAACAGTGACAGTTTGTGTTAAAAGCAACGGATACACGTTTACGTAATTACAATTGGTACCAGAGCGGTACACCGAATCTACAGGTGTTGATCCAGGGTTAAATTACGCCTTCTGTTGCTGTTTCTGAGCCACAATGTCTTCAAGTGGACATGCTGTGTCGAAACCTTCTATTCTGAATGCTTCAAATTATGGATATTGAAAAGTCAGACTGATGGCCTACATCAGATCCATTGATGAGAGTGCTTGGACTGCCATTGAATCTGGGTGGAATGCTCCTTTACAAGAAGATAACATAACCCCTAAAGATAGAAAAGATTGGACAGAGGAAGAACAAAAGGAATCTGGGATGAATCAGAAAGCCCTAAATACCATTCAATCCGCTGTATGTATGGAAATTTCTGCCTTAATATCCACTTGCGATACTGCAAAAAGGCCGTGGGATATTCTCCAAAGTTCTTTCGAGGGAAATAGTAAAGTTAAGGGACATCGCCTTCAACAAATTACCTCACAGTTTGAAAGTCTGAGAATGGAAGAATCTGAAGTGATTGGTGATTTTTATGCAAAACTTCTTGCTATCTCAAATGAAAGTTTTGCTCTTGGTGAGAAAATGTCTGATGAAAAATTGGTACGAAAGGTTCTTCGATCTCTTCCAAACATATTTGAATACAAGGTTGCTGCTATTGAAAAAGCGCAAGACTTATCCACTCTTTCGCTTGATCAATTGATTAGTTCTTTAAGAACTTTTGAGATGGGAAAAAGGAGTGAGACATCTGACAAGAGGAAAGGTGTAGCTTTCGTAGCTCATAATTGGGATCCTATGTCATAATCTGAGCCTATGGATGAAGAAAAGATTGTAGAGACCTTGGCTTTGCTGGTTAAGAACTACAGTAAATTATTCAAGAAACCAGGAAAGAAAGGAACATGACAAAGCCCATCAAAGAGAAGCACAGTTAACCCTCAATTCAAGGACAATGGTAAAAAATCAGGCACTTTAAAATCTGGTCCGAAATGTTTTGAATGTGATGGATATGGGCACATTCAAAGTGAATGTCCAAGCTTATTAAAGAGACAGAAAAAGTCATATAATATTACTCACAGTGATGACGAGACTGATGATAGTGGCTGTGAAGAAGAAGGAGATAAGACTGCAAATGTTGCTACCATTCATTCTTCTAAAATCCAAGACTCCAGCACTACTCCTGAAGATGAGATCGATGATAGCGGAGAAGATGAAGTGGATGAAGAGGAGATGGTCAAAAGTTTCAAGATTCTCAAATTGAAGTGTGAAGAAGATGGAAGTGCAAACAATCAGTTTAAGAAGAAGATCAACGAAGTTGTTCGTGAAAGGGACATCTTAAAAGTTCAAGTTATCGAAGCTTGTCAAGAAAGAGACAACTTGAAATCTGTCAATGATGCTCTTATTGCAGAGGTTTCTCATCTTAGAGAAGATAATGTGAGAAAAACGAAAGAGCTAGACCACTTCAATAAAGTTGTCAAGATGATGACAAGTGGAACCAAGAAGCTAGATCACATTCTGGAGACAGGGCAAGCGTCTTCAAGCAAAGCAGGTCTTGGATATGAGAATTACCAATGGCAACCTGTTGATGCCAACAAACAGAATACCTTTGTTCGTGCCAAAGAGAAAGAAAATGATAAGTGCGATGAAGTCACGCATCAAAGTCAGAATCCTAAATATGTTCAACATTCTGACACAAGAAAGCATACTCATAGTCAAATCCAGAATTCTCGTTTTGAGTCAATCAGACAGACTCAGTATTCTAATCATTGTGGATTTAATGATTATTTTGTTCCTATTTGTCACTACTGCAATCGTACAGGTTATATCAGACCCAGATGCAGGTTTTATTTGGCTGATAAAAGGAGGATGATGAATCAAGGCAGAAGAAGATCCAAACCAAGAAGCAACTTCAAGGGTTACGTTGCTCAAACATCTCTCTGGGCACAAACTGACAACATGTGGTATATGGACAGTGCTTGCTCTATCTAAGTATATGACAGGGAACTCCAAATTTTTGTGTAACATCGAAAAGATTGATAATGATCATGTTACATTTGGAGATGGATCTCATTCTAGAGTTATTGGAAAAGGAAGGCTAAACATTCCAGGTATGCCTCCTCTTGAAGATGTATTTTTTGTGGATGGTCTTAAGGCAAATCTTCTCAGCATAAGCCAACTATGTGATGATGGTCTGGATGTCAGATTTACTAAGACCAATTGTCTCATTTCTTGAAATAATGAGAAATATTTAATAGGCAATAGGTCAAGTGACAATTGCTATCTTATTTCTGCCTCGAAGGTCTGTCTGCGTGCCAGTTTGTCTGCGACAGAAAAGTGGCATCAGAAACTGGGACATACCAGTTTAAGAAATATTAAGAAGTTGATCTATGTTGAAGCAATTCGTGATCTCCCCAAACTTCAAATTGATATTGATTCTGTTCGTGGACCTTGTCAGATTGGAAAACAAGTTCACACTGGTCACAAGAAAGTTCTAAGTATTACTACATCAAAGATACTTGGCTTGGTGCATATAGATTTTATGAGACCAATGCCGACAGAAAATATTGCAAGGAAAAGCTTTATTCTAATTTGTGTTGGTGATTTCTAGAGATTCATTTTTATAAAACTTCTTCGAGATAAGTCTGAAGATTTTCAGTACTTCAAGAAATTGTGTCTTTATGTAGAATTGGAAAAGGATACTCCATTTAAGAGAAGAAAGTTTGATGACAAAAGAGATGTGGAAGAACAGACTCTATTTCCTGAACCAAAGTCTAATGTGACTCAGAATGTTCATGAAGAGATTAATTCCTATGTTGATATGATTGATCAAAGGACTAATCCCGACAACGATTCAGGAGGGGAAATTGTTCCAGTTATCACTTCCAATCATCCTATCTTCAATGCTATAGGATATATTAATGAAGGGAGAGTCACCAGAGAAAATCAGATAGATGTGAAGAGTTATTTTTTCAATGGTATTCTAAATGAGGATGTCAATATTGAACAACATTTGGAGTTCGTGGATCCGAAGTTTCCTGATCATGTTTTCAAGCTTAACAAAGCCTGTTATGGATTGAAGCAGGCTTCTAGAGTTTGGTATGAGACATTGTCCAAGTATCTTATTTCAAAAGGATACATTCGTGGAGAATCGAACAAGACCCTATTCTACAAGAAAGACACCAAAGGTATAATCCTTATTCAAATTTATGTTGATGATATTATTTTTTGATCTGTGTCGCAGGGTTTGATCGAGAAATTTGTGGTTCATATGACCAAGGAATTCGATATGAGCATGTTTGCCGAATTGCTTTATTTTCTGAGACCTAGCAGTTCGAGGAGGGGAAATTTAGTTCTCAATCGAAAGATGCCATAGGCTTGGTCAACAAATTTGGACTTGAACATTCCAAGATTCGGAGGACACCAATGGGAGCTTCAATCAAATTGCACACAGATAAAGATGGTGTTTCTGTGGATCAATCTTTGTAGCTCGTAGCTCAATTGAAGTTGTCAAGTTTATGTAAAAGCGAAATTGACTGAAGTGTTTCTGAGTTGTGCGAGGACAGAAACTGGTTTCTGAGCTTCAGTCTGAGCTAGTTCATTATGGAACAGAATGGAACAGATCTGAAAGATTCTTTCCATATTTATGCGGATTTTGCGGAGATTTTTTTCTTATCCTTGTTTGACGCGGAAAAAGATATTATATTGGTGATATACTTATGTGTTCCACAAGGCATATTTTCAAAGAAAGTTTCCATATATAAGGAAACTAGGGCAAAGGAGGTGGAGAATATATCTAGGGTTTCTCAAGACCTATATATATCGACACCAAAGATACATTGAAGATGGTTGCTGCTGTTATTGTTATTGTTCATAGTATATACTATTTCGTGAGAGTATATTTCATTGTATCTTGAGAGAGTTTATTTTCATATATAAACACTTTTGTAAGGGGGTTGGGTGTCGAGTTACGACTCGAGCTTAGGTTGTAAGTGGTGCACTTGTAATCATCAATTCACGTAGATCGGGAAGGGTGTAAGCGAAAGGGTAGCATAAAGTGAAAGACTTGTATGAGTAAGATCCTCTGTAACTACAACTTTTGATAGTGGATTGGTTTTCTCTTGGGCGTGGCCCTCCAAACGTAGGTTGATTAACCGAACTGGGTTACCATTCTGTGTGTCCTTTTATGGTTCAGTTTTTACTTTCTGTTTTACTTTCTGAGCTAAGTATAACAGTGACAGTTTGTGTTAAAAGCAACGGATGCACGTTTACGTAATTACATTAAAAAAGTCAACGATCAACGTTGACCATTGACCGTTCAATGTTGATCGGGTCGGATCATGAGTCGAGTCGGGTCGGATCATGAGTCGAGTCGGGTCGAATCTGACCCGGATGTATGGTACACACGCTGCACACAAGTTTTTGCCAAAATACAATATCCTATATATATATATATATATATATATATATATATATATGTGTGTGTGTCTTTGTTTAATTTCTAATGCATCAAATCTCTCATGTTTTAGTTACCAAACTTTCCCAGCCTCTCTTTAATGCAAGACAAAAACTTGTGTGCAACATCTTTACGGTACATTCGGGTCAGATTTGACCCAATCAGACCCATGATCCGGTCAATGGTCAACGTTGATAGTTGACTTTTTGATTTTTTTTTGATTTTTTTTAAGAGTCGAGCGAGAGGAGTCGAAGGTCTAGGAGCGAGCTAAAAAATATTAATGTTGCCACAATCATTATCTTTAAATTAAAATCAGAGCCGAAGGCGGAAACAAAAAAGCAGAAATTCAAAAAAGTCAACAGTCAAATGTTGACCGTTGACCCGGTTTTAACGTTAACATTTTAGCGCCAATTTTAAAAAAGATCAGTTTTTTTTCAAGCCCTGAATTTTCGTCTAACAGGATGATATCTATTAATATATAAAAACACAGTTTTAACGTTAACATTTTAGCGCCAAATTTTAAAAGATCAGTTTTTTTTTCAAGCCCTGTCTAACAGGATAACTTGCACGTTCTATTTCCAAGTGATCGTCAGTTTTCTTCGTGCAGTTCGCAATAATTTTGAGTCAGTAAATGTTGAATTAAAACCCACGTTCTAATGCTCTCGATAAAATCTCCACGTTCTAATGCTAAAAACAAAAAATCCACATTCTAATTTATCATTTTAAATTCACAAAAAAAAAAAAAACAAAACAAAACCACTAGCTTGCACACAATTGAAACAAATATGGAGTATTGTAGATTTAAATTTAATAATTTTGAATTAATAGCAATTAAATGAATAAATTCTCAATTTCTTTACTTAACATGTTATATTTTGATTCTAAAGTAGAAGTAAATATATGATGTATAATAATATTACAATCGTGCACATATAAAATTGGTGTTAATATGTCAAAGTAGCTTATTTCATATATAGCAATTTTGTTTTTGTTAAAGAATACTCCCTCCGTCCACGAAATATAGGTCATATGGGTGCGATACGAGTTTTAATAAATGTTAGGTAGATAGTATTTGAGTGGAGAAAGGGACCTGCTATAATGAATTGTTGTGAGGTATAAAATAATGAATGTGCGTGGGGCATTGTCCCCAAAAAAAATGGTATAAATATAATGGACATCCCAAAAAGAAAATTGTGTTCTAAATATCGTGGACGGAGGGAATAACAAATTATAAAGTGCTCTCCGACCATCCTAGATGTAAGATAAAATAAAGAAGTTCAGAGACTTGAGAAAAATCTAAAAGTAGTATAGGATATATTAATACAATATTCTTTGAGTTGAAAAATAGAAAATAAATTCATTCCAAATCTTTGAGTACAGTGTTCGAAAACCACAAAGGAAACCCGGACTTCCAAACTTCTACATAATCTAACTCTGTAACAAACCTAGCTAGAGCAAACCATTTGCCTCTCGTTTCATATGTAAGAAGTCTCCCATGCACACATCTAATAATCCTAGCCATCCAAATGGTGTCAAACATATCATCATAAAGAACTTTTTTTTTTTTTTTTTTTGTTTTTTTGTCGTCCATCTCCTTTAAAACACGAACCGATAGTATACAGTATGTAAACACATGTACATGGGCGGTTTTGGGGGAGTGCGGGGTGGGCGACCGCACAGGGCCCCGAAAAAACGAGGGCCCCAAAAATATACAGGTATATATATAATTAAATTATTGAAACAGTAACCAATTAGTCCACTAGTTAAGTGGTAACATGCATTGCTTCACTACTTGAGGTCTCATGTTCGAAACTTGCTCCATGCATTTTCACTATTTTCAAATCTTTTGTTCATTTCCCTCTTGTCTTGGCCTAATCTCTCCATATATTGGATGTTAATTTTACTTTATTTTTTAATTATAGTTAAAGGGCCAAAATTTGATGAGGGCCTCATTATATTATTTTTACTTTTTCTTAGGCCCCTCCTAATGCATAAAAATATTTTAAAGTTTTTATTTTTTAACTATAATTAAAGGATCCCGAAACAGCTAAATCCTTCAAATAAAAATGTGAATCTCATTTCTTAATTCTTATAAAATTTTGATTATATTTTACTTTTTAATAAATTTTGTTTAAAAAAATTAATTATAATTTTAGCTAGAGTGACTATCTTAATTTGTTATTTGATTATCATGTAATTTGATAAAAATAAATTATAATTTATCAAACTATAATTAATTCATAATTTTTTTATTTTTTATCTATAAATAAAGGGCCAAAAATTTTGAACTTACACAGGGCCCACGTTATCCTGGCCCCGCCCCTGTACTAGAGCTAGTTCGTGTTCAATGCAAAGACAAATACCAAAAATATATGAATGCCAAAAGAGAGACAATTAAATTACACTAATCAACTTGCAAAACATGATTCCAATTTTATTATTTGCATATATCATATGTACATATGGGTGCAGTATACTGTGAAATTTCTAAATATGACGGATAGTTATAACCAAGCACCCCACACCAACATGTTTGTAATTAACAGTGTGAAGAATATAAATAAATGAAAATAAAATACTCAAAAATTGGTAACCTACTACTGATGACACACCTACATCTGGGACACAGCCAAAAGAAATAATCCACTATTACGGAACAGAGATTACTCAGGAAATTAACTTACACAAAAGGTCTCCACTTTATGATGTCTATTTCACCCTGTTTACAGCCCCTTTCTCTAGCGTATAAATAAATATCATCACCTTATGGGTGCAAATATCAGATATTAAATTTTATTTGTATTTCATAATTTGTTATGGAAAATATTACTCCAACACAGAGATATTCTTTTAAGTAGATAGACATAAATTATAAGTGACATCGAAATATTGACTTAAATTGAACAAATTAATTAAATACCAAACATTGAACACTTTGGAACAATGCATGACAATCATGAATTTTGAAACAAATCAATGAAGCTCCACGACAAAAAAATAAAATTTTGAAAAATGAATGACTACTTGGAAAGTTGGGAACTAATGTTTTGGGAGACCATTTTAGACAAATATATATATAGATTCCACAACTTAGGTATACTATATTATATTGATTGGGTGGAGTAGGAATGATGGTAAGATTAACATGAATGATTCTTCGTTTCATGAGACGTGTAAATCTTTGCAATGTATATTCCTTAATTAATTAGCAGTGGTGTCAGGCTAATAAATTAAGTTGATCATGTGTACATTGGGAGAAATATTTCTATTATACATACACACTACACTCATCAATCACATGAGATTATTTTAATAATATAAATTATATTATTAAAATAATTTCATATGAGAGGTGGGTGTAGTGTCTGTACATGTATTGTACATTGGATTCTGAAAGGATTAAATATCATTTTATTTTCAATTATATCACAAATTTTAAAATTTAAGTATTAATTTATCTCGACATTTTTAATGTTTATCAATTGTACTCTCTCCGTCCCCAAAAGTGTGGTGCATATTTGATTTGGTGTGAGGTATAAAATATTAGTTGAACCATACTAATATGGGACGGAGGGAGTATCATTCAAACAATGGAATGGAATAACTTTTAAAATTTAAAATTGATTGATGACTTTTGAAGTCTATGGTTTAGACTATCCACCCAAATTTTCGATTTTGAAGTTGGAGGTGTGATGGCAAAATAATTAAGTCGGAGGTATAATCAAGGACGGATTGTCCAGATCATGGATTTCAAAAACACTAAAAAAACAGATGATAATAATAATAGTAATTAACTTTTATTAAAAGTAAAAAATTGATATTCACGCCCATAAAAACATCAGATTTATAGTCAACCTTAATTATAAATGTTTTTAGTTAAAGAGAATTTCGGAAATAACAGGAATTGAACCTTATATCAATTTCATATTTGAATGCACTACCATTTGAGCTACATTCCTTAATTTGTTATAAATGTTGAAAATGCCTTTCGCTACATGGGTCCAAATCGGCTAAACATAAGCATAAAGCATTTGTTGCAAAAGATTTTTCTTGCCAATTTTTATGGGATTTTCGGCTGTCTTGGGAGAACATTTAACTAGTTGTTGTTTTTTTTAAAGGGTTGGTTTTTAATAACAACTCCCCCCGCTGTTTTTTTATAAGATATTTTAGCCTCTTGAACTTATTTTATTATAAGACTTTTTAATATTTCAAAATTGTTTCTCTCTCATATCTAGGGGTGTAAACGAGCCGAGTCGAGCCGAGTATTGGTCTGCTCAAACTCGATTCGATTAAATATTCGCTTGCTCAAGCTCAACTCGAGATCGAGTCGAGTTTCTGCCATCGTGATCGAGCTCGACTCAATCCAAAATTAGCGAGCTCGAGTTCGACTCGTCAAATACTCGATAACGAGGTATTCGAGCTCGAACTCGAGCCAGACTCGTCAAGAACTCAATTATATTTAAATTCAGCTCGATACGTGTTAATCGAGCTTGAGCTCGAGCTCGCTCAAAGCTAATTTTTTAATTTTATGTACAAAACTCGATTATTAGACTCGCGAACAAGCTCGACTAAAACTCGATTTGTAGGCTCGCAAACATACTCGATTGTAGGCTCGCGAACATGCTCGATTAAATACGAGCCGAGCATGTTTGCGAGCCCTGTCGAGTCGAGCAATACGATGCTCGAACTCGGCTCGATAAACTTATCGAGTTTGATTTCATGCTCGAACTCGATTCGATTAGTTATCAAGTCGAGTGCCGGACGAGCTTTTTTCTAGTCGATCGCCGAGTAGCTCACAAACGGCTTGACTCATTTACAGCCCTACTCATATCCCATTAAAATTCTCCAATTTTCAATCTAACCATTAATTGATCTTTCTTATTTTTTATGCTCTTAATCTCTTCGCCTCCAAACATTAATGATTCTGGATTTCTGCGCGGAGTGCTAAAATGCCAAGTAAGTTATACATAAGTATTTCTTAATTCATGTGTAGAGCATGCTAAAACATCTTATAAAAATCGGAGGGAGTAGTTGATTACATAAACACATATCTATTAATATATAAAAACACAGTTTTGGAGAGATTTTTTTAGCGCCATTTTTTGGGTACATTTGTAATTTCATTTGCATAAAATTTTCTGATACTTTTATTGTTGCAAGTTCGGCAGTTTTTATGGAAACAAATTAGGAAGCAGTTTGATAACAACATCAGTTACCAGGTGATATCTATCCCATGTTCGTAAAGGACGTGGGTTTATTGAATTGGCAGTTGCTGAAGGCCATCATTTATATTGATCATTCAAATTACAAAAAGTAAATTGAAATAGCCAAAAAATGATATCTAATTATTTTAATATTTTCTTTTTCTTTTTAATTTTAGATCAATTTAATAGTTGTTGTTTATTATGTTATTAACTTATTTGTAATTTTAGTGAAAACCACATATTAAATCACGAACTTTATCCCATTATGTACTTACATTAATAACACGAACTTTGAAAATTTACAATTAGATACACAAACTTTGAATGTTATGTGATTAGATTTCACGCTCTGTTTTTAAAAGGAAATACTAATAAAAATTCCTTCGCTATTTTTTTTTTAGGGGAAAATTCCTTCGCAATTTTTTTTTGAGGGAAAAGTTCTTTTGCTAATTAATCACGCAACCTTTACCTAGGAATTGTGTTTGAATGGGCCGAGGAGAGCCCATAACAAATCCATTAACAAACTTCTTCAGCCCATCAAATTACTTCATCGATCAATTTGTTTAGTAATACTTCATCAATTTAGTTAGGACTTCTTTTTTTTGAGGTAATTTTTGGCTAGGACTTAGATGTGGTCTATAAGCACAAAAAAGTCTACCAAAATAATATTTGTATATTAATTGGATTACAAAACTATGAAGAAAAAGATAATGGGTTACGAATAGAACTGCACTTTTGTCTATTACCCACAAAACAGATTAATTTGGGTTCTTTGTGTATCCAAACACATCCACTTCCACATACTGTTGTTATAATCTATATTCCAAATTTTATCCCCTCTACACATCACATCTATATAGATAAATTTTTTTTTCACGACGAGAGTATATCGTAGTCTCTATATATATAATATTCATAAAATAAGTTTTATATTATACTCCCTCCGTCCCTAAAAAGTGTGGTGTATATTTGATTTATTGTGAGATATAAGATAGTTAAGCCATACTAACCTGGGACGGACATGAGGGAGTAGTGTAGGAGATTCAACGTGGATTGACAATGATGGATTAGCAACTCTAAAGTTGATTTTGCATTAATTAAACCATGCATACAAGTTACAAGAAACACATTTGGCAATGGGAAAGGCCAGATTAATATTTTTCATGTCTTATTCCATCTTTAATATTGAAAAAGAAAAGAAAAAAATAAAGAAATAAAATAAAAGCTTGGCTTAAAAGGGCAGCTACCAATTGCCGTCAATCCATTCAAATTTCCCACTTGGTGCCGCCTATAACACAATTGATGCAGACTCTCCACCTCTTCCTTTTTCCATTTTTACCTCTTTTTTTTCTATTTTTTTTACCACCAACATTTGCAGTGATTTATGATGTATGTATTCAAAATATACCTCTTATTTTCTTCGGTAATTAAAAAAATAATTGAAACAGTATATTAACATTGAGAATTAGGATGAGAGCGTATGTTATTGCTAAGTGGTGGGAGTAGGAAAGTGTGATTCTATATAAAAGGCAGTTGAAAGATGCGTCCTACTTAGTACCAGATTTGATAGGCTAACTTAATATTTGTCTTGTTTGCCCAACACACGCCAAAACCACTTCGCTAGCTAGACCGGCCAACCACCACTATCATATGAGAGAGAGAGAGAGAGAGAGAGATTTAACCAAACGAAATGGAAGAAACATTTGACTGATTAAAAAATGCATGTGGTGATTTTTTAAAGGTTTTTGTTTATCTAAACAAGAAACTAATTGATTCTTAATCTTTTAATCTTATTTTAGGAGATCCGAACCTTGATGAACTAACTATATTTAGATGCGTGGTTGTTTAGTATCATCATATCATTGATGTTTAGATTGAAGCCGAATTTGTCCTTTCGCCCTTAAAAATAGGTAGAAATACTAAGTTAATTTGTAGGTATTCTTTGTCTTTCATTAAAACATATTAATTGGTATTTTCACAATAAAGACTAAAGTAATCATATTTTTCCAAGTAGCAGCAAGATTGAGCCTTTTTATACACGAGAAGAATTTATTTATGTATTTCAAGTACAACACATGCACTTATGTAAGAAGAACATGACATCCATACACCTTCTATACCAAACTTTATTCTGATTGTAGATAGTAGAATCGATACGCATTGAAAATATCAAATAAAATTTAACATGGGGTGAAATAAAAATTATATCAACTCATCACTCAAACAAGACAATTATTTATAATCGGCCAGTTAGGAGTAAACTAAGAAAGTGTTCGAATATCTTCCCGTCCCATGACAATTCAACACGTGGACTTGATTGGTGAAGCTGATGAGTATTATTCATGTATGGAAAAAACAAAAAGAAGGATAAAAAAACTTAAATTAAAGTAGAATTGGGGAAGCATGGGCCATTGCTATTTGCGGAAAGGGACTTCATTCATCATAAGGCTCTCATTTGGAGCACCATACTTATCTCTATACACATAACCGTAATAAATAGTAATGCAGCAATAAAATAAAAAATAAAAAATCATGGAGCGGCTCAAGAGAATAATAAATTAATGGTATTGAATGAAACGAAAATTTTAAGACAAAAGAAAAGAAAGAATAAAGCGAGAGAGAGAGGCAAGAGGCTCCCGATCCCTAAAAAATCACACACAGATTTACTACTACTATAACTTTGCCCATGGGCAGATGGTCTGTCTCTGTCCCTTAATTTTCTCCCTTCTTACTTCTAACTCAAACACTACCATTTATTTCTTGCCCTCCAAAACTAACTAACCTCTCTCTCTCTCTCTTTCTCTCTCTCTCTATAATAAGCAATTATTTATAAAGTGCAGACAGACTGCAGCTAATTAGTTAGTTACATATATGGCGTCGCGGAGTCGAAGAAATCAGCGGTGGTGTCCACAGCCGCTGACGCCTTTAATGGAAGGTCCCGATTTCGGAATGGAAGATGACGAAGGAAACAAAAAAGAGAGCTCCTGGGAAATAATTCGAGAATGGTTCAGAATACAGAGAAATATTGTGGGCGGAGATAACAGCAGCTTTTCTTCATCAATGTCGCTGTACCCTCCGGCGAAGCGGCAGGATCTGCGGCTGCTGCTGGGGGTTCTGGGCTGCCCGCTCGCCCCCATTCCCATCTCCAACAACCCCGTTTCCGGTCTCCACATCAGGGACATCCCCCTCGTCAGTCAAACAATTACCTGGCTTTTCATTTCGTTGCGGCATTTTCTCGAACGGCTCTTGATTGTAATTTTGGTTGCAGGAGACGTCGACGGCGCACTACATAATCCAGCAGTACTTGGCGGCGGCGGGCTGCTCCAAGCAGCGGCGGAGCGCCAAGAACATGTACGCGTCCGGGATGGTGAAATTGATCCGGTGCGAGACGGAGATTTCGACGGGGAAGAGTGTCAGGACGATGGGGTCGCGGACCGGGGAGAATGGGTGCTTCGTGCTGTGGCGGATGTCGCCGGAGATGTGGTCGCTCGAGCTTGCCGTCGCCGGAAACAAGGTCGTGGCCGGAAGCGACGGTAAGATTGTGTGGCGGCACACGCCGTGGCTCGGCACGCATGCAGCCAAAGGCCCTCAGCGCCCGCTGCGTCGCATTATTCAGGTAATTAAGATGAATTATTATCGCAGAATATAATTAAAATATAGTTTAAGTTTAATTATTACGTACGATGTTTGAATTTGTGAGAATATTAGGCCAAATTTCGATAAAGTAAAAGTTTTGTCAAAGTGAAGATTGCATCAGTTTCGACATTAGTGAAGATCAAGTAATGACAGGCTAATAATGTGACTATAATGTTTTTAGGTAAAACAGATTGAAACTTTGATCCAACTTACTTTTGTCTTTTGTGATTCAAAAGCAATCATATATGGAAAGTGAAGTGCCTAGATATATACTGTATTACTACTACATAGGCTCGTAAATATTAATACAAAAGAAAAGGAAACAAATAGGTACTATGGATTTAATATCTGCGTAGGTATGTACTAATGTACTTTCTCCGTTATTTTATAATTGTCCCCCACCGTAAAATTATACATACCAAAAAAATAAAGAAATTTACCTATGTAACCTTATTAATTACCATCATTAATGTATACATACAACTAATTAACAAATTACTAGAAGCATTAAATAAGAATAAAATTGGAAAAATGTCATTAATTTATTCTCAAATTTTGAAATAGGACACTCATATGGAAACAAAAAATTAAGCTAAATAAGACATTTAAAAAAAAAAGGAGGGAGTATAGTAGTAGTATATATAGGGATACGTGAAATATTATTACAAAGTGCGTGCTTTAGCTATAAGGTCATGGTCTAAAGCCTAATGTCCAGCTGAAAAGCATTGATTACCACATTATCTCAACCACTTTATTGGAATTGAAAAAAAAAAAAAACAATTCTCAACAACCAAGTAACTGATACTATATTGTAATACGAGTGAGTATTATATTTTATTTTCTATTCCAATGTACAAGTACAAATAAGGTGTCACATGCATATCGATAATATCATCACAACCATATATACATTGAAATAGACAAAACAACGAAATACTAAGATTGAATATTATTTATTCCAAAAATTTAAAAGACCAAAAAAAAGGGCGAAGACAATTGAAATAAGAGAGAAAAATTGATACTCACTGTACCAATTGTACATGTAAGCTATATTTTACGTTTTAAAACATGTAAGCTATACCCAATTGTACAAAATTATCCCAAATTCATCTATACAAAAAAAAAATAATAGAATCAAAATATAAAATTGAATAAAACATAATTAAAATATGAAGAAAATAAACATCCCGGGCCTAAAAATTTGTTTTCCGGTTGACCGGAAAACATTTCAAGGTTTACTGGAAAACATTATTTATAACAATTCCGGCCGTGTCATTTTTTTTTCCGGTCGACCGGAAAATACAACCTTTGACCGGAATCTTCCATTTTTTTTAAAACCCATTAGAATTTTACCTTAATATTTTATATTATTCACTATTTAATTATCAATTTCTAATGTCAAAAATCCAAATTTAATAGCCAATCTTGATTTAACATACAAGTCAACATTTTTAGGGTAAAGTAGTCAATTCACACTACAGTTGGATATAGTTTATATGGTTTCAAATATTCAGATATAACTTAGATGTCAAATATCATACCTGCTATAATCATCAATTAAGACTTGAAATAAATAGGAGTGGAGGCAATGAAGGGTGGGGAAAGATGATATGGAAAGTGAGAGAGTGAGAGTGAGAGTGAGAGTGAGAATGTGTATGTAGTGTAGGGCAGATAAGCACGTGATTTGGTGTGTAGTCAAAAAATAATTGCTTATTCTTGGGATTGGGATTGGGATTGGGATTGGGATTGCGGATTCACAAACGCCAAACGCCTAAAGCCAACTACCTCTTGTTAAAGAGCCAAGCGTCAAGTCTCTTCTTCTTTTCCCTTTTCCTAGATCCATCAAACAATCCCACCAAAAAAAAGAAGGAAAAACTAAGTGAATTATATTTCAAATTTGAGCTTTATTATAACTTATTACCAATCCCCAACAAATAGTATGTGATGAAATCATTCTTCTATAGGTAAGGTGAATTGATTACATTGAGTATAATATTTCTTATTAATAAAGATTTGTGTCAAACTGTCTAACGAGCCAAAATATATCAAACAATGTTCTTATTCGGATGCAAAATACAATTTTATGACATTGAAGTGTAGGTGGTGTTTGAATCTTGACCCGTCTCACAAAATCTGTCAGATTGTACAAAGTACTCACCCTTTATTTTTTACATACATACATTTGAAGATATCATCAAAATGAATCATGAATATTACTTTTAGTTATGGACACACACAAAAAAAAAACATTGTTCTTAAATAAAAAATGAAAAAGTAACACCAACTTATCATGATGGGATCTACTAATCATTGGCTAATCATGTGGTAGTCATGACTCATAACCCAAATATTATGTTACTCATTCTCATGATATCATATATACAAATTGGGTGGTTATATGCCGCATACTAAAGTTGTTCCTCGTAGTACTGTTAAAATTCAACTCCATTATCATTTTGAGTCAGCAAATAGATTTGTATATTTAGTTATACACAATTCTTAAAGAGGAGGTCTCTTATTTAAAATTATTATTATTTTAAAAATTAATCAATTAATTAATATTTACTTTATTTCTAATTAATATATAAATCCTAACTATAATCAATAAACTTAACCCTAATTAATTGTGTTTAATTAAATATGAATTAATTAAATTTAAAAAAACAATTAGTCTGTAGAAATATCAGCACGTGTCAAATTTAAATTGTCATTAGTCTTGACATGTATCGGAAAGTAATTAGTAATTGAGGAAAGGAATTAACATTTAATTAACAAAGGTGGCGCATGCATGCAGGGACTGGACCCGAAGAGCACGGCCGGCCTATTCGCGAAAGCCCAATGCCTGGGCGAGAAGCGGATCGGAGACGACGACTGCTTCGTCCTAAAAGTGGCGGCGGACCGCGCGGCGGTGATGGAGCGCAACGAAGGCCCCGCGGAGGTGATCCGCCACGTGCTGTACGGCTACTTCAGCCAGAGGAGCGGCCTCCTCATCTACATGGAGGACTCTCACCTCACCAGGGTGCACTCCGCCGAGAACGACACCGTCTACTGGGAGACGACCATCGGCAGCAGCATCGGAGATTACAGAGACGTCGACGGAGTGCTCATCGCCCACCAAGGGAGAACCGTCGCCACCGTCTTCCGCTTCGGCGAGACCTCCATGGAGCATACCAGGACCAGAATGGAGGAAATTTGGAGGATCAACGACGTCGTTTTCGACGTCCCGGGCCTTTCTGCCGACTCCTTCATTCCTCCCGCTGACATCTTCGATACGGTATCGCCCTAGCTAAATATTGCCTTCATTTTCGAGATCATATGAGCTTTTTTCTTTTTCCTTTTTTCAATTTCTTTCTCTTACAGTCATAAACACTATAACAGAACGGTGTCGGATTATCCGCCCCGATTTCAATACACCATGTATATCTCTAATTAATGGTCTAACTATGCTTGTTTACTACTGCATCTCGTCTCTCTAATAATTTGTAATCTACCATCTATATATTATATTAAAACAGAATTTTTAGCAGTTTTTTAACGGGAAAAGGTGCGAATACCCCCCTCATGTTGGTAGCGCCGGGCAAATACCCCATGAACTTTGCTTAGGTGCAAATTCACCCTTCCCTAAAGTTTTCGGGTGCAATTACCCCCTCGCGCATGACGGAAACTACACTTTAGTTGGCAAAAAAAAATATTTTTGATTTATTTTTATTCTTGTGGATCCTTACAATCAAAACTCAGGCGAAACTCTCTAATAATTTGCAATCCAAGCCAACTATTTGTTGTTGACATTGATGATCTTATATTCTTCAAGTGGCCCGTCATCCTTTTTTGTGCAAATTATTGAAGAACCTCACCTGAATTTTGATAGTTGTGAGCTAGGGTTCGAAATAATTTTTTTCCTAATTTGAGCTTTTAGCACCAATTATGTAGTATATAACCGTTGGAAATTTTAAGGGTCCACAAGAATAAAAATGAATCAAAAATATATTTTTTTCGTCAACGAAAGTGTAGTTTCCGTCACGACGAGGGGGTAATTGCACCCGAAAACTTTAGGGAAGGGTGAATTTGGACCTAAACAAAGTTCAGGGAGGTATTTTTCCGGCGCTACCAACATGAGGGGGGTATTTGCACCTTTTCCCATTTTTAACTATCACATTTGAGTTCTAATTTTATACTATGAATCATGGATCATGGAATAGTACTTATAAAAACAAAACAAAAGTATTTAAGTTATTTTCAACTCTTTAAATTACATATTTCTTTAAATTGAAAGAGAAAACGGAAACCGATTAATTCCTTTTCGAAATGACACACCACTACTTTCGGCCATTTAAAAAAAAAATTATACATTGGTTGAGCCGATTGGAATAGTATTTGCGGCCCTCCTTTTTTTAGTTCAGAAATGAGATGTTGCAGAATGGGCCGAACTAGATGTCATAAATTGTTTCACTATTTTAACTTTTAATACACTCTATTATGAAAATAACAAAATTGTAAGAATATTATTATAACATAATATTTAATGGCATGTTGTGTCCAATTAGTGTTCTACTGTTCTGTTAAGTCTTATCCACAAGGACCACTGCATCGTTCTTTTGTTTATGGATAAATTTTATTTATTGATTATGAAATATGAATTTGTGTAAATTTATTAGATTTATATGATATTATATATTAGATAAAAATAAAATATATAGACAGAAAAGAAATTAAATAAAATTGAAGTTCACTGATGTTATTTATACAAATATATTTCTTAAAGTAACATTAATAAAAAATGAAAACAATAAATTAGATATATAAATAAGTATTATAAAAATTAGATTAATAGAAAATTGCAATTTATATTTTCAGAATTCTCATTCATTAATTTTTTTATTAGAATTATTTTGTACTCCCTCCGTCCACTATAAGTGTAACACTTTGGGTTCGTGATAAACACTCATTTTGTATGGTTTTCATTGATATTCTTATGCATATTTTGATAAGATTATGCACTTTTGTGATATCGTTTGGTTCGTTTTCTTTATTATTGCTACGATATCACGTTTGGGTATAGTTTTATGTGTTTTATGCAGATTTGAGTATTTTGGAGTAGCTCGTGGTCAAAGGGATGATTCGAGATCCAAGTGCAAGTTGATTGGGCTAAAGAATCGTACACAAGAAGCAAAAGATGAGACTAACCATGAAACATATAGTGCAAGGTTTGCAAATTGAGCGATTTAAGAATGAAGTTCAGCTTGTTGGGAGTTCGTAGGCGAAAACGGATCCAAATTCGGAGTTATAACGAAGGAGAACGAGCCGAAACAAGTTTACTACGCAAAAGAGACGAAACCGGCGACCCGGGGAGAGTGGATCGCCGTTTCTGCAATTCTGCCTTATAAAACCTGCAACCGGGACAACGGCCGATGCCCGGGTCACCGGAATAGCCTGTATTGTGTGCGTCCTTTGCCAAATCGGCGAACGAATCACCGATCCGTTGCCCGAGTCGCCGATTTTGCTCCTTAGTGCGTTATTGTGCGATTTTTACTTCCTTTTGGATCTAGGTTTTGACTCCCATCTATAAATAGGTTTTTCTAGAGTAGTTTGAGGACTTTTGCTTCTTTTTACATATTTTTACTTTCTAGATTTCTTGTTAAGCTTTTAGCTAGTTAGTTACTCTTCTCGGAGAAGATTCAAGATTGAAGATTGAAGACATTCAAGACGAGATCAAGAATCCGAACTCCAGTTATTTTAATTAGTATCTTTAATTATGTTTTTCTTTTATTTATTTGTTGAAACCCGAGTTATGAGTAGCTAATTTTCTTTGTTGATCCTAAGGTTTGTAAGACTCGATTGAGATGATGTTTTTAGTTTATTGATTCCAATTTTCCTTTCAATTTATGGTTTGTGATTCTTGGTGCTTAATTCATGTTTAGATAGCTAGCCACTATTTATGCATGCTAGTTGTTCGATTAAATTCTTAGCAGGTTTAGTTGATCAATGGAACTCAAGAATACATGATATGAATGATTATGAGACCTAGTGGAGATTAATTCGTTCATAGGAGGTTATAGATCTTTTGTGCTTTTTGGAGTTAATAAATTATCTTGAGACCTAGAGGAGATAGATACTTTGCGAATCAACTTTTGCATGACTTGTCGAGAGAGAGCTTGTGAATATTTTTGTGATTCCTTCACCTGAATTGAATTAAAATTGGTAAATGGGTTAATAAGTTAATTTCATTGTTGATTTTGAGTCGAAGCATTCCCTAGCTAGGATCAATCGTTTATCCTTTATATTTTATAAATTTGTTTTTTTATCATTTATTTTCTTTTAATTAATTAATTTCTTTTTAAGTTGAAAATAAAATTCCAAATCAAAATAATCAAGAGCTTGAATAGTAAAGAGGTTCTAAATTTTATTTCCCACTGTATTTTCGATTTACAGTCCCTGTGGATACAATACTCGATTTACTAATTATCTACAATTGCACTGTTAAGTTGCGGTATATATTGCTAAGATTTTGAGTACATGATTCTTTTAAGCCACCAACTTTTCCCTTTTTGGATAATAGGCCAATATGTTTGCGGGCTGGCAAAAGTTGGACACTAAGTCTTAAAAGTTGTATTAATAGGCCACTTTTCAGCCCGAACAGTACTCGCAGGCCCATTAATGGTACATTTGAAATAAAATCCATAGAAAATACTCAAGTTTATCATTTCTTCCCATTTTCATCCAGTTTTCAATTTGGAGATAAATCATGCAAAACTATCAGGCCCATCACACTTCTGTATAAAAATTCTAAGCATACCAACTTCATACCTTTTTGACCGTAATGCTGCCGGGTATTTCCACCGGAAGTTTTAGGGACCCCATCCAACCACACGATCGCAACCGATGGTTTCCAGACGTAGACTCCTTCAGCAACACTCAGCACAGTCTTCTTTCGTTTCCTACCCGAGGCGTATGTGTCGCAGCCCGACTTAGAATGAAGATGACCAAGCCGGTGGGTCCCACGACGTACACAATTTATGATTAACCAAAGAACAAGATAACGACCCGGTTATCCAACAAAATCAATCATTCAATGAATCATACTCTCAAGGCAAACTTAAGCTGAATCAAATATCAAACAGCGGCATCAATAATAATTATTTTCAAGTTCAAAACCAAAATAACGAGAATGGTCAAAAATACAACACCATCTCGTATCAGAGTTTTAGCAACAGAAACAAAGTTTATCAAGTCATAGTTTCAATCATCATAATAGGACAACAGTTACTGAATAAGTTCAGAGTGTTGCAGCGGAAAAACATAACACATCTTTGGTTATATGTATGAAGACATATAACCCTGCTCAATATCAACAAAATCTCAAAAGGTCAACAACAAAAGTCCGCCCAGCACACTCTTTTCCCATCCAAGCTAACCTGCACATTTTAGAAATAATATGCAGGGCTGAGTACTTTCGCACTCCGTGGACACATGCCAAAATAATTGAAAACTGCTGCTTAGAGCTATAGATTGATAACTTGCCATAAAGCATAGCACAAGTATTTATATATATTTTAAAAACAAACCTGTGCTTGCCAAAACCTTTTTCTTTCATATAAGTGACTGCAGTCAAAATACTTTTTATGTATGTACCACATCTACTATAACTTTTGAGTGTTGAGAAGTAGGCCTCATTCTCAAACACTTGTAATCGTCCCACCAAAAAGGAAGGCTCCCGATTACAACATAGTGTACACATATCCCACCTTAAGTAGGACCGAATTCGTCTTTCCTTGATAGAGGGTATCATACAAAAACACTTTAAACATTGGCAAGCCAATCAATTTAAAAATCATCACACATATATATAATCATAATATCACATTCTTTATTTCTTTAGTTCAGAAAGCCCACCTGAACTGACGACTTTATCTACCAGCTTACTTCTCGGCTTTTCCTTAATTTATGATTCCGCTCGATCCTTCAATTTAAGAATTAATTTAAATATTAGAGCGAGAAAAGTTTAAATATTAAAATAAGGAATACCGCTGCTATATTTAATATTTTCTTCTTTAATCCGACTTTTCTAGGATTTTTCTCTCGGCAATTAGAAACTAAACTTTTTTTAATTTCTTTTTCTTTCTTACTTAATTTCTTAATCGATAATTAATCGATTATAACTTTAGGACACATTTAAAAACTTATAATCACATATTTCATCATTAACCACTTAAGCTTATCATATCATTAATACTTAAACTCATCATTAACGTATCATTAGGAAAAATAGCTAATATTTTAACTTTTGAGGTTACGAAAGCAACAACTGAAAACAAGTTGAGCAAAGATCAGCTGGATAAATCAAGCTGACTGGAAAAAGACTGAGTTATCTGGAAAAACTAGTAGAAAAACTGAAGCCATTGACCAGTGGAATCAGTAAAATCAATGGCCAGTCAATTGGTAAATCCAATTGTGGTTATTTGGTAAAATCAAATTGGATCCAGCTGACTTAATCAAGTTGGATCCAGTGACTTAATCAAAAATGTTGGATCCAGCTGACTTAATCCAGCAATTTAAACTCTAGAAACTCTAAATTTCAAACTTTGTATTAAATTTCCGAAAAATTCTACGTCACTTAGTTTTTAACGTAGATTCCATTTCTAACATTATTTTCTTCATTAAAAATCAAATACATGTCTTTATTGTGCATATATATTTCTGTCCTTTTTATAAATTAAGAATTAAAATCCAAATTTCATTCTAATCACTTCCAATCATGTTAATTTAATTAATAAGCTATATTTATAGCTTAATCACTTAATTTGATTGGATAAAATAAAAACCCTAATATATATATATATTCGGCCCTTATGATAAATAGGGTACATTTATTTATTTTTATCCATTTCAAATTTCAACATGTATAATTAATATTCTAGAGATTAATTATAATCTCAATTAATCAATTTAAGCTCTAAATAATTATCTTTAATTCATTTTTAAATGCTGAACATTCTTAAAATTATGAAATTGAGCTCTAAAAATTCTAACAAAATTCTCACATACTTAATTAAATATTATGAGCTCAATTATATCATTAATTTCATCATTTAACATCTAAATCAAAGAGTTCCAATTTCAAACCCTAGATATTTCGAAATTTCCACAACTTGAAACAATTATGCTTCTAACATTTAACTCAATATATAAACATGCTTATTAACATCATCTAAACCCATATTGATCATAGAAGGTCAAATTATAAAAACCTAAATTTTGGCCTAATTTTCGGCCTTTTTTATAAATAAAATAAATTGATAAATTCTTGCTAAATTCAATCATATAACATGCTCATAATCATCATAGAACCTCATATAATTCATCAATTCAACTATAGGATCAAAGAAATAAATTTTCTAATTTATTTCATATATATTTCGAAAAATAAAAATTGATGCTAGGATTGATTTCTCAATGATTAAATCATAGAAATGTAATCTAAATTACTCCCTAATCATCATACTTGAAGATCAAATCCATATTACAACATATATATAATTTTCGAAATTTATAAAAATTTATGAAATATGGATTTGATACTAAACCTTGAGTTATTTGCTTAACTAATGAGAAATCTCACCTCTTGAGATGATTTTACTACTACTTCCTTTGACTAATAAATCTTGATTCCTTCTCTTTACTTGTGGATGTGAATCCCCTGCTTAGTGTGTGTTTAAGCGTGTGTTTGAGTGTGTGTATATCGTGTTTGCAGCGAGAGAAATGAGATAGGAAAGATGAGATATGCATTAATTAAATACTAACTTATCTAATAAGAATACATTGAATCTTGCTAACTTACATGCTTAGTCACCCAACATCCTTCATCATTATGTTGGGGACAAGCTTAGGTGGCACCAATTTAGCAATTAAATAATAGGTATTAGTGTTAGTTATTTATCATGTGCTAATTTAGTTACTAATCTTAGATTAATAACTAAATTAATCATTAATTATTAACAATCAAGATTTAACTAAGAGATAATAATTAAGCTTATACTACAAGCTTTATTTCTTAGGAAAAATTATACTTAATATCTTAACTTAATTAATTAATTAAACATCAAATCAATTAATTAAACATTAAGCATAAAAATCTCATTTTAAACGATCAATTAATTCTCTAATTAATTGATCATTCATCATATAAATAATCATAGAGGCTTTAAATTAAAAAGCTCTCGATACATATAAATTTATTAGGGTTTCTCAAACCCTAATATAAACTTCCTTTAAAAATTTTCGGAATTAAAATCCGAAAATTAAATAAATTGCCGGAGAAAATTCATAAATCCCTAGAAAATCAAATACTTCAAAAATGGCACATATTTCACATATAATGCAAATATAATAGCACATAATCATAAACACCTTTAATATTTCATTTCGGATTAACCGAAACGAAAATAAAACTTAATTCATCAAAATTCAGCAATTTAGGGCTGCCGAAAATTTTTATCTGCCTGGACTTAACTTTATACTAAATTCTCACATTTTAAATATTCTAGTTAATTATTTTAATTAATTACTAAGATTAGTTATGAAAAAGGCGGGATACTACAGTATGATAATTATTTTGGTATACAGAGAATAATCAGACACAGGAAAGGATGAGCAAAAGCCCGAACTTTATTTAGGAATTTTATAATATTTATTACAACATAAGTATATCTCCTTTAGGAAGGAGACAGACTTGTTTAGCTACCTATGGTAGCGGAATTGAAATACATTAACTAAACTATACTAGAATATGAACTATAACAATTTTATTTTGGAGAGAGCAGAGAAGATAGTGTGGAGGATTTCTGATGGTTTTTTCCGATAATCTATGCTCTCTTCAATCCTTGTTTATATAAAGGTCTGTGTGAAAGGCCTCCCCCTGCATTATTGCCTCAGATGCTCTTTTCCTTGGCCAGCTTGATTCCACGTGAATGAAGTCCTCCATTGTCTTCCATTATTGAATGAAGACAACCAACTTTCGGTGTGAGGTCCATTTCTTGTGACTAATGGACCACTTTTTCTTTTGATAGTGGTTCTCCTGTTGCTTTACCCATCTATTATTTAGTGGGTAATCACTTATCCTCCACCCACTACTGTCGTTTTCTTTTTAGTGGGTGCTCCAGCTCAGAGTCACATGACTCCACCAACCTGTGTCGGGAATCTACTTTTTTCCCGGGGCCCTGGGCGTCCTTGTTTTTGGCAGCGCCTTGTGCTCTAGATGCTCGTTGGACCGAGCCTTCTCTTTTGCCCTTCTGGGCAAGAACCCCTTCCTGAACTCTGGTTCTTTCTGGTTCTGACAATCTGAACAAACTCGCTCAGACCAATTTCCAAAATGAGCCATGTTGCAGTATTTGCGATGAGTTTCTTTGCTCGTCGCAATCTTGTTTTCCCAGAGCAAGGTCCTGTTTCTTTCGAAAGCTTTCTCTGCGAATCTTGTCGATTTTCCTGTCATAGTGTTTAACAGGAATGATCCGTTCACTGAATTCTGAAAGAATTTGAACGGGAACTTGACTTTGTCCATCTCAGTGAGACAGACCCATAATCCCCATGCTCTTCTGGTAGAGATGAGATCTTCTGGTAATGTAGAGACTAGAGTAGTCTCTTTCTCTGTAGGCGCCTTGATCTTCTCGAGGGCGCGTGTTTCTGGTCTTCGAAGCCTAATATAGTGGAAGGCTTCATGGTTTCCTTTCCCTGCTGGTTCTGGGGCTGCACTAATAAAATACAGCTCCAAAATGTCACCTCGGCTAAGCTGTGGATTGTTAGCCCAGGTATCATACACCGGTTCTTGAATCCATTTAGGTAGATTCTTGATTTCGGCGAATAATGAAGATGTGGTATTAACCGAAGCAAGTGCTCCAAATTCATACCATCTTTTGACTTCGTGTGGATCCAAATTTGGCATCATCCACACCCGAGGGTATTTCCCTAAAACATGAACCCTTATTTTTTCTGGGTTGATTCCCGTCCTTGTATTAAGCTTCTCCCAGTTAGCTTGATAATCCTTCCACGAAGAAGAAACTTCAATCTTATCAGTATTAATCCTAGAAATGCCAGTCATTGGCCTAAGATTAATCTCTCCTTCTTTTTCCCCAGAGGTGCTGGGTTGACATGATGGTTCAGAGTGTGACCCCTGAATATCATCTTTTTCTTGGGGCAGTGGTTCCGAAGATACCACCACCTTAGAACTCGGGCAAGAGGTATTTGAATCCTCTACTACAGGTTTAAAGCCCTGTACTCGAAACTCTTCTTTTACCAAAGGATCTTTGGCCACCCGAAGGATTGGTGTTTGATATGCAGCCCAGAGTTGATCCTGAGACCGTATGCAAGCTCGTATTCTCTCGGTGACTTTCGTCTTGTCGAGAGTTTGCAATCTTCCTGCTTGTTCAGCATTCAGAACACACTCGTCCCACTCTCCCGTTAACATCTCCAGATTTTCTCTGAGATGGCTATGGGCCAGTATTCACATCAGTTTGCTCCATCTCTCATTAGGAAATCTGCAAGAACATTTTCGTGAGATTTCACAATGACAATATCAAAAATATAATATTGGCATTCAGCATGCCATCTAATTAATCTAGCCTTTTCAGGCTTAGATTCAATCTTGTTTCTTAAGAAAGCCTTAACCTATGTGTTATCGACTTTCAAAGTAAATTTCTTTGCAAGTAAAAATAAAGGCCATTTTTTAAACGCCTTTTGGACTGCAAAGAATTCTTTCTCGTTGATGTGCCATCTCACGGCCTCATCTTCTGAGAATAAACCACTACAGTATCTACTGGGTTCTTCTCCATTAGGAGTGATCTTGGTTAAGACTGCTGCCCACCAGTAATCACTTGCATCCGTATACAGGACCAAGTCGTCTTCGTCATGAGGTATCGAGAGTTTTGGGAGATTTCTGCAAACCACTTTTAACTCTTTCATTCCCTGTCGATGTTCTTCTGTCCAAATGAACGGAACATCCTTTTTCAGTAATGTACTGAAAACTTTTCTATGTTTTGCGAAATCTTTAATGAATGGTCCCGCAAAATTAACAACTCCCAAAAAGCTCTGAAGTTGTTTCTTTTCTTTCATATCTTCAGGAAAATTCTGGACCTTCTGAACAATATGGTCCTGCAGAATAATTCCTGCTTCGTCGATCTCTATACCCAGAAATTCCATTTTCCGAGTTGCCACGACTGCATTCTTTTCAGACAGTACTAAACCTTCTTTATAACAAACATCTGCAAAGATCTCAAGATGTTGATATGTTCTTTCATATTTTTTGATGCAATTAAAATATCATAAATATAGACGAACATAAAAGAAAAATAATCTTTAAACAGATTATCCATCTTTCTCTGAAATATTTGAGGTACATTAGCTAACCCCATTGGCATTACGTTCCAAACATAATGCCCCTGTGGAGTAGAGAAGGCTGTAAACCTCTTACTGCTTTTCTCCATGCGAATCTGGTAGAAATCTGACTTGCAATCAAACTTAGAGAATACCTTAGCATTTCTAATGCAGTTAATAAGGTGTTCCCTACTAGGGATAAAATATCCATCAAACTCCAGAATATCATTAATTCCTTTGTAATTAATAACTAATCTGGGTTTACCTCTTTTGATCTCACCATGATTTCTTACCAGAAATCCAGGACTGTTGTAAGGCGAGTTCCCTGGTTCGATCAGCTTCAAATCAAGGTGTTCCTTGATTATCTCCTTTATATCCTGTTGATCTTTGAGATTCATCAGGATTGGCCTATATCTAACAAACTCATATTCCCTATCGGGTTTTACCTTTAGGATTGCTTTGAGCTTGTTTCTATCCCACCATGTCAAAGGATTCTCATTATAATTCCTTTTAATCTTCCTTTTGACATCTTCTAGGGACACCTTCATTTCCTCCCTAATATCTTGATGGGATATTAAGGATTCTTTGAGGATCTGGACTTCTTCATCTCTAAGATCCTCATCTCTAATACAGCTTAGCACTGCTTCGCTGAATCTTCTTTGATCCTTCATATTTGGGTGGCGAAGTCTTCCTTCATCACCACGCTTGCTGCGAAAACTTAATGATATCTGGCGATTAAAAGCCTCATTCAGCCTCTGGACAATGATTTTGTGATCGCAAATGGTTGTAAACACCAATTACCTTCTTTCATTATCATGCATGTATCTTTTGAACATCTGTAGGAAATTGTTTCCTAACAGAATATCTGCACTTGTATCATGGAAATAAATTGGTGGAGTTTTAACCTTATATCAAGGTGTACCTCTGGCTCCGCCAATTAGAATTTCCGTCTCTTTTACTCCTTTAGCCAAGAGCAAAATCTTCTTTGAGAAATCTCTTCCTGCAATTCGGGATAGATCATCTTCTACCTCTGCTGGGAAGACTCCTCGTTTTGCAGTACAAATTCCTGCACCTGAGTCAATATAAGCAGCAAAATATTCTGCCTTATATTTTTCATATAACATCCCAATAGAGATGTATATAGAGAATGGACTTGTCATTCGATTAATAGTTTTTCCCATTAATCGTGATTTCCATTCCATCATCTTTATTTCTCCAAGGTTTGTGATCCTCAAGAAAATCCAAACCCAATAGCAAGATTGCTTCTCTTCCAGCTCTGCCCTTGATCTCCATCACTTTTCCCCCAATCTTCAGGGTACCTTTGTAATGATTGATCTCCGGTTGCTGCAGATGGTAAAGAACATTACAAGGGAAGTTGGTTTCCCACCTTGTAGTGTCAAATTTTACTATCACTTCTCTCCACCCCTCAGGACATTTCAGATTTACTGGAACTTTGTTACTCTGAGATGTTTGAGGTTGTGCTTCTCGAATGAGACTCCGACTCCTCCCATACGGTAAATACATTATTCTGTCTCCTTGGAAGGATAATCTTCCTGAAGTTATCCTGAGACTTTGATCGTGTCTCATGACTTCTCTATCTCGGATTTGAATATCAACGTTTCTTAGCCGAGCAATTTCCACTCTATCGGGACAAACAGCTGTTGTCACCTTGTTGAAGATATCTGGTATCTCAATGAACTTCTTTCCCAGGAATAACTCAGTGTGATGTGAGTTGGAAATAGCATATGATACCTGATAAGTAATGGAGTAAGGCCTATTTCCTTCCTCCAATAAATCCTTGCGTTTAAAGTCCTGATATAGCATCAGGGCTTTGCTGAAATGGGTATCATTAAGATTGTAAACAATCTTTGGATAGATGATTCCGACTACTTATCCTGCACAAAGATCTCCCACAATTGTTCCCAATACGGAATCTTTCAGGTTCCTAACTCTTTTATCGCATATAGCGATATCGATCGGCGTGTGAACTCCGGTAAAGAGAGCCGATTTTAACATCAACTGGATTGCTCCAATATGGATCCAATTCATCTTTTCAGCGACTTCGGGCTTCATCTTTGAAAGATCTTCCCTGATGTCACTAGCTGGAATCAACTGTATCTCCACTTGATTCCCTGTAAGCTCTATAGGAAGCGACATTTCTCGTCTAGAAATTCCATAGACCATTTGTTGTTTCCTGCTCCTTAGATTAAAGTTCGTCAGAACTTGATCTATGTTATTTGCTAAAAAGCCTTGATACTTTTGTATATTCAGACTCTTCTTCATGATTTTGTCAATCAGGTTTTGAGAGAGAGTTGTATGACTGGAGAATCCCGTCCTGTCTTCTTTCTCCTGATGAACAATTTCTGGATCAGTCTGACTCTGATCTAGTTCCATCAGACCATTCTGAATCTTCTCCGCTGAAGACTTCTTCTTGTTCATATATACTCTCATCCGAGGGTATATCTTCGAACTGATATACTTGTATCAGTTCTTGGTAGTAGATGGCATCTTCGATATCCGGAGTGGATTCGAATTTGTTGATACCTCTTCTCTCGTTGTCATGGCAATTTGTGGAAATATGCTCCTTTGCACCGCACGTCCAGCAGTTGCAATTCTTGAAACTTTCATTAACTCTAGTGTGAGTTCTCCTGAAAGTTTTCTTGGCAGGTGTCCTTCCTTGGGTTTTATTATCTCCTCGGAAAGGATACCTATTCCTTGATGGTCCACTCCTTTGGCCTGATTTGTAAGATCTGGCCTTCTGTCTTGACCATCTGGTTCTTGGTTTCCAAGAATTTCTTTTTGGATCTCCACCTTTATGATAGGATTGAAACCTATTTTTCTTGCTTTTCTTCAGCCTCGGTGGTTCTCCTCCAATGATCGTTAGCAGATCATTTTCATCACAGTTTAGAGGAGCATATTTGTTGATTCTCCTAAATTTCTTCATGTTCCTCAGAGCGGTTGCTTGTTGACACCACTCTGAAAGCTTTCGATGTACATATGACATCCTTCTTGCAACGTTTACAGGATCTCCTGGTTCATAATCCCGAATCAGCATCTCTTTCCATGGGCTTGGAAATTTCAGAAAGAAAATTTCCAGTGCAACTCTATCATCAACTTTAGATTGATGTTGATAAAGAGTAAAGAGCTATAGAAACTTGTTAAGCGATTGTTGATCTAGGACTGCAAGTCTTAGATTATACAATGCCATCAAGTATTTCTTTCTCTTTTCTTGATCAAATCCTTCGAAATATCCTTCTCCCAGAAAATGGTTTTTAAAAATCGTTGCCATATTCTGGACATGTTCTGTGAAGTTTTCACTCTCAAGACATGAATTCTTGATGTCCACATGAAAGAATTCCCATGCTATCTTGACAATTCCTGCAAGACTCATTTAGAGAATTCTCACGAATCCTTCCTTGTTCAAATCGAGAGTTGCTGCTGCAATCCTCAGGGCTGACGTCCACTCGTCAATTACGGATTCTCGATCTTTGAAATTTACTCCATCAAGGTCGAGCATTACTCCGTAGGGATGGATAAGATCCAGGGTCGCCTTTCCATAAGGTGTATCCTGCACCTTTGGATGTGGCCTTCTTGCCCTTGTCCTTCTTGCCGCCATGTATGCATCATTTGGGATATGTTGATCATATCTTGCTCTAGTCTGAAAATCCTGGACTACATTAATGGCTCCGGGTGCATTTTGAAAATCTTGTTGATTTCCAATAATGGCTCCTGGTGGAAGTTGATTCACCGGCTGTGGATTTTGGACCACTGGTTCATTTTTAAATCAACCATCGTCATGTTAGCAAAAGATTATGCTAACTCCTGGAGGTCGTCAAGCTTGATTCTTTCAAGATTATTCATCTTTTTCTTTCTCGAATCATTCTTATCAAGGCCTCCATGTTGGGATCCTTTTTGGTTTCTCCCACTGGAAATGGATAAGTGGGTTCATTACCAAAAGGATTTCTCCTTTGACTGGACCGAGGTTGTTGCTCCAGTTTTTCGATCCGTGATTGGATCTCCTTCAGGATATTATAAATTTCATCCTATTTCATAGCGATCTTGTAAAGATCTCGTGGTACACCATACAGGCTATCACCATAATGTTGTACCGTTTCTGTATTTCCCTCAGATCTTCCGATATCTTGGATGAATCTGGAGTGATCTCTTGATAAAGAAGAGTAGATGATACTCCTTTATCTTTCTTTGATTCCATCAGGGCTGTGCAGCATAGAGCTGATTCCAATTAATTCCCAGATGAATCCAATGGTCTTTTCTCATGGCATGTTCTATCTCCCATTCAAGGCAGATACAACAATGGATAAGATCTTCTTTTCTCTTGATTCCTTAGAGACAGGAATCAATTAATTCTTTTTCCTGGTTTTGTTGGATCAGGATATCCAACTGCCTTCTCCAGTGTGTTAGCACACTCTGATATCTTATTCTTCTTTTCTCCAAAATTTGGAGACGTTCTTGGAAATGTCCACACCTTGGACATCCTTCTAGATCCATCAGATATGATTGTTATGATGGTTTCTCCTCATGGTGTTTATCACCTCGAACTGGAGAGTGCTTAGATTTGCATCAAATCTCACTCTTGCCTCAATTTCTTGAATCAAAGGCTCCATGTATTCAAGCCTTTCTCGTACGACTAGGGAGTCGAACAATTCTCTCCAGACTGTCCGTAACATCTGGTTTCTTTCTCTTTTTATCTCCAAATCTTGGAGATAATTCCTGTAACACTCGCATCTCGGACAATTGTCCGGATCCATGTTTTCTTGATGTCTCCTCCGTTAGGATAATACCTAAAGTAATAAATAAAATAAAATTCCCAGATAAACCTAAGGCTCTGATACCATTTTGAAAGCGCAGATCATTAAGCAAAATGCTAGAGTAGAAAAATAACCTTGAGTATTTATAATTTATTTTATCTCAAATATGTAGTTGAATATTTGATCAAAAGCTAGTGAGTATAATGTTTTCGGGCTTTTAATTTACCATTTTCAAAACGTTGTGTCCTATTTTTGCAACTCAAAAAACTTACTGCCCTTTTCTTGCAAGCCCGAAAAATTATGGCCTATATTTGCAAGTCACCCTAAGTTAGCGGCCCATAAAAACTTTTAACTCCTAAGATTTTAGTGATCAGTTCGGCACGAGTTTTAAGAAATGGTTGGTAGATTGGTTTTTAGTGGAGAAAGAGTGATGTGCCCAAAAATAACTAGAGACCTGTTGAAGTCGCTTAATAAAGGTCTCTAACTCTTGTGGATCTTTAGATCTACCTCTTGAATAGGACAGGAAAACAAGAAAGACCTCGCTAGGTCTCCCGTACTCCCAGCAGGTGTCCTGACATAAGTTAGCTCCCAGTACCCGACACTTACACTTTTGGCAGGAGAATTGTTATAGAGGGACAGCGACGGGAACTAATAGGAAAGCATCGGGTGTCCCCGCATTAATGGAGATTCAGACCGCGGCGCTCCTTCACTCCCAAGAAACCCCCTTAGTATAAATACCCCATAACTAATATTCTCTCACTCGGACTCTCAGATTCAAACAAAAACTCTCACCCCTTTGCTACTTTTTACTACTGTTTCATTCCTTTCGCTGATATCCACTTGCCCACACTAACTTGACCGTTGGAGGTGGTCCATCGGAATCAACCCCGGTCGGCCATTCATTCTAGGAATTTAGAGAAGCGCAGACTAGAGCTGGGAGCATACCGCTCACACGTTGTTCAGGCCTCCGATTAGTTTCTAGCAGGTAAAATGGCTTTTCAACTATGATTTTCTCTCGAAATATTTGTTGTGACGTTATTAGTCGCATCAAATGGCACTGTCTGTGGGAAATCCTGAGTTATGACATGATTTCCTCACTTTTATTTCTAAAACCTCGTGAATATCTAGTGGAAGATACAGAGGTGCATGTATTATGGTCTGCTCACTCTTTTGAGAAGTAATTCTATCTCTCAGCGAGCAAAGTTTTCTTTTCTCTTTTTATCCTCCTTTTCTCTTTCTCTATCTTCCGATATTGACATATGTTGGAAAAATGCTTTACGGGGGTTAGTGGAAAATGGTTTTTGGTGTTGAAAGAAAATACTTCAATGGGTTGAAAGAGAATGTTCTGTGAAGTTGAGTGAGATGGTCGAACTTTAAATAAAAAAGAAGAGAGAGTTGTTTCTTTCATAAAAAGCAAAAAGAGGATGAAGCTCCTAATACGTATTTGGCGTTGGTAGTACAACTTTTTATAAGAATAACGTGTGTCGCTATCGTTATTTTCATTTTTCTTTGTAAAGACGTAAAAGAGTTTGTCTATCTTATCAGTGGTGTCAAATCTCGAGAGCGGGGTGTGTACCTTGCCACCGAGGCAAAAGGTTCCAGAGAGTAGGTGTATTAGCACGAAATGCTAAACACCCCTGGACCCTTTAGGAGCTGACACTGAAGTGTTGTCACCTCCCATCCGGAGAAAAGGATGAGAGGGGGGGAGAAAACGTGTAAAACCCAGAGCGGAGTCACGTTACCCCTAGTCATGGATGGTAGAGACGGAACTACTGAGGTGTCGAGACGTACCCTCAAAGTCCTTCTACCGGAGATGTCCATTACGTACCTGAATTGCGCAAGAAAAAAAAAGTTCCCTAGTTACCTAAGGAGTTGTCTTTGTTCAAATATATATATCTCCTGGGAATGGAGAAAAAATCTAATATTTTGCCAATAGAAATAGCAGTTATGGAAAATTCTACAGCCCGAGATCTTCGGGGCCCCTTTAATGAGGTAGTAGGAACAGATGAACTCCTCAAGGACAGAGCTCTCTCGGATCGGTGAAAGAGGAAATGACAGGTCAATCCCAAGATAACGCATCCACACCTCCACGACATAGTGTTACTTACACTATCACTGCCGATCAGCTCAGTGCCATGGTGGACAAAGTTATTTCCAGAACAATCACTTCTCTTGAGAGCTCTGGAAAACGTCCTTCAAGTAATGATAAGAGGAAGGAAAGAGTATCCCAAACTTTAGAAGAACTGTCAGAGGAAGGCGACGAAACTGAAGATTCAGAGAGAGAGTTTGACAGGGATGAATCCCCTGACAAATCCAAAGAGCAAATGGAGACTGAGCTATCTGCTCTGAAGCAAGAGCTGAAAGATTTGAAGAGGATGAGTTCTCAAACTCCTCCCAGGAAAATGGCAACTCCAGGGAAAGACCGGAAAGATGAATAGATCCCCTTCTCTGAAGAAATAAGAATGACCCCTTACCTCCTAATTTCAAACCATTGCATTTCGAATATGACGGATCTTCCGATCCTCAACAGTGGTTCGCCCAGCTGCCTCCCGGATCAGTGCGGTCCTTCAAGAGCTTTAGCTCAATGTTTCTCCATCAATTCGCGAGTGCTCGGAGGCAGGTGAAAACCTCGATCTCTCTAATGGCCTTACGCCAAGGTAAAACTGAGACTTTGAAGCAGTTTATAGGTCGCTTTAATACGGCTGCACTAGAGGTCCCATCCGCTACCGATGAAGTGAAGGTGCAAGCTATCCTCCGAGGCTTGCAGGAGGGTGACTTTTTCAGGTCTCTAGCCAAGAGACCAGCTCTTACTTTTGAGGAGCTGCTTCGGAGGGCGGATAAGTATGTCAACCTGAAAGAGGCCCAGGAGTCCAGAAGGGTAGAAGACAAGACTAGTGCTCCTCGGAAAGATACAGAGAAGAGACATGCTTCTCCAACACGTCAAGAGAGGGAAAGAGAGCAAAAGCCTCGATCATCCCAAGATAGGTTCGAGCAATACACACCTCTCACTGTTTCACTAGTAGAGGTTATGGAGGCTGCCGCCAAATTGCCGCAATTCAAATATCCTAACACTTATAGGGATACACCCCGAAATCCCAAATCCGAGAACTTTTGCAGGTACCACAATGATTATGTGCATGATACCAACTCATGCAGGCACCTGAAGGATCTCATTGAAAAAATGATCAAGACAGTCTGCTGTAATTTGTGAAAAATGAGAGAGATCGGAATACCAAAAGAAAGGAGCCTAAGGGTAAAAGACGAGACTAAGGAGAAAAAAGATCTCCTAGAAATGAAGCCCCTCATCAAAATAGAGGTAACATAAACATGATAACCGGTGGGACGGCCGATGGTGATTCAGGTAGGTCTCGGAAAGCTATGACGAGAGCTGCTTATCCGAGGGTAAATGAAGAGGTCCGGAGGTTAGCGGAGGAAATGGACATTGAAATTGACATCTTAACGGAAATCCCATAAATGAGAGAAGACACTGTCAACATCTACTTTGACCCAGAAGATGAAGTCCACATGGTGATACCTCAGAATGATGCCCTGGTCATCAGTGCTGAGGTTGCGGGATGGGATGTGGCCAGAGTGTTTGTTGACACAGATAGGGCGGCTAACATACTCTTCTGGGATTACTTCCAAAAGATGAAAATCAATGCTGACATGCACCCAGTGGAGACTTCCCTATATGGTTTTGCTAACGGAGATGAGCAATTTAAAGGAGAGGTCTCGTTACAAGTTACCTTGGGAGAAGGAAGTAAATCAAGCACCAAGATGGTGAAATTCCTGGTAGTAGACTTACCTTCTGCCTATAATATCATATTGGGAAGGCCAACATTGAACCTCTTTCAAGCCATAGTTTCGACCTACCATATGAAGATGAAATTCCCAGGTCAAGAGGAGACATTACAAAAAAAACCAAGATTTACCAACGGAATTACTGACGAATTCAAAATTCCTCAGTAAATACCGACGGATTAGTGACGGAAAAAAAGCGGGTCGGCTAAAAAATATTTACCGACAGATTTTTGACGGATATTTAGCGGGGTAATTCGCGCCGAAAATACTGACTGATTTAACAACGGATTTTTCCTTGTTAAAATTACCAACGGAAATATCCGTTAGTAAAGTTCATTATTTATTTAAAAAAATAAAAAATTAAATTTACCAACGGATTTCTATCCGTCAGTAATTTTAATAACGGATTTACCAACAGATTAGTGAGGGAAACTTAGTGACGGATTATGATCCGTCAGTAAATTTGTAAAAAAAATTAAATAAAAAATAATTACTTTTACCAACGGATTTCGCATCCGTTGGTAATATTTTTTATTTTTTTTTCGATTTAAATTTTTTCAGTTATAGATTTAGTGACGGATTTACCAACGGATTAGTGAGGGAAATTTAGTGACGGATATAAAATCCGTCAGTAAATTTAAGGCGGGTCAGATTTAACTGACGGATCCTATCCGTCAGTAAATCTGAAGAGATAAAAAGATAATCATTTCCCCCTCATTTCTTTCCCAATTCCCTTTACCCTAATTTTTTCCAGCGCCTCTCCCGCCCCCCCCAATTTCTTTCACTCGCTGTCTCTCTCTTACTCTCTTTGTCTCTCCGATGTAGTCATCCGCGCCGCCGCAGCCACACAACCCTCGATTTGTCCCGACGCATGTAGTCTCTCCCCCTCTCCCTCTCTCTCCATCTTTATCTCAGTCTCTCTCTATCTCTCAGATCTCTGCCCTTCACCGATTCTCCCTTCCGCCGCACCGTCGCCTGCCGCCACCGTGCATATATCTCACTTTTCTCTCTGAGCCTCTGCCGCGCCAGCCCCAACCTCTGCCCCAAACAGCCACCGTACCGCTTCCCCGGACCACCCACTGTGCCACAGCCCTATCGCCCAACGCCGGTAAGTATCTCTATCTTTCTCAACCGCTCTCTCTCTCTCTCGTTTTCTCAATCTCTCTCTTAATATCGTTCTCTCTTTCAAAGCCTCTGCTGTGCCGCCGCCGACCTCCCCGCCGACAGCCACTGCGCCACCTGCCTTCGCTGGAGTCTAGGGACCTGTGACTTTCTCTCTCTAGTTGGATAGATACCAATATGTTGAGAAGACGAATATTGAATCTCTTTAAATTTAGCTCTTACAATTGTGATTGATTCTTGTATCGTTTAGCATTTTAGTGGAGTGTTTATGATTAAAGTTTAATCTGCGTGAATTTAGGATTTGCGTTTTTGAAATTCCATAGGATTTTATTAGAGATTTGGACAAAATATGTTCTTGGCTAGATATTTCACCGTCATGGAATTCAAGCTCTAGAACCAGAGTAAGAAATGATTTGATTCAAATTCCACTACTGTTCTGATCAGATTTTTGTCTGGAAAACTGGTGCTATAAAGATTTATGCATTGATTCTTGGCAGTTGAGAGCCTATTAACGTTGAACTGAATAGGATAAGGTAACATTTGCAGGCGTTGGTTCTTGTTATGTTCACGTTTCTTGCTTTGCTTGTGGTATTGCTATTTCAATTGCAAATCTTGTTTTTAGCTTCCTAGAGCGCTAAAGCTTAATATTTCAATACTTTGTTGTCATTTTGGGTGAGAATTTTTTGATGAATAGATATGAATTGGTGATAAAGCAGAGCTTACTCCAACTTTAATAATGCTAGCAATCTGAGAGTTGGCACGCTTGTGGTTGTTGTTCGTCATGTATAAGTATAGCCTGTACAAGTATGTTAGGTATTATGCAAGCTACGTTCTAATATAGATAATATTAAGAATCAATGTTAATTATGTTTTATATTAGTAAGATTGATAGGAAAATAATTTTAGCTGAGTGAGTTTTGTAGCATTTTGCGGTGAAGTATAATCTAATTTCTGTGCACTGTATTTGTAGTTTTTCAATCTGGTATGCTATAAGTAATGGCTTCTTTAATTTCACGCAGAGCCCCTTTGGAATGTCTCACCAGCAAGCCCTAGCGCACGTCACTGCTCAGGCGGCATTATCTCACTCTTTCATGCAGATGCAAGCAGAATTTCAACATTCTTCACCCGCAAAAGCCATAGCAAACCATTCGTCCCCTGCACAAACGGAAGCTCTGACACAGCAGAGAAATCCTTCACCTCCTGATTTAGAGAATACGAAGAAAGAGTCTGCTGAAGTTTCACAATATGGAAAAAATGCTGCTTATGTTGGTGGTGATAAACCAGCAAATGATGGTTACAACTGGAGAAAATATGGACAGAAGCATGTTAAGGCAAGTGTTAAGTTTTTTGTTTATAGAGAGAGGTCTTATTGTTTGTTATAGTAGCATGTTGTGTTTGTAATCAACTAATACCCTTGTGCACTGTAAATTTTAGCCTTCATAAATTTTTTGAAGACAAGTTGTTTATGTATTGAGTTAATTAACAAATTTATATATACAAGTTTGATTATATTTCTTGAATTCTTTTGTTTACCGATTTTGATTGTTATATCTTTCTTTATGAAATTTAAGCCAATTTAAAAAAATTAAAAAAAATTAAATTAAATTAATAATCCGTTGGTAATTACTGACGGAAATTCCGTCAGTAATTATTTGTCGGTAAATCCCTCAGACAACGGTTTGTTCGACGAAAATTTAATGACAGACCATCCGTCACTATTCCGTCGGTAATTTATTGACGGAAAAAAAATACGTCAGTAAATCAATTACCTACGAAGCAAACCACAAGGGACTGAATCCGTCGGTAAATCCGTCGGTAATGTATTTACTGACGGATTTTGATAGCTTTACCGACGGATTTTTTCGTTTGTAAAACCCGAGTTTTTTGTAGTGAGAAGTCAGTCGGAGAGGTGACTGGGGACCAGTACACCTCAAAGAAGTGCCACGTGAAAACTATACAGCAGGCTAAATCTGTTTCAAAGAGACCTCTATTCGAGGGTGCACAGCCTCAGAATAAGAAAGGCAAGATCGATGACAGTGATGGAGAAAGTATGGAACCCCGCATACTCCCAAGAGAAGAGGAGTTGATGGTCTTGAAGTTATTTCTAGAGAGGACGGGATTTACCACGAGGATGGGAAAACAGATGACTAACGAAGAAAAGAAGGCCATAATAGCTTATCTCAGGGAAAATGCAGATTTGTTTGCCTTTAGCCCTGCGGATATGGTGGAAATAGATGTCCGCTACATGACGCATTACCTGAATGTGGACCCCAAGGCCAAACCTGTGAAGCAAAAGATGAGGTCATTTAGGCTAGAAAAAGAAAAAGTGATAATGGAAGAGATAATGATGCTCATATAGTCAGGATCCAATACTCCGAGTGGTTGTCCAATGTGGTGATAGTCTCTAAAGGACACGATAGCTGGCGAATGTGCGTTAACTTGTGAGACCTCAACAAAGCCTGTCCGAAGGACCACTACCCATTACCTCAGATAGACCAGCTGGTAGACTCCACCTTAGGATGCGAGTTGTTATCCATGTTAGATGCATATTAGGGCTATCATCAGATCCAGATGTGGTCGGACGACGTGGCAAAAATAGCATTTGTGACTGTGTGCGGAACGTTCGCTTATATAAGAATGCCATTTGGCCTAAAGAATGTAGGGGCTACCTACCAACGGCTGATGGACATGATCTTCGATGGCTTGATTGGAAAAATCATGGAAGTCTATGTGGATGACATGTTGGTGAAAAGTTTGAAGGCCTACGACCACGTAAAAAACTTGGCAGAAGTCATGAAGGTGATACGAAAGCACAACCTTCGGTTAAACCCCTCGAAGTGTGCGTTCGGAGTTAAATCGTGGAAATTTTTGGGATACATGGTAACACCTAAAGGCATCGAGGTGAACCAAGCAAAAGTCAAAGCGATACAGGACATGACTGCTCCGAAAAACATCAGAGAGGTGAAGAAGTTAAATAGAAAAATTACGGCTCTCAGTCGCTACATCTCAAGGTCAGCAGAGAAGAGTTTCCCTTTTTTCAAGGCCCTGAGGAAATGCCACCAGTTTGAATGGAATCAGGAATGTCAGTAAGCATTTGAAGACCTGAAAGTGCACCTGATACACCTGTCCGTGCTCACGAAGCCTGTAACATGAGACATATTGTATCTGTACCTGTACCTGTACTCAGTGATGTGCTGATAAAAGAGGAGACATCCCTCCAGAGACCTATCTATTATGTGAGCAAAGCTATACAAGGCCCGGAAGCTCGATACTCGGTCATTGAAAAAGTAGCTTAGCAGTCATGGTTGCCTCCAGGAGGTTGAGACCTTATTTTCTCTCCCACAAGATCGTGGTGTGGACGAATCTGCCATTCAGATGAATATTGAGCAGGCTAGATTATTCAGGTAGAATGGTGAAATAGAGTATTGATGAACCCAATTTTGTATTCATATTTCTTGTGTCTTGTCTTTTCTTTTTGTGTCTTTATCGAGTCAAAGTGTGTCTGGGAGGACACAGAGTCGAGAGAAGGTGTGCAGGGAAGAACAGGTTGGATGTTGGGCAAATCCGGTGGAAAATCTGTTGTTGAGATGCTGAGATGGCGATACGATGCAAATGGGCAAAGGGCTGGAAGCTTGTAGCTGGGCAACAACGATAACATCAAGTCTACAAGTCAAGAAGCACCTCCCCATATTCCTTAAGCCAATAGAGAGAGTACCCGGAGGAGTCAGGATCTTGGGAAACATGGGAGCAGGACAGGATGAAGACAACGAAGGCAAGATGTGGGTCGAGAAGCAGCAGCAAATTTCTTTTTCTCCAAGGAAGAGGATAAGGATCGAAGATTTGTTTCCTTATCCTAGACAAGCCTCATTAATGACGATATCTACCGAGAAGGAAAGAGGTTCTGCGGAGGTCTTTAAAAGGAAGGAGATGCCATGGTTGGAAGGGTCCTTGCCCTACAAGGATTCCAACTTAACCCTAAAATTCATCGCCTATATATAGGGCCGACCATATCTTGTACCAAGACACGATTTTTTTAGGATTTTAGTCTGCAATTTACTTTGAGAGTGCAAGGAAGAAACAAGTCCTACGGGCAAAGTTTGCTTTTAAGTTTTGTTTTATATTTTCTGCATTTAATTCGTAGTTGTTGGCGAGAAGCCCAGACTTCAGTTGTTGACTTGCGCTGTTGAGCAGTGACCAGTTTAGTTTTTATTCAAGTATGTTTTCTTCAATTCGTTTTATGTTTTCGTTTACTATTATGACTAGCTAAATTTATTTGTTTGGGTTGGAGAAGATGATGTGATCTGAATTACTCGTTCTAAACTCGTGAGATCTAATTGTTTGAGTTTGTCGCATGATTTTATTCCCGAAACACTTAGGATTAAATTTAGACTTAATTGATATTGACATATGCTTGATCACCATCTAGATATTGAGATTAAGTCACGAACAGGAGTTGGGATTAAACTCGAGAGAGTCTCTCGTGCCCAAGAAGGTAGTAAGTGTTGGAGAGTAGTCGGTATTTGATACTCCTTGGCTATCTTGGGATCTTTTGTTCTTAATGCCTTTTGGGCAGCAGCGTTACTGAAGTGTCTTCATGACGTTGTTGATCGAGAGAAGAGATCTTTCCTTCTGGACAAGATCTGTAAAATTGAATAGATCTAGGCTTAGAGTATTTGAGTCGTGACTTCGTGACCAAAGGGCTCAAATTAATCTTTGTTTAAAAACAAAGTGATAAAATCTGTTAATTGAATATTATTGCATCGATGAACGAGTAAGAGTAATAAGGATCATTGATTCGAATCCAATTCAAGCATCTTTTGTTATTTGATAATTTTCTTTGTTAAGTTACAGAATCTTGAGATAAATCTCGACCACAACACCCATATTGAGTACCATCTGAAGGATAGACTACGTCGGTTCCCTAGGGTTCGACCCCACTTGCCATAGCTACGCCTTGATGGGCAAGAGAAGAAATTTATTTGCGCGAAGTGTGAAACGACGCCTTCGTCAAGTATAGAACTCAGTGAGTATGACGTTGACTTTGAGCCCCGGTCTGCCATAAAAGCTCAGGCCCTAGCTGACTTTATTCAAGAGACTACCAAACCTGTTAAGTGGCCTCTGTGGAAGGCTTACGTAGATGGGTCCGTGACCTTTACAGGATGTGGATCGGGCAGGCATTTTGATAGTCACACCGGAAGAGGAGGAGTTGAATTCTTCGGTCAAATTCAACTTTAAGAGCTCCAACAATGAAGCTGAATATGAAGCCTTATTAAGCGAATGGAAATGCTTGCGGAATTGGGAGCGCAGAGAGTGCTGATATGCTCATATTCTTAACTCGTAGTCCAGTATATATCTGGCAACTATGACATGAAGGAAGAGAGGATGATACAGTACGTGCAGAAAGTAGAGAAGTTAAAGGGAGGTTTCCTCGAATTCAAGCTGGAACAGCTACCTAGAGACTTCAATCATAAAGTCGATCGGCTAGCGAAGTTAGCAAGCTCCGCTGAGGAGAGCTTACCAGAGAAGGTTATCCTGATACGAGCTAAGTGCAAGCTCACCGGGGGAGAGGTGAATGTTGTTGAGAACACGCAAGATTGGCGCACCCCCATTATTCACTTTCTCAAGACGGGTGAAAAATTGGATACGCTGGAAACCTCAAGAAGAAATCTCTACGCGAGGTACTTCCTGATCGGAGAGCTCATTTTTAGAAGAACGACTACCCATCCTTTGCTTCGATATTTATCTCTTCAAGAGGGAATGAGGATATTGAAAGAGATACACGAAGGTGAAGCAGCTAGCCATGCGGGTGCTCAAGACCTCATCAGAAGAGCGATCAGAACTGGATATTACTGGCCAACTCTTCGGAGAGATGCTACTGAATACGTTAGAAAATGTGATCTCTGTCAGAGGCACGCACCTCTCATACACACACCTGTGGAGAAATTAGGCGTCCAATACGCAGCCTGCCCTTTTGATAAATGGGGTATAGACATCGTTGGAAAGATGTCGGTCACCAAAGGAAAAAAATGTTACATCATCGTAGCTGTGGACTATTTTAGTAAATGGGTGAAAGCAGAGCCCTTAAGCAAGATCACCGAAGATAGCGTCATAAAATTCCTTTGAAAGAACATATGTTGCCGATATAGACTCCCAAGAGTCCTTATCTCGGACAATGAAATGCAGTTCTTCGGAGCACGAACAAAAAAGTGGTGCAAAGATAGAGGCATTGAACAGAGGTTTTCCGCTGTTGCACACCCAGAAATCAATGGGCAAGTAGAGGTAACCATTTGCAAGGAATGAAGTTGTGCCCGACTCAGAAGATGTTATCTCCCGTACCAACTCATCCCTCCAAGCACTCAGCTGGACTACCCCAGCTGAATCAGGCCAAGGACGCTGTGTCTGCAATCACAGCTGAGGCTAATGCTACTGAAGAAGAGCCAGCTAATACAACAGCTGAGCCACTTAGACTCCAAACCTCGCTGCTCAGAGCTGAAAACCACAGTTTCGCCAAACTAAAACATCTCAACAGCTGATGGTGTATCTCTCCCACCTTGTTTGATCATGCCAAAAAGGGGGAAGTAAGGGAGAAGAGAGACAAGTCAAAGAAGAGGCAAACTGTTGAGCTAGAGGAACAAATTTGAATCGAATCGAGTGAAGAGACGAGTCAAAAGAAAGAAGCAACGGATGCAGAAGAGAAGACCCAGCCAACTGGGATTGAAGACTGAAGATTTGAAGTTTTTTCTTCTTTCTTTTTCCTGTGTTATAATGTATATTCTTACATTAATAAAACACAAGTTTTTCTGCGTCATAAGTTGTCTCAGTTAGGTTTTGGCATCATCAAAAAGGGGGAAATTGTTGGGAAAATTATAAGGTTTTGATTTGATACCAAAACCCAACTGATTCTCCAACCGAATAGATGATCGCGTCAACCTAAATAGTGTTTTCCAGCTCGCCTGTTTGAGCTTTAGATTTTCTAGGTTTACGAGTTAAGGAAGCGGAAGACAAGAATTGACCGAGTTGTGTCTACGGCGGGAGTCGGCCTAGCGGAAGACGACGGTCGACCCGAGTGTGTTTACGGCGGAGTCGGCTAGCAAAAGACAGTGTCAACCTTCACTCGAGTCCTCCGAGCTCGATCAAGGCCGAAGAGAATTCGAGCTGAGTTCAAAACACAGCCGGTCCAGTTGTACAGAACAAAGGGAACTATCTCTGAAGACTTCACTTCAAGACAGTCCAGCTCTGAATTCAAAAGCCAGCTCCAAAGGCAGAAGATCCCTGCGTCAGAGGAAGTCAACATACCTCGACCAATGAGGGATTGCCAAATCAGCATCCTAGACTTCAGGACCTAGGATGTGACACAAATGAAGACAAGTGCAGATTCGCCCAACGGCAGATCTTGAATTTAAGAAGAGTAGGTAAGATTCAAACGGCTCCTCCAACGGCTAGTCTTGAATCTCTACCTATATAAACCCGTCTTCAACCTCAGGATCAGATACGAAAAACCCTCTACAAGCTTTCATTATCTGAAATCATCAATCTTTCAAAAGCTCTCAAGCAGTTCTACATAGATCAAAGAACACTTTATCTTAAAGTGTTTCTAGTTCAGAAACTGCTTAGTTTTTCGTCTGTTCCCTAGGCCAAACTCTTTGTACATCCTAAGCCTAGATTTCGAACGAGTTCATCATACTCCTTGTTCTTCATTGTAAGAACTCGTTCATAGTTGAAAAACCATACCCAAACCCAAACCCAGAAAGGTTAGGTAAAGGTACGCTTGCTCGAAGCGTGTAATTCGAGTGGTTAGGTTCTTCAGTACCCGGAAACTGAAGGTGTAGGCTTGACAGTGCCCGCAAATTGTTGGAACACAGCTCGGGTTAGAGTTGTGAAATTGCTTGGTACTTGGAAACCAAGTGGTAGTGGATTACCAGTGAACCTGGTCGTGGACGTAGGAGGTGTTACTCCGAACCACGTAAAAACTCGCGTGCTCTTTACTTTCTCTTTATATTCGGTTTTATACTAACTCTTTCATATCATTGCATATTTGTTCAAAACTGCACACGCAGCTGCTCTCCAAAGACAGCTGTGTCTCTCTGAAAGTTGCACAACTTGACTGAGCTAAAAACATAAAAGTTTGTCAGCTGACTTCTCACGATTGCATGCCAGAAGTTTGATAACTTCAAGCAGCTGGTCAACGAGTCCATCGAAGGGATGGAACTCAGATTCTCCAACATTGTGGTGGAAATAGAAACCATCAGAACTGGGAAATACACCCAGCGAGAAAAGAATCTAAAAGTTCTTTCACAACTGAATGGAACACCTATAAGGTGGTACACCAAAGTCGAAGTGACTTAGGTGATCTTTCAACTGAAAGATTATACTCCCTGCTCAAAGCCAACGAGTACAACTTGAAGATTACAATGAAAGAATCTTCAAGCAATCAGAATGATGGAGAGCTGACACCTGCAACAAAGGAGATTGCGTTTAGAGCCAACTCAGAATGATGCAGTCAGCTGAGTCATCGAAGAAGGATAAGAAGAACATGAGCAAGGAAGAGCTACTTGAAGAAATAGCCATGCTGGTCAAAAACTACAACAGACTCAACACCAGCAAGGGCAAATACAAGAAGTTCGCAAGAACTTACAGAGACAAGTACGCAGCAGCTGATGAGAAGTCAGCTGACAAACGAACAGAAGAAGGTTGCTTCAACTGCAAGGAACCAGGACACTACCGGCTAGATTGTCCAAAGCTGTCCAAGAAAGACAAAGACCAACTGAAAGCTAAGGCAGCTGACAGAAGGAGAGCTTATATCGCCGATGAAGAATCAGAGTGCAACAAAATGGATGACATGCCATTTTCAGACTCGGAAGAAGAAGCCCTGATGGCCCATGATGAACCTGATTGGGATACATGCTTCATGGGACAAACAGACGGCATCGATGAAGATGAGGTAATGTCTCGAACTCAAAATCTATCTAACATCTCACCATCACACGAACACTCTACACAGGTCTCAGAATCTGGACTACCTGATTGGAGTCTAGTAAAGAAAGTAATGAACGATTCCAAGGAGCTTCAAGAGATCCTTGACATCATTATGTGTGAGAATGCCGAGCTGAAGGCGGAACTGGAAAAGAAAAAAGTATCAGACGCAGCTGATACAACTCAGCTCCAACAGGAAGTCGTTTCACTAAAAGACAAAATAGTGAAACAAGATCAGCTGATGAAGGAATTCTACTATAAGAAGAAACAGCTGATAGAATATGTGGAAAAGGTCACAGCTGAATCGGAAAAGAAGTCAGCTGAGATCATTGAGCTGAAAAGTACCGAAGATGTACTATCTAAGAAGATAGTAGCTCTCATCAAAGCCACGTCAACAATGGACGAGATCATTAGTGCTCAGCGTTCAGCGGCACTCAAAGTGGGACTGGGATACAACGAATCAAAGGATGCCTCAAACATTGCCTCCACAAGTGGAACAAAGGTAATGTTTGTACGTGCAAATGAACCTCCAATCCCAGCAGCTCAGCATCAACAGTTGAGGACACAGCAGGCGTCAGGAAGACCAGCTGTGAAACATCCTCAAGCTCCGTCGAAGACACAGCAGGCATCAAGAAGGTCAGCTGTGCGACAACCTCAAGCCCAACTCAGACAGCAACGTGCTCAACCTCAACGAAGACAACAGGCTGGATTTCACAGATACCAGCAACAGCAACAACACGTTGAACGATATCAACCGGGATATCAGAGATACCCAGCTGGATACCACTCATATGAGTACCAGCTGGATAATCATTTTCAGCCACAGCATCACATGAGACAGCAGAGACAAAGGAACGTCTCAGCTATGCACACAGCTGGAAACTAAAAGAAATCAAGACATCAAAACGGGAAAACACGGAGATCAAGACCCCGCCAGCAACAACCGAAGAACACAAAGAATGTGTATATCGACTCAGCTGGGAGAATTATCAGATCAAATGACCCAATTCGAGTCATCAAGCAGATCTGGGTCATCAAAGGATCTCTGTCTAACCCACAAGGACCCAATTAAAACTGGGTACCTGAATTTTAATTTTTTTGTTTAGGTTGCTAGGAATCGACGCATCTCTGAGGAGTCGATGAGAACGCTGTGGTACTTGGACAGTGGATGTTCCAAGGACATGACGCACCTAAAGCATCTACTCCAGGAGTATATCGAGTGTACAGGTCCACAAGTAACATTTGGTGGCAACTCCAAAGGCCTAACCAAAGGTTATGGTACATTTAAAACTAGAAATGTTATAATCCCAAATGTTTCTTATGTACAAGGATTGCAACATAACTTGCTTTCCATTAGCCAATTCTGCGACAACGGTTTTTCTGTCAAGTTTGATGCACAGGGATGCACAGTGAAGCACAGGGAAACCAAGCAGATACTCCTAAGAGGGAAAAGATAAGGAAATATGTACTTTCTTGGAACGACGGCCCTCCGGAGACTTGTCTTGTATCGAAAAGCGACAATGAAGTCGGTAGGCAATGGCACGTACGGCCGAATCATCTCAACTTCAAGACAATCAACAAGCGGCTAGGAACCGGCTTGCTAATGGAATTCCAGATCAAGTATATGACAAAAGTCATATGTGCGGCGCGTGTCAACAAGGAAATCGGACAAGAATTTCATTCTCTCTCAAGCCGATTCGATCAGGCGATCGAGTACTTCAACTTCTTCACATGGATCTTTTTGGTCCAGTTACTCCAGCAAGCTTCAATGGCAGAAAATATACTCTGGTCGTTGTGGATGATTTCTCAAGATTCACATGGGTATCATTCTTGTACCAGAAGAGCGAAACCGAGGACTAAGCCTATCCTGCTGGAAAGATTATCAACACAGAATGAGTGCAAGATAATGTCAATAAGATCAGATCGTGGAACGGAGTTTCTGAATGAAACTATTTATGATTATTGCGAGAAGAACGAAGTTCAACACCAAACATCTGCAGCACGCACACCTCAGCAGAATGGTGTAGCAGAAAGAAGAAACAGATCTCTCAAGGAAGCAGCTACCTCAATGCTAGCTAGCTCTGCCATTCCAAAGAAGTTAGGGGGCAAGCAATCAACACAGCTTGCTTCACTCAGAATCGCTCCCTACTCACTTCAAGGCAAGGAAAGACACCGTATGAGCTATGGAACAACAGAATACCATACATAGGGTATTTCAAGGTATTCGGATCCAAATGTCACATCCTCAACAATGGGAAGACACAGCTCAAGACGTTCGACGAGAAGACAGACCGAGGAGTATTCCTTGGTTACTCCGCTGTGAGTAAAGCATACAGAGTCTTCAACAGAAGAACTCAAATAGTCGAAGTAACTCCACATGTTACCTTTGACGAATCCTCCTTCGAATATAGAGAGTCTATCAAACGAAGAAATGAAGGAGAATCTTCAAGACTGATTCAGACAAGAGCTCAAGAAAATATAATCAGGAATCTGGCCGAACCATTAATTTGGGACGATGAGCCAGAGGAGGAACTTCAAATCAACCAAGAAGCTCCACCAGCTAGAAATCGAGAAGAATCTTCAACGCCAAATCAAGGGAGAACATCATCAGCTGGAAATCCAAACACAGCTGAGTCCCCAGCTCCATCTCCAGCTGAGCCTCTACAGAAGTCTCCTCAAAATCTAAATCAAAGAGAACCAATCTCTCAAGATTTAACTCCTGAGCAACTCCAAGTCAGACGAAATTTAGCCACGTCAAGCATCAATCAATTGGAAGAAGAAATTCGTAAGAGGAGAAGATGGATTGAAGATCATCCATCATCAGCAATCATTGGAGAACCATATGACCAAGTCAAAACCAGAAGCTCAGGTGCTCAAGCTTCATCGGATCATCAAGAAGCAGCTGACACAGCTCAACTCTCAGTAGAGCTAGGACTGACGGTCTATGATGAAGACACAACTCTAATGGCGTGTTACGTAGCTCAAGTGCTAGAGCCTCAATCAATTCTCGAAGCTTTGAAGAGTGTACCTTGGACAAACGCCATGCAAGAAGAGCTGAACGAATTCCTCAGAAATTGTGTCTGGGAATTGGTCGACAGACCTCAAGAAGTCAAAGTCATAGGACTCAAATGGATATTCAAGAACAAATTAGATACCCTGGGAGTCGTCATCAGAAACAAAGCTCGACTGGTTGCCAAGGGCTACACTCAGCAGGAAGGAATTGACTTCGAAGAATTATTTGCTCCAGTAGCACGATTGGAAGCAATCAGACTCTTTCTCGCCTATGCAGCACATCACAAATTCAAGGTCTATCAAATGGATGTGAAGTGTGCATTCTTAAATGGAGAAATCAAAGAAGATGTCTACGTTGAACAACCTCCAGGATTTGAAGTAGAAGGAAATAAAGTCTACAAGCTAAAGAAGGCTCTTTATGGATTGAAGCAAGCACCTCGAGCTTGGTATGACACTCTGTCAAATTTTCTCGTATCCAAAGGATTCAAGAAGGGCTCAGTAGACAGAACTCTCTTTACCATCAAGTCAGGAGAAGATATCCTGGTTGTTCAAATCTACGTAGACGACATCATCTTTGGATCAAGATCAAGCTTCTTATGCCAAAGATTTGGAGAGATGATGTCAGAGAAGTTCCAAATGTCCATGATGGGAGAAATGAGTTTCTTCCTAGGACTTCAAGTCAAGCAATCATCAGAAGGGATTTTCATAAATCAATCCAAATACGTGAAAGACTTGATCGCCAAGTATGGAGTTCAATCCAGCAGAATTGTAAAGATTCCAATGAACACCAACTGGAAGATAGACAAATCTTCTTATCGTAGATCTTCTTATCAATAGACAAATCTTGATCGTCCATTCATCAAGAAAGCTCTTTAAATATGCTAGAAGATACGTAAAACATTGCATCATCCCTAAAAAGTTTTTCGGCATTCTTTCTTATTTCCATCAATTGGTATTATTTGTTTCTACTAACAAAAGATGCAGAAGAAGAACATGGAATCCAGAAAGATATCTCCCGAAGCCGATCAAACTTGAAGAATCTGTCAAAGCTTCAAGATAAGAGTTGCTTAACTCTCAAAGAAGACGGAAGTCCAGAAGAAGGTGAAGCCCTTCGACAGATCCAGGCCAGCGCAGTGAGAGACTGCAAAGCTCAAGAACGTCATTCACCAGGAAGGTGCAGAAAACTTCCTGGGAATGTCAAAGGAAAAAGACCTCCTCAGCCCCACTGATTCTCTCAACATAAAAGAGAGAACGGGACATACAACTCCCTGGGATACAAAAATCAACGTCAACAGACCTGGACCAGATGTTGATAAAGTCGGAGTATTCAAGAGCAGTCATGACAAAGCTCTTGCTCCACCACAGGAGGCACAGAAAATGATGCAGGAGACAAAGCAGCATGCATCTATCTCCGTCCCAGCTGGGAATCGGAGACAACTTGAGGAGACAAAACATGCTGAAGCACCATCCTCAAACAGAAGACTCAAGTCAAAGGTGCTCAGTCAGTGAGCCGAGAAGCCAGCTGACATTAAGAGAGAATTCATAATTACTCTCATAGGAGCAGAAGGCCCACAAGCGGTCGTTTCTTACGATGGAGGAGAAGTTCATGCACCTGCGTGAACATCATCGTCACCAACACCGCAACGGAGTATTCCAGCTGATCAACCAAGCTTAAACCCCAAGACAGATGGAATACTTCAACCGCCTTCTCCTCAGTTTCCTTCAGCTCCACAGGGACACCAGCTTCAAGATCTTCCGATGAAAGATGCTCAAGTCCCTGCACCAATCTTAAATGAGAAACATCACGTAGCCAATGATCATCTGCAGCTGGATGATGATGATATGAGCTGAACACAAGTCCCTCAAGTGCTGAATCAGACTTTCTCATTCAATCTAAGAAGTCTGAAGAAGCAAAATTTGCAAGGAATGAAGTTGTGCCCGACTCAGAAGATGCTATCTCCCGTGCCAACTCATCCCTCCAAGCACTCAGCTGGACTGCCCCAGCTGAATCAGGCCAAGGACGCTGTGTCTACAATCACAGCTGAGGCTAATGCTACGGAAGAAGAGCCAGCTAATACAACAGCTGAGCCACTTAGACTCCAAACCTCGCTGCTCAGAGCTGAAAACCGCAGTTTCGCCAAACTAAAACATCGCAACAGCTGATGGTGTATCTCTCCCACCCTGTTTAATCATGCCAAAAAGGGGGAAGTAAGGGAGAAGAGAGACAAGTCAAAGAAGAGGCAAACTGTTGAGCTAGAGGAACCAGCTGAATCAGAATCAGCTAAAGAGACGAGTCAAAAGAAAGAAGCAACGGATGCAGAAGAGAAGACCCAACCAACTGGGATTGAAGACTGAAGATTTGAAGTTTTTTCTTCTTTCTTTTTCCTGTGTTATAATGTATATTCTTACATTAATAAAACACAAGTTTTTCTGCGTCATAAGTTGTCTCAGTTAGGTTTTGACATCATCAAAAAAGGGGAAATTGTTGGGAAAATTATAAGGTTTTGATTTGATACCAAAACCAAACTGATTCTCCAACCGAATAGATGATCGCGTCAACCTAAATAGTGTTTTCCAGCTCGCCTGTTTGAGCTTTAGATTTTCTAGGTTTACAGGTTAAGGAAGCGGAAGACAGCAGTTGACCCAGCTGTGTCTACATGAGTCGGCTAGCGGAAGACGACGGTCGACCCGACCGTGTTTACGGCATATGAGTCAGCTAGCAAAAGACAGCAGGTGTCAACCTTCAGCTGAGTCCTCCAGCATAGCCTGATCAAGCTGAAGAGAATTCGAGCTGAGTTCAAAACATAGCCGGTCCAGCTGTACAGAACAAAGGGAACTATCTCTGAAGACTTCACTTCAAGACAGTCCAGCTCTGAATTCAAAAGCCAGCTCCAAAGGCAGAAGATCCCGGCGTCAGAGGAAGTCAACATACCTCGACCAATGAGGGATTGCCAAATCAGCATCCTAGACTTCAGGACCTAGGATGTGACACAAATGAAGACAGGTGCAGATTCGCCCAACGGCAGATCTTGAATTTAAGAAGAGTAGGTAAGATTCAAACGGCTTCTCCAACGGCTAGTCTTGAATCTCTACCTATATAAACCCGTCTTCAACCTCAGGATCAGATACGAAAAACCCTCTACAAGCTTTCATTATCTGAAATCATCAATCTTTCAAAAGCTCTCAAGCAGTTCTACATAGATCAAAGAACACTTTATCTTAAAGTGTTTCTAGTTCAGAAACTGCTTAGTTTTTCGTCTGTTCCCTAGGCCAAACTCTTTATACATCTTAAGCCTAAATTTCGAACGAGTTCATCGAACTCCTTGTTCTTCATTGTAAGAACTCGTTCATAGTTGGAAAACCATACCCAAACCCAAACCCAGAAAGGTTAGGTAAAGGTACGCTTGCTCGAAGCGTGTAATTCGAGTGGTTAGGTTCTTTAGTATCCAGAAACTGAAAGTGTAGGCTTGACAGTGCCCGCAAACTGTTGGAACACAGCTCGGGTTAGAGTTGTGAAGTTGCTTGGTACTTGGAAATCAAGTGGTAGTAGATTACCAGTGAACCTGGTCGTGGACGTAGGAGGTGTTACTCAGAACCACGTAAAAACTCGCGTGCTCTTTACTTTCTCTTTATATTCAGTTTTGTACTAACTCTTTCATATCATTGCATATTTGTTCAAAACTGCACACGCAGCTGCTCTCCAAAGACAGCTGTGTCTCTCTGAAAGTTGCACAACTTGACTAAGCTGAAAACATAAAGTTAATCTTTTCAAACTGAGTTTTTCTAAGTAACCGAGCTAAGTTTTCAAACCACCACTTTCCGCACCGTCAGCTGGGTTATTTACCCAGCTGACCCTCCCCAGCTGGATCGATAACTGAGCTCACCAACTCCGTGATTTAACTTGAAAAAAGTTTCTAAAAATCAATTTGGTGTATTCACCCCCCCCCTCTACACCAAATACCTAGCTCAGGGACCATCAAGCTTTGGCCAGCACCGTCATGCCACACCTCTTAGCAAGGTAAGCGACATCGTGGCGAACCAGAGAAAGGTACTCAGGAGAGCGCTGATAAGCAGAGAGCGACCCTTCGTGGAGAATTTAAAGAAAATGTTCGCCTCATTTTGAAGTACTGACTGCCGCACAATGGACAACTTTTTCTCTGCCTGAGTTAAGTGACTACTAAGATCGACATTCACAAAACTCAGTGATGTATTCTCTGTAGAGATAGCAGATAGTTTTTGTAGTAGATCCGCCAATTATTTATCGCGTTTCTCCAACTCCACCGTTGCAGCAGCTAGCTCAGAGGTAGCTGAGACTAACCTATTGTTTTCAGCGGACATAGCCTTGTTCCACTCTTCAAAATCTAACACATGTTTCTTGGTGTGAGACAAAGAATTGACCAGTTGATCTATCTGCTGGTCCTTGGAAGAGCAATCATGTTTCAAAATGCAACCATGAGCACTGAGCAACTCCACCAAGAGAAGAAAAATAACAATAAGATTCCTTATTGTTGAAGAAGAACGAAGAGGAAAATAGAGATACCTGCACCAAACAGCGAGCACTCCTCTCCTGCAACTCCTTCAAAGTAGCTTGTCTCTCTTCGGCAAATAGAGGGATGGAGAAAAAGAGAGATATACACTCTGAGGGAAGAAGCTGTTTTAAAGACCCGGAGATCTGTCCTCTGAAGACATAACGAGATGACTCTAAGCGACCCTCCACCTTAGAATCAGGCTGTCCACAACTCTTCTTCAGAGCACTTTGAGAGAGAGAGAGAGGAGATGAGCGTTTGGTCTTGGTTGGATCAACTGTCATTTTACCCATGCCTAAAAAAAAGGAAGGAGCGAGAAATGACAGATGAGAAACATCAGAAAAAGAAGAAAAGTGACATTCGTTGAAGGTCCCTTACCTATCGGGCTGACTTCCGGGCACTTCGGGAGAGTAGGATGGGAAGGAGGCCTCGTGGCGTGAGGAGCTGCAACTGGCACAAAGAGTTGAGGTCCAGAAGCAGAGGAAGAGGACGGTGGGACGATGGGCAGGCAATCATTTTCTCTCTCTTCTTGCTCTCATAATAAGGCCTCAAAGTCAAATTCATCATCGTCAGGAAGTTTGACATCCTTGATCCAACTCATCTCTAAAAGAAAAGAAAAGAGAAAGAAGGAAAAACATGTAATAATCAAGCATGTACGACAGGAAAAACCAATTAGAACAAATGAAAACATGGGAGGGATCAGATACCCACCATTCTTATTAAAAGAGCAGCCACCGGAAGGTGCCAAGCTAAAAAAAGAAAGAATGGAGGAATTAGAAACCAGGGTTTTGACTTTAAAATGATCAAGCCGAGCCCTATCAGAAAGAAGAGACAATACACAGATGTCCCCAGAGCTAATGGTACTAATGTCAGGGCGGGAGTTTTTGAGAGCTAAGCCCTGCCAACGACAATATCCAAAAGGCCAACCCCCTTCCAGAGGGGTAATTACAAAATACTTATCCTTCCACTCCTTGCCCTGGCTACGAAATTTAAGTCAAACCTGAGCAGGACCCTTTGTCCGGGCACTAGCGTAAAAGAATCTCAATAGGCTTAAGATCATATACAGTTTGAAACAAGGAAGGGGTGGGGTTACCTCTATTCCCTTTCATTAAGATAAAAAAATGATAGTATTATCCCTATAGCTGAGGGAAGTAATTGATTAGGGCATAGACCATGGATATCACACACCTCAAGCAAAAAAATAGGTAAGGGAAAACGTAACCCTGCATCCACCTGGGGACCCCAGAAAGCCATCGAGTGATACTCAAGCAAGTGGGGTCTCACCTCAGGAGAGGGGAGACAGATATTATATTTGTGATCACATGCACGTAAGGACCTTATACTACTGAGTTCGGTTTGAGTTAAAAGAGATTCACCTGCCACCCAGTCCGGGGGAATAGCAAGAGCGGTAGCTCCCTCTTGAGCAGAAAAAGCTAGACGTGAAGGGGCGACCGGAACAGGAACTTAAGCACCCTGTGGTGAGGACGGAGTGTTCTCCAAGTCTACTATCTCAGTAAGCTCAGAGGAAGAGGGTTGCTGATAAGCTTTCTTTGTAGCCAAACGAATAGAGAGACGGTGGGGTCACTGGCTAGTGTCGGTGTGAATGAAAGTGGCTGAACTCTCATGAGAGGAAGAATCCGACGGCGAATGGCCAGTGGGAACGTCGCCCAAGTTGGAAAAAGTCCCACCATCTGAACGAGAAGGCGATCCCGATATGATGATAAAAAAAAACACCAAATTTTTCTAGCAAAGATTAGAGAAAGATGGAAAAATCGGCGAGAGATTTCGGTGACAGAGGAAGACTACGAATAGCGAGGAAAAACAAGTGAGGGAGTTACAAATTGGAGAAGAAAGGTTAAAAAGATAAGGATGAAGAGGACGGTCATGACTGAGGGGAAGATAAACTGCCCTCCATCTGACGGTCCAGAGGAATTCGCTTCTGACATGTCGACGTCACCCTAGTGTATAGGCACGGTAATTAGCCTAAAAAGAGATACAAATTCAAAATTCAAAAAGGAAGAGACAGCTGATAAGTACATAAGAGGAAAAGAAGGGCGCTTAGAGGCGAGAAAAATAAAGACGGGAGACCTATATTACTAAGTCACCTGGAATCCGCCGAACCTCTCCTATTCCCTTTAAGTCTTGTATTACTCCAAGTAGATGGCTCACATCAACTTGGAGTAGGGGGAGTAGATGATGTGCCCAAAAATAACTAGAGACCTGTTGAAGTCGTTTAATAAAGGTCTCTCACTCATGTGGATCTTTAGATCTACCTCTTGAATAGGACAGGAAAACAAGAAAGACCTCGCTAGTACCCGACACTTAAACTTTTGGCAGAAGGATTGTTAAAGAGTGACAGCTACGGAAACTAATAGGAAAGTGCCGGGTGTCCCCGCATTAATGGAGATTCAGACCGCATTGCTCCTTCACTCCCAAGAAATCCCCTTAGTATAAATACCCCCTAGCTAATATTCTCTCACTCGGACTCTCAAATTCAAACAAAAACTCTCACCCCTTTGTTACTTTTTACTACTGTTTCATTCCTTTCGCTAATATCCACTTGCCCACGCTAACTTGACCGTTGGAGATGGTCCACTGGAATCAACCCCAGCCGGTCATTCATTTCAGGAAATTAGAGAAGCACAGACCGAAGCTGGGAGCAGACCACTCACACGTGGTTCAGGCCTCCGATTCGTTGCTAGCAGGTAAAATGGCTTTTCAACTATGATTTTCTCTCGAAATAGTTGCTGTGACGTTTTTAGTCGCATCAAAGAGATACACCATAATGAATTGTTGTGATGTTTAAAATAAAGATAATGGGTGTGGTCATTTCCCAAAATGAAAAGTGCTACACTTATTGTGAACGTACGTCACAGGAAATTGTGCTATATTTATTGTGGACGAAGGGAATATTAATTTTACGGACTTAACTGTTATATATGGATAAAATTAATTGGGCCAAAAACTATAATTTAAAATTGAGATGAATCAAAACTATTCAAAAAAAATATTATATATGATTAATAATAATACAAATTAAAATATTACTTTAGTATCTTTTGTTTATATTCAGAAATAATTTGATAAGATTTCTTTTCTAAGACCACTAAAATTTTATACTCTCTCCGTCCCAATCATATAGGTTTGTTTTTCTTTTTCGGATGTCACAAATATATAGGACGGTTTCTATAAAAAGTAATGTTTTTTTAACTCATTTACTAATTTACCCTTATTCAATTCTTGGATTGACTCATAGAAAAATGTAGAGTCATTTTAGAATTTAGTGTTAATTTTTATGAGATTTGACTCATTAAATGTTGATTAGAAATCTAATTATATATTGCTTCTTACGTTGATGTTTCTATGCACTTTTTTTATAATTCCATACGAGTATTAAAAAAATTAATGATTGTTGAATTCAAAAATATGATTATTAGATTGAATACTTGAATTCATGTATTTCTTTAACTTTAACATTAATTCATAATCAAACAATAAATAAGGTCATAGTAGGAAGTTTGCTTGTATAATTTGTATTTCCAATAATATCTTAATCCTAGTGCAAAATCCCAAACAGCCTATATAATTTGCACTATGTGGCGTGCCCTCCATTCTCTATCGAAATGTGATGGTTCCAAAACATGTTCTCGGTGTAGATGGGGGTGAATACACCGAGATATAAAATTTTTGCAAGTTAAAACTTTTAAGACTGAGTTCAGTTATGAATCATGCTGACTTCTAGGAACATGGTCAGCTGGTTGTGCAGAATGTGGTGGCTTGAAAATTTACTCATTTGTTACTTAGAAAAATTCAATTTGAAACACCAGGTTTCAGTTTTCACTTAATCAAGTTGCATGAACTTTACTAAAATCCAGCTGGCTAGGTCAAGCAACTAAAATATAAAAAACTTAAACAAATGACGTGCTAGATGAATTGGTTAGTTCTGCAGATAAACAGATATAAATTAAAACAGTAAAGAACATCAACAAATAATGTGGTTCAAAGAGAAACTCCTACGTCCACGGACTAGATAAACTGGAGAATCCCTTAACTTTGGATACATTTGTTTTACGAGTAGTCAGTCAGCTTGCAGCTCAGTTTCTTTTAGCTGGTTGCAGTTTGCTCGTACTGCAACACACGAGATCTCTCAGATTATGCATTTTGAGAAAACGTACACACTATTTTCGCACACAGTGACAGCGTACTATTTCAACCTTACTTTTCCTAACCTGGAAGGAGGGGTTTTGAGTAGGTGAGGTTTTCCATCTGTGTGAACAAGCTTTTACAATGAAGAACACAGTTCTGGATTGTTTGTTCACTTCTAGGCTTTGGATATGGGATATGAATATGCCTAGTTTACAGAAGAAGAAAACTCAACATCCTAATGAACACTTTGAAGATTTTGGAGATTTTTCGAGTGTTCTTGAGAGAGACTTAGCAGACTATTAAAGAGAGTAAGGTTTTTGATTTTCAGAGAGTTTTCTTGTTGATTTCTGTGGATGAAGGCTTGTATTAATATGTGGAGATTCGAACTAGCCATTGGAAGAGCCGTTTGAATCTCACCTACTTTCTGACTTCACGTCGCTTTCTTCTGTACTTCTTCATCCGCTTTTTCTATCTGTCAGATCCTAGATATACTTTTTAGGATTTGTTGAATTGTCGAAACCTCATTGGTCGAGGTTGATTTTATTCTCTGACACTGGGATGTTTGTCTTAGAGCTGGCTTCAACGTTGAGCAGAATCTTGAAGCTTTGGTTGAGTCTTGTTCAGCTGGATTCATTCTGCTGCTGGATCCGCTCTACTGGATCTACTTTACTGTATCCAATTTTTACTCAGCTGACCTCTCGGCTGGATACTCTGGTTGTCGTCAGCTACTTCACATGTAAACTTTAAAAAAAATTATAGCTCAAAACAAGTGAGCAAGAAACAACTTTAAGCAATCATTTACTAGGTTGGGGCAGTTAGGTTTGGTATCAAATCAAAACACTTAGAATTTTTCCAACATAGTGCACTCTTTTTGAACCAGAATCCTATTGCCCACAAACGCATCAAACACGTCGACATTGATTACCATTTTATTCGTTGGTAGGCATCTTCTGACAAACTTGACACTCAATTTGCTCCCCGCACATATTTTTAAAAAGAGTTTAGCTCGTCCACTTTTTGATTTTTTTTCATTCCATGCTTTGCGTATTAGATATTAGTTTTCAGATTTGTTTTCTTGTATTTGAAAAGTAGTTAGTTAGTTTTGCTGAGCTGTAAAGAAGTTAGATAAGTAGTTAGCAGTAGAACTAGAAGCTTCTAGCTTCTCTCAGCTCATCGCTTCCTCTGTATAAATACATGCTAAATGCATGATCACTGTTTACGTATTAATAATAATTTTCTTCTCTTCTACTGCTTTTCTTTTCTATCTTACTAAACTTAACATGGTATCATTTGCATCATGAAGATCTTCATAATTCAATTGAAGATCTTCATCACTTTCTCGATCTAATTCACTTTCTGCTCTTGATCTTCATTCTTCCGCTGCTCTTCGTTCATATCTTCATCCAATCATCTTCAATTCTTAAAGTTTTATCTTCAAATTCATCTTAAATTCTTCAAGTTTCATCTTCAAATCATTAAATTTTCTTCAGAATTTTCCTCAAGCATCATCGCTAATTTTCGATTTCTGCAGATCTCTTCTGCATCTCATATTCCAAGATCTCTCTACTGATCTTCTTCTTCACCTGAAAATTTGTTCAAAAATCATGGATCTCAACTTCTTCAACACACAATTGCCTCACTTTCCCTCAATTATCAAACTTGATCACACGAACTATGCATTTTGGAGTACTCAAGCCATATTTGTCATTAGAGCTCACGATTATCATGATTTTCTCTCTCCAACACCTCGCATACCATCACCATTCCTGCCATCTTCATCTGCTAGCAAACTCTCTCCAAATCCAGATCACGCACTTTGGATGCGTCGTGATCAATTTCTATTAAGCTGGATCCTCTCTTCAGTGAGTGAATGAATGCTTGGTCATGTAGTGTGTTGCACTACTTCTAGTTATTTCTGGTCAGTTTTGGAGCGACTCTTCATGTTGCAGTCCAAAGCTAGGGATATGCAGCTTCTCCTTCTTCTACAATCTACAAAGAAAAGATCCATATCTGTTGAGGATTTCTTTCTAAAGATGCGTGCATATGTTGATCAATTGATTGCAACTGGGCAACTGATTTCAGATGATGAATTGGTAAACTATCTTCTCGCAGGCTTTGGTGTAGAATATGAAGCTCTTGTCGTCAATATGATGCATCACATCGATACTTCAAACCTTCAGGTGATCCAGTATGCATTTCAAGCTTATGAGCCTCGTCTTCAACCACACATCTCTGTTTTCTCCTACTGCCAATGTGGCTTATGGTCGTGGTACTAGTCGTGGCGTTGCCTATAGTCGTGGCTCTACCTCTAGAAATAGAGGTGGTTTTACACGCTCTTCTGCACCTTCTATCAGCTCCGAAACTATTGTCTGTCAACTATGCGGTCGCAATAGTCATGTTGCTATCAAGTGCTTCAAGCGCTTTGATATCCACTTCACAGATAACACAACTCCTACCAATGCCCATCCTCAGGCTCATCTCTCTTATATGAGTGCAAATCTTACTGCTCTAATCACTGACAACTCTTTTTCTCAGGAAACTTTGCAGGATGATCCATCTTGGTATGTTGATAGTGGTGCAACGACACACATTACAAATGATATGATCAACCTCACTGTGAGCACTGATTACTCTGGAAATGAAAATCTCGTTGTTGGAAATGGTAATCATCTCTTTATTAATTATGTAGGTTCCGGATCTGTCTCTTTACCTCATCTACCTGGCACTTCTATACTCCTAAATAATATTCTTATGTTCCTCAAATTACCAAAAATTTGCTTAGTATTTCTCAATTCACTAAGGATAATCACGTTTCCATTGAACTTAATCAAAATTCTTGTTTTGTCAAGGATCTCCAAACACACCAGATCCTACTGAGGAGCCATCTCACTAATGGACTATATCATCTAGACCTCTCTTCTTTCTATCATCCATCTTCAAGCTCAGTATCTGCTTCATCTCATATCTGTTTTTCTTCTTGTACTAAGCATGTGACTAGGCTCAACCCTTCTTCTAGTATAGATTCAGCTTCTGGCACTGTAACATCATCTCTCTTTGCTGGTATTTGTACTCTTTCTTTAGATGTATTACATCAATCTTTGGGCCATCATGGACCTAGTGTACTTGCACAAGTCTGTAATAAACTACATATTCCTTTTAAATCATCTGCTCTTACTTTTTGTGAAGCTTGCAAAATTGGTAAAATGCATCAAACTCCTCATCTTTCTCAACCTATTAAAACAATTGCTCCTTTTAATTTAATTCACTCAGACCTTTGGGGACCTACCTATCTTCCCTCTACACATGGATATAAGTATTACATCATTTTTGTTGATGATTACACAAGGTTTACATGGATTTTTCCCCTCACTTTAAAGTCTCAAGCTGCCCAAGTTGTTCACAACTTCTTAGCCTTAGTTAAATGCCAATTTTCTGTTGTGGTTAAGAATTTTCAAACTGACTGGGGGATGAGTTTAAGACTCTGGTTACCTCACTGCAATCACAAGGAATCCATTTTCAACATCCATGCCCATATATTCATGCTCAAAATGGGAGGGTAGAACGTAAGCACCAACACATAGTTGATACTAGTCTAACTCTACTTGCTCAGTCTAAACTTCCCTTTGAATTCTGGTGGGATGCTTTACAAGCTGCTACATTTCTCATAAATAGACTCCCTACTCTCTATCTCAATAATATCTCTCATTTCCAGTCACTTTTTCACAAAGAACCTGACTATAAAATGTTTAAGGTGTTTGGTTGTGCCTGTTTTCCTTACCTCAAGCCTTATAACCAACATAAACTGAAATATAGGTCTACCAAGTGTATTTTTCTTGGCTATAGTGAAGCTCATAAAGGTTATAAGTGCTATAGTCCCTCTAAACGGCTCTATGTTGCAGATACAGTCCACTTTAATGAGCAGAAGTTTCCATATCACACTCTTTTTCTCAATCCATCTCTCTTCTCCACCGTCTACATCATCTCATTCTCTTCCAGTACTTTCTTTGTCTCCGCCAGTTATTCTTCTATCTTCATCTTCTTCTTCCACGCCTCATGTCACATCTCCTCTTTACCGTTCTCCATCTCCTAGCACACATTCTCCAGACTCTATTTCCTCATCTCATTCTCTATCTCCATCATCCTCTTCCACATCTTCGGCACCATCTCCTCCTTCTCATTCTCCATTTCCTAGAACACACTCTTCACCTTTTGTTTCTTCAGCTCATACTCTACCTCCATCCACCATAGCTCCAGCACCTCATGTGCAGACCCTATCACTTCCTCTTCTACTCTCTCACTTTCTCCTCCTGCAGTAAATATTTGCACCAATACTCATTCCATGATTACCAGAGCTAAAAATGGGATTTTTAAACACAAGTGTTATTTGGCTCTGAAGCAAGATTCAGCTTCTCGCTCCTCTATCATTTATCTGGTAATTCAGGAATCATCATCATCTGAGAAGAGTTTATCTGAAGCACCAGTGGCCTTCATGGTTCTTCAACAAGTTTCTTCAACATCATCTGTCTCTAGAAAGCTTCATCCGCTTCCAAAGATTGATGATGAAGCATTAACTCACCCTGGTTGGCTTCAGGCTATGACAAAAGAAATTGAGGAACTTCACATAAAAGGTACTTGGATCTTGCTTTCTTCCAATCCTATTTATAAGGTTATCATAAATAAATGGGTTTTTAGGGTAAACTCTCCCTGATGAAGCTTTGGATAAACACAAAGCTAGACTGGTCGCTCGAGGGTTTGGGCAATTAACCAGTGTTGATTTTCTGGAGACTTTCAGCCCTGTGGTTAAGTCATCCACTATCAGACTTATCTTTTCTCTTGCTGTCACAAATGGCTGGAATATTCAGCTAATCGATATCAATAATGTTTTTTTAATGGAGAACTGAAGGAACTATCTATATGCAACAACCAAAGGGTTTTGAAGATCCAAATCATCCAGACTATGTATGTAAACTCCAGAAGTCTTTATGGTTTGAAACAAGCCGCGTGCCTGGTATGACAAGCTGCGATCATGTCTTTATCAGCTTGGTTTTCAGAGATCCACTTATGATTTCTCTCTTCTTCAGAAGATTAAATGGTGTTCTTACTCTCATTCTTATTTACGTCAATGACATCTTGATTACAGGCGATAGCTCCGATGAAGTACTCCAAATCATTGATCTCCTTCTCAAGCAGTTTGTACTTAGCTCACTTGGAGAAGTGCATTATTTTCTGGGAATTGAGGTCACTAAAACTGCTTCATCTTATTCTTTGTGCCAAACTAAGTATCTTACTGATCTTTTGCAGAAGACAAATATGAGTACTTGTCATCCTTGTTCTACGCCCATGACTCCAGCTACGAAGCTAACCAGAGACAAAGACCAACCTTTTCATGATCCTTCTTTATATCGCAGCACGGTTGGGTCTGTACAATATCTAACTCATACATGACCAATATTGCTTATGTCGTTAACAAGTTGAGTCAATTATCGCACAGTCCTACTACTCTACATTGGCTTGCCTGTAAACGCCTTCTTTGATATCTTAAGGGCATTGTTACTCTTGCTCTTCACATCACCCCTTCCTCGTCTCACCAATTAGTTGGCTTTGTAGATGCTGATTATGCTAGCTGTCCCGATGATCGCCGCTCTATTGGTAGTCATTGTGTTTATTACGGTGACAATCTCATTGTTTAGAGCTCCAAAAAACAAGGAGTTGTCTCTCGAAGCAGTGCCGAATCTGAGTACCGTTCTCTTGCCAATGTCACTACTGAAATTATTTGGCTCCAAGCTCTTTGTCATGAACTTGGTTTGTCAGTCTCCGTCCCACACAAAGTTTGGTGCTACAATTCCAGTGTCGTTGCTCTCTCTTCCAATCCGGTTTTTCATGCTCGAACAAAGCACATCGAAGTTGATGTTCACTTTGTACGAGAAAATGTTCAAGACAAGGTGATTGATGTTGGTCATATCTCAGCCAGTGATCAGATTGTTGATCTTTTCACCAGGCCCCTTCATGAATCTCACTTTTGTATGCTTAGTGCTAGTCTTGGTCTTCGCTTTCTAGTTGAACCAGGCTGACAGAAGCAATTTTCTTTGGTGTGTATTAGATATTAGTTTCCAGATCTATTTTCTTGTATTTGAAAAGTAGTTAGTTAGTTTTGTTGAGCTGTAAAGAAGTTAGATAAGTAGTTAGCAGTAGAACTAGAAGCTTCTAGCTTCTCTCATCTCATCGCTTCCTTTGTATAAATACATGCTAAATGCATGATCACTGTTTATATTTTAAAAATAATTTTCTTCTCTTCTACTGATTTTCTTTTCTATCTTACTAAACTTAACAACGTTTGCATGTCCTAACCTAACATCTAACTTGAGGGGGATAATAGACCACCATCGATTTGTTGAGGAAGATATATCGTTAGAATGGTCTGCTATGGAAGTTATATCATCATCCTAATTAGATTTTTTTTAAAATTTTCTCTATTTTATAAATTCTTATGTAATTCTATGTATATGTATGAGAATTCGACTCACTCACAATTCGAAGTGAGTTTCATAAAACTCTCACAGCAGGTATAGATAGTATATTCTCTTTTTCTAATCTGGTTTGAGATGGGTATGGATAAAGAAATTCTGATTGGGGTTGGCAAATATTTAATGGATGAGTGAAAATGAAAATAAAAAAGCGGAAATGTAAATTTAAAAGGCTCTATTATTTGGAATTATTTTATACTTGACGACTAGGTAAATCAATGATTAGGATCCTTTATTGAATACATATTTGATCAGATAGCAATTATTTTTTCAAATTTGAATGCTCTACCATTTGAGCTACATCCCCTACCTATCAAATAGCCTCTAACTGTAAAATTCTAAACATAATATATTTGTATGAATGTTCTAGTAATTTGGATTCTAGAACTTTAAGGTTTTTTTGAGTAATTCGATTCTAATGTTACTTTTAAGGATTGTGTCAAATAACTAACTTTTCAATTTTAAAGCAGCTCTTTTGTCTTTGAAACTTTGTTATAAGAAAGAGCCATATCTTATTGAGGTTTATGTATCATATAAAACATGCAAAGTTATAAATGTTTATATTCTAAATTAGACTTATTATTTAGTTTTAGGGGTACCAATTCTGGACAGAATAAAAAAATCAGAATGGAAGTTACTCGATCCCAGGAATCATTGGAGATTTCAAATATTTTTCACATACCAACATTACTTTTACATCAAATCTTGATGTGAGAAATGAGATTTTTAAGGCTCCAAGCCAAGCCAGGGTGATTTTGTTTGTAGTACCTATTTTACTCACTATAGTGTATAGCCCTTTAGTTAAAAAAACAATAAAAATAATACTAATAAATTTGCTATCTTATTGCTATAGCTCCAGCCAATTATTTTATTACCCCAAAAGTCCAAATCACTGTTGCTTCAAACAGAATAAGAAAATTCAGATACACAAAACTGAGAAGAAGGAGATCCTCCTGCGTTCTACTGTACGTACCGGAAAATAGTAGACGAATTCCGCAAATTAATTCACAGAAAGAGATTTCTCACTCGAAGAAGATGGGCCGTACTGATCTGTTGAGCCCATATTAGTATTTTAAGAGAAATGGGCCGTAGACCATTTATAGATGGGCCGGTAGATGACTAATATATTTCGCCCCTTTAATTTTATTGGTTATTTTGTGAGCTAGTCTTTCCAAGCAACGTACTACTGAATAATGAATAGTAGAGGAACATGATTACTTCAATATAATCCAATGGTACAATATATATAATATATTTTCCTTCTTCTTTTGATCGTGAGGCATCACAGAAGTTCTTTCTGCTCTTTTTATTTTATTTTTGTTTTCAAAGACCATAGAAATACGATGTTATTCTTCAAACCAACCATGATAATTAAGGGAAAATGTCTACAAGCTGGTTAATGATAGTAGATCATAACTACCAATGAGGCAAGAAATCTAATACAAAATTAAGCTGTGTTAGACATTTTTTTCTCTATCATGCTTGTTATATATGTATGAAGAATAAGATCGAGTTGACATTCTTATTTCTTCTAATAATTAAGCTATAAAACACTCTCGCATGCATAAACTAGAATTACGTACTAGACTCAATAATCGGGAATTACCTTAGAATCAAATTAACTTATAAAGATGAGGGGTCTATTCTAATTAAGTGGTGGACTTACCATATTTACAATGGATCATATTTGGAGTTCAATTCTTACTGTTTTCCCTCCTCGAATTCAATTTATAAAAAGAAGATATCTTGTGTGAGACTGAAACGGCAATAATTATGCATATATACCACAAATCCAAAATCCAAGAGTAAATGTTGCGTGATATTTTAGAAAATAAAGAAAACAAAAAAAAATCAAATTAAATCAGCTATAGTAAATTAGTAATCCCTTAGACACATGTAGAAGGTAATAATCCATCAGACTTCAGCATCCAGAAAGGCTTCCGCTGCCTAACCTTAATTCAAGCTCGAGCTTGTCATGTTGTCGCTCCTCAAGGCCTCAGGCTTACACACTAGCTAGCCTCAAACACTTCCAACATACTACAAATTAATGCAAGATCTGTAAAGATAAAACGTTACTTATATCCAAAATTTTACACAACCAAATCTATATATATATATATTAAAACAAGGGTTAATGGCCTGTAAATTCCTCAACTTTCAACAACTAATTAATGATTAGTAAGAATGTTCGTTAGGAATTATCAAGTCAAAACGTTGGTTAGGTCCGAAGTATGAGGACTTCGACCTCGCAGTGCGGAAGCAAAGAAAAGTTTTTATCGATCACCCACGACGATCGAGTGATCGGTACAAAGAAATGAAATAAGTTCAAGTTTGTCAAAGTAATAAATTACAAACAAACTATGGGTTCACCATAGGCACATCAAATTAAAGATGACGAACCAAAGGACCGTCACCCAAATAAACTTTGGAAACCATCACGCCCGCCTCCATCCCGTGGCTCATCTTGCATTAGGGAAAATAATGCAGGGGGCTGAGTACAAAGCACTCAGTGGTTCTATGCCCCTCTTTAAAAACATTTATGAAAGCATTAAGATATAGCATGCTCATTTTTATATAAAGGGTATTATTAGTTAGAAAATACTTCCTCCTTTATATAATTTTAAAACATTTAACCTGAGCCTAAGCTCAAAATATAGGTGCACCAACTTATTGCTCTCATTCTTGTGTTACCAAACCCAGAACAATTAGTGGGGAGCCACTCCCACTCAATTGAACCGTCCTTTACTGAGATAAGGGGGCAACGTCTTTCAGTCCCTCCCACGTCCAGTTTACCGTGTACACTACCTTGTCTTGTACGGAGCTCAAGGCCGATCGTCGTTGAATAATTTGGCACATCAATGCCAAGAGAAAACGGGGATACCGTTTCTCAAGTAACCACAAGTAATTGAGACGAAAACATTTAGCATGCATATCAATTTAAAAAGCTTTTGGGCTTAATAACCGAAATGTTACCTCGTGGAAATCTAACCCACACTTGAAAATAGGATAACCCACGAGGTAACTTTTCGGGTTTTAAACTCCAACGCTTTTAAATTGATATGCATGCTAAATATTTTATTTCCATAACTTGTGGTTACTCGAGAATCGGTATTCCCGTTTCTCTCGGAAGGAATTTGCCACTGATATTACGATCGGCCTTGAGCTCCGATCAAGCCAAGGTAGTGTACACGGTAAACTGGACTTGGGAGGAACTGAAAGATGTTACCCCCTTGTCTCAGTAAAGGACGGTTCAATTGAGTGGGAGTGGCTCCCCACTAATTATTCCGTGATAGTAACACAAGGATGTGAGTTTTTATTGCTGCAGCTTAAAATGTGAGCTTCGGCTCGGTTATATATTTTTTTTTACTTATATAAAGGGAATTATTTCATATTTATCAAAAACCCTTTATATAAAATGAGCAAGCTATATATAATATTTTTTTTTTAATCAAATGTTTTTAAGGGGCAAGAAATCCACCGAGTGCTTTTCGTACTCAGCCCCCTGCATTATTTTCCTTAATGCAGGATGAGTGACGAGTTGGAGGTGGGAGTGATGGTATCCGATGGGGCCTGGGTGACGATTTTTTTTTGTCGTCATCTTTTTTTGTTGGTTGCACTTTAGTTATCTCATATTTGAAATATGTAATTCCTTAACTCTCCGGACAAATTGTACTATTTATTTTCTTTTCGCCGATTACCCGATCGAGGGTGGTCGATGACAACTCTTTTGACGCTTCCGCAATGCGAGGCCCGAAGTCCTAATACTACGGGCCCATCTATCTTTTGGGTTAGACAAGCTCCCGAACTCTATTTTGAAAACTTAGCAAATTATTTATGTTATCTTTTGAAAACCTATTGATTGCATATTTGTATTAGTTGAGGCCCGAAGTCCTCATACTACGGGCCCATCTATCGTTTGGGTTAGACAAGCTCCCGAACTCTATTTTGAAAACTTATCAAATTATTTATATTATCTTTTGAAAACCTATTGAAGCGTCAAAAGAGTTGTCATCGACCACCCGCGATCGGGTAATCGGCGAAAAGAAAATAAATAGTACAGTTTGTCCGGGGAGTTAAGGAATTACATATTTCAATTGTTTCTGATTTTACTTCCGGCAAGAATAGTTTTGGAACTGGATAGACCTACTCTCTCTCTCTCTCTCTTTCTCTCTCTCTCTCTCTCTCTCTCTCTCTCTCTCTCTCTCTCTCTCTCTCTCTCTCTCTCTCCAAGATTAGATTGCTAGATTTGTCAGTGTTTTTCCTTCGTATGAATGTTGTTATGAAAAAAAGATCCAACAGATCGCACACAAGATCTAAACTAGATTCAAGAAGAAAAATAATAAGAACAGAAAAGAAGAATGACACGAGCGATTTTTACGTGGTTCCGGTCAGTGTGACCGTACGTCCACGGGCAAGGATACCAGCAATGGTTTCCACTATACGGTGACTGAATCAAGTCACCAAACAATAGACAGATTACAAGAGATTACAAAGAAGAAAGCTCTCAAGTCAAGAACAATGGCTACTCTCTCCACAAATCTCTATCTCTCTCTATTTTCCCGTTTTCTCTCCTCTCAGAGACAACAGTGAATGAATGAATTTTCGGTAACCCTAAGTCTACAGAGTATAAAACAGCTTCTAGACTCTTCACTGCCAGCTCACCAAAGTTGTTACAAAAACTCAAACCCAATTTTGTACTTAAGCCCTCCGAGTCAGAACAGCTTGCAGATAAGTCCCCAGCTTCCTTTCCTTTTACTTTGCAGACACACCTCATCAAATGTGAAAATTATTGTTCTGGCTATTTGGAGATTTGATGAATTCAAGATTGTATGGGTGTGAGTAGGATTTAAAATTCTTGTGATTTTATGGGTGCCTTCTAGCGCATGATCTGTATTTTTTCGGTTGAATTATCTCTGCGAGAATGAAAGAAAGCAGGGGAGAACAAGACTGAGAGAGGGGTGGGGATGATGACATGAAATATTTTTTATTTCAAGAATCCAAACACTTGATAAATTGGAATCAGAAATATTAAGAGCTATTGGGTCAAGAATATTGAGGGATTCAGCCCCATGACACTGCTGAACAATGTCAGCAGTATCAATATGCGATGAGATCTTCTTCTGAGCTTGCTGTTGTTGCTCTTGTTGTTTCTTTCTCTTCCAGCTGTAGCAATCCTTCCTTATGTGGCCTGACTTCTTGCAGTAATGACAAGTTATTGTACTGCCACCTTCACTCTCCTTTGAGTCATCACAACCAGGCTTCTTGCCTCCTTTCCAAGGCTTCTTAAATTTGCCTTTGGTGAATTTTCCTTTCACATTAAGACTTTCACCAGCTGCAGATGACCTGGATTCTGTAGACTTCTGTAGCTCCTTGCATTTTAGAGCAGTCTGCACTTCTTCAAGAGATATTGAAGAATCCCTCCCATACAACATTGCATCCTTCAGGTGATCATAAGATTTAGGAAGCGTGTTGACGAAGGCGTCGTTTCACACTTCGTGCAAATAAATTTGTCCTCTTGCCCAACAAGGCGTAGCTATGGCAAGTGGGGTCGAATCCTAGGGAACCGGCGTAGTCTATTCTTCAAGTGGTACTCAATATAGGGGTTGTGGTCGAGATGTATCTCACTAACCTGTAACTCAACAAAGAAACTATCAAATAACAAAGATGTTTGGATTGGATTCGAATCAATGATCTTAATTACTCTTACTCGTTCATCGATGCAATAATATTCAATTACAAGATTTTATCACTTGGTTTTAAGCAAACATTAATTTAAACCCTATGGTCACGAAGTCACGACTCAAATACTCTAAGCCTATATCTATTCAATTTTACAGATCTTGACCAGAAGGCAAGATCTCTTCTCTTGATCAATAACGTCACGAAGACACTTCAGCAACAATGTTACCCAAAAGGCCTTAAGAACAAAAGATTCCAAGATAGCCAAGAGGTATTAGATACCGACTACTCTCCAACACTTACTACCTTCTTGGGTACGAGAGACTCTCTCGAGTTTAACCGCAAATCATTAGTGACTTAATCTCAATATCTAGATGGTGATCAAGCATATGTCAATTTCAATTAAGTCTAGATTTAATCCTAAGTGTTTCGGGAATAAATTCAAGCAACGATCTCACACAATTAGATCTCACGAGGTTAGAACGAGTAACTAAGATCACATCATCTTCTCCAACCCAAACAAGTAAATTTAGCTAGACATAATCGTAAATGAAATCACAAAATAAATAAAGAAAATCATATTGGAATAAAACTGACAACGGTTGCTGTTCAACAGCGTAAGTCAACAACCAAAGTCTTGGCGTCTCGCCAAGAACTATGAATTAAATGCAGAATCTGAAAATACGAAACTTAAAAGTAAATTGCAGAACTAAGCTATGAAAATCAACGTCCTAAGCTATGAAAAACCGTCTGAAAACTCTATGAAAAACTCTATCGTACAAGATGAAGTTGGCCATATATATAGGCGATGGAATTAGGGTTAGGTTAGAATTCTTGTAGGCCAAGGACTCTTTCCTTCTTTATCCGCCACTTTCCTTCTTTGATTGGCTGCGGATTTTCTTCCCTTCTTGGTAGATATCTTCTCCTGATACGGATCTGCTAGGATAAGGAAAGAAATCTTCGATCCTTATCCTCTTTCTTGGAGAAGAAGAAAACCTACTGCTGCTTCCCGACGTACATCTTGCCCTTGATGTCTGCATCCTGTTCTGCTCCACATGTAAACCAAGATCCTGACTTCTCCGAGTACTCTCTATTGGCTTAAGGGATATGGAGAGGTGCTTCTTGACTTGTAGACTTAATGTTATCGTTGTTGCACAGCTACAAGCTTCCATCCCTTTGCCCATTTGCATCGTATCGCCATCTCAACATCTCAACAACAGATTTTCCACCGGATTTGCCCAACATCCATCATGTTCTTCCCTGCACACCTTCTCTCGACTTTGTGTCCTCCTAGACACACTTTGACTTGATAAAGATACAAAAAGAAAAGACAAAACACAAGAAATATGAACACAAAATTGGGTTCATCACGTGTTGAGAAGAAGAATAGCTTTGTCTTCATCTTCTAGAGTAACCTCCAGGTTCGCCAGATCATCTAGAATTTTATTAAACTCATCAAGCTGGTCCAGAATACTCTTCTCTTTATGGATTCTGTAGGAGTACAGCTTCTGCTTCATGTACAGACGATTCGCTAATGATTTCTTCATGTACAACTTCTCCAGCTTCAGCCAGACACCAGCCGCCGTCTCCTCATTCGCTAATTCACGCAACACATTGTCTCCGAGACAGAGGATAATCGTACTATGAGCTTTCTGAACCATCTCCTTCCGCTTTCCTTTATCTTCATCTTGTTCTGGCAATTTGTCGTTCAGGAGAGCATCTGCAAGCCCTTGCTGACCCAGAATCGCCTTCATCTTAACTTTCCACAAGGCAAAATCATTTTTGCCTGTGAACTTCTCAGTATCGAACTTTGCCGTCGTCGTAGCCATGGATCTAGACTTAGATCTTCTAGATCTGTGCGAAAACTGTTCAGATCTACTTCAACCAGCTTCGATCTACTCATATCTATTCAGATCTTCATCGATATAACCCACACACTGCAGAATCCGGTTCCCAGGGATGGCGCCACTTGTTATGAAAACAAGATCCAACAGATCGCACAAACTCACAAGATCTAAACTAGATTCAACAAGAAAAATAATAAGATCAGAAAAAAAGAATAACACAAACGATTTTTACGTGGTTTAAATCAGTGTGACCGTGCGTCCACGGGTAAGGATGCCAGCAATGGTTTCCACTATACTGTGACTGAATCAAGTCACCAAACAATAGACAGATTACAAGAGATTAAAAAGAAGAAAGCTCTCAAGTCAAGAACAATGGCTACTCTCTCCACAAATCTCTCTCTCTCTATCTCCCCGTTTTCTCTCCTCTCAGAGACAACAGTGAATGAATGAATTTTCAGTTACCCTAAGTCTACAGAGTATAAAACAGCTTCTAGACTCTTCACTGTCAGCTCACCAAAGTTGTTACCACAACTCAAACCCGATTTTGTACTTAAGCCCTCCGAGTCAGAACAACTTGCAGATAAGTCCTCAGCTTCCTTTCCTTTTACTTTGCAGACACACCTCATCAAATGTGAAAATTATTGTTGTGGCTATTTGGAGATTTGATGAATTCAAGATTGTATGGGTGTGAGTAGGATTTAAAATTCTTGTGATTTTATGGGTGTCTTCTAGCGCATGATCTGTATTTTCTAGGTTGAATTATCTCTGCGAGAATGAAAGAAAGCAGGGGAGAACAAGACTGAGAGAGGGGTGGGGATGATGACATGAAATAATTTTTATTTTTTTAATTTACATATATGCCACGAGAGTGCCACATAGATTAATTTAAGACACGTCTATAAATTTCCAAAATTATTCTTGCCGGATCCCATCGCCGGAAGCAAAATTAGAAACAATTGAAAATTGAGGAATTTACAAGCCGAATCTTTAGGTGGAGAGCAAAACCAGAAATTGCTGAAAGTTGAGGAATTTACAGGTCATTACCCCTTAAAACAAAATAGTGGAATTGCAAATCAATTGCAATTCAAGTTTAATGGCAATTTTATTAATTATATAAAGTTGAAGGTAACAAATTTTACACAATATTCTGTATAAAACATATAATTAAAATAGAATTGAGGCAATTTAAAATTGAAATGAATCTAAAAATATTTTATAATTTTTTTTAGTTTCAACACACACACACATGACTCGAACTCTCAACCTCATGGTTGGAGGGGAAACGTCTTACCACTATGGTGCATTTCGTTGTCAATATTTTATAATTTTGAATATGTATGTTTTGAATTATTATTATTATTTTGGTTCTTATTGCATTATTTTGTTATTCTCTTTAGATTTTTAACCTATTACTTCATTTTATATTTAAATAGAACATTTTTATTATTCGAATTGATGACATTTCCCTTATCCATACATCGCACGGAGGACAATACTAGTACGGATGAAATTACGAATAATGTAATGATCAGATTTAAATATATGTACCATCTTATGGATCCGACGTCTGATGAGTTTTTCTAATGTTATTATTGTTATAATAATTTGATGAATTAATGTAGTTTAGCAAACTTACTTGTCTTTCTGATTTATTTTGCAGTGGGGACATTTAAGGTAGAAAACACGGGTGCATGAGGGACATGCTTGAAATCTACTACACTGAGATAAAAAGAGAATAAGGGGACGACAAAAGAAGCTTCTAGTGTACTTAGCTAGAGAGAGAAAGAGAGAGTAAAAGAATGAGCGACAGAATCCAATGTACATGAAGGTAGTTGCATGGGGGTGCGTGCCACAGATTAGGATATCATCATCAGAATCAACGAAGAAATGATTTTACAATGTTAATGTAGTTATATCAGTCTAACTAGGTATGCCTATTTCTTTTTTTTTTATTATTTATTTAGGAGAAGGGTGATTAAATAAAGAGATAGAAAATGATATCGTTCGTATCTTTTTGTGAGAGAAAGAAGTTTTCTTTTTTAGAATAAGTCACTTGAAATGGAACACTATAAAAAAAATCAGTTCACTTGAAATAGAACGGAGGGAGTATTTATTTATTTTAATTAGAATGCGAACGATTCATCATATTAAAGTCATATTTAGGTAGGGTGATACTCACCACTACATAATGTCTTATATATATAGTTGAAAATCATATATCAAGAAAAATTGATAAATTTATTATTTTTATTTTTAATTTGCATGAAAACCGGATAATAAAGAGTTTAAATAAAAAATTTGATATTATTTTTTATAAAATTCTGATACTATAACATTAATTTGGGAAGGATGGAATATATATACTATAGTTTGCATGTAATGATGAGTAGTAGTGTATCAGCTTTTGAAGCCAAGACCTCATCAACTTTGCCTTCATAAAGTTGGAAGCTTCATCGATATTTGCATGCATCAGAGTGCGCGTTGCTTCTCCATTTTATTCCCCACCTTTACTTTTTAAACTCATCATCATATCTCTCTCTCTCTCTCTGCGGCGCGTACGTTAAGCCTATACTATCTCACTGTCTTTGCCAGAAATAAAGGTTGTCTTCATCTGGGTCAGGCTCCCAAAAAAAGCCAACTTGCTCCCGCCTTCAATAAACCGTAAATATAACAAAATCCCTTATTTAGTAATTATTATCTGTTCCATGTTAGGGTTGTATACGAATCGAATAATTTTGGTTTGGTTCGGTATTCGATTCGAATTTTTGATATTCGAATTCGAAAATTTATGATTCGAATTAGTTATCAAATACTTTTTTCGATTCGATTAGTTATCAAATACAAATTCAAAATCATGATATTCGATTCGATATTCGAAAATATTCGATTAAATATTCGATTATATACATATATATTTAATATTCACAAATACATATTTATATAGATATATAAACACATTAAAATGTGTTGTTTGACCCATCTTTAAGCCTATTTTAAAATAAGGTCAAAATTTTCCTTAAGTGATATGTACTGCATTAACTATAATCTCTTCATTGGTGCGGATGTAAGTCACAGCCTTTCTCTCTCATCTAACTATTTTACATTGTCTCGCATCTACCATCATTCTTATTATCGTTTTTTATCGCATTCCTTTACAGATTTATGGAAATTCGTTCTTCATCTCCTTTCTATATAGATTCGATATTTGATTCGAATTCGTGAAATTATTCGAATATTCGAATTCAAATCAAATTTAATATTCGAATATGATTCGAATTCGAATTCGAATTCGAATTCGAATTCGAATTCGTAAATGGTTTCATGAATTCGATTCGTTTACAATGATATTCGATTCAATTCGATTCGTTTACATCCCTATTCCATGCACATCGACTTATTACAAAATATTAAAAAAAATTAAGTTATGCTCTAATAATTCCATGTTAGGGTTTACAAAATGTATTCATGTGCGCCCTCCTTCCTAAAAAGTGTGGTCTTTTATTTTCTTTTACATGACCTCACTCACTTCCTTATATTTTAAACCTCACAATAAATCAAAAATGGTGGGTTGATTTCTCTATTCAACAAACATCGACCAAATATTTATTAAAATCCGTGCCACATAAATTGCACCACAATTTTTAGGGACGGATGGAGTATATGAAATGGGAACGTACGTAACTAAGCGAGTTGTTGATCGAGCGAGTGACTCGGTGAGTAAGAGCGAAGAAGCTAGTAAGAATAAAGTTACAAGTCAAGTAGCGCCTATATATATTTGCCACCGCAACTTATTTCATATCAATGCAATAAAATCGAATGGTAAAGAAGAAAAAAGGCTACGAAAGTTGGATACTCTTTGTCGGCGCAATTTTCTCAACACAAAATCTTGGAGACCCCTATTTTTTATTTTTTTTTAATTCCCAAGTATATTTGGTAAATTAATGAGAACTTCAATAAAATTATTGTTTATATGTAGCTGCGTACTTTTGTGTGGATTCAGCATCTGGAGCTACTACTTTAAGTAATATTGAGGACAATGGATCTCTAGAACAAATGAAGGAACAAGAAAATATATATAATCATTTCAAAAATATGTAACAACTGTTGCTCTGTCCTCTAATATAGAACCCCCATGCATTTTAATTGGTATTTGATGTAAAATATTTTTATTCATTTGATGCCTCATTTCCACCATACACGAAATATGTTATATTTAAATAAAATATGAAAACAACAAATTAAATGATACTCCAAATTATGATTGATTAATTTTTATGATAACTTGCTAGTTAGTCTTCCAATGGTTTAACAAATTTGTAATGATGGAGAGTTTAACTAACTAAAAAGCACCGGTCAGAAAAGGGTTTGAGGCAAATCAATTTAATGATTAGTTTAGCAGACAAGAGAGAATTCTATAAAGAAAGAAAACGACCCTCAAAGCTTCCCAATCCTCTCTAAATAAATCATTATTATAATAAAATTAGCAACATAGCCATAACCACAAAACACGGCTTTAATTCAAAAATCAAAATCCCTCTTTTTTCTTTCCAAACATCTAATTCGATTAGATTTGAAAACTACCAAGCTAGATTTCCTTTTCAGTATCATAAAAACACTAGCAAAACAATTTCATCGATCAACCACCAAAAAAAAAAAAGGAATTATAAATTCTGCAATATATATAGGTTGCGATTGCATGCATGCGCAGTGTATAATGAATTAGAGAAAGCTAGCAAAATAATCTAAATCAAGCTCAAACATCACCGGTCGATCGATCCTAGGAATTATTTAACAAAGTTGACATAATTAAGATCCCAGTAAAAGCAAAATCATAGCATAATATATGATGCTATTTTTGCATGCATTCCTCATTTCGACTTCTAATTAACGTTATAAAAAAACTCCAAACCCCCTAAGTAATTAATTAGCTAACATGAAGAAAAAAACCAAATAAAACATTAATTAATCGATATGTGTATGTGTGTTTAGTTCATCACCCGAAAGGCGAGCTCCGGCCTTGCTGCATGCCGCCGGCGCTGATGGCCGCCGTCCGCCGCGGCGATGGCCGGTCGAGCTTCGAGGAAGTATCATACTGCTTCTTATTATTATTATTATTATTATTATTATTATTATTATTATTATTATTATTATCCCCGATGGAATGATCTCCCGACATAATAGGCTTAGCCTCGTAAATATCCGAAACCGAATCGATGTCGCTGCCTCTGTCGATCGAGAGAGGGCCGATTTGATCGTCGAGGCACGACGCGGTTGCAACGGTATTTCCGAGTTCTTGCAGCCTCAGATCATCGGCCCAGATCAAAGGGCTCTTGCCGCTGTTGGTGTTGGTGTTGTAAGGATTGGACCTTTTTTTGGACAAGAAATTATTGTCGGTGGCGGCCGGCATGAACGAATCCATGGATGATCTGTCCATGTTGTGGTGGTGGAGATGATCCAGATGATCGCTGCTGCCGTATATGTTGAGATCTTGAAGAGAGGGGAAATTGATGGTGGGCCCGAACTCTTTCATGCCGGAGATTTCGGGCCCCGACGCCGCCTGCTTGTTGTAGCCGCCGCCCGAGCCGGCAGCGATGTTCTCTCCGGCGAGGACTGTTTGACAAGCCTTTTCAAGAATAGTCTGCATGTATTTTCCGTGAGCCTCAATTCTCAGCTGCAGGTGTCTCTGTACCTGCACTTAATTAATTACTTTACTAATTACTATTAATACGTAGCAATCAATATATTGTGATGAAATTTAATTAATTACCTCTAATTGTTCGTGGAGTCTTCTGTTCACCTCCATTTGCATCCTAATAGCATCAGTGATGTGAATATTATTGCCACTGATCAGATCAGACCATACCAATTGAATTGCAGATACAATTCCACAGATAAATCAGACTTTTTTTAAGAATAATTTTGAAAAAGGAGGAAGAATTTTTGTTGGAAGAGAATATTGTGGTGCACATGCGATCACGTGTACCGCCGAAGAAAGAATATGATTTTTACAGACCGAGAAAATATCGTTTCTGGAGGTGGAAACAACATATATACACAGATGATGAAAAATAAATCAAATTATAATTTAAAAAAATAGGGAACTAGAAAGATTTATTTTGGCAAGAACATACTCATTCATGCTTCTCCCCATCATTCCAGACGATGATGCATTGTTTCTTTGGAGTTCTAGAGATGAAGCTGCCACAAAAGAATATATAAATTTGATTATGAGTACATATATATACATACAAGGGTTTTCAAGAAAAACACACACACACACGTGTGTGTGTGTGTAAATTTAAATTAAACTTGTGAATAAAATCACCTCTCATACCATCTTTCATCGAATGATCATTGAAATCCTTGTGAGGCTGCTTCCCCAGCCTAAATTTCTGAATTCAAAAACATCAGCAACAAAAAATCAAGTTTTGAACAAATTAAACAACCCTACATCAGAGAAAAAAAAAATCTCCAAAAATTGAATCTTGATGATGATGAGTTTGAACCTGAAGATGGCTCTTGAGATGGTAAAGCGTGAGACCCTTCACCCCCATAACTCTCATGATGGTCTTCGGCGTCGCCTCTAAATTACAAAAAATATATACATACAAAAGTAAATAGATTGAAGAATTAAATTGGAGGTGGAGAGGGGGAAATTAAAGATAAAGATGAAGAGACGGACTGTCGGGGCCGCCGAGCTGGGTGACGGCGTCGACGAAGCGCTCATGAAGCTCGACAGTCCAGCGGAGGCGAGGCTTGGGATCAGTGGTGAGGACGAGACCAGAGTCGCCTTGAACGCACATGGGCCGCTCGTGAGAATTCATACTTGATGGCTTCTTCGGGTGGAACATTATTCTCTCTCTCTCTACTTTCTCTCTCCTCTCCCCCCCTCTCCCTCTCCCTCTGGGAATACCACAGATTCAAGAACAAATGCTTTCGGTATACAGAAAGAGAATAGGGTGCGGATATGAAGACGAGCTAAGCAGAAAAAGGGCTTTCTTTGCTTTCTCAACTAGTATACAAGAATGAACTATGCAAAATTTAAACCTTAATTAACACCAATTTTTAAATCAAATAAAAAAAAGAGAGAGAAAAATCCGTTTGTGTTATCCACAAGCTAGCCATATATCTTTTTGCCAAGAATGAGAACCCTATTTCTTTTAACCCATAAAGTGGGACATTTCTAGTAATAAAAAAATTAAAGCGGAGTTCCGACAGTTAATTTCATGTTATCGCTAATTAAATTGAATTTTTAGAAAATATTCACATTTTACACAAAGAGAAATGACCACTAATTTGGAAAAATTGCAGAAAAATTGCACTTATGGTTAGTTTTATATCACAAATTATTGCACTTAGTAGGTTAGTAATTCCACTACCTTTTACTATATGAGTAACACCATGCATCAAAATAATAGGAAACATAGAACTAGAACTTTTACATATATTACGTGATGGAATTTCATTAATTTATGGTAAAAAGTAAAGGAAGGTTATTTGGACCATCTTTTATAAAATGGTATTGCATATTTTACTTCATATGCAAACATATCATACTCCCTCCTGTTCAAAATGTATATCTTTTCAGACTTTTATAACTTTTACAAAATAATTGTCATTTTAACATTTTTCACCTACTAAATTCATAATTGCCCCTAATTATAAGTCACTTCAAAATTCACATTTTTACTACTCCCTCCGTCCTCCAAAAGTGTGGTGCATATTTGATTTGTTGTGAGGCATAAAATATTAGTTGAACCACACTAACCTGGGATGGAGGGACTATTTACCAATTTCAATTATTTTACAAAAGTTATAAAAGTTAAAAATATATACATTTTGAATAGGAGGGGGTCTAAAAAGATATACATTTATTAAGGATAATTTTGGCAAAAATAAATTTCCTTAAGTTGTGTGTACAAGTCTAAAATGACTTACATTTTGAATAGAAGCGAATATATATAAATATGTGTATGTGTGCGCGCGCGCGCACGCGCATTATTGTGTTTTTGTAATGAAATCATACAAAATTAGAGATATATACTCCCTTCGTCCCATTAATAATGGCTCGTTATTGTTTGATACAGTTATTAAAGATAAGAGTGATTAAAGAATAAAAGAAATAGAAAGTGGCATGGAGCTCATACCTTTTTGTAAGAAAAAATAGTTGTCTTATTTAGATTGAACCCATATTAATAAGACAATTTTAAAAAATTGTAAATCGTTATTAATGGAACGGAGTCACGGATGGAGTACTATTTAATTTGCAGTGTGAATGTTCTAAAGTATATTGAGGATCGAGAGGTAATGCATATCTCTAATACTGAAAAAGAAAAAAAAAATGTATATAATTAAAAGAAGAAGAAAAGAAAGCGTATGCATATGCCGTATGCGTAGGATTTGTACACCTTTTTCTGATCACGAAAAGGAGAGTACATAATTGCAGACCTCTTATATTCTTCTACTCTATATTAAACCAGCAATACTAAAACTCACTTCGACACACACTCACACACACATAGTTTTAGAACTAAGAATTAATTTTAACAACTAATCTTTATATGATTTACAGTTATTATAAAAATAATTTCATTGTAAAAGCATAATCGTTACAGAAACATTGCTTACATAAGAAAACACATTAACATAAAGTATCATTGTGTGTGTGTCTATATATATATATATATATATATCAAAGTATTATTGCATATATACATATATAGGGAAATAATCATATAGGAACTCATCTTTATATGATCCGTAGGAATCATGCATTTTTACCACATCAGTTAATGCACAAATTGCATTATTTTAATACACAAATATATGTTACTAAAAAAATTGGTGCATTAATTGGTGCATTAAATTATTGTAGGTTGTGCATTAAAAATGTATTAAATAATTATGCATTAATTTACTGTAATTTATCTTGTCATGTTTGTGCATTAAAGTATTGCATTTTGTGCATTTTTGAAATGATAAAAAAATGCATGGTTCCTATATATATATATCTTTTTATGTTCTTACACTTTGGATAATTCCTACAAGAACCCAGATTGGACTCTAATGTATTTTATGTTTCTTATATTTCAATAAAGAAAACTAATTACTCATGAATCAATGAATGTACATGCTAAGTGTGTAGAATAACATCTACATATATACTTCATCAGTCCCTAAATAAGAGTCTCCGGCCGTCAAAATACGTTTACCAAGATAGTGGATAAAATGATTCATTTTACCCCTAATTATTGCGTAGAAAATTGAAAAAATAAACATTTTTCCATGAGTCAAATGATAAATATGACAATTTGATATAACTTTTGTATAGAAATTTGAAATAGAACAATTATTTTGGGACAAAAATTTGATGACTCGGAAAACTTATTTGGGAAGGGAGGGACTGTAGGGTTGTATACGAATCGAATAATTTTGGTTCGGTTCGGTATTCGATTCGAATTTTTGATATTCGAATTCGAAAATTTATGATTCGAATTAGTTATCAAATACTTTTTTCGATTCGATTAGTTATCAAATACAAATTCAAAATCATGATATTCGATTCGATATTCAAAAATATTCGATTAAATATTCGATTATATACATATATATTTAATATTCACAAATACATATTTATATAGATATATAAACACATTAAAATGTGTTGTTTGACCCATCTTTAAGCCCATTTTAAAATAAGGTCAAAATTTTCCTTAAGGGATATGTACTGCATTAACTATAATCTCTTCATTGGTGCGGATGTAAGTCACAGTCTTTCTCTCTCATCTAACTATTTACATTGTCTCGCATCTACCATCATTCTTATTATCGTTTTTCATTGCATTCCTTTACAGATTTATGGAAATTCGTTCTTCATCTCCTTTCTATATAGATTCGATATTCGATTCGAATTCGTGAAATTATTCGAATATTCGAATTCAAATCAAATTTAATATTCGAATATGATTCGAATTCGAATTCGTAAATGATTTCATGAATTCGATTCGTTTACAATGATATTCGATTCGATTCGTTTACATCCCTATGAGGGAGTACATAATAGGATGGGGCTCTAAAATGAATGCAATGATGATATATATTGGAAGTTAGTCCACTTTAAGGTTGAGTTAGTAGTAGTCTAGGAGTAGGACCATTAAGATTAAGTTCATTTCTTTGATTAAAGTAAGCTTCTTTTGTTGTCTTTCGTGGTACGACCCCTTTTTAGGTTATTTTCATTAACCACATGATCACTTTTTTTCAGTATCAACACTTGTCTCAAGAGTTTTTACGACATATATAGATGCCCCCACCTCCCTCGGCTCCATCCTCTATTTATATTATCATCATAGTCAGAATTATACGTGTCTCATAATTTTAAAGAAATTTAAATATAAAGAGATTAATTCTTATCTTACAAAAAGATTAATTACTAAATTATGAAAAAATAATTAAGGATATTATTAATGGTATACAAAATTTATAACAATATGCATTTTATAATAGTACATAATTTCAATTTTAATTTCAATTTTCTTTCCACTTGCTTATTTGTTTTTGAGAGAATCTTAACGTGTAATAATATTTTAAAAAAAAAGTATTCTCATATTCTACAAAATTCTCAAAAATAATTTTATTTTTATTAGAAAACTTAATTTGGTCATTATTAATTTGGTCAATTATTAAGTCAAATATATAATTTATTTTATTTTCTAACAATCAAATAAAACTATATATATTTTTCCACCTCACATTTAAATTGCGGAGTAGTTGAAAATCCATGTAAATTCCATGCGAGAATTTAACAAACTGATTCAGCTAGAGGTGGGCAAAAAAACCGGAACCGTTGGAACCGAACCGAAACCGAAACCGAACCGCTGGTTCCGGTTCCAAAGTTGCGGGAACCGATAACCGCCGGTTTCGGTTCCGAACCGCCCGTTCCTCCTTTTTTTATGTTTTTATCTATATTTATGTTACAATTCATATTTATTTCGCCTAAATGTTACGTTAGAATGCATAAAATTACAATTAAATAAGAAAAAGTAGCAAAAAACGAAAAAAAAAATTGAACACCAAACATGCGGTTCTGGTTTGGAACCGCCAGAACCGCGGAACCGAACCGAACCCAAACTTGTGGTTCGATTTGGAACCGAAACCGAAGTGGTCGGCTGTTCGGTTCCGGTTCCCTTAGGGTGGAACCGAGAACCGCCGGTTTAGTTCCGGTTCCGAAACCAAACCGAACCACGGCCGCCTCTAGATTCAGCTTTCTATTGTTGGATTCTCGGAAGAGAGATAAATTGAATTTTTCGGCTAAGTTCGGTTGTTTACAAATAAATTGAAGTGTTTGGCAAGGGTTCAAGTATAGAGATTTAAAATGATTTTCATAGATTGTGTAGTTTTTAAATTTATACATAAATTTAATTTTTAATCATTTTATTGTTTTATACTCCCTTCGTCCACCATATTCGTGCACCAACTTTAGTGACACAAGTTTTAATAATTTTGGTTGAGTGTATGTGGTGAGTGGATGATGGGTCTCACATGTTGTAAGTGGGAATAATGGTTATAAATGAAAAGTGCACATTTTTTGTGACGTCCCAAAACAGAATTAAGTGCCTGAATTTGGTGGATAAAGAGAGTACTATTTATCATCGTAAACTTTGTAGGAATCTTAAATTGATTTTTTATGAGACTTCACCAATTGAGAGTGTTTATATTTTGTTCATACCAAATGGCTTGTGGGTTCACCAATTTACTCCGATATTGGGACAGATGACTAATTATTGTATTAAGTATATTTGATTATTTAGATAGTTTTACAAATTTAAAGGGTTTGATAATTAGCGTATATTATTATATGAGGTATATATAATTTTTTTTAGAAGAGGTATATATAATTTTAAATGAGTTTATTGATCAATCAATATCTAAAAAATACATATAGAGAGAGAAAGAAAAAACAAAAGAAACTAAAGATTTTCTATATCAAAAATAAAATATTGTTAATTTTGAAATACAGTATGTTAAGAGAAAAACATTTTAATACTATAATATTTCTTTCCAATAAAAGATAGGAAATTATAATTTTAAGACAAAAAAAATACATAAAATTGGTACAAACGGAGTGCACAAAAAATATGTGTTGAATTTTACATTTAATTAAGTAGTAATTGAAACATGAATTTCTTTAGTAGATTTCACTAGTTGAATACTACAATTACATTATTAGTATGCACTAGCATATATTTAGATAACGATAAAGGTGATATTACATTAGGTTTTTTTTTTTTTTCATATGAATGGGTTCATTCTGTTTCGGAGCACCATATTAATAGACATGCCTACGTCATTTTTTCTCCATTTTTAATTTTTTTTATTTATATTATTCATTATAAATGTTTACTTTGTAATGTCCAAACTTTTATTGAGACGCATAATCAATTACTATACGAGTTTGATACATGAATAAGTAGAAAATTACTATTTAATCGACTTTGGGACGGGTACTTATAAATAAATCTTAATTAAACGAGTTTCATAAATTATATAATATTCAAATTATACTTTAAATATAATTTTAATTTTTTATTACTTATACTATTCGTTATTAATGTTTACTTTGTAATATTCGTATTTTTTTTTAGAAAATTAACAAATTATTATAACATCTTATATATGATTAGTTAGATATTTGGGTAAATCGCCTGTAAATTCCTGAACTTTTTATAAATTCTAGTTTTGCTCCCCACAAAAAAATTCAGCGTGACAATTCCCGAACTTTCTATTTTGTCTGATTTTGCATCCAAAGTCAATTTCCCCCAAATTGTGTGCTGACTTGGCAGCCGAAAATTCCTACGTGTCGTAATCGGTAGACGAGTTAATATTTATCCAAATAATAAATTGTCCGTAAATTCCTTAACTTTTTTCAAATTCTGTTTTTGCTCATCACACAAAAAAAATTGCGCAAAATTAGACAAATTAGAAAGTTTGGAAATTGTTGCGCAAAATATTTTTTTGTGATGAGCAAAAATAGAATTTGAAAAAAGTTAAGGAAATTACGGGCAATTTATTATTTGGATAAATATTAACTCGTCTACCGATTAAGACAAGTAGGAATTTTCGTCTACCAAGTCAGCACACAATTTGGGGAAAATTGACCTTGGATGCAAAATCAGACAAAATAGAAAGTTCGGAAATTGTCACGCTGAATTTTTTTGTGGGGAGCAAAACCAGAATTTGTGAAAAATTCAGGAATTTACAGGCAATTTACCCTAGTGATAAACCCATATTTTGTGTTCATTTTGTGTGTGTTTAGGTAGTCTAGATCGAGTCTTTTGTTGTCTTTTTGTATTATTTCAGTGCCTGGGAGGGCACTATTTGGGCAACAGGTCTATCTGGGCAGGTAAAGAGCATTAGAGGGCAAGACATGGCTAAAATCTGCTGAAATGGTACGAGAATCGATACGAGGCAATGAGTAACCGATGAATCTCCAGCTTAGGCAAGAATGATAGCATCAGACACGTAGCTGTGAGGAGGATTCGCTGGCTCAATCTTAATACCAGGGGCAGTGTTGGCCTTGTCTGGCATGTTGGGCAGGAAGCAGAGCAGAAGATGTGCTGACAAGAGAAGGCAAGATGGCGGGGGCAACTGGCGTGTTTCTCTCCGAAGCCTATTAGGAAAAGGAAAAGAAGATCTAACCTAAGTTTCTTTCCTAATCCGATTAGGTGGAGGATCCGTAAGGGATCTTGAAGATCGACGTACGTGATATGCCATGTTGGGGTCGAGCTTATCAAGTAATTACTTGCACTCCAAGATAGCTCATGGACTTACCATGCAAAGGACCGAGGGCCCAAACCCTAGCGCGTCTCAGCCTATAAATATGGTGCATGGCTGCAGCCATCGCCATATACTTTTGCGATTTAATTTCCTAATCTTTTACTTCTGCTTTGCTTTGCTTTTATTCTCGAGGGTTTTGTGAGGAAGAAACAAGTCCCCTAGGGCAATTTAGTTTATGTTCTTTATTTTCAGGTTGTTATTTCCAGATCGGCACTTTTGGACGATCGATACTTTGATATTTCGTAAGTTTACTTTTAATATCATTCTTATGTTTTTCCCCCAGATTTGTGTTTGTTCGATTTACTTTATGTCTAGCTAATTTTCTATACTTGATCTGGGCAACAACTAGTTGAATAAGAACCAAAGCTCGTGAGGTCGAATTGGATGAATTAATTGCATGTTGCATTCTAGATCTGTTTATTTGCTTGTTCCTAAACGGTTTAATTTGTCGAGGTAGTTAATAGGCCGTTAATTACTTAGATAATATTAGATCACTAAATTGACTAAGAGGTTTAGGGAGAATTTTCTCAACTGATCTTGGTCTGGATTAATAAGCAGTGAGTGAAGGTGTCTGTCTTGGACGAGACAGACGTGATTATTCCTTGTTGGGCCTTTCTTGTGATTAATGCTATCTGGGCAAGAAACTGGACGATGACTCGGGGACAGAGGTATTGCCCAGAGTAGGGAGCCGGCGGTGCGTCGCCAACTTAGTAAGCATAGGTAAGGGAAGGGTTTGTTGAGAGCGTGACAAATAAAATGGATCTCGGCATTAAAGTCCTATAACTAACGATGCACGCATGTAATGAAGATTAATGCACCAATGATCGAGCTAGTGTTTTTATTTAATCAGTTTGTCCAGGTCAAGTTCTTTTTATTATTAATCAAGTTACTTGTTTAGTTTCAGTTTTAGTTTTGTTTGCATATTAGGCAAGGTAGACCCAGTTACAAGCACCAACCCAAAGTTTGAACCAGGTTGTGGAGGATTCAAGATATAGTGGCAATCAACTCCCTGAGGATCGACCCTGTACTTCCAAGCACTGTCTACAGTATTGTGAGCATAGGACAATATATATATATATTTATTTTGCTGAGTGTTAGCGACAGCGCTCGTCACCTAGATATTTTATACATTTAAACATGTTCGAGTAATTAACGGGTATTACTATAAAAGACGAAAACGAATAGAAAAATTAGTTTTTAATCGGATTTGAAACATGTATACGATTATATATTCTAAACATGTCTGGGTGAATGAATTTTGGTCGCATATTCTTGGTTCATCATCGTTCTCTACCGCGGTCAACGACTCAGGGTGATTAAACGCTAACCTCATTATTTTGGTTAAAAACAAAAAAATTACAATTTTCTTGACTTTAATTAGAAATTAAAGATTTTCACCTCCAACAAAATTTCCTACAACTACCAAGCATATTGCGTCTAATAATTTTAATAATCTTATTAAATAATAAATTCCGTCGATTTTCAATGGGTTATACGCTAGTGAGTAATAATAATAATAATAATAATAATAATAATAATAATAATAATAATAATAATAATAATAATAATAATAATAATAATAATAATAATAATAATAATAATAATAATAATAATAATAATAATAATAATAATAATAATAATAAATGCGCAGTTTTAATCATTAATTTATTCTATAATTTTGCATATATGATATATCTTCAAGTTTAGGGATTTCAAGGGATTTTTTTTTTCACGAGTTTTCTACAGATAAACTTGAAATTGATAAACTAATCATGAATTTTTAAGTCTTTTAATTCAAACCCTCAATTCTCAAGTTCTAATGTGAATACTTCACAAGATTTTCATATTTTTGTTTAGATTTCAACAATGATTGATGCTTTATTAATGAATTAACAATTAATAGATTCTTAAACCAACAAATGTAGTTTAAATCATGTATTTGTAAGTTTTGCTTAAACAAAATGTATTCGTAAGTTTCATTTTTTGTAAGAAATTACATTATATTCCTCTAAGATCCAGTTACAAAAACTAGATATAATATGGGATAAACACAGATTAATACGAATTAAATTGGCCCAAAATTATTTTTGTCACATGAGAGGCCAAGACTCATAAGGGCAAGACTAATCCTACTTGACAATATCATGAGACTAAAAACTGAGCCGAGTTCATCTAATCAAACATCATATCATGAGGCTAATACAGTCCAGTTGGACCAACCGAACACCCCCCTAAACTTTGATGAATTAAGAGTGGAGAGCAAATAAGTGTCCAAGCTGTCACAATTCACATACCGAGGAAGAGGACAATTTTACCAAATTATATCCTATGTCCCACAACTATGTCTCGTCACTTGTGTCACACAAATAATTACATTATTTTAATAATATTTATAGTAAAATAAAATTTTAATATTATATAATGAATCATAATTAATATTTATTACTAAAAATTAGATTTTAAAAATCTATATACCATATTTTTGGAATAAATCATGCCTAAAAATCATTAATTAACTCAAAAACTGCATACTAATATAAAAAAATATAAATTCTAATTGAATTAATGAACCCTAATTAATAACCATGAAATTAAACTTAAATATAAGAGATTGAAATTGACGAAAGAAATACCTATAAGAAATGATAGTGGAACACCAAAAATGGGATATAAAATCTCAAGTATTATTTCACTCTCTTTACTCATAATTATTACATAGAAAACGTAAAAATTAAATAATTTACATTGTTGACAATGATAAAATAAAAAAATCTGACATCATTTTATTCTAAAATTTTAAAATGGAACACTTATATATATATTCAAAAATACTAAGATTTATTTCAAAATGAAATATGGGTCAAATGATGGAAGGAGCAGTAATTATAAGGAAATGAGCTATGAAGAAAATGGGTCAAAAAAAGATAAGAGGGAGACGTGAAGATCAATGCATAAAGCGGCATGTGTATGTGTGTGTGTGTGTGTGTTTTAATGGAGCTTTAATTTTGGGTAGCTCTAAGCCTCTAAAGGCCGCTAATATGTGCTGCTTTTGTGGAATAGAAGATTGTCATCCATCTCCTCCCATGACATGCAAACAACCAAAAGTTGCCCCCACCAAACACCGTTTTAATTTCATTCTCTATTTTTATTTTCTCATCTTTGCTAATGTGTTAGTTTATTTCATGTTTTATAAATATTTTAACTATGTATACCACCACTTGACATTTTAAGTATCACATTAGCTTCAGATACTAGGATATGATATATCAATTTTTTTTATATGAAGAGGGTAATTTTTTATGCGCTATCCGAGGCCATTTTAATTTTAGGTGCAGTGCATTTTTGTGTACATTCGGTAATACTCGTTCATGTGTAATAGTCTTCAAATTGTACCCTCTCCGTTCTTTTTTAAGTGTTCCATTTAGCTCATTTTTTTTGTTCTCCAATAAATGTTCCATTTCAAAATTTGAGAGTAAAATAGTGTGAAACTTCTCATTTTACTCCTGTCATCAATGCAAATTATTACTACATTTTAGATTTTTTTTATGCATTTAATTAGGGGAGTACTCCCTCCGTCCACTACCCATTTGCCACATTTGACCGGCACGAATTTTAATAATTTTGGTTGACTTAGTTGGTAGTATGTATTGTGAGTGGAATAAGAGTTTCACTTGTGAGGTAGTAATTGTAAGTGGAATAAAGTTAAAAGTAAAGTATGATATGTGGACCTATTACTATAAAAAAAAGTGACAAATAGTTTGTGGACGTCCAAAAAAACAAAATTTTGACAAATGAGTGGTGGACGGAGGGAGTACTAAAGAACTTGATGTGTTATACTCGACCTTCATTGATGAAATTCAAAGTTGAGACATATAACGCACATTCAAATTTAAAATCAGCATATGGAACCAAGACTATATTTTTAAATAGAAAATATTATATTTGTATTATGATTAACAAATATATGTATAATCAAGTGTGTACACTTGGTCTATTATGTGTGTGTATATAAGATAATTTGTTTATCCGACCGGTATATATTTGTAATATATATAATATACATTACATTTTGATTTGTAATAAAATATATTAAAAATCTCATCGGTTTATTGAAAATTAATTTGAACATTAATCTTTATATGATTTACGATAATCATTTCGCACAGCTAGACATTTTGCTCTGGGACAACTTATCATAACTTTATAAATTCATAAGAAGAAATAAAAATAAAATTAAAATAAATTATATCGTTTAAATTACGTCACAATATTTATTAAAAAATGGCGTCGCGAGGAGATTGGGGTCGTGAGGAATTTTTTAGTAATCACAAATTCACATAATTCTACAGGGCTATTTTTTTTAAATTTTATTGCAATATTACTAATATGCCCCTATTTTTTATACAAATTGTTGGGGGCCCTTGGCTCCGGCCCATGCTCCCTCCGCCACTGATTTATTGGTGATCGTACAAAAATATTATTGTATATTAAATAAACAGTATCATAAAATAAACATATAAAAATACGTCATAAAATTAAGTATTAGTGTGTAACATAAATAAGCATACGGGAACCGAATAAATGTCTCCGGGAAACTATAGATAATATAAATTAATATTTTTAATGTTTGAAACAAATGCAAACTCTATGGTATGATAAATGGTCCAAATTGAAAGGGAACCGAACCTAATATATACTCGCTTGAGAAAAGAGAGTAACAAATAGTTGAGCATCGATATAAAATACCCTCATACTATTCATCTTTGTCCTAAAGGAATAAGTTCTTCCTTCGTTGAGAATTAAAGCAATGATTCCTTCCCCTAATTCCTTAAATTTATCACAACTAATTACTATACTCGCCTTGTTAATTAAGTACGATTTTCATAATGGAATTCTAGCCATCTCCAAAACAGTGCTTTTTCCTTTATTAACAATTTTATGTATAAATTAACGATACGTACAAGAGAAAAAAGAAAAATAAGAAGAACTAGAAAAATTAACAAGTAAACAACAGGTACTCGTTCATTGATATACATCTAACAATTTGTTTTCTCCACGGAACTCTAAAATTTACCGAAGATTTTTTTTTTTAAGATAAATTTACAAAAGATTAACTCCGGTGCTTTACACCTTGGCCATCCGAGACCATTACTGAAAATTTTTAAAAAGCATGCGAATAGTAGTTAATTATGTTTAGATATTTATTAATTGGAAATTAATTTAGAGTATCACGTTATAGTAGCTGTCCCATTACTAAAGCATATGCACTAAAAGTTGAGGTTTAACTTTTAGTAGTTCGTTTATAATTTAAAACCATATATTAATGCAAAAGCGAGTCGAATTGGATATGAGGCCTGTTTGCTTAAATTTTAAGCATCTTAATATTCTTTCAGAATTTATTCCAAAAAAAATGAATATATTCCTTTGAGGTGAATTGGTGGGACCTTTTTACTTCCAAGATTTCAAACTTTTTTACCACTATTTCCTCTTTAAATTGCTTTCTTATACCAATAAAAAAATAATTAATACTATCAAGAAATTATTTTGAATATTTTTCTATTACTGATGCAGTACTCGTCTAAATTTCGCCTGACCAGTACCCTGCTTTTATATGTGGTGTTCCCACATATTTTGAATAAGACCAAAGAGAAGCACTGATTTTGGAGTATGTTTGATCAATTCGAAAATCAACTTCAGTTTCTCTAGTAAAAATACTTCTTTCAGCAAGAATTTATTAACATTTTTACTTTGATTTTTATTTATTTCAATGATTTGTGGCCTGATTTGGGAACTTTTGAAGATTAAAACTAGAAGACGACAGACACTTAATACAAATTAACAGTACTCGCCACGATTTTCTATTATGCTAATTACTCCACTTTCCATTTTTATATTATGCTAATTACTCAAAATATATTGTTTTAATTTATTTATACTCATAATTTCTACAATCACTTTTTCCAATCTTATATCATTAACCATAAATGCCTACCATTGATAACATTCCTCGATTTATTTTAGGTACAAATTTTGAAGTGGATTACACCATAAAATATTTTTAAAGAATCAATCAAGTTCTATCAAAAAAAAAAAAAGAATCAATCAAGCATGTTTTAATTTCAAATTTACAACTTTAAATGATCAATACATGCTCTAGCTACAAGCTCTACGAATTACTACTATATTCCTCATGTGAGGGATGAACATCATGACATTGTGACAGGTCCTTCCCTATTTTTTTGTTTGTGTTTGTAGCAATAAAACTGCCTTTTTCCGTAATAAAAAAAAAGAAAAAGAAAAAAAAATCCAAATATTTTTCTAGTTTCCACATAAATCAATAACTTCCACGCGAACTAATACTCCCTCTCACTGATAATGTTTATATTTCCTTTCTCGTTTGTTCCGTTTATAATGTCCCATTTCCAAAATGGAAAACAATTAATTTTTAAAAAGTGGTGTGATCTATCATTTTCTATCTTTTCACGTTTACTTCTTAATAATCGTGCCCAACAAATTGGGGACATTATCAGTTTGACGAAGAGAGTGTATTTTTCTTATCTTCTCCTTACCAAGGCATGTGGTCATGTGTCAAGTTTAAGATTTTTTTTTTTTTTTTTTTTTTGAGGGAATGTAAAGTTTAAATAAAACTGATAATAATCACATAGCCACCCCAATGTAGGATATAGCTTGTTATTCTATGTTTATTTGATTTGTTTTTTTTTTATTATTGAGAAATAATGAAATTCTTGAGCATTGCGGCATTGTGTTATTCCGGTTGAGAAGCGAGTCAACTCGGGATTGAGTGAATTTGTAGCAGGAATCAGATTCGGTGAGGACCATCTTATTCGGAAGGCCTTGTTTTAGAAGTGTCCTTTTTATCTCAAAAGCCGAAAAACGTGAACCAGATACTGAAAGCGCCAAACGTCAACATGGATCTATTTGCAAATTCAACACATCTTTTCTACATACTAACACAACCCCCGACTCCCAAGGCCCCAACCCAAATTAACACTAAAGGAAAAAAGACAAAAGGAAAAACATCCTCTAAATTCAAATAAAGAATAAGACAAACAACTTGAATTAGATTGGGAGGTTTGGAAAATAAAGAATTTAGCTACAGGATCTTTGAAAAATTTTAAATCCACTGCACATTTTCGGAAAATTCAATCATTTCACCGTGGAACCTACTTATTAAATGTGATCCAAACATATTTATTCGGAGACATCCAAGCGGTAATAGATCTTATCTGCAAGCAGAGAGATTTCGGATTCAATATCTACCTCTCCTTTTCACGGGTCAAAAAAAAAAAGATAAAAAAAATGTGATCCAAACACAAATATATATATATATATATATATATATATGTATATATAATATCAATATTATATATATATATATGGATGAGTTAGTATAGAAATTATTCCTCTCATGAGAATTTGCGAGTCATGCTTAAATCTATATATAATCATACTTAAATCTATGTAAATCATGCTCAATGATATATTTTTTTTATTCATGCTTTTTGTATAAACAAAAATGCTTATATAAAATCATGCTTAAATCTAATAATGACAACGATAGATCATACAAAGATCAATAGTTCAAATTGGTTTCTAATTCTCACACTAGGATTGGTTGTTGTACGAACCAATTCATATATATAAATATACGAGAGAGAGAGAGAGAGAGGTGACTTTTCCCATAATTAATGCGATAAAAGTATAAAACATGGGTGCATGAAAAAGCATTTGTCTCCTGGGAATAGTACAAATTGGCGCTTACTTAAAAAAATAAATGGTGCATCTCAACTGTACAAGGAAGGGCTGTATATCAAATTCGATGCAGCTCTCGTGCTAGGAGAGGCTTCCTTCACAATGCAACCGCCACTTTTAACAAACCTTAGTTCATGTTTCCCAAACATATATATTTCATCTGCAACCAAAAACAACCATAATATTATTTATGCTTCACCCACTATTATCACTGCAATATAACATACTGATTAGGATCCCATCAAGGTTTAGGAGATTCAACATGTATCAGACATTGAAGTTCACAAGAAACAGCGACTCGCGAATCAATCTTAAAGATACGTGATTATTTTTGTGCAAAAACTCGGTTGTTTTAAATTATGAAATCCAAAAATGAGAGTGATGTACATGGAACTCTGCATAACAAAAAGAACGGAATCTAAATACGTACTTCCAGATATTCATCCATCCCATATTTAGATCCCTCGCGGCCAAGGCCTGATTGTTTCACACCGCCAAATGGAGCAACCTACACTCAGAGACAGATGATTAATGAAAAATGGAGTATCCGTTTCTGTTATCCACACTAGATAAAATAAGATCCTCACCTCTGTTGAAATTAGTCCTTCATTAATTCCAACTAATCCGTATTCGAGAGCTTCAGCAACACGCCAAGAGCGCTGCATGTTTGATGTAAAGATGTATGCAGCCAGACCTACAAATCAGAGATGCGTTTTATTTTAGGTATAACGACTTACTGAAGCATTGGTTTCTATAAGCAGGGTCATTGAATACCTGCAATAGTGTCATTTGCCCTGTGGATAGCTTCTTCCTCAGTCTTAAATTTCTGAAGAGGCGCAACTGGACCAAATATTTCCTCCCTGATATCAAAGTTCAGATAGAAAGATAACAGTCAACCATGACAATAAATGAATCGATGTCTAGATTATTTAGAAACTATTTGAATCAACATGGTTAGTATCTATTTGCAGCCACTGTAAACATCTGGCGAGCAATAGGCAAATAAGAGAGTAAATTCACTATGTTGCACGTGATGTTTTTCTAATGTCAGCCACTGCAATACCACTCCCCCAAACACAACCTCAGAGGAAGAAATAAGACTGTGGCTTGCTTCCATGAATTAAGTTCATTCCAAGTTTCAACTTCTCCAACGCTCACAGAGACAAGAGCAAAGGCTATTATCCTTTCCAGCATTAACTACTTATTACACATGAACAACATTTTAAGTTGCTGTGACTTTTCAGCATATCATGCAATAGAACCATAATGGCGGTGACTAGATCAGTACAGCACATAGCAGCAAGAAGGTATTGTAAATTCTTCATATTAGATGTAACTCTAAACTTACAGAAATGCATTCAGTCATAACATGTAAAGATACTCCATTTCCAATAACAAATTCAGAAACTTTGATCTCAGACATCACATCTACATGCATCTATGAAGTATGAATAAAAGATTAATATGATTGTGCTGCTAGAGCTACCTTGCTAGAATCATCTCATTAGTTACATCAGTCAGCACCGTGGGCTCATAAAATGTCATCCCAAGGCTGTGTTTCTTGCCGCCAGTAAGGACTTTAGCTCCCTTCAATGAGAAAGATACATTTGTTAGCACAAGCAGTGTGATTAATCAATAAAATATTAAAATGGCATGCCGTATTGCATGTTGAGTTAGGACACACAAGTTCTCAAAACCTGGACAGGTGGTAATAATATAATCTCAGCAACCAAGCAGCCAGCACTACAGTTCGCATGTCACCATAGCTTACCATCAAGCCAGTGAAAGATCTATCACTAGGCCTTTTCCAAACATATACATATCTTTCTTCAGTTGTACAAGTTTCAAAATTAATTTGTCAATCTCTAACAGCCAGTGATGAAATATAAGTATTTCCTCAAATTTGATTAATCTACATTACACCCTCAATAGTTTCTAAAGGACTTGAAAACAACAGGATTGATCTTTCAATAAAAATTGATTATAGCAGCTATAATTCCATGCAAGAAAATGAACAAACCTTTGAGGTGGCATCTTGCATGAATGATTCAACCTGTAAGGCAATTGGAAGGGGTCAAATACAACTATATTGATGCAGAGTACAAAACTGAATGGGAATGTGAAACAGACAACAGACCTTGTGCACCGCAGCATCATTAATCAAAGGTCCCTGCATGATATCAAGAAGGGTTACCATACTTTGAGACTACATCATGTAATCATCATAAAGGGTATCTGTGAACAGTTATGCTATGTTAGAAGACAACACCCAATTTCTAGAGGTTTCCCACCGCCAACAAAACTTTGCTCACAAATATGTTGGTGAATAATTAGAAACATGTATGAAACAAACAACCGACACATTTTTTGTATATGTAATTGTTGATTAACCAACATAAACCCTCTATACATAGGCATAGGTGGTGAGGTTATGAAGCAAGTTTAGTATTCTCTCTCCCTTGCTGCGGTATTTCCAATTGCCTTTCCTTTGAAATAGTTGCAATTTTATTTGTTTCAAAATAGTTGTTTGCATATTATATTTGATGTAATACTTGTCGAGCATTTTTTTTTGGGTGTGGTTAGTTCTACATGCTAGGTCTACAGTATCTGACAGCAAAGTCACAATGCAATGGCTGAACAATCAGCAATTTTGTAACAATTTGAGAAAAGCAAAAATACTGACCACATCTACTGCACCTTCAGTAAAGCCATGCCCAACTTTCATACTCTCAACAGCCTTTGTGAAGGCAGTTGCAAACTTCTCAAAAATTCCTACAACAGGAGACAAGAAATCAAAACAAGAATATCCATATTCAGTTGTTAGGCTAGTGGCTTTGTTCACCGCCTATGAGTCTTTTCTACTTGTTGGCGTGGGTTCGAATCCCATTACAAGCAAATTCTCATTTTTGAGTGTGTGTTGGCCTAGCAGTAGAGTGGCTAATGCTTGAGGCCGAAGGTCTCAAGTTCGAATCCACTATGGTGCGGTCTTTAAATTGCATTACTAATTTATCAAAAAAAAAAAGAAAGAAGGAAAGAAAGAAAGAAAGAAAGAAAGAAAAAGAATATCTGGGAGAATGACATGACATGAAAAGTTGAAAGATAATAAAAACTGTGATGGATGAAAACATAAAGAAATGAAGAAAAAAAAAAGCGTGGAATACGGTAACATAGCAAATATATGCATTAGCTTCAACTTAATGTATGACTGTACCAGTGTATTGTACTGTACATTTGTTTAAGGTGCTAATTTTATGTCAGCCTGGTAGCCAAAGAATTACTAACATTTGCATCAGTTTACTATTTTAGTCAACTATCTAAAATTGTCAGGTTAGCCATGATTAAGCAATTTTGACATTTTGTAAAATCTGTCAAAATTAAGTTACATAAATGTTACATGATTGAGCTTCTTTCGATTAGGTCAGGTAAAGTTTGGTCAAATTGAGTAAATCCTTGATAATTGAGGTAGCCTATGCAGTTGATTAAGTGCTTAATTTAACCAAATTTACAACTTCGGAAGATTTGGAGCCAAATTGCAGGTTGACCAAAAAAAGTACGGATTTTTTGGCAGTTAAGCCTAAGTTTTCAATATGATTAAAATCCTTTCCTATTTTCAGACATATTATTAAGCATGTGCACTTTAAAAACTCACACACAACCACTCAAACATGCACAGCTGAAATTGAAACAAAGGTTAGAAATTACAATCTTCAGTATTTTGTCAACTACCTTCTTGCACTAGCACTCTATTTGCACAGACGCATGTTTGTCCACTGTTCCGGAATTTAGTTGCCAGCTGAAATTGCACAAAATAACCGGAAAGAAAGTCCTTAAATCGAGAATGTAACCAGTCAATAGCAAAATACATCAACAGAGACCCTCAAATACAAGTAATCAGTAAGGCAACTGATTCAAAATCCAAAATACAGAGACCTTTCTGTTTCTAATAAATGACTGTATAAACATACCATCCCATTATAAGCCTTACTATTATAGTATTATAATATATATGCCATCAGCACACGTTGAAGGGAGACTATACAGCTCAGGACCTCAGGTATGTATTTTCCATATTTTTTTCAATATGATAAAATAAAGAAAGCTACAACCAAAATGTTGAAAACAATCAATATATCCTTTACCACAGAGTCATTGACTATCAATAAAATCAAGTTTAAAAATCATTAGGAGAATTGGAGAGACAAGATTAAGTTTCAAATTTCCCCCTACTAAACTCAGCATTCAGAGCTGACCCTAAATGCACACCATTTGAGCCTTGGCCCTATAGTAACTTTATGCACATTAATTAGAAATGGGTTTGCTCTTACAGTTCCTTTCACAGCCACATCAAGATCTGCATCATCAAAAATTATGCAGGGTGCATTGCCGCCAAGTTCAAGGGAGACCTGCACGTGAGAATTTTAAATAAACTACTAAAAATTATTATGATTTTGAGGATGCAAGCATTTTTATTGCCTACCTTCTTTACAGTCTCTGCAGCACCTGCCATCAATTTTTTTCCAACAGCTGTCGAGCCTGTGAATGTGATCTTTCTCACCTAAACAAGTTTCACTAACATCAATATTTACTTGCTTCAGTGTGTTCTAAACTATAGCAACAATATTTGAATCTTAAGAATAAAAAACCTGAGGACTTGCTATTAGAGCATTCCCAATTTCAATTGCATTTCCCATTACAACACTCAGGGCACCCTATCTTGCAAAAAAACACAACAATCAGAAATAAATAATCAAGATTCAAAGTAATAACCTCAGATAAGACAAGGTCTAGCAAGCAAGGATCGTGATATATTAATCTAAATTGGAACTGGAATGACACGATATATATGTGTGTGTGTGTGGATAGGGCAATAAAGCATCGTGTATTTGAAATGGTCCATAATTCAAATTACATTAGTCCTACTGATACGCCTTACAATACATCCTTGTTGGTTATAACTCAATATTAACCAACACATTCATTTTTCTTCTGCTTTGAATTCTTTAGCATCTTCAATTCAAACCAAATCATGAATACTAACTATGCATTATGTCTCTTGATATTATATACATCTATCATCTGTCTCAGGTTTTGTGTCCATAGTTGCTAAAGTTTTGCAGTAAGTAAGGACACTCAGCCAAGATCTATACTCTATACTAGCATTCAGTAGTTCTCATTTGAACAGGGGTCTGCCTGTAGCCAGATAACTCAGCAGTGGTCCCATTTAAAATATATATATATATATATATATATATATATATATATATCGCTTTAGAAACAGAATAGGTGCAGTTCATTCATGTTAATACCAACATACTACATGTCTTTGTGTAGTTTTAAGGGCTCAGAATCAGAATTACACGTGGTATCCCAGCTTGAATTGAAAGTTCAGCTGCCGCTAATGCAGTCAATGGAGTAAGTTCCGAGGGTTTTACGACAACAGTGCATCCACATGCAAGGGCAGGGGCAACCTGGCACCAAGACAAACAATCTGATTTACATGATACCATGCAGCTCCATGTCACAATAAACCAAATGGGAAAATGGATAACACAGAGCTAAAGAGTAGAAAATCAAACCAACCTTCCGCGTAATCATTGCCAAAGGAAAGTTCCATGGTGTAATTGCCCCAACAACTCCGACTGGCTGCAAGAGAACATTCCTTTTATCAATATAACAACCTAGAAAAGCAGTATGTATAGATGCCCAACCTTAACAACCCACAGTAGGGCAGTCAATTAGTACTGCCACTGGAAATACAATAACAAAGAAATGTACTATACACAATTAAACATAGTATAGAAGCAAATGACTAAGGTTCATGCAGGAACACTATTCTTTTTAGAATGCACAAATTCTCTCTACGAACCATTTAAGACAACCAAATGTGGATTCTTCCTATAAAGACAAAATTTGATTTTCCAGAGTTACTCAATCTTCAATGATCACTCCATATTCAAAATTATATCATCAAGGGTTTATTGTCATAGAAGAATCAAGGTTTCTCAGTTCCTCCAAAAACTTGCAGATTAATTTTAAAGGACTCTGTTTAACTGATTTTCTTTGTTTTGTTTCTCTAACAATGAAGCAGATTCCTTGTTTTGTTTCTCTAACAATAAAGCAGAAGGAACATCTCATCCTAACTCTTAAAAATCTAGTGAAAACCTTCTGACTCTACCAGTACTTTATTTGTCCCAGTGATCATTTGTTCATGAAACAGAAAAGGTTTCCTTGAGTTTTACCGAGGTAATTGTCAGAACAGGAGTCTCCACTCGATAAAAAAAAAGCACAAATCCGTCTGAGAGTGCTTAATAAAAAGAGAAAAAAAATGAGGAAAACAACTCAAAAACATTCACCTGTTTTACAACAAACAGCCGACGATCAGGTAATGTTGCTGGAATGATGTCACCATAAACTCGCTTAGCCTCTTCCGCAAAGAACTCCACAAAACTTGCTCCATAGCCAACCTGTAAATCGCATGTTTATAAATACTCCAAATAAAACATCCAAAACATAATGCTGTTATTTGTGGAGCAGAGATAGAGAATCAGGGTACCTCACCAATGGCCTCTTTTAGAGGTTTTCCTTGCTCTAAGGTCATAAGTTGACCAAGCTCCTCTTTGTGGGCAATCAACAAATCATACCATTTTCTTAAACACTTGCTCCTTTCAGCAGCAGTTACCTTGCTCCAAGCTTCAATTAAAATTGAGTAAGAACTAAGAAGAATATACCATATAAAACCCAAACTCGATTCCATTTAAGTCGACTTACTAATAGAAAAAATAGATAATTAGGCTTATTAATAAAAAGAAAATTGACCCAATATAATTAAACTATTATAAAACCCAGACTTTGATATAAAGAATAATAGAAGGGAAAAGACAAAAACTAGTAGAACGCCATAATACCAAAACAAATCCAGCAGTTCAATTTACAGATGCGATGAGTAGCATCTTCTCTTTACCTACTCTATCATCAACTCACCAGATGGAATGTGAAATGTCACACAGTTAAGCAGCAGAGGCAGTTTCTAAGCATAGTGAAATTATCAGACAATACTACCCTAGGTAAGAAATGACTGCTTGCCTAGAGAGCTAGCTGAAAAGAGAATATGATAGACGTATCTTACTGCTGACAGGCATAGCGCCTCCAAGTATGGTCTTACTATTTTAATTCACATGACAATACCAAACCAATTGGGGAAAAAATAAAAATGAAGATGACGACATCCGGTCAATTAACATGAACAACTCACAAGCAAATGCTTCGTGCGCTGCAGCAATGGCATCATTTGTCTCCCTCGCACCCATGCATGCAACATTAGTTATAACCTCACCTGTTGCAGGATTGTAAACCTGTCATGGAAAGGTTACCGCGTTATTCCTGTATATCTAATGCTTAGAAAAGTACTACTTCGTTATTTTTCCCTAAAGTGGCAAATTGCAGACTCCCTAACCTCAATAGTTTTGCCATCGTATGCATCAGTCCACTTCCCTCCAATTAAACCCTGGCTTCTGATAAACCCCGAGCTGCTGAGACTAGCAGCGACACTGCGTGCGTCCGTACTCATCTGCAATAATGAAAATCACCTCGTTGTCACATCGTAATTTTTCAAGTGAATCACACTATTTACAGCATTAAGGTAATTTACTAAAGCTGGAAGCTGAACACAATGATCTAACGCAGAAATCGGCTATATCTTAAATAAATTCTACAATCAGCACTCGGATCCCATGCCGCATAACCTTACTTACATAAATTGAGCAGAAATGAATCCAATACTAATCTAGTTCATCGCACACAAACAAAAAATATACCAAAACAAAGCAGATTCGATTAAGCGAGAGTAAAAATCGGAGAACCTGAGAACAAAATATGGAGCGCGGTTGAGTTCTGGCAGCGAGGCGGTGAGTGATAGAAGTGAGAGAACGGCGGGTTAATGCCGTGGCGATGCGTGTCGACGCCATTTGCTCTACAACTACAAGTGTTGACTGTTAGTGTTAATCTCCTTTGCTTTCAAGTGGCATCTGCTCTGAAATTTTATATTGAAGATCGCAATAATTAAGATTTTAACAATGACATTGCTGCTGCTCTGTGCTTCACCTACGACAATAATGGTGCAGTTTTATTTAATTAATTATTACTGTACTATTTATTTATTTAGTTAGTTTCGTCCTTTTCACGTGTCAGATTTGGGCCTAGTTATAGTACTCATCGACCATTATACTCCCTTGATCATCAAAAAAGAGTTTCATTGTATGTTGGTACGGATTTTAACAAAGCTGTTAAATAGAAGAGGCAAAAATTAGAATAGCCAAAATACATAGTAAAATACAAAAGTTGGCCACACTTAATTTTTACAAATTATGACAAACATTTGCCTTTTTGGACCATTTTACCCTTACTTTTGACTTTTTCCATCTAACTTTACATTCTCATTCTGCTATCATCGTCTACCTACTTTTTACTTTTTCCACATAACTTTACATTCTCTCTCCTCTCTCCTCAAGTTCGTACCACTTTTCAACTTTACAAATTTGTATCGCGGTACGAAATGTGTGAATTTCGTATCGTGCTACCAAAGTTAGAATTATATCACGGTACGAAATGATTGAATTTCGTACCGTGCAACCAAAGTTAGAACTTTGATATTACGGTTCGGTACGAAATTGAACCATTTCGTATCGTGTTACCAAAGTTAGAACCTTTATATCGTGGTAAGAAATGATTGAATTTCGTACCACGATATAAATGTTATAACCTTGGTAACATGGTACGAAATTCAAACATTTCGTACCACGATATCGAAACGAAATTCAACCATTTCGTACCGTGTTACCAGAGTTAGAACTTTTAGATCGCGGTACGAAATTGTTGAATTTCGTACCGTGTTACCAAAGTTACAACCTTTATATCACGGTATGAAATTCAACTATTTCGTACCACGATATAAATATTCTAACTTTGGTAACACGGTACGAAATGGTTCAATTTTGTACCGATATCATGGTAGGAAACGGTTGAATTTTGTACTGTGTTACCAGAGTTAGAACTTTTAGATCGTGGTAAGAAATGATTGAATTTCGTACCGTGGTACCAAAGTTAGAACTTTTATTTCGCGGTACGAAATGATTAAATTTCGTACCGTGTTACCAAAGTTAGAATCTTTATATTGTGGTACGAAATGGTTGAATTTCGTATTTTATTACAATAGTTAGAACTTTTAGATCGTGGTACGAAATGGTTGAATTTCGTACCGTGGTACCATAGTTAGAACTTTTATATCGCGGTACGAAATGGTTGAATTTCGTACCGTGTTACTAAAGTTAGAACCTTTATATCGTGATACAAAATGGTTGAATTTCGTACCGTGTTACCAGAGTTAGAACTTTTAGATCGTGGTACGAAATGGTTGAATTTCGTACCGTGGTACCAAAGTTAGAACTTTTATATCGCGGTACGAAATGGTTGAATTTCGTACTGTGTTACCAAAGTTAGAACCTTTATATCGTGGTACGAAATGGTTGAATTTGGTACCGTGTTACCAGAGTTAGAACTTTAATATCGCGGTACGAAATATCTGGATTTCGTATCGTGCTACCAAAGTTAGAACTTTTATATCGCAGTACGAAATGTCTGGATTTTGTACCGTGCTACCAAAGTTAGAACTTTTATATCTCGGTACGAAATGGTTGAATTGCGTACCGTGGTACCAAAGTTAGAACTTTTATATCATGGTACAAAATGAACTTTGGTACCACGGTACGAAATTGTTGAATTTCGTACCGTGGTACCAAATTTAGAACTTTTATTTCGCGGTACGAAGTGTTGATTTGGTAATGCGTACGAAATGTTTAAGTTCGTACTGCTTTCCAACTTTACAAATTTGTATCGCGGTACGAAATGTGTGGATTTTGTACCATGCTACCAAAGTTAGAACTTTTATATCACGGTACGAAATGTGTGAATTTCATACCGTGCTATCAAAGTTAGAACTTTTATATCACAGTACGAAATGTTTGATCATTTCGTACCGCACTATCAGGTGATGCCATGGTAACGTAGTACGAAAATAAATATTTTGTACCGCGATATATTGGTAGTATGGAATAAGTTTATTCTTACCAGTCATACCAAGTAACTACATATCTAAATTAGACAAATTGCAGAACATATACAGTTTAGAACAAAAATACTAATAATACTATTAATATTGTAGCAAAGGGTTTACAAACTAGAAATTGTAGCAAATAATTTACAAAATAAGAATTGTTCATTCACCAACTCAATCTCTACGATAAGTGTTATTTCATCTGTGTTGAAACAAATAGATGCTCCCAACCAAAACATTGATTTCTTGAGATCTTGTAAGACATCATGACCAAATTCATCCAAAATCTTGCACATAATCATCTATGATGTCCATTGTACCTTCAAAACTAAAGCAACAAAAATTAGAATATGGTACTAATATAATTCTTACCAACATACCATTTCTTTGTGCTTGATTATTAGTACGAAGTGTGAATTCATACGTGGTACTTGATAAGAATTTCATAATTCTTACCAGCATACCATTTCTTTGTGCTTGGTTATTGGTACGAAATATGAAATTCTTACATGGTACTTGATAAGAATTTCATAATTCGTAATGGTACGCTGGTAAGAATTATGAAATTCTTACATGGTACGGGTTAATACTGGTACGAATACACCTATTTTGTACCGACGAGTTTTGACAGCAAGCAGCAGCCTCCTTCAATCAACACAAACGAAATAGAAATCAGCAAAAATACATCCAAATCATCAAGAAATTAACCCAAATATACCAAAATTTACCAAAACAATATGAAACCTCATAAATCATCAAGAAACAAACACGTAAAAGCCCAAAAAATAAGAAAAATACAACAAAAATTCAAAAAAAACTCTAGATCAACATGAATTACGAGAATTGAATTACGACAATTCAAAAATTCTTACTTTACCAGCGTACCATTTCTTTGTACTTGGTTATTGGTACGAATTATAAAATTCATACATGGTACTTGGTAAGAATTATGAAATTTTTACCAGCATACCATTGCTGTGTGCTTGGTTATTTGTACGAATTATCAAAATTCTTACATGATACTTGGTAAGAATTTCATAATTCTTACCAGCGTACAATTTATTTGTGCTTGGTTATTCGTACGAATTATGAAATTCTTACATGGTACTTGGTAAGAATTTCATAATTCTTACCAGCGTACCATTTCTTTGTGTTTGGTTATTGGTACGAATTATGAAATTCTTACATGGTACTTCGTAAGAATTTCATAATTCTTACCAGCGTACCATTTCATTGTGCTTGGTTATTAGTACGAATTATGAAATTTTTACATGGTATGAGTTATTACTGGTACGAAATGATTGAATTTTGTACCGACGAGTTTTAACAGCAAGCAGCAGCCTCCTTCAATCAACACAAACGAAACAGAAATCAACGAAAATACATCCAAATAATCCAGAAATTAACCCAAATACACCAAAACTTACCAAAACAAATTACCAAAACAATATGAAAACCTCATAAATCATCGAGAAACAAACACGTAAAAGCCCTAAATCAACAATAAATAAGAAAAATACAACAAAAATAAGAAAAATACAATAAAAATTCAAAAAAACTCTAGATCGACATGAATTGTGAGAATTGGAAGGAGAAATAACCTGGATCTATGGATCTATTTGTAGATCTGGAGCACGATGCCAACGAGAAGCTTCGGAAGAGAGAAAATCGCAGGAGAGAGGGTAAAGGATGGACGAGATGGTGGATGAATCTCGTGAATGGAGGAGACGGCGGAGGCTCGCGGCGGAGGAATAGAGGCGATCGCGGTGGTGGCAAGGAGAGAGAAATAAAAGAATGGAAAGTGAGAGAAAATGGGAGGAGAGAACGCAGAAGCAGAAGGAAAAAAATAAGAAGAGAGAGAGAGGGAAGGGAAAAATATGGAAAGAGAAAAAGAAAGAGAGATAAAAAGTAAGGGTATTTTGATCCGAAAAAGCAAATGTTTACCATAATTTGTAAAAATTAAGTTTGTGGCCAACTTTTATGTTTTACTATGTTGTTTGACTAGAAAGGTGCATTTTCTCTAAATAGAATAAAGGTATAATTTGTAGGGTAGTATAAGGTGAAATAAAGATATAATTTGTAAGGGTAAGTGGAATAAAGCTACGATCCAACAATAACAAAAATATATAAATATAGGAGAGAATGACTGTGACTCTTTTTCGTGAATAAATGAAAATGAGTAAGTAGGAGTGTAGGACTCTTTTTCGTGGATGGAGGGAGTAATAATTTACGATATATTTCCTAAGGAGAGACTAAATCCAACGCAAGATGGCAATTATATCCACCCCTCTTAATGGGATCGGTGCGGAAAATTTCGATTAGATCAGAGTTGGGTATGTTAATTTATACCTCTGAATAAATATTATGCTCCCTTAGATCATGAAAAAGATTCTCATTATATGTTAGACACGAGTTTTAATAAATTAGTTGAAGTTGTTGTGAGTGGAATAAAAGTCTCACTTGTTGTGAGTAAGAAAAGTGAAATGAAAGTTGAAGCTGTTGTGAGTGGAATAAGAATCCCACTTGATGTGAGTGGAAAAAGTGAAATGAGACTCTTTTCCGTGGACGAAAAAAACAAATGAGACTCTTTTTAGAGGACAAAGCGAGTATTTAGTAAAAAAAATTTATTACATTTATTATGAAATTATTACGAGTTAATATGTTTTATGTTGTTAGTCTTTAATTCTTTTTCTTGCAAAAATGAAACTCACCCCCCCCTCATATTTAAACGGATATGGAGTCGGGCTATCGTGATTGAGGGTGAATTTCTAGGATGGGTATAAGAGCGGGAAAGCAATACCCGACCCCGCCCCGCCCCATTACCATTCCTAAATGAGATATTGTACGCACGTGGTATTTAGTTGGTCGGAAAAAAATAAAAAGTAGTAGTGAGAGGGAAAAATATATATTTTTTGGGTTAGTTACACTATAGTATAAATTTTAGCCTCGTATTAAAATTATAGTCTAAATTTCAAAAAATTACAAAAATAGTCTGAACTTTATTTAGTTGTTCACTATGGCACGGGAGCTAAAAATCCGGCAATGGAAAGCTGATTAAGACTGCCTTATGTGAATTTTCATCTAAATATATGGAAAATAAAAAATTAAATTCTGAAAATTCAGCTCAATCAACACAGCTATATTCATTGAAGCATTTCATTGAACACATTGACTCCAATTTAAAGAAGAAAAATTATGATCCTCTCAACCATAATATTCTACCATCCATCCATGAAATTGAATTCACAAAATTCACGTAACTCATCCATCCAGTAGATCTGGAATTTTCTTCCAAGCTTCAAAAGAACGAGACCTCATTTAAAAAGAAAGTAACATATCTCAACCAATTTTACACGAATGATATCTTTAATGAAATGAGTCACACAAATTAGAAGTTCAGTAATGAATTGCTAACATATGTGTGTGTAATGTGTATTGCACTAATTTAACAAAACTAACATTTAAGTAATTGGTGAAATCTAAGTTTTCTGGTCAGCTCCACTGCACAATATTTGTCATCGCGTAATTTACAAACTATTGTTTGAAATAAAATTTAAAAACAAAAGAAAAAAAAAACGAAATTTAGCTACAATCCATCCATAAGTATAGCACTTGAGAATATCCTATCGTCACCTAAAGAATAACTAATGCACCTACGGACTCCCATCAACTTGCAGTATTTATTTGGGAAAAAAAAAAATGCTTACCTTATCTTATCCAAATTATTCTCCCATTTCATTTGATAGTTTGCAAGGTAAAGTTTCACAGCCATAGAAAAAGTAGTAATTCAAAATATTGTTTATACTTTACATATTGCCCTTCGACCCTTCGTCATAATATTAGTTCTTTTAGGTTTGAGATTGCGACGAGGCTAGAGTCCATTCCAAATTTTAGAGAGGTAATAGACATGGTGGCCAAATAATTTGGACAATATCAACAAGGCGGATTGAGGATCCGGTAAGAGCATAACCCTTTGTTGATAGGACTAGATTGCACCCGTGCGTTGCACGGTAAAATGCATTATAAAAATATGTACTCCCTTTGTCCAGTAATAAGTGGTCACATGTTTTTCGGTACGAGTATTAAGGAGAAGGGTGTTTAAAGAGTAAAAAGATAAAAAGTGGTGGATCCCACAATTTTTTGTGAGAGAAGCATATTTCCTTATAAGAAAAGTGACCACTTATCCCGGAACAACCCAATAAGAAAATGTGGCCACTTATCCCGGGACGGAGGGAGTAATATATAAATTACTCATTCCGTCCACGAAGATTGTTCCTTGTTTCCTTTTTAGTTCATATATAAAGATTGTTCCTTTTCTATTTTTGTACTCTACTCCACTACAAATTATTCTCTTTTTTTCACTCACAATATGACACCGTATCAAATGTGGGACACTTTCTCCACTCATAGTCCACTCGCCTAACTTTTATTAAAATCCGTGCCACTCCCAGGGAACCATCTTCATGGACGGAGGGAGTATTAAATTATAGGAATAAGGAATAAAGTGTATTAATTGTAAAATTTCAAGCAACAAAGAAGAATAATAATATTTATATATTAGATTTTAAGTACAAAAATAAGGATATTTTCAGGAACAATAGTAACAAATACAACATAATACTTTTCAAACATTACGAAAAACTTCATGTGCACAACATTTTCAAAAGATGCAAAATTTGGGATAACCAATATAGATAGTGGAAATTAATAGTTGGCCACAAACTTTATTTGTAGAAATTCTGGCCAACTTTTGGAAATTTGGACCAATTTGCCCTTGGAACCACTATTAACCATCCATCCACCCATTTCATTTTTCAGTTTTCAAATTTCAAATTCTCTGTTTCTTCTCTCTCTAAAAATCCTATTTTCTCCATTTCTTCCGTCGTACTTTCATTTTGCCGTCGCCGCCGCCGTCGTACTTTCATTCCGCCGCCGCATCGTCGTACTTCCATCCCTTCCGCCGCACCGCCTTCGTACTTCCAGTCCAGTCCGCCGCGCCGCCTTGAACTTTCACATTCGCGCCCATATTCCGCATCCGCCGTCGCACCGCATTCTTCTAGATATACCGCCGCACCAGATTCTTCCAGATCCCGTTGCCTTATTTCACAGCTTTCTCTCCAGAATCCATGACGTCAAATTCCAGATCTAATGTCCTGGATGGTGTTCGTCTTTGGTCAACCGCATCCTGGTATGCCTTAGCACACCTGGTACGAATGGTCTATATCTGTACCAGGTGTGCCAAGTCCAGGCGCGGTATGCCTTGGCACACCTGGTACGAAAACGTATTCGTACTGTGTGTGCCAAGTCGCGACGCGCCTAGACTCTGCACACCCGGTACGAATGGTGTGTATTCGTACTGTGTGTTCCAAGTCTATGCGCGGTATGCCTTGGCACACTGTACGAATATGTTGTATTCGTACTGTGTGTGCCAAGTCGCGACGTTCAGTGACGTGAAAAAAGCAGGAAGAACACATATGCACGAAGAGGACAACAAGATCCGAAAAATATGACAAGAACATTTACGTACTAGATCTAGAACACGATGACTAGATCTAGAAAACTCAATTAAAACTAATACAAGAAAAATACCTCAAATAAATCACTATGGAGATGAAAGCTACGCCGAGAAGATGACCGGAAAAAGACTATAAGATAAATAATAAACCGTTCGAAAAAGTGTACAAATAAATCAAATCGAAAAGACGACAAGAAGACGCGGCGGCGGAGGCAGACGGGAGGAGTGGCGGTGGAGGAAGGGAGTACAGAGAGAAAGAGACATGAGAGGAGAGAGAAAGTGAGAGTGGAGTGGGTGAAAGAGAGAAAGTACAGAGAGAGAAAGTGAAATGAAAAATCAGAAATGATACTGGCGCATTTAAGTCACTTCAAATTTCAAAGGCCACAATTTATTAGAATAAAGTTGGTGGCCAACTATTAATTTCCACTAACTTAATTTGCTAGTCAACATGATTAACTCTTTTCAAAAAATCTAATATATAAACATTAATTTGATACATGTCTATTTTTCTTACGTGTATGTTAATTTACCCTAAATGAAAATAGAAATAAATATCTAAAATTAGTACCCATGTGTTGCAGAGGAGCACTCTCATAGGACCGGTCGTACATACGACCGGATCCTAGTTGACCCGGATGCAATAATAATATAAATACTAACAGTCGGCGCATTTAATATGAATTATCTCCTAGCCCAGTGGCCGAGAGCAGCTTTAGCTCTTTTAATGGTGGAAGTTTGATTCTCAATAGCCACAAGAATCTTTATATTTTTTCCCTTCTCTTTCTATTTCTTATATGTAGAATTTTTTTATTTAAATGAAATATGTGAGTTAATATTTAATTTTCTTCATTATACATTTTGGTTACTTATTTAAACATAGGATTAATATTTATTTTTCTTTCATTTTTTTACTTTCTTATTTGTAGAAAATTGTTTAATATATTTAAATAAAAGAACATGATCAATGAATAGTACCAATTTCTTTTTTATTTTAATAAATTATTTGAATGAATATTTATTTAATATTTAATAAATTCTAAATATTATTAATCTCTATTTTTTTACAATCTTATTTGTAGAAACTTATTTTATTTAAATCAAAAGAAAAATATGATCAATGAGTAGTATCAATTTTTTTATTTTAATAAATTATTTGAATTAATTTTTGTTAATATTTATTTAATCATTCTAATAATTCTTGATCTGTTTTAGTTATTATTTTTTATTAATTAAGTATTCTAATAATTCTTAATAAGAAGTATCACTTTTATTCATAAGAAATGTCACTTTTTCAATGAGGAGTGTCACTTTTATTCCATAACGAGTGTCAATTTTATCAATGTTAAATGTCATTTTTATTTATTAGACGTGTCACTTTTACTTATAAGGAGTGTCACTTTTGTTCAGTAGAAGCGTTATTTTTATTCATAGAGAATGTTGTTTTTGTTCATTAGAAGTGTCACTTTTATTCATAACAAATGTCACTTTAATCATATTGAGCGTCACTTTTATTAATGTGGAGTGTCATATTTATAAATAAGGAGTATCACTTTTATCAATATTAAATGTCACTTTTATTCAATAGAAGTGTCACTTTTTATTCATAAAGAATGTTGGTTTTGTTCATTAGAATTGTCACTTTAATTCATAAGAAGTGTCACTTTAATCAATATTGAGTGTCACCTTTATTAATAAGAAGCGTCACTTTTATTAATGTGATGTGTCATTTTTATTAATAAGGAGTGTCACTTTTATAAATATTAAATGTTACTTTTATTCAATAGAAGTGTCACTTTTATCAACAAGAATTGTCACTTTTATCAATGTTAAATGAAAGAATTAAAAAAAAACTTTATTAATTTGGAGTATCACTTTTATTCATAAGGAGTATCTCTTTTATCAATGTGAATCATCATTTTTATTTATAAGGAGCGTTACTTTTATTTATTAATAAATTCTAATTGAAAATAATTTAAAAATTGAAAAGAAAGAATAATATAAAAATAATTAATAAAAAGAAAGAAAAAAACAATTAAGAAAAGTAAAAGAAAAAACAAAAAAAAATGAATTGAGAAAAAGAAAGAATTACATAAAAATAATTAAGAAAAAGAAAAAACAATTAAGAAAATGAAAAAAAAAATGGTGCTAAAGGAATTTGATCCCGGGTGATTAGAAGCATAAGGGCATCTCCAACCCAACACAAAAAACCTACATATCATCAAATTTGGAGCAATTTCTTCTCCAACCCAACACAAAAATCTTGCTCTATTATACATATTTGAATAGAGTTGCTCCAAACTTGGAGCAACACTATTCATTGCTCTACTCCTTTTATAATTGATTTTCTTGTTATAATTGTTATTCCTTCTTATATTTATTATTTTTTGTGTTCTTTAATTATTTTGTTCCAAAATATTATATTATAATTATATTTCTAAATATATTATACCAACATTAAAATTACATAAAATTATTTAAAAAACACAATTACATAAAATACAAGATAAACTAAAAAGAAATTTAAAAAAACATAATTACATAATAAAAACATAAAAATAAAGTCGATACATTTAAATTTCTAATAAAGTCCATCTCCGAAACGTCTCACCCCATCTGAAAATAAAATCGGAAACATATCAAAAGTACTATAGTGTTGGCTTCTTTGGCTTATTTCTGCTTTCGAATTATTTTGTTACTCTGATCGGAAGTAATCGCATGTTTCAGGATCATCAACCGTGACTAAAAGTAGAATATTCTAGAAAATTCTATTTTTGTGTAAAAATATAGAGCAGACTGCTGGAGATGACTTGCTGATTTTGCTGTATTTTTGTGCTGAAATTGCTGTATTTTGGTGCGAACTGCTGGAGATGGCCTAAGGCAGGAGCGCCAACCACTAGGCTACAGAGGTACTCCCGGTCGAGTATATAATATATGTTTCCGGGTCGGGTAGGATCCGGTCTGACATGTCAGACCGGTCCTACCCAAGTTTTTATCTGCGTTGCATAAAAGAATGCCATATAAATATATGGAATATATAAATTAATAAATTATAGTATTAAAGGAGAATAATGTAAAGATTATAAAATTACCAAATTTGTGTTCCCTATCACTCTTCCACCAAGCTTGTTCACATTAAGTGCTCGTTTGGTTTGAGTAGAGGAATGAAAAGGGAATGGAATCACGTAGATGGGATGAATGGTAATAATAAGTGTTACTTTTATTGGTGTTTAGTTCAACAATGGAAATTAATCACCTTGTGCAATGATTTCAAAGAGGAAAAGATTTTGTTACCGCTCTAATTTGGAAGGTAACATTTTGGGAAATTGGGTTACTCCCAAGTAAGGATAATTATTAACCATATACCCAAACAAAATAATGAGTAATGAATTCAATTAATTGAATATCTTTTCATACCAAAAAAATATCGAACCAAACATGGGTTGAACCATAAGTATCATTAAACTTCCCTGTTTTTTTCCTTTCAATATAGCTGCGGAAATTTTAAAATAAATATGAAAACTTCTCCATAATATAAATATAGAAACTAATCTTAAAAGATCAAAAGAGAAATGACTAGTCAATATTAAAAAAAAAAATCCCAACACAATAATTTCTTATGCAAATTCAAATAAGTCTTCCGATGGGGATGAATGAGGAAACCATGCAAATTATTGGAGTATGAAATCTGAAAGTACTGAATACCAGAGCCCGATTGCGGTGATTCAAATTGTTTGGGTTGTCCATACAGTCCAATTTTAGGCCCATGCATGTTTCCTAATGTGACTAGAATTAGGGCTTAGTTAATTGCTATTATAAATAGTTGTTTTTCCATTGTATATGTATCTGAAAAACATAGTGAAAAATCTTGATTAATTTGGTATCGCCTCTTGACGTAATTACACATCATAACGAACTAGGTAAATAATTTTTTTGTGTTCTTTAATTGCTTTCGTGATTTGTGCGTGTGTTATTAAACCTGGCCCTCTTAAGTAGGTGACCAAGAAGCAAATGGGATGTTCCCTTGGGAATGACTTATTAGTGGGGTGGAGATGTTTGTGATCACAAGTTTGAATTTTTTAACATCTAGAGTCTGTCATCCAAATTCTTTTAATGTGTTCTATTCCTTATGTAGAGTTTTTCAGGCTATTGTTTATCTAATGGGCACCTTAAATATCAATTACGGAATATCCTTGTCATAAAAAACGGATAAACAAAAATACACAAAATGGGTGAAATGGGAAAGTAAGAATACCGAAAGGGGAACGATAATACACAATTGAAAATGATATTTTTCATCTTTCTAACGTCTAAAAAAATGGTTTGAACATAAATTTGTACTGCTGAATGCATTGTCCTAATGAAGTCAAATACTTGATTAAATGGTTTTTATGTTTTTTAGTTATTAGTAATTGATGTTCGTCGCTCAGATAAGAATAAGAAAAGAGTAAAATTTGTGAAGGAACAAATGAGAAAGAAAGTAAAAAAAACCTGATTCTTTCATGAAAATCGTTACATTTTTCTTGATTAACAATCTAAATTATAATGCTGCGACTAAAACGCGTCTACGGTCTATGGAAGCTCATATTTGACTACTTCTCGCTCCAAACCCTTTTCTTTCTAGACCCTTGAGAAATTTAGAGAGAGAGAGAGAGAGAGGACGAGTCGAGTCGACTCGAGGCTGCCGTCTGTCTTAATTCAATATAATTACAAGAAAAGACGCTCTGTCGAATTTTCCTGCTGTACTCCTATTTGTTTATCAAAATTTTGCATTTCTTTTAGCGAGAATTACAATGGGAAGAAATTTCAAAGTCAAAGAAGAAAGGGGTTGGAATAGATAGAGCAGCTTCCCACGAATCTCTCACCCTCTATTAGTGCCAAACCCTCCTTAATTATCATCCCCCAACCCGTTCCTTGATTTAATATTTTTTTCCAACTTTTCAAGTTTTTGAATCCCAAGATTCGCCGTTCTTTTGTTGAAATCTACGTTTCTGTTTGATCTTTCCGTTCTCTCTCTTGTTCAATCTGTTAGCATTCGTTGGGGGATTGGGAGCTAGCGATTCCTGGGAAAACAAAGGTATAAACGATTGCGGTGAAGTGATGAACTCGAGTACTCCATCATCAAGCGCTGCAGGAGCTGGATCGGCCGATTCGACTGCGCCTAGAAGAAATTCCAAGCGGCCCAAGTGTATATTTCTTTACCTACACCTCATTCTTTTGATCTGATCCTGAAAAAAAAAAAAAAAGAGCTAATGATTTTTTACTTCTTCTGTTTCTTGGATATTGCAAAATGTAGTTTGTTTGTTATTATGTTAGTTTTCGATTTGGAGAATTTTAAAGAGAGGAGTACGGAACTAGCGAATCACTGAATTGATAGAAACTTTTTAGGGCTAAGTCTCGATCCTTGACTCATGGCATGTATGCATGTTGCTTAATTTCAGTTATTTTGTATGTTAAACTTTAATAATTGATTTTGGAAGGCCGTATTTTTTGTCAATAGAAAACTGATTAGGATCTGAGATTGCTACAATGTTTTGTTTTCAGTGATATTGAAATACAATAAAAATGATTCACTCCAGATACTTGGCCATTATCTTCTTCTTCTGAGTTTATAGGCTGAAGAAGGGTTTAGTTAGAATATGATCTCAATTTTCAAGAAAATACAGATGGCAATGGATGCTTCATTGTTTTAGTTTTTCCAGTGAGTCTGGTTCTTGGGCCTCTCCGCGCACCCAAAATACAAAATTCCAGGTCCTTTTAGTGATTTTAGACAGAACCGAAAGTTATTAAAGTTTCCACCTGTGAGAACTTTTCTTATGATGACATTTTGTGAAGGAACATCGGGAAGATAAGCAAACGAATGAAATTTCCTATTAACATCAAGGAGTTTGGTAAATTTATGAATGTTTGGATTTCATAATAGTATTCATGTTTTTTACTTCCCATAAAGAGATCCTAAAACTACTTGCGTCTAAAGGATCCCATCAACCAGTTGAATTTTTTTTAAAGAGAAGGTTAGATGATGGTTGCCAGATGGAGTAAAGTATGGATAAAGGGTTTATTTCCGTCTTTCTGGTTATCCCCTAATTATTGTATTACAGTTAGCAATACTACTTCAAGGTTTAATTTCAATAGCCACTTATCTGCCACTTGTTTATAAGTTTTTCATATATATTGAAGATGTAACATTATTTATGTGTTGTCTTATCTCAGCCATTCTCTTAATTGGGCATTTCTGAATGTGTAAAGCCAGTTCTTACTACTATTTTGAAATGTATAATGAGATTGTTAGTTCGGAATATTGGATTGATTTTTCTAATAAAATTTTCCTTCAGATTCAAGGTTTACACAACAGGAGCTTCCAGCATGCAAACCAATACTTACTCCTAAATGGGTAAATATTTCAGGTTTTTTGCATGTTCCTTTGATACTGTCTGCATTTATATAAAATTTTTCTAATAATGGCTTTGCTTCTCCTTTTTTTTACTCCTTGGCGCAGGTGATCGGAACATTCTTGCTTGTTAGTGTTGTTTTTATTCCCATTGGTGTCGTCTCCCTCTTTGCTTCTCGAGATGTATGCTTCAAATCCACATTAATTTATTTTGATAGTGCCCTATCACTTCTTTCAATATGCTTTACTGACAAATTCTTTGTCTTCAACAGGTTGTTGAAATCGTTGATCGGTATGAGACAGATTGTATTCCTTTATCTTCGAGAAATGACAAGGTCGGGTTTATTCAAAGCAATCTAAACAAAACCTGCCAAAGAACTCTCAGGGTGAGTCCCCTCTTCGGCATGTATCATTTTGCTGTATGAAACATACAAATTTCATGGTTTGACTATTGCATCGATTTATTTCAGGTTCCGAAGCATATGAAGCAGCCAATTTATGTTTATTACCAGCTGGACAATTTCTATCAAAACCATCGCAGGTGGGTACACTTGTGATTACAATTCTTTCCTCACCATTTTGGTCATCTTTTGGTATGAGTCTTTCTGTGGTTCATCATTGGAGTGAGATTCATTACATTCAAAATGGTGCTACAGGGTTGTCGGCTCAGCTTATAATCGTTTTCAGAGCTCAAGTTATAACATACTAGCTGTATTACAAAATGCATTCATTAAGAACCTTTCAAAGTAAAGCCCAAATGGAAAAGGTCCATAAGGCTTTTAAAGAGGCACTGTTAGTAGTTTAATCCAAAAGGATTGTTTTGGCAGTCTTTTGTGTATCCTCGCTCAGTACTCATAGTCTAACAATTTACTTTAAATTTTATCATTTTCTTTGGGGTTTCCCTCCTCCTCCCTGCACTTTTGGATAAGCGGAAATATTATATAGATCTTTGTTCAAAAAGTAAATTGTTGAACTGTTTGGATAAAACAAGATCGTAGAACTCTTGTTTTTTCTAATTATAAAAAATCATAGAGCTTTGGAAATTGCTAGTATTAATATTTTTTTATAACTTAAATGAACAAATTTAAAGGATTTTGTTAATGTAAGATTTTATTTCAATGTAGTATCTTATTTCCTAGCACATAAGACCTTTTTTTCATTTCAAAAGTTACCAGACAAATTTCAAGAGAATATTATAAGCTCTTAAACACCGCATAAGCTATTTTGAACACCTTATAATGTCAGACAAACTAATTCTGAATTTTACTTCTGTTTTTGTTATTTGATGCAAAATGAATTGCTCGTCACTTTTACTTGTCACTTTAATTCCTATAAATAATGCATTAATTACCTTTTTAATGAATACTAGATATGTGAAGAGCCGAAGTGATCAGCAGCTGAGGAATAATGGAAGTCTGCAGGATACAGATGCATGTAAGCCCGAGGACACCACACCTGATAGGGCGCCTATTGTCCCTTGTGGTCTTATAGCATGGAGTCTGTTTAATGATACTTATGGCTTTACTCGCAATAACCAACAACTTAATGTGAGCAAGAGAGGGATCTCGTGGAAGAGTGATAGGGAACACAAATTTGGTAAAGATGTATTCCCAAGAAATTTCCAGAGCGGAACCTTGAAAGGTGGAGGCACTCTCGATCCAGCTATACCAGTAAGCTTCTAGCCTTATATAGCAGCTTGTACTTCCCATGCATATACTAAGTATGCCTCTTCCTGTATTTGAGTTTACTGAGAATTATACGTCCATCTTGCTGCTGCTGAAATTATACATTCTTTCTTTATATACTCCATATTTGCTGCTCGTTTATTTATTTATGAAGACATATTAGTTTTGTCAAGTCATTTGATTGTTTATTGTTTAATTATCAATGACACAGTTATGTAGAAGTAATGCCATTAAAATGTTTGTGCAATTCTTTCAAAATAAGTTATTCCTTCTATCCTAATCACCATTCGTTTGCTAGATATAATAATATGATTGAACACTAACAGGTTTTCTTGATGCTAGAGAATAAAATATCATGTTCGTATTCTGATAGCAATCTGTACTCATATCATTTTCGAACTCTCTGACTATCAGTTGCTTACTTGTTCTCGTAACTTCCAAATATACTAACTTTATTCTCTTACTGAAGCGGTCCACTGTATATTGTCTATCTTGTGTTGATCTGTAATATAATGTTGGGAGATCTTGCCCAAAATTTTATTTCTCTCTACAATGTCAGTACCACTGATTTAGTAGCAGAGTTTGTTTATGCTCTCTGGTGACTCTAGTTTCCATCGCTTTCAAGATTAAGTGATCCGTCTTGTGAATGTGCTGTCATGTAACAGTTGAGCGAGCAGGAGGACCTCATTGTTTGGATGCGAACTGCTGCTCTTCCAACTTTTAGGAAACTGTATGGCAAAATAGAAGTTGACCTTCAACGTGATGAGCTCATAAATGTGACATTGGAGAACAATTATAATACCTACAGTTTCAGTGGCAAGAAGAAACTAGTTCTTTCTACCACAAGCTGGCTAGGAGGGAAGAATGATTTTGTGGGTATTGCATATCTCACTGTTGGTGGACTATGCTTCTTCCTTGCCTTGGTTTTCCTTCTTATTTATCTAATTAAACCGAGGTATGGTCTTCTGCCTGCTCTGATAATCATATGAAAGTGATTCTCTAGGATGCAATTTATGATTTTGAAGTTATCTATTTTTCATAAGTACCCCCTTCGTTCCGCTCATTTTGTCTACATTTCTTTAAATAGACGTTCCACTCAATTTGTCTACTTCCCAATAAGGAAAGAATTTACCCTTCAAAACCTTTTAAAAGTGGTGGGACCTACCTACTTTCTATCTTTTTATCCTTGTTCTTAATCTCCGTGACAAACAGTAAGTAGACAAAATGAGCGGAACGGAGGGAGCAGTATTATTTTTAGAAACTCTATTAAGTAGGACATTAACTCTTGCTTACAGATAGTTGTAAGCTTGGATTAGTTTTTCCTGCATGATCACCTGAACTGCATGAGCATGAAGATTAAGATTTGATTTAGTAAACAGTGTTAGGGCCACTGCTCCAATAACCACATCTTTATCATTCTGCCATTTCACTTGGTTGAAAAAACATTACATGTCTTATGATTGAGGAGAGCAACACTAATTATAAGCGTTGTTTATGCATCAGGCAACTTGGAGATCCTTCTTATTTGTCATGGAACCGAAACCCGAGTGGTCACTAGTGCTAGCTTACATGTGCTATCAAATTCTGATAAACACCCTTGGTCTCGATCATGGTAGAGGACTTGCTCCTCGTTAGCTTTGTCAAGATGTGTGTATAAACCTCGATAAGAGAAGCTTTTGGAACATTTTATTCGTATTACGTTGTATGAATTGAACTTATACTAGTTCAGATGATGATCTCAATATATCTAGGTGTAAATCTACTGATTCTATTTATCAATTATCCATTGCAAGTGTAGAGCGTGTGCGTATTGTTATATATACAAATGTCGTGGGAACATCCTCCACATGAGGATAATGTGGAGGATTTTGCTAATTTATATTTGAGTCATTCTTTCTTCTGGAAAATAAATAAATGGATTGAACAGCTCTTTGCCATGTTTGTATGCCTAACTTACAAAAATTTACCTCTGGTGGATCTACTAAACACATTTAGGCGCGTTCGTCTTTCTTTCTTCCGACCGTAGAGCAAACACTTGCTGCTGCAAATACAGGTTTTGAATGTTCATAGTACTCTAAGTAAAACATTTGAGAGGTACTCCCCTTCTGGATACGACGGATCGATAGGATGATCGCAGCCAGCTCCTGCTTGACGTATAACTGTGATCTTCCTACCGGCCATTGATGCTGCACCCTGAACAAAAAAATTAACAAGACAATTAATAAGCTGTTTAGAATAGGGATGCTACTTAGTACAAATTCAACTGTCTGAACTATTTCTGAGGGCACAGAAATGATCTACCAGAATATGTTCAAAACCATGAAACTTGTTAAATAACTATTTAAAACCACCAAGATTTGGACATGTAAAGGACTTTTGAGGCTATGACAATGACTATCTTCAAGAGAAGTCAGACATGTAAGTTTTGCAACTACAATATTCAGATAGTGTCTGAAATATTGTAGTATATGTAACTTGACTTGCCTGCAGAGTGCGCAGGAACATCCCACTTTGTGTCATAGCGCCAGAACACGAGCACGTCATTAAAAGTCCGCCCCTTCTTGTTAATTGCATCGCCAAGGAATTTAAATTCCTGTACATGCCAGATGCATTTTGCAATACCTAAACAAGCAAATAATCAAAACCCTAGTGATAATGCATGAAACAAGAAAGCATCAACAACATCAACTCAAGCAAGGAGCAGTACCTTTCTGCGGGGAGCTAGTTTTGGTGGATCCAGAATAACTATGTCCCAAGAATCACCGTTAGCTACTGCTGCCTTCATAAAATTAGTAGCGTCTTCTTTTAGAAATGATATTACTCTCGGATTGAGCTTGTTGAGAACAACATTCTCCCGGGCAATCTCTAGAGCAGGAGAAGATGAATCCACACCTTCCAAGGGGGGGAAAAGAAGGTATCAGAGAAGAGACGCAATGCAATGTAAGATGATAAAAGCAGGAATTATGATCCATGCAAAGAATCCTATCCTTGGACATTATCATTTTGTGGAATTATTTGATTAATGTGGTACATAATACACAGTTTAAGCATCACTAAGTATCTATCATTTCTTTATTGATTCGAAGTTCACCTTCCTAACTTTTCCTCATCGATTCAACTTAACAGTTATAGCCTCTTGTTATTGGCAAGTTTGTCATTCACTAGCCCCAGATCCTAGCCGATACTTATCATTACTCCTGATACTTTGTCCAAGGTAATCCTTTGATTTATCAAAAAGCTAGCATTGGAAACATAAGCGAAACATTGATCGGCATACTTTGTTTCTTTTACATACGGTATCATCTTATATTGATGGGAATAACGGTACAAGAAAAGGATGCGAATGTACCAGTCACACTAAGTGCACCACCATGTGCTGCATTTAAGGCAAAGCCTCCAGTATAACAGCAAATATCAAGTACTTTCTGACCCTTAGAAATTGATGATATATATAAGCGATTTTCACGCTGATCAGCATAGAAGCCAGTTTTTTGTCCCTCCAATGAAACTAAATAGCAAATGCCATTCTCCAACACCTGTACCAAGCTCACACGTTAGAAAAAAGAGGCAAACAAACAAACAAACAAACAAACAAATAAACGGAGAGGGGGGAATAACAGATCTGTTATAAGATCATTTGGAAGCTATGTGCAGATATTGTATGAATATGTGATACGAGTGATGAAAAAAATAGTTTTAACTGAAGTTAGAAAATTTGAGTCAATCTATGTTATTCGTTAGCTGATTCAGCTTTCTAGCAATATTCTGACGCGTGAAGATTTTTACCTTGACCATTCTGGGAGCATGTGATAGTTCCACACCTCGTGAATCAGACAAATCCAAGCCTTCCTCCTTCAAGATATCAATGGATGGTCTCCAGGTTATATGGTTGATATGGCTTAGTTTGTTGATACAATCTTTTATCTGTTGATTATACTTTTCTACCCACGCGGCTGAGGAAGCAACCACTGCTTCATCTCCAAAAATGTCAATAATAAGGCCAGATAACCTGCATTTAAATCCATATTATTTTGAGAGTTGATATTCTAGGATATGCAAGCTATCCTAATCTGGACAAGAAATAACAGGTACGAGCACAATAAAATGTATTTACAATTTTACATCTCTAATTTGTTGCATATCCGGAGACTGTTCCACACATTCACATCTTAAAATTGTTCTAATTTAGCAACCTCCATAACTTTATACTCATTTGTGAACATGATCAGAAATAAATTTATTTTCTGTTAATCACAAATCATGTATAAGTACTAGATAAATAAAAAGAACAGGGAAGTAATACCTATCTCCTTCGCTGTTAACAAGGCGATATGCATTTGTCTGCGCAGAGGGAAGCCAAAGCTGCTCCCTTAACGCAACAGCAGCAGTGATTCTATTCTCCAGTAGTCTGTCCACATTGAGCACACAAGATGGATCTCTGCAGCATTGCCAGTATTCATACAGTGAGGCTGGTGGATTTGGAAGTAAACCAAAGACTAACAAGAATTCATTGGAATACATTATACATACTTGGATGCTTCGTCTTCCAGTTGCATGAGGCGCACGCAAAACATAGAAACGGAATTGTATAAACCCCAACCAATTGGTTTCTCCGTCCCATCAGTGACCAGGACAACATCTCCTGTAATCGGGGGCGGTCTACCGACTATCCTATCGACAGCACCACTATATACCATAGGGCTACCATCTTTAAACAGCTGAGTCTTCCCCTTTTTCAACACAACCTTTGCAACGCCTATCAATTAACTCATTTTTTAAACGAATCAAATTATGAAAGGCTTACTCATACAGATTTCAATAATCATCCATTGAAGCAAAAAAGTCTCTCCAGAAACTGAAATTTCCAAATAGAATGTGAAACAAAAACCAATAATCTTTTGTGACAGAATTGGTTTTCAATTCCTACTAACTTGCAATCAATCCACCAGAGTTATGAAACATAGTGACAACTGACAAGGACAAATTCCCGAACCAGATTACAAATTGAAGCATGGATAAAATCAGTGAAAACGTACCAAATAAACCAATCTAACAACATTCAGCCCCCACAAATAGCCAGATAGAAAATAAGACCGATAGTAAATTTAATATCTTTAATTCAAAGTTCAAACACGGAACTCAGGAACTAAAATTTAGCAAGCAAAACCAAAGTATCGTTTCTTTAATGTAGAGAAATGAATGCCAGTGACTACCTTTGGCGTGATTGGACGCGATTTCTTGGAGGGTGGTGGTGGTGGCAGCTAGAGAGAGAGTAGCTGACATCAAGAAGCGACGCCCCAACGCCATTTGCTCTTTCTATATAGTAGTAGTATATTCCTAGTTTGAAATTATCAGATGGAAAGCCGAAAAATGAGCGGATAACAGTATTTAATCCTAATGCTGCTCTTAGTTGTAGGTTTAATGTTTATGCTGCAATTGCAATTGCAATTGCATAGCTCATTTCCATATGATATATCTCTCTGTTGCAACAGTTGAAGCAATGGTTTTTGTTTTTGATAGAAAAAATGTCTATCGTTGTCTTTTTCAAACTTTTTTTTTCGTTTTCATTTCCTTTTTTCTTATTTGCTTTTCACAATTGAAGTTTGATGATGAGCGGATGCAGGAGCAATCCCATTTTTTTTCTGGGCCTGCCATTTTTTGCCCAACCCGTAGCTTAATTCATAAGCCTTTTGGGATCTAAAAAAATTGAAATCAAATTAAATAATTCTGCTTCTCATTATCTTATACTCCCTCTGTCTCATCCATTTTGTCTACCATCCTATAAATGGACGTCCCATCCATTTTGTCTACCCCAAATAAAGAAATATTTAACCCTTCAAAAACCCTTCAAAAGTGATGGGACCTACCCACTTTCTATCTTTTTACCCTTATTCTTAATCTCCGTACAAACAGTAAACTAGACAAATTGAATGGGATGGAGGGAGTATAAAATTAAAATCTCAAAAAATGCACTTGTTTAAAAGAATAAAAATGTACTTAATATTCGGAAAATACATAAATACTCATCTAAAAATTACAAGACTGTGAAAATCACTGATAATTTATAAAAAAAAAGAGGGTTATGAATAGAAATATGATTCATTAATGAATGTTCATGTATTATAGACTGGCATTTAGCCCAACACGAAGCTTAATTGGTATTATCTAGCCCATTGAATACAATGATTTATTGTCAGAAAATATTGAATCAAAGTATAAAATTGATAGCTCATCAACTTTATCTACCTTAAAAAATATATATAAATATATATTGATGGTCCCAAGACGGATACCTTGGTGTAGAGGGGGGGGTGAATACACCAAGGTTTAAAAACTTTTCCAATTAAAACTCTTTTGAGTGAAATTTGTGTGTTCGATCCAAATTTGGACGGCGACTTGATCGACAGGCCGTGTGCGAAATGTGGTGGGATTTTGGAAAGTCCGTACGTTGTTTCAAATATATTGCAAAGCTTAGTTTCTCTTTTCAGTTAATCAGTTTATGCAGCTTGAAATAATGCTTATGAAGGGTTAGCTGGATGCATAAATAAACATGAAAGAACAAAGCAACTTAACGTGGTTCGGAGAAACTACTCCTACGTCCACGACCAGAAACCTCTGGTAATCCACTAAGGATACCACTGACTTTTCGCGCAGTCAGCAAGCGTTGCAGCTTAGTTCCTCAAGCTGGATACAAGTTTACGCGTACTGTATCGAAACGTAACCGATCGTTTACGGGCACGGTCGAAGCCTAACCTGTAGTTTGCGGGTACTACAGAACCAACACTCGAATTACGCGCTTCGAGCAGGCGTACCTTTACCTAACCTTTTCTGGGTTTGGGTTTGGGGGGTTTTCCAACTATGAACGAGTTCTTACAATGAAGAACTTTGAGTATGATGAACTCGTTCAAACTAGGCTTAAGATGGGAAGGATTATATGCCTAGATACTAGTGGGAGATAGCTTCAGCAGCCTGAGAATAAATAACATCTTATAAGAATGAAGGCTGCTGGATCTTTGAAGCTTTTCTGAGAGATCTCTTGATCTTTGGTTAGACTTCCTTCAATGAAGTATGTTGATCTCTCTTGAATATATTCTCTCGTCACTCCTCTCTTTCTGATGATGAAGAAGACTTCTATATATAGGGAGAGATTAGAACTAGCCGTTGGAAAGAGCCGTTCTGAATCTTTACCTAACTTCTGACAGGATTGACTTGTCTTCTTCCTTGATTTCCTCGTAAAGCAATCCTAGGTTTGACTTCTAGGTGCTGAGGTGTCGAGTTCCTAATGGTCCAGATCAGATCTGACTTTATCTAAAGTTCACTTCGACTCTGCTGTGTTGGTGACTCTGAGCTGTCTTGAACTCTGCTGGATCATTGACGCTGAGCTGAGTCTTGAACTCTGCTGGGTCTTGACGCTGAGCTGAGTCTTGAACTCTGCTGGGTCTTGATGCTGAGCTGAGTCTTGAACTCTGCTGGATCATTGACGCTGAGCTGAGTCTTGAACTCTGCTGGGTCTTGATGCTGAGCTGAGTCTTGAACTCTGCTGGGTCTTGACGTAGAGCTGAGTTGTCACACGAGCTGGGTTTTTCCTACAGCTGTGTCTGGAAGAACTTTATCGTTTTGGATCTGGATAACGTTCCTTATTACTCGACTTGACTTACCCTGCTGTGAACTCAGCTGGGTCTTCTGCTGTCTTCAGCGACCACCTGTAAACATAGAAAATCTATAAGCTCAAACAGGTGAGCTGGAAAACACTTGGGCTTGTGCAAACATCTACTCGGTTGGGGTCAGCTGGGTTTTGGTATCACTTCAAAACTCTATTAATTTTCCCAACAATTTCCCCCTTTTTGATGATGCCAAAACCCCAAGTTGGAAAAACAAAAATTGCTTCCCCAGAAACGGGGATTCAACGAATTAAACATTCACAGCAGGTAAACATATTCAGAGCCTGGACAAAGAGAGATTGTCTTCAGGTTGATTTTGATAAAATGAACTTTTCATTAAATAGGAAGAATTTTTACAACTTTCTAAATACAAAAGTTCAAAATAAAAATTCCCAGTTGGCTGGGTCTTCAGCTTGACTGCTTCCTTTGTTCATCAATTTGATGGTCAGTCTTTAGACCATATCTATTGAAGATGAACTCTTCCAGCTCCTTCCATTCAGCTTGATTCTTCGACTTTGAAATTCCTCTTTCACCAGCCCAGTGATTAATTTCTTTGATGATTTGGGCCTTGTCAGGAAGGTTTGTTCCAGCTAGAAATGGAGGCTTTAGCTGTTTGACTTTTGGAGCCTTCAGCTGGAAGTTGTTGCTCTTGGCATAGAGGGCGATTGACCTTGCCATCATTGGATCTGTCTCATGAAGCTCGAGGAAATAGTCCTGGAAAGCAGCTTCTGGATCCATGCCTTTGAACTGATTCAAGTAGTAGAATTCTTTGATGAATTCGATTTCGCATCTTTCAGTTTTCATTGATATCGTTCGGGTTCTTCTTATCAGTGAAATTTCTTGGATTTGTTTCTTCTTTGCTTGTTCGTAGCTCGCCTTTTCTTCTTGCTTTTTCTCAGCAGGCTTGAGAGCTTCAGCTTTCTTCTTAACAATCTTATCCAGCTCTTGCATTTCTTTTCTTTACTCGTTGTGGAAGTTACACGGTGATAGTCTTTGTATTCTTCAAGGCTTGTGTCCACATGCTTTGGCAAGAGCAACCATTTTCTCTCTCCATGTCTCTTTGATGGCTTTTTTGAGCAGTTGGCTCATCTCTTCTTCATCCAGCTCTTTTGCAAAATCGTCGATTTCCGTATTTGCACGGGTTCCCCTTAGCTGCAGCTTCCCTCTCACTAGTTTTTCCGGCTTCATTCGATCTTCCCTTTTTGGCATTATCAACAAGGGAGGTAGAGAGGTTGGCAAGCTATTGCCGAGCTTGGAGAGAATACCTTCAACATCAGCGATCTTGACTGAGTTGTCAGCTGTGACGAGATTCAGCTGGGCATTGCTGCTGCCTCCAGCTCTGAACTGAGCATCCAGATCTTTATATAAGTTGAAGAGTTGGCGGATGTCAGAGCTGTTGGAGAGAGTGGTCTTTTTGAGAGCTTCCGGTGGCTTGAAATATTTGCAATGTCGTCAACGGTGGAGCTTGAAGGTTTGAGATGATCTCGGGGACTCTCTTCTCTAGAAGAATTGATCGATCAATTTGTTGAGAAACAAGAGATTGTTTGAGATCTCTGTCGGTGCTTTCCCGCATTGAGAGCGAATCTGTGAACGTCGTCAATGGACAGTCCATTGCTCTGGACTTGCGACTCTATAGCTGTGATGCGCAGAAGGGTATCCACATTTGATTTGAGTCTATCCTGAAAAAGGATTTCCTCGACTTGTTTGGCAATCTCATTCTTCATTGCATCAGAGAGCTCAACATGATCCGTCTGGGTTCCGGATTCGGCTTGGCTGGGTTTTACTGCCTCGATCTCGACCAGTGAGCGAGTGTCATCGGCAATTGGACTCTGTGGGGCAGCTTCCTCTGGTTCAGTTGATGCAACAGCTGGTTCTTCAATGATCATTACCTCAGCTGTTTCAACAGGTACAGCTTCCTTGGTACTCTCAGCTGAGACTTCTTTAGAATTGTCAGCTCAAGAATGTGTCTCCCATCCCGCTGCTATTAGAAGCTTATCGGCTGATTCCCAGACTTCAGCTGGGTGCGGCTTGGGATACTGCTGAGACACTTCAATTATTCCTCTGATGAGATCATCTTGATGCAAATATGCATCCTCCAGGCTTCCAAAGCCAAAAGTGTGCTGGAGGCGTGCTTCATCAGTCTTCAGTTTCTCAAAGGAGAAAGTCTCTATCAGCTGCTCATTTTGGTACCAAGTTGCCATCTTGGTAGCCAGATAGAACTTGAGGTCTCCCACTTTGACTAGGGCAATGGGCAGGTGCGCCAGAATTGGATGCTGAGTTAGAACACTCTTGATCCCTGCAATGTGCAAGTCCTCGTACATGGCTTCCATAAAGGCTGAGCCAGTAGAGTTGAGAGAAGGAGAGGTAGAAGAATCACTCTCTTCTGATTCTGAGATGTTTTGAGGAGCAGGTTCAAAAGGGTTCACAATTGGCTGTGAAGAAGTATCAGCCAACTGTGTGGAAGATTGAGCTTTGGGTGATGGCTGTTTTGGGGGTGAGCTGGGATTCGTGGAATAGGGTTCATCATGGGTGTCGGTGGTTGTGAAGGAGCTTCGGCCGTTGAATATCTTCCCGCTCTCTTGCGGGGAGATGGCTCTTTGGTCGGAGAGCGGGTGGAGGGAAGGTCGTTTAGGCGGAGAGCGAGAGGAGGTGAGTGGGTGAGCTTCTTGGATTATCCAGCTCGTCCTGCGAGCCGGATGACAATCCATCATTCAATCCCATCTCGGCCGTGATGTTTGATCCGTATTGATCGAAGGCCGACACTAGGCGTGGGGAGAGAATCACCATAGCTTGACTTGGAATGACAAATTTGTTTTCTTTTCTTCTCAAATTTGGACCTCCACTGGTTTGTGGTCATTGCCTTCCTCTTTCTTTGTTTCTTCTCAGCTGGAACTTCTGCCTCTGTTCCTTCCAGCTGCTTCTTGCCTTTACTCACAGCAGGCTGCTTCTTCAGAAGATCATTGATTTGATTTATTCTTTGGAAAAGAATCTTCGTTTCTGGAAACGGTTCTGAATCAGCCCACTTTACTGTGTGCCCTTTCACTGCTTGCTCTATTAAGAAAGAAATTTTGGAGCAGAGATACAGTGGCTCTGAAGCTGAAAACGTCGTCCTGGTGGAGTTGAACTTTATCTTCTCTGACTCCTTGACCAGTCGGTTGAGTAGGAAATCAAACCAGTTGACGTTTGCGCCTTTGATCATGGCAATCATCGGCTTGAGCTTTGGAATGCTGATCTCTCCTTGAGATCCAGCTATCCCAAGAATACACTTTTGTGTGATGTCCAGCAGCAGCCTGTACTTTGGCTTGAGCAGGAGCTTTGACATGCTCGCTCTGTAAGGCTCTGGGGAGATAAACATCTCTTGACTGAGAAATTCATCTACTTCTTCCCGACTGTAATCATCTGGAATGAATTCTCCTATGCTGGGCAGATTAAACACCTTTCGCAGCATTCTGTTGAGCTTGATGGTGACGGTTGCTGAATCAAACTTTCCGTCTGCGCCTTCGACGTCCATGTCGAATGAAGATGAGTAGAGGCCGTCTTCATCAATGATGTTGAGGTAGAACAGTGCGGCATCTCTCTTTAGCAAAAGCTTGGGCATGGAGGTTGCCCACAGCAGGAGACCGGAGTCTGCAACTATATCCACCATCTCTTTTAACTCTGACACATGGAGGTTGGATGTTGACAGGATACTCTCAAATGACAGCTTTGTCATTAGGGCTTCAAACTGATTCATCCCTGCAGTTGATTTCTTGGGAGCCATTTCTGCAATCTGTTGATTTTAGATCTTGCGAAGAACTTGCAGACAAAAGATGGAGGTTCTGGAGATTTGAAATTTGCAGAGATAAAGATGAAGGATGAAAGAATCTGCGTATCTTTTCCATATATATCAACTGCCATAACGGATCAACGGTTAAGATTGAAACAGTTGATATTCTGATCAACGGCTGGGAGAGATTCACTCATCATGTTTTGCTGACGTGGTTTCGGCGAGTGTATTACAACCGCGCGTGAGGCATTTCAAACGTTTGACGTTCTGCCTCGATCCTGCCGTGCTACAGTACTATGCAGACTTTATAATTAATGCGATGGGAAAGGAAACTTATCAAACAATTTAACTAAGGAATGTCTGTCCGCTTAACATATGAATTCAAAATAAATGGACTTTATATAGCATATTCCTCAGAACAATTATTGCATGAGACACAAACCGGTCAGCTTGGACACAGTATCCAGCTGATATCACAGCGGTCTTCTCCTTTGCTTGATTGACAGTTCTCCTCAGCTGAGTATTTGAAGATTTGAAGATTTTGCTTGAATTTTAGTCAGCTGAGTTCCCTTTAGCTCTTCGACTAATGTCCAGCTGAGCTTGATTCCCTTTTTGGCTGTGAAATCCTTCTGAACTTAGCTTTTGGGATCCAGCTGAGTTTGTTCCCCCTCAGCTGGATGATTTTTCTTCATCCGGATTGAGCGGTCCAAGTGATCCACACATCATCTTGATTTAGATTTCAGCATGTTGTGCTTTTGTGTGACTTTTCCCAACAATGGATTCTTTCAGATGTTGAGATATTTCTTGGATGCTTTCATGTCGTCAGCTGGGTTAGAGGATCATCTTGTTTTTCCTGCTGGATCAGGTTTTCCTTCAGCTGGTGACTCCAGCTGTGTTTATTTTGGAGAGAGCATCCTGCTGGGTATTCTACTTGATTTTACTAAATCTTTCCAGCTATGTAGAATTCCCCCTTGATTTGTCAGTAGGTGGCTTTTTCTTCAGCTGCATCCTACATCAGTTCATTTCTTTGATGAGATCTCAGTTTGTATAGCAAGTAGACAGCTGTTCCAAATTCAGCTGATTCAAATGCTGCTTCTCTAATCATCTCTTGAGACCAATGCACTCACCGTATGTATCGGCTTGAATCTTCGAGATAATTATCCAATTGTCTTTCTTTCATTTGGTCTCGGCTATTGGGTTTCGTTATTTTCTTCATCGGTTGATTCAATCAGATGTTTCAGACATCTTAATCAGAGCAATCATCCTCATCTGAGTCGGAGAAGGAGATTTGATCATCATCCATTTCGCTCGATTCGATCATTTTATCTTCTCTCCGGGAGGATGACTCAGCTGGGTTGCTCTTTGGGTAGAGTTGCTTGTCGTGATGAACCTTCACGATATTCTTGTACTTTTCCTTGCTTTGTTCCAGCTGATTAATGCTTCGTACAAGCATGGCAACTTCTTCGTTCAAATCTTCTTTGCTCATAAATCTGAGCTCTTTGTTGGTCCTTCCAAGCTGAGTTGATTGAGCTTCTTTTCTCGGCTTGATCTTCAGCTCTGCTTCATTCATTCGGCTGGATGAATCTCTGCTTGTGATCCCCAGATCAAATTCGTTGGCCTTTAAGATGGAGAACAATTTTTCCGTCTCCATGCTGCCAAGATCAGTTCTGCTTTGGTGAACCACTTTGTGTGTACACCATTCTGAGGAGAGAGCTGAAAGAACTTTCAAGTTCTTGTCTCGAACTGTATATTTTCCAGTTCGGATCGTCTCGATCTCGATGACGAGGTTGGAGAATCTGAGCTCCATTTGATCGATGGACTCATAGGGGAGTTGCTTGAAATTGTCGAATTTCTGGTATGCAACTGAGAATTTGTTCTCTTGAATTTCCTCTGAGCCTTCACACAGCTTGGCTAGAGTGTCCCACATCCCCTTAGCTGTCTCGCAGTTGATGATCTTGCTGAGATAAGCGTTCGTCACCGTTGAGGAGATGACGTTGCGAGCGTAGCTGTCCAAACCAGCTTGTCTTCTTTCTTCTGGAGAGAACTCCCTTTTGGGCTTCACAACTTGCCGGAGTACTGGTTCAGCTCCAGGTAAGGTTTCTGCTTGTCTTTCTGATTTCATGATGATGAAGGGTCCGTCAGTGATAACATCCCACATCATGTCGTGATGCGCACTCAGAAAGCTTTTGAGTCGGAACTTCCAGATCTGATAATCATCGACAGAGAATGTCGGAAGATTCCTGCACAAGGAAGATTCCATGACAGTATGCAATATAATGACTTTTAAAAAGATTTTGAAACTTTGAAGGATCTGTTCAGGTGACCACTATCAGCAAAGAGGCTGACTTGACACAGATACAGTGATCTTTTGAACCACTGCTCTGATACCAATTGATGGTCCCAAGACGGATACCTTGGTGTAGAGGGGGGGTGAATACACCAAGGTTTAAAAACTTTTCCAATTAAAACTCTTTTGAGTGAGCTGGCTGTGTTCGATCCAGCTGGACGGCAGCTTGATCGACACAGCTGGCTGTGTGCGGAATGTGGTGGGATTTTGGAAAGTCCGTCTGTTGTTTCAAATATATTGCAAAGCTTAGTTTCTCTTTTCAGTTAATCAGTTTATGCAGCTTGAAATAATGCTTATGAAGGGTTAGCTGGATGCATAAATAAACATGAAAGAACAAAGCAACTTAACGTGGTTCGGAGAAACTACTCCTACGTCCACGACCAGAAACCTCTGGTAATCCACTAAGGATACCACTGACTTTTCGCGCAGTCAGCAAGCGTTGCAGCTTAGTTCCTCAAGCTGGATACAAGTTTACGCGTACTGTATCGAAACGTAACCAGACTGTTTACGGGCACAGCTGAAGCCTAACCTGTAGTTTGCGGGTACTACAGAACCAACACTCGAATTACGCGCTTCGAGCAGGCGTACCTTTACCTAACCTTTTCTGGGTTTGGGTTTGGGGGTTTTCCAACTATGAACGAGTTCTTACAATGAAGAACTTTGAGTATGATGAACTCGTTCAAACTAGGCTTAAGATGGGAAGGATTATATGCCTAGATACTAGTGGGAGATAGCTTCAGCAGCCTGAGAATAAATAACATCTTATAAGATGGCCGCCTTGGATCTTTGAAGCTTTTCTGAGAGATCTCTTGATCTTTGGTTAGACTTCCTTCAATGAAGTATGTTGATCTCTCTTGAATATATTCTCTCGTCACTCCTCTCTTTCTGATGATGAAGAAGACTTCTATATATAGGGAGAGATTAGAACTAGCCGTTGGAAAGAGCCGTTCTGAATCTTTACCTAACTTCTGACAGGATTGACTTGTCTTCTTCCTTGATTTCCTCGTAAAGCAATCCTAGGTTTGACTTCTAGGTGCTGAGGTGTCGAGTTCCTGATGGTCCAGATCAGATCTGACTTTATCTAAAGTTCACTTCGACTCTGCTGTGTTGGTGACTCTGAGCTGTCTTGAACTCTGCTGGATCATTGACGCTGAGCTGAGTCTTGAACTCTGCTGGGTCTTGACGCTGAGCTGAGTCTTGAACTCTGCTGGGTCTTGATGCTGAGCTGAGTCTTGAACTCTGCTGGATCATTGACGCTGAGCTGAGTCTTGAACTCTGCTGGGTCTTGATGCTGAACTGAGTCTTGAACTCTGCTGGGTCTTGACGTAGAGCTGAGTTGTCACACGAGCTGGGTTTTTCCTACAGCTGTGTCTAGAAGAACTTTATCGTTTTGGATCTGGATAACGTTCCTTATTACTCGACTTGATTTACCCTGCTGTGAACTCAGCTGGGTCTTCTGCTGTCTTCAGCGACCACCTGTAAACATAGAAAATCTATAAGCTCAAACAGGTGAGCTGGAAAACACTTGGGCTTGTGCAAACATCTACTCGGTTGGGGTCAGCTGGGTTTTGGTATCACTTCAAAACTCTATTAATTTTCCCAACATATATATATATATATATATATATTAGTAGTGTCGTACGTGTGTCACACGTACTATTGATATATTTTAATAATTAGAATATATATGTATGAAAAATAAAATAAAACAATCATATCATAATAAATTTAAATAATAAATATAGATACGTTAAAAATAGATAAATCATACCACAATTTTGAAAAAAATTAAATGCAAGAGGATTTTATCTTATATCAAATAAATAAAACGTATTTATTAATTTATTAAACTTCTCTAAATAATTTAAATAAGTAAGAATATTATAAGTATAATCTAATAATATATATATATATATAATCCCTATAAATAAATCTATAATAGAGATATAATAGACAAATCAATTTTTGTAAACATGACACTTTTATAATAGGTACACACACACACACGTTTGTTTTAAGAAGTGGTGGTGAATTTCTTTCATGTTCATCGAGATGCTAATAGAGCAGCTCTTAGTTTAGCTAGTTATGCTATAGAACATCCTCGTGTAATGGTTTGTGAGTCGGATTTTCTATCTTGACTCTTAGATGTTGTTCACGCCGATTTGGCTTTTTAATCAAATGGAATAGTTTCATTTATATATATATATATATATATATATATATATAGGGTATGGATCTGGTGAGAACCACCCCTTATATGAGAAATAGGAACTAATCTAGACCCTAGATCACCATCATCCAATGGCCATAATAACTCCTGCTCCATTATACAACTTATGCGCCTTTCATAAGAGAATTGACACACTAGGAGTATAACAGTAAAATAATTACAACATCACAATCAATACGGAAGGTAAGTTTCTCAGATTTTATCCCTCTCTGGTTCGATCTTCCATCCCTCTACTCTTCTTCTCTTCCCCAACACCATCACCACCACCACCACCACCTACCATCACCGTCGCCAGACACTACCATTGCCGCCGCCACCACTGCCGCTCTATTTTCCTTCTTCTTCTTCTTCTTCTTCTCTCTCTCTCTCTCTCTTTCTCTCTCCTTCTACATCTGTAACATATATTTTGCTGTTGTAGAAGAACCGCCGCCGCCACAATCGCCACCACCGCCAAGGTCTTCTTCTTCTTCTTCTTCTTCTTCTTCTTCTCTCTCTCTCTCTCTCTCTCTGATCTGCAACACATTGATGTATTAGATTATGATTGTCTTGCTAAGATTATCATCGGCGTTGTAATCGTCGGCTTCATTGATGTGGTGGTGGAAGATATCGTTGGTCTTGTTTTTATGCTTTGTGAACAATATTGTAATGCATTAACTATAGTAATTTAATGCATTAATTAGTCCTCTTACATAAATCATGTTTTACTGCACAAAGTTCATAATTCAGAATAAGTTTCAGTACTTTTAGTTATCATTTTTATGTTTACTTATGATGTAGCAACGTTGGTACACAACATGAAATTAATCAACAACTAGATATGGCAAATCAAGTTGAACAAAAATAAATTGATTTTATTTTTATTTAAAATACCAATTCACATGTGATATATCTAGTTGTGAAATTTAATACATCATTTTCTGCTTATTATTAATGCATTATTGCACATTGAATCCGTCATTTAGAAAATTAGAAAACATGCATCAAAATTTATTTCTTGAATCTTCACTTGAAAATACACAATATAATGTATAAAATTATACAATGTAATGTATAAATACCATTTACATAATGCATTAATTACATATTAAATTTTGGACAGAAATCCGAGAAAGATTGTAAAATTGAGGCCTAAATATGTGGAGAAGGAGCTCGGCAAAGTCGAAATGAAGTTTTTGTTGGTCGACGGTTTTTCTTCGTGTTGTTCTTGGACAACCATTGCTCGTTTATTTCTTGTTTAGTCTCTAGTTGGGAGGAGTGTATATGTACTTAGATTTATGGCAGAGATGGTTCATTACGTGCACAAAGTTGATACAATGTAATGCATATATGTAAAAAATGTAATGCATAAATACAATATATGTAATGCATTAATTGTTGATATTTCTTTTGTGCTTTTACAGTTTCCTATTGATGCATCACGTAAATCGTGTTAATGCATCATAAAATTGTGACAAGAATATCAAGTAACAAATATGAATATGATATATGTAATGCATAATTAATTGTATTATCATATACGAATGCAAATACGATATACGTATTACATAAAGAATGATACCGTCGACAAGAAAATGCACAGTGCAATGTATTAATCTAAACAATATAACACAAAAATATCAATATAATTAATGATACTACATGTAAAAGAAAATACACAATGTAACATAAACTTAAACAATGTAATGCACAAATAACATGTTGGTCCCATGACGGATACTTTGGTGTAGAGGGGGGGTGAATACACCAAGGTTTAAAAACTTTTCCAATTAAAAACTCTTTAGTGAGCTGGCTGTGTTCGATCCAGCTGGACGACAGCTTGATCGACACAGCTGGCTGTGTGTGTGCGGAAGTTGGTGGGTTTGGAAAGTCCGTCTGTTGCTTCAAATATATTGCAAAACTCTGTTTCTCTTTTCTCTTAGTCAATTTATGCAACTTGAAAATATGCTTATGAAAGGTTAGCTAAATGCATAAATAAAACAGTAAAGAACAAATTAATTTTAACGTGGTTCGGAGTAACACCTCCTACGTCCATGATCAGATTCACTGGTAATACACTACCAATTGGTTTCCAAGTACCAAGCAACTTCACAACTCGAACCTGAGTTGTGTTCCAACAGTTTACAGGCACTGTCAAGCCTAACCTTTCAGTTTGCGGGTACTGAAAAAAATCTTACAACCACTTAAATTTCGCGCTTCAAGCAAGCGTAACCTTGACCTAACCTTTCTGGGTAAAGAGGGATTTGGTTTGGGGTTCCAATTGTGAACGAGTTCTTACAATGAAGAACAAGGAGTATGATGAACTCGTTCAAACTAGGCTTAAGATATTTCTATTCTAATCTTTTCTGCATATGACTGAATATGTGAACAACTAAGAACACAGCTGACTGGCTGAGTGTTCTTGAGAAATTTGGCTTAGAAGATCGTTGTTCATTTATCTGTTGGCTCTTTTTATTTCTTCAGTCGTCTCACCCCTCGTCCATTTCTTCAGTGGTGGAGGAGATATATATATATAGGTGGGGATTCAAACTAGCCGTTGGAAAAGAGCCGTTTGAATCTTACCTACTCTCATTGACTTCTGGCCTTTCACCTACGAAGTAGGTCTGCATCTGCAGAGGCTATTTCTTCTCTGATTTGACCGCGTCAGATAAGATCTTCTTACATCGGGATCTTGTCTTGGAGAAGGTCTTCGTCTTCGAGCTGCTAAGCGTCTCTTCTGTGTTTTCAGCATCTTCAACTCTGCTGCATCTCGACTCTGAGCTGTATCATCAACCTGAGCTGTGTCATTAACCTGAGTTGTGTCTTAGACCTGAGCTGTGTCATCGACACTAAGCTGGATCTTTTACACTGAGCTGGATCTTCGACACTGAGCAGGGTTTCCGTCATCGAGCCGGGTCTTGATACTGCTGGATCTTTGACTCTGCTTGGTCAGCTCTGCTGAGTTCTTCAGATGTGTCTGCTTAGCTGTGTCTTATGCTGTCTTCGGTGACTACCTGTAAACTTAGAAATTCTAAAAGCTTAAACAGGTGAGCTGGAAAGAGAACACTTGGGCTTGCGCAATCATCTACTCGGTTGGGGTCAGCTGGGTTTTGGTATCAAATCAAAACTCTATTAATTTTCCCAACATAACATTTATGTAATGCATTAATTGTGATAATGAGTCTTTCACTATTATGTGCATTTAAAGTTTCATATTGATGCATTACGTAAATCGTGCTAATGCATCATAAAATTGTGCTCAAAACATCAATTAATAAATACGAATATGATATACATAATGTTTACAAGTACATACTTTACAAAACGTGTTTGTTCTTTATAAATCATGTAAAAACTATTATTTGTTCCACATTAATAAAAAACTAATTTATGCATCAGAAATGTGATATTGATGCATTATTTTTAGACTAATTAATGCATTACTTTACACTATTTTATGCATTTCGTTTTGTGAACTGGATAAAACAACGAAAATTACCATAATAACCTTATTTAAGTAAAAATATGCGGGGTTAACCAAAAAAGCGGGTTTGACCCGTTGACTATGAGATTAAGTCATATTCATAGATCTTGCAGGATGGATGGCTTGGATTAGTTCATAATTCTCATATAAAGATGAGTTCCTTTATGATGATATCCATATATATATATATATAACACTATCAAAAAGTTCAAGTACAAGCAGATTGAATTATATTCAAGATGTGAATAGCATTTATGAGAACTCTCACATTAACTAATCGTAGATAGATAAATGAATTCAATTATTTCCTATTTAAATATAGATTTAATTATTAGTAAAATACAACTTTTTTTTTTTGGTTTGAAAGGTCAAGACAAAAAAATATACTTATAAGTACACATGGTACTAACTACTAAACCCTTATGCAGTATAGTAGATCAGAATTACAACTTAAAAGTGATACAATCTCTTGGACATAGGCACCAATTTGCTTAGAAATAGCAAAATGAGCAAGGAAAGTGTGCACGAAGCCATTTCCATGAATTGATCTTCACAGCTTCTACAATCTTAACAAAATACAACTTTAGTTTACTGAGATCATTTTATATGAATTATTTATATGTTCTCGTAATGATGGTCCAGAGACGAATACCTTAGTGTTGGGGGGTGAATACACCAAGGTTAAAAACTTTTCCAATTAAAACTCTTTGAGTGAGCTGGTTGTGTTCGACCAAGCTGGAAGACAGCTGGTTGTGTGTGTGCGGAAGTTGGTGGGTTTTTGGAAAGTCCGTCTGTTACTTCAAATATATTGCAAAGCTTTGTTTCTCTTTTCTTTTAGTCAGTTTATGCAACTTGAAAACATGCTTATGAGGAGTCAGTTGGATGCATAAATAAAGCAATAAATAACCATCCATAAATAAAGCATTAAATAACAAAGTTATTTAACGTGGTTCGGAGAATGACTCCTACGTCTACGACCAGAAACCTTTGGTAAACCCACTAAGTATACTGCTGACTTTTCCGCACAGTCAGCAAGCGTTGCAGCTCAGTTTCTCGAGCTGGATACAAGTTTACGCGTACTGTATCAGAACATGACCAACTGTTTACGGGCACAGCTGAAGCCTAACCTGTAGTTTACGGGTACTACAGAACCTATCACTCGAATTAACCGCTTCGAGCAAACAAACCTTAACCTAACCTTGTCTGGGTTTGGGTTTCCAACTATGAAGGAGTTCTTACAATGAAGAACATATGAGTATGATGAACTCGTTCAAACTAAGCTTAAGATAAGGAAGAATTATATGCCTAGATTCTAGTGAGAGAAAACATCAGCAGCCTGAGAACATAGATGAACTTTGAAGAGTGCAGACTGCTTGAACTAAAGCTTTCAGAGAGATTGCTTGATGTCGACTTAAGTAGTTTTCTTTCTATGTAGTCTTCTGTTCTCTCGTCTCTTGTTCTCTCTCTCTCGTATTCTCTTGATGGATAAGACTCATATATATAGGGAGAGATTAGAACTAGCAGTTGGAAATAGTCGTTCTGAATCTATACCTAACTTCTGACACTTAGGTCCTATCTTCATCCGTATTTTTCTCGTATCGCAGGCCTAGGTTTGACTTCTAGGTGTTGAAGTGTCGAGTTTCTATTGGTCCAGGTCAGCTCTGACTTTATCTTAAGTTGTCTTCGACTCTGCTATGCTGTTGATTCTAAGCTGTGTCTTGAACTCTGCTGGGTCTTGACGCTGAGCTGAGTCTTGAACTCTGCTAGGTCTTGATGCTGAGCTGAGTCGTCACACGAGCTGGGTCTTTCATATAGTTGTGTCTTGATGAGCTTGATCGTCTTTGCTTTGGATATCACTGAATTGATTACTAGACTTGATTTGCCCTGCTGTGTACTCAGTTTGAACAGTTGAGTCCTTCTTCTGCTGTAAATTATGTACAGTTCAACTGGGCATCTCTGTTGTGTCTGCTCTGCTGTGTTAGCTCTGTTCACCTGTAAACTTATAAAATCTACGAGCTCAAACATGCGAGCTGGAAAAACAACTTAGGCTTGCGCAATCATCTACTAGGTTGGGGTCAATTGGGTTTTGGTATCAAATCAAAACACTTATAATTTTTCCAACACGTAATATAAACGTGTTAGAAAGATTTCAAAATCTATTACTAATAGGAAAATAAAGCTGCCCCATCCACGGTGCTCCATTCCGATTTTTCTTTATTTTGGTAATTTATCTTATTTTAATTCATATATTATTTTTAAAATATATACATATAAATTAAAACATAAAGTTATTTCCCGTCGGATTTCAACGGAATATAACTTTATGTTTAAATTTAGATGTATACATTTTAAAAATAATGTTATATCTTATTTAGAAGTTGTGATATTGTTCGCGTTAATTATTAATCAAACTTAGAAAATTAATTTAATTTATTTCACGTATCTAAATTTATAATTATGAATGATAAAGCCCATCGATATTCGACGAGAAATAACCTATGTTTTGATTTACGTATATACATTTTAAAATAATTTTATATCTAAATATTATTGTGATGTTGTTCGCATATAATTAGAAATTGGATCGGGTACTCATTCATTAAGCATCTTTCAAATTTAAATTTGTTACAAATTTTTTACATGTTCTCGTCCTAATCTCGGTTAAAATAGTGGCATTACTGTACATACCCGTTGGCTAATACTCAATAAAAATATGACACTACAAGTAATACTCCCTCCGTCCACGATAAATTTGCCACAATTTCCTTTTTGGTCCGTCCATAAAAAATTTGTCACATCCATTTATAATAATAGACCCCACACACCTCACTTACTTTTTCAGTCACAACACAATTTAAAACTATATAAAAGTGGGACCCTTATTCCACTCACAATACAATCAACCAACAAATTATTAAAACTCGTGTCATCCACAATGTGGCAAAATTTATTGTGGACGGAGGGAGTATTAATTAAAATTAGGAAAAATCTTTCTTTCTATGTTATTTGAATCGTCTCGTATGTTTATGCTAAATTACTCGAAAAAATCTGAACAAAGTTAATATTAATTAAAATTAGTAAAAATCCTTCTTTTTAAGTCTATTTGAACCGTCTTGTTGGTTCAAAGTTTCAACATATTGTGAAGTAATAATATATTGTTACGACCGTTTTTTTGAAGTATTATATTGTTAATATTTGCGTGATTAATTTTTATATATATAGTTATTTATCGTCAAAATCCATAAATTATTTTTCAGACTCAAATTCGTTTAGAATTTATCCACTTGTTCTCGTCCGAAATTCGCTTAAAAAAGTTATTTTACTATTCATACCCATCCCAAACTTATTGAACCTGATAAGAATTCGAACACTACAAAGTAAATATTAATTATAAGTAGTAGAAATAGAAAATTATAATTAAAATTTATTGAATAGAAAATTTATTTAATTAAATCTCAAAATAAATTAATACTTAATAATATCTTATCATGAGTCAAGCCACATCTTCCTTCATTGCACAATCTTTATATCTTAATTTTCGAGTAAGACCTCATATTCAGATTAATTGAGCTAAATTTTTTCGGTCTAAAAGTTTTGTTTTTAACACTTTTTTCCAGTCTATTCGAGTTAGCATGTCGAATTTGAACTAATTTGAAATTCCTAACCTTAGCCAAAAAATTTCATTTAAAATGCTAATTTATTTTCTAAAATTTGTCTGTTGCTTAAGAAATGTGATATTTTAAGGATCATCGTTAATTAAGACTAACACAAAATCAAATATTTTAATTCTAGAAAAAAAGAAAAGAAAAGAAAGATTCTCAACTTTGATATTAAAATTAAACTATTCATTTGATAATTTAATTATTGATCAAATTAATATTAGACAAATTAAATTTCTCAAAAAAAATTTAATTATTTATTCGGCCAACTAATTAACCGATCAAATTAAATTGGCGGTACAAAACAATTGTGATATGGAAAACATACATTGAAACTAAGTATTTATGTAGTATCTTCAATGAAAAAAGTCTCATCCAAAAACGATGTGTGGGATAGAAGATTTAAGAAAAAAATTGAAATTGAGTGATAAAAATATTATCATAAAGATATATGAGGCATGTTGTTGGTCCCAAGACGGATACTTTGGTGTAGGGGGGTGAATACACCAAGGTTTAAAACTTTTCCAAGTTAAAACTCTTTTCTGAGAGCCTGCTGTGTCCGATCCAGCTGGATGACAGCTTGATTGACACAGCTGGCTGAGTGAGTGTGTGTGCGGAAGTTGGTGGGTTTGGAAAGTCCGTCTGTTGCTTCAAATCATATTGCAAAGCTCTGTTTTACTTTTCAGTTAGTCAGTTTATGCAGCTTGAAATGTATGCATGAGAGGTTAGCTAAATGCATAAAACAAAGCGATAAAGAACAGAGCAATTTTAACGTGGTTCGGAGTAACACCTCCTACGTCCACGACCAGGTTCACTGGTAATTCACTACCACTTGATTTCCAAGTACCAAGCAACTTCACAACTCTAACCCGAGCTGTGTTCCAACAGTTTGCGGGCACTGTCAAGCCTACACCTTCGCTCCGGCACTGAAGAACCTAACCACTCGAAATACACGCTTCAAGCAAGCGTACCTTTACCTAACCTTTCTGGGTTTGGGTTTGGGTATGGGTTTCCAACTATGAACGAGTTCTTACAATGAAGAACAAGGAGTATGATGAACTCGTTCAAACTAGGCTTAAGATATTTCTATTCTGATATATTCTGCCTATGACTGAATATGTGAACAACTAAGAACACAGCTGACTGGCTGGGTGTTATTGAAAGATTTGTCTTTGAAGATCGTTGTTCATTTTTCTGTTTGCTCTTTTATTTCTTCAGTCGTCTCGCCAGTCTCCCTTTCTTCAATGGTGGAGGAGGGATATATATAGGTGGAGATTCAAACTAGCCGTTGCAAGAGAGCCGTTTGAATCTTACCTACTTTCATTTACTTCTGGCCTTTTAACCTATGAAGTAGGTCTGCATCTGCAGAACCTATTCCTTCTCTGATTTGACTGCTTCAGATAAAATCTTCTGACATCGGGATCTTGTCTTGGAGAAGGTCTTTGTCTTCGGGCTGCTAAGCGTTTCTGCTGTGTCTTCAGCAACTTGGACTCTGCTGTGTCATAGACTATGAGCTGTGTCTTAGACCTGAGCTGTATCATTAACCTGAGCTGTGTCTTCAACCTGAGCTGTGTCATTAACCTGAGCTGTCTTAGACCTGAGCTGTGTCATTGACACTAAGCTGAGTCTTTTACACTGAGCTAGGTTTTTGACACTGAGCTGGGTTTCCGTCAGTGAGCTGGGTCTTGATACTGCTGGGTCTTTGACTCTGCTTGGTCCTTGCTTTGCTGAGTCTGTTCTGCTGAATGCCTTAGCTGGGTCAGCTTAGCTGTATCTTCTGCTGACTTCTGCTGTCTTCAGCTACTCTACCTGTAAACTAAGAAACTCTATAAGCTCAAACAGGTGAGCTGAAAAACGCTTAGGCTTGTGCAATCATCTACTCGGTTAGGGTCAGCTGGGTTTTGGTATCACTTCAAAACATGTTTATTATTTTCCCAACAATTTCCCCCTTTTTGATGATGCCAAAACCTTTACAGAAAAACACAAAACAAAAAAAAATCCTAACTAAACTCTTCCTGGCTGCTCCGCATGCCTTGACGAGAAATTGCGTTCTTTCTCCAGTTGCCTTTCCAGCTCACCATTAGCCTCTCTTCTATCTTTCCCTTTTTCTTTCTAGTTAGATGATCTAACCTTTCCCCTTTTTCCTTTCCCTTTTTCTGTCATATTCTTTCATACTCTTTCCCCCTTTTTGGTTCATGAAAAAGATATTAGGAGGGAGGGGAGTCGAGGTCTGGCGGCGGCGTTCTGGAAATAATTTCTTCCCGTTTGAGGTAACTCCAGTCAGCTTGGAGTTAAAACCAATCGATGCATTTTGGCTCTTCCTTTTTCGGCTGATACCAATTGATGGTCATTCTCAGCTGTATGACTCAGTTTGGAGTGAGTCATCTTGTCTTTCTTTCTCTGCTGAAAGACACCGTTTGCGAGGTTCTCCCTTAATTGGATAAACCAATTGGGTTTTATCAGCTGGGTTTGATTCCCCCTGACTTGATAAATTCATTTTAAAATTCTTGGGGTTCCTGCTGAGTTAGTCCAGCTGTGTCCGATTCCTTCTTGATGACACACGGTGATCCAGCTGAGTATTTCCTGCTGGATGCTCTTCTTGAAGATTCTGCTGGACTGGGATGGGATCAATTGTGGATACCAATTGATGGTGAATCTGCTGAACTAAGTTCTCCCTCAGCTTGATTCATCTTCTGAATTATGCGATCCATGTTTGATCTAGCTTTGTTTGATATCCAGAGGATGATATTTGATAGTTCAGCTGGATTTCTCTCTTGATTCTCCACTTGAATATTCTGCTGGATTGAATTTGCCCTCAGCTGATATCACAGCTGTGTCGATTTCCAGCTTGGTGGAGTTCCTCCTGAATTTGATAGTAGGTGGCTGTCTTTTCTCAGCTGCTTCCTACTTGAGCCAGTGATTTTCTCAACAATTACGTTCATCTGTCAACTTGATCTCTGATCTTGAGAAGACAGTCAGCTGTTCCATGATCAGCTGAGTTCACTGCTGTTTTGCGGGGTAGAATCTTCAATTTCCTATTCTTTGCAATGCATTCCTGCGCATTGAACTCACCAGGAAAACCGTAATCACAATAATTGGCTGATGGACAACATATTATGCTAAAGTCCATCAACATAAGAGACATTTGATATTATTATTATTTGTCTCAAATGAGCTAAATCCTTTGACGTATCCTTTCGAGATATCACCAAAGGTTACCTGGGACCAGTACGCTTGACATATTCTATGAAGAGCTTTGAGGTGAGTCATGAGCTTTGATCACCAGCTGTCTTTCTTTCACAGCACGCTTGATGACTCCTCAAAACGCGCATGTCCCTCTTTGACCTGTTATCACTCCTTCGGCACCCAGTTGTGATTGGGTCCGGCTTTGTTGTTGAGGGTTCCATTGATAACCCGGATTTGTCCTTGTCTTTTGTGAGTGATACTTTTGGTTGGTCCTTGAATGTGTCCACTTCTTCTTTGGACCTTGTTGACTCCATTTTCTTTGATGAGGTTCAATTCATAGCTGGAGTCTGTCAGCTTGATCTCTAGCTTGATATCCCGTCTGCTGGAATCTTGATGTGAAGCTCGGCTGATTTTCAGCTTTATAATCAGCTGATATCCTTCTCAGTTGTGTCTTTAGTTGACCTTGATGTCTGCGCTGGATGACATTCTGTCTTTGATTTTGATTCCAGTTAGCTGGATTTATCTGCTGCCTTTGAGCTCTGTGATCAGCTGGGAGTTGCTGCTTTTCTTGGGCTTGGAGTTGCCGAGCAGTTTTCTTCTTTGATAGGACTGAGCTTGGAGAGCTGGCTTGATTATGTACGACCTCTTTGGTACATCCTTGGCTTGGTTCGAGCTGTGTTTGCATTGGCGGGAGCCATTCTTTGATCTGATTCAGCTTTGGCCATCTTCAGCTTCTTGATCAGCTGTGTTTTCTCATCTTCAAGCTCCTGATCATTCTTCTGCTTGTGCTCATTCCTTAGCTCCGAATTCTCAGCTGGCTAGATTTCAAGGATTTCTAGCAATCTCTTGAAGTTGCTGAGCACTTTTTCAACGAGGTCTCTTTATCATGCAGTCAGCTGTGCCATGACCAGCTGGGTGATCTGCTGCTTCTTCTTTCATCTCTTTAGACCATTTTACTCAGTTGTGTGTCTAGCTGTGTTTGCATTTCACAGCTAGTCCCAGACAGCTAGCTGGGTAAGCTCAGTTTCTTCAACAACTGGGTTTGAGAATCCCATGAAGCAGGCATCTTCAATAAAATGCTTCATCTTCTGAGTCGGAAGAAAATACTTGATCTTCTTCTATCTTGCTCGACTTGAGCTCTTTATCTTTTCTTTGGGAGGTCGACTCAGCTGGGGTTCTCTTTGGGTAGAATTGCTTGTCGTGATGAACCTTCACGATATTCTTGAACCTTTCCTTGCTGTGTTCCAGCCTATTAATATTATGTACAAGCATAGCAACTTCTTCGTGTGATTCTTCTTTGCTCATATTTCTGTGCTCCTTGTTGGTCCTTCCAAGCTGAGCTGATTGAGCTGATCTTCTTGATTCTGCACTGAGAGCTGTCTCCTTTACTTTAGAAGTCAGCTCTTTTTGAGACATCTGGCTGGATGATTCTCCGTTTATGATCCCCAGATCAAATTCGTTGGCTTTCAGGATGGAGAACAGTTTTTCCGTCTCCATGCTGCCAAGATCAGTTCTGCTTTGGTGAATCACTTTGTGTGTACACCATTCTAAGGAGAGAGCTGCAAGAACTTTCAAGTTCTTATCTCGAACTGTATATTTTCCAGTTCGGATCGTCTCGATCTCGATGATGAGGTTGGAGAATCTGAGCTCCATTTGATCAATGGACTCGTAGGAGAGTTGCTTGCAGTTGTCGAACTTCTGGCATGCAACTGAGAATTTGTTCTCTTGAATTTCCTCTGAGCCTTCACACAGCTTGGCTAGAGCGTCCCACATCCTCTTAGCTGTCTCGCAGTTGATGATCTTGCTGAGATAAACGTCCGTCACCGTTGAGGAGATGCCATTGCGAGCGTAGCTGTCCAATCCAGCTTGTCTTCTTTCTTCTGGAGAGTACTCCCTTTTGGGCTTCACAACTTGCCGAAGTACTGGTTCAGCTCTAGGTGTGGTTTCTGCTTCTCTTTCTGACTTCATGATGACGATGGGTCCGTTAGTGATAACATCCCACATCATGTTGTGTCGAGCGCACAGAAAGTTTTTGAGTCGGAACTTCCAGATCTGATAATCATTGACAGAGAATGTCGGAAGATTCCTGCACAAGGAAGATTCCATGACAGTATGCAATATAATGATTTTAAAAAGATTTTGAAACTTTGAAGGATCTGTTTAGGTGACCACTATCAGCGAAGAAGCTGATTTGACACAGATACAGTGATCTTTTGAATCACCGCTCTGATACCAATTGTTGGTCCCAAGACGGATACCTTGATGTAGAGAGGGGGTGAATACACCAAGGTTTAAAACTTTTCCAAGTTAAAACTCTTTTCTGAGAGCCTGTTGTGTCCGATCCAGATGGATGACAGCTTGATTGACACAGCTGGCTGAGTGAGTGTGTGTGCGGAAGTTGGTGGGTTTGGAAAGTCCGTCTGTTGCTTCAAATCATATTGCAAAGCTCTGTTTCACTTTTCAGTTAGTCAGTTTATGCAACTTAAAATGTATGCATGAGAGGTTAGCTAAATGCATAAAACAAAGCGATAAAGAACAGAGCAATTTTAACGTGGTTCGGAGTAACACCTCCTACGTCCACGACCAGGTTCACTGGTAATTCACTACCACTTGGTTTCCAAGTACCAAGCAACTTCACAACTCTAACCCGAGCTGTGTTCCAACAATGGTGCAGCCGTCAAGCCTACACCTTCAGTTTCCGGGTACTGAAGAACCTAACCACTCGAAATACACGCTTCGAGCAAGCGTACCTTTACCTAACCTTTCTGGGTTTGGGTTTGGGTATGGGTTTTCCAACTATGAACGAGTTCTTACAATGAAGAACAAGGAGTATGATGAACTCGTTCAAACTAGGCTTAAGATATTTCTATTCTGATCTATTCTGCCTATGACTGAATATGTAAACAACTAAGAACACAGCTGACTGGCTGGGTGTTCTTGAAAGATTTGTCTTTGAAGATCGTTGTTCATTTTTCTGTTTGCTGTTTTATTTCTTTAGTCGTCTCGCCAGTCTCCCTTTCTTCAATGGTGGAGGAAGGAGATTCAAACTAGCCGTTGGAAGAGAGTCGTTTGAATCTTACCTACTTTCATTTACTTCTGGCCTTTTAACCTACGAAGTAGGTCTGCATCTGCAGAAGCTATTCCTTCTCTGATTTGACTGCTTCAGATAAGATCTTCTGACATCGAGATCTTATCTTGGAGAAGGTCTTTGTCTTCGGGCTGCTAAGCGTTTCTGTTGTGTCTTCAGCGACTTGGACTCTGCTGTGTCATAGACTCTGAGCTGTGTCTTAGACCTGAGCTGTATCATTAACCTGAGCTGTGTCTTCAACCTGAGCTGTGTCATTAACCTGAGCTGTCTTAGACCTGAGCTGTGTCATTGACACTAAGCTGGGTCTTTTACACTGAGCTAGGTTTTTGACACTGAGCTGGGTTTCCGTCACTGAGCTGGGTCTTGATACTGCTGGGTCTTTGACTCTGCTTGGTCCTTGCTTTGCTGAGTCTGTTCTGCTGAATGCCTTAGCTGGGTCAGCTTAGCTGTATCTTCTGCTGACTTCTGCTGTCTTCAGCTACTCTACCTGTAAACTAAGAAACTCTATAAGCTCAAACAGGTGAGCTGAAAAACGCTTAGGCTTGTGCAATCATCTACTCGGTTGGGGTCAGCTGGGTTTTGGTTCACTTCAAAACATGTTTATTATTTTCCCAACACATGTGATTTAGAACTTGAGGATTGAATTTTTGTAAAATAATAATATTTGTTGTAATTTATCATGGTGTTATTATATATTATTAAGAATTATATATATATATATATATATATGTTAAAGACGTAATGTGATTTATAATTTAATAACTATTATTATGTTAATACGTATTAATATAGAGGTGTGAGAATATAGAGAGATAATAGATTAAGAAATACAAGCGCGAGAAGTTGAGATAATATATTATTATTATTATTATTATTATTATTATTATTATTATTATTATAGATTAGAATATATAAATTAAGAATTAAGAATGCAAAAAATAATGAGTTAAGAAATATGAATAGATGATAAATATTAAAGTTTAAATATGAATAAAGGATGAATATTAATAAATACATAATATAATTAGAATATGAATTAATAATACACAAAATACCAGAATAAAGGAAAATCTGAATGTAGCACCGTGGATGGGGCAACTTTATTTTCTTATTAGTAATAGATTTTTATTTTTATTAATTAAAATTTTATTAATTTCATATTCTTGAAATATCACATGTTTATCTATTAATCAAATCTCATATTTATCTTTTCCTCTATTTAATTAATTTCTTCTATTATGCATATTAAAATAATAATAATTTCGGAATGCATTCTTATAAATCATTATTTTATACATTCTTAATTCATATATAATAATCTATAGAAAATTTGTAAATGAAAATCCCAATAAAGCTGCCCTATCCACGGTGCTCCATTCTGTTTTTCCTTTATTCTGGTAATTTATCTAATTTTAATTCATATATATTCTAATTTTTATTTTTATTAATTTCATATTCTTGAAATATCACATATTTATCTATTAATCACATCTCATATTTATCTTTCCCTCTATTTAATTAATTTCTTCTATTATGCATATTAAAATTAAAATAATAATAATTTCGGAATGCATTCTTATTGATCATTATTTTATACATTCTTAATTCATATATAATAATCTATAGAAAATTTGTAAATGAAAATCCCTATGAAGACTAAATAAATATATTTAATCAACATGTTTATATGGAATCCTTTTCATTTTTCATTTATGTTTTTCTAAAAACTTCGATTAGTGTTTTCTAAAAAATATATACATTGAATCAAATGTGGGATATGTAGCTAAAGAAAAGAACAAAAAAACTTGAAGATGTAAACATATTTTTTTCCGCATTTTGGCAAAGATTAGAGATATCGATTTAACATGAACTAACGAGACGGTTCTAATATACTTAAAAAGAAGAATTCTTACTAATTTTATTTAATATTAACTTTGTTTAGATTTTTATCGAGTAATTTAGCATAAACCAACGTGACGGTTCAAATAACATAGAATGAATGATTTTTACTAATTTTAATTAATATTACTTTTAAGATGTAAACATTTTTTTTTCGCATTTTGGCTAAGAGAGATATCGATTTAGCATGAACCAAGGAGACGGATCAAATATACTTAAAAAGAAGATTTTTTACAAATTTTAATTAATATTAACTTTGTTTACATTTTTATCGAGTAATTTAGCATAAACAAACGAGACGGTTCTAATAACAAAGAAAGAAGGATTTTTACTAATTTAAATTAATTTTACTTGGAGTGTTCATATTTTTATCGAGTATTACTCAACGGATTTGAGACAAGTATGTACAGTAAAGTCACTATTTTAACCGAGATTAGGACGAACATGTAGAAAATTTTTAAACAAATTTAGATTTAAAAAAAACATAATGAATGAGTATACTCGATCCATTATCATTAGCTAATTATAAATTTAGATACGTGAAATAAAATTAATTTTCTAAGTTTGATTAATAATTAACACGAGCAATATCACAAATTTTAAATAAGAAATAAATGTACTTTTAAAATATATACATATAAATTAAAACATAAAAGTTATTTCCCGTCGAATTCCGATGCGCTACTTACTAGTCTAGATTAATATAAAGCTAACGTTATCTTTTTTAGAATAACTATTAAAAGCTTATATAATATGACGAAATATATTGGAATCTTTTATGTAATTCAATTCAATATTGTGCAACAATACTTGTTTAGATACTAGTTGATAGCATGTGTAGAATGTTGAGGCAATTAGGCCTTTGGATTCATGTTGACTGTGTTTAGCGTTTGGTGTTGTGCTAGGTACTATTTTGGGTTTATATTTTTTGGATTATTTTATAGTTTTGTTTTTTGTTTTTTGTGTAGGCATCGTTAGGATGTGTTAAAATTGAACATCCAATGTTACATCACGATTTCGATTTTAAACTTGTTTGGTCTTGTTTAAGAGTTTAAAGTATTTTTATATACTGGTATTAAATAAATAAAGAGTTATTATAGGATTATAGCACTTTCAGGGAAAAAAACATTAATTATAACACTATTTTTAAAAAGACAAATAATAGCACTTTTAGACATTTATGCCCTTTCTTTTATTAAATGACCTCTAATATTCTATACCAGAAATTTAATTTATATTATTATTTTGTATTTTAGTTAAATTTTTTATTATTTCTTTTTAATCATATTTACGATTTTATTTTTCATGCTTTATTACCTCTCTTTTCTTCCTCCATCTAGGTGCTCATCTCGTCGCCACCCACTCCCACCGCTACCGCCACCACCACCGTCGTCGTCTCTGTCATAGATGCTGCCACCGCAGCCACCACCGTCATCATTGTCTTCATTCTGGTGCTCTATTTCTCGTCATCACCAATATCACCGTCATATCATCTTCTCCACACTTGTAATTGGATGCTGCCACTATCTCCATAGATTCCGGCGAAGACGATGACCCATCTCCGAAGATTTACATCCTTCTTTCGGCGAAAACGGTAAATCTCCTCTATGATGATAATTTTATGGATTAAGATTTGGTTTTTCCGTTTAGATCTGATTTTTTTTTATTCTTTAAATTTAGATTTTTCTTAGATCTAAGTTTGTTGTTAAATGATGTTTTGTTTTGATGTTCTTTGTTTGTTCATAATCGGAAATAATACTTAGTGTTTCATTAATTTTTTTGGAATCGACGTTTACTGTTTAATTTTTCTGGAGATCGGCATTAGATAGAGATTTACAGTAGCTTTGGTAGGGATGAATATGGTGGCCAACTCATTTTCTGTGAATGTTTTCACATTTTATAATTTGTGAATTCACATATTATTATACGTGAAATCAGATATGTGAATTCCACTATTTTTTTGTGTGAAGTTGCACGATGAAGGTAACATGGGCGAGAGGGTTTGTAACTATGGTCTAGTAACATGGATGATAAAGTCAATCCTAGAATTCATGAATTAACCAAAAGAGTTTCTGAGACGGTGGAGTATTTATCGCAAGTCGAAGATATAGTTGCTCGTGCTTGACATCCCACAAGCTTCAGTATTTTATCACCAGACTAAACATACGAAGAAAAATGTACTTTAAATGTTAATCACAGTGATTTCACATTTCGCAAACTTATAAATTTAAATTCAATTTTAGTAAAGTGTGAATTCACATTTTCAAATATGTGATTGTTGTTCATGCATATGTTGTTTGGGAAAGCTACATATGTTATTTTCGATGTTTGATTAGTTGTTAATGTTGATTATTATTTTGCAGCAAGATGTTTGTCCTTTTTTAGAGTGGACTGATCCAAGAACCACCATAATTCAGAGACAACATATGCAACATATTCGTCAGGCTATGGAAGCTATGTGAAATATGATATAGGATGTTTTCAAGAGACGTGCGTCGATACTTTCGAGAACACCACTGGCGACACCAGCGATAGGATGAAGAAGCCAACAATGGACAATTGTTTTGGTAGTATTGATAGTGTTTACATTTTTTTTTGTACATATTAATTTTTTTTAGATATGTTCACATATTCTTACATGTGAAATTGGATATTGGCTTATTCTTCCCCAATTTTAGATATGTATGTTCACATATTCTTGCATGTGAAATTGGAGATTGGCTGATTTTTCCCCAATTTGAGATTTCAAGAAATATTGCAATGAATTCACAATCATATTGCAATGAATTCCCATATTTTTATATATGAAATCACATGTATATATATGTGATTTCACAATCGATTGCAATGAATTTCCATATTTTTATATATGAACGCACATGTATATATATGTGATTTCATATTTTATATTTATGTGAATTCACACATATAATTTTTTTCATTCTCAACATTTCAACAAACTTAGTCATTGATCAAACATAGTGACAAATAAAATAGTATAGTACCAACTACAATAATATTCATGTTTGAAAAAAAAACATACAAAAGATATTTTCCAAAATATTCTTTCCAAAATGTTCCATCTTCCAAATTGTTTAGATATAAGATACATTCCAAAATGAAATTATAGATCGTATCACATCAAATATTCTGTGAATTCATAAGTGAAAATATAGATAGTATCGTATCATTATTTTTGTGAATACTCAGATATATACATGTGACAAAGTACTTCATTTCGCATCAAAGACCAAGAGAATTCACAGATATACACATGGAAAATTAAATATCGTTTCACATCATTATTTTTGTGAATTCCCCGATAAACACATCTGCGGCAATATACCCATAAATCCTAGATCTACATTTTTGACAGAAAATCCTAGGTTTAAAATCCGAATCATGAATCCTAGATCTACCAAACCAACATCTCAATTTCATTGATTAAATAACATTTATTTATGTGAAAGTACATGTATACATACGTGATTTCACATATAAAAATTTGATCATTCACAAAATTTCAAAAAAGTAAAAAATGTGATTGAAGATGCTGCAACTCCCTATATTAATACAACATAAATATAACGATATCATTCATGCTTGAAACCAAACTTACAAAACATATCTTCAAAGTTGTTACGTACAGTGGCGGACGCAGGATTTCAAGTAAGGGGGTCAAAAAATTATAACAAGCAAAATTAAATATAAAACTTTATATTAATAAAATATACTATATAAATAATCAGAAATCTAATCTATATTTGGCCCCGACGGTTTGCCATATTCTGAAACATATGCATAATAATGTCATTAAGAACACAATTGAATATATCATTTTCAATATAGACTACCAAATTATCATTGATCCATTTATCACTCATTCGATTGCGATGATACTTTGTGATTCATCCATTTATATATATATATATATTTTTTTTCCAATTTGATGCTCTTAGTAATATTTTTTGGCCATAAATTGAAGAACATAGTAGAATTACCTTTTGATTTCTGCTGCAACTCAGATACAAGAGAAGAAGAGAACTTCAAGATTTGCAATTAGAGAAGAGAAAAGAGCAGTAGATGAAGCGTAAGAATTTGGTGAAGGGTATACATGGTTATAATAATTTTATTAGGGGTATAATAGGTATTTCGCATGAAAATACAAGGGGGGGGTCAATTGACTCCCCTTGGCTACATGTAGATCCGCCGCTGGTTACGTACAAAATATTCATTCCAACATGTTACAGCGAATATTGACAACTTCTTCGAGCAAGGATGCTATCTGCAAAAATAAATTTTGCAACTTATTTCTTGTTGGCCACCACATCTTTATGTATTGTTCATTGTAATGTTGGTCATTTGAACTTCCAACGTTCCTATTTCACAATATAAACAACATTTAAATCAATTCACATATTTTTGTAAGTGAATTCACTTAAAACATTTATAAGAAACATAAATCAAATCATATCAGAACCCTCATTTCCTTGTTCAGAATTCTCACTCCGCGGCATAATATCATTTCAGATCCGAAAAGAATTCTCAGCTCCGAACTTGTGAAATACTACAAACATCACAAAAAAGAATTTGAGAATTCACATAAATAGTCATGTGAATATAGCAAAATGATATTTTCATAATTTTTTAAAAGAATTCTCAGCTGCAGACATGTAAAATACTACAAACCTTACAAACAAATATTTGAAAATTCATATAAATAGTCATATGAATGTAACAAAATGATATTCTCATAATTTTTCAAAAGAATTTACAGCTCAAGACATGTGAAGTACTACAAACATCACAAAAAATATTTGGGAATTCACATTAATAGTCATGTGAATGTAGCAAAATGCTATTCTCATAATTTTTTAAAATAATTCCTAGCTCCAAACATGTGAAATATTACAAACATCACAGAAAAACTTAAGGGAATTCTCGTAAATGGTTATGTGAATGTAGCAAAATGAAATTCTCATATTTTTTTAAGAAATTTCAAAGATCCATACATGTGAAATACTAGAAACATCACAAAAAAATTTATGGGATTTCACCTAAATAGTCATGTGAATGTATACATCAGAATTCATCATTATTCTTGTGAATTAACATCTATTTATTAACTTTTATACGATTCACATATTTATTCGGGTGAATTCACACAAATATATTTGCGATCTTGACTCCCGAACCTAATTTTGAACTATGATGTCGATCTATATCAACAGATTACAAACTGAAGAATTTTTTTGAAAATTACAAATCTACAAAATCTATACTCACCTGCGTCGACAATTTCTATCCAACATTTTTGTAGATATATGCACCGACCGGTGGAAGACAACCAGAATCAGCTGCTTAAATCATAGTAAGGATGACAGAAGAAAGATGTACGATGTCGACGATCACGATGGGACAGTGGATGAATAAGGAATTTGCAGATGCGTTCTGGACAGTGAAAAATATTTCGACGGCAGCCACAAGATTTCTGGGTGGCACCGATTTGGGAGAGGAAGAAGAGCGGGTAGGTTTTGGGAGAGGGGGAAGGGGGAAGAGAGAGAGTAAAAAGTAAATCTATAGATATTTAGTAAATAGAATGATATTATATTTTCTAATTTTTGTTTGTATTTCATAATAATAAAAAAATAGAAAAAAGGAGGAAGGGCAAAAATGTACAGAAGTGCTATTATTTGTATATTTTAAAAAGTAGTGCTATTATTAGTATTTGCAATCTAAAAAGTGCTAAAATCTCATTTCTCCCTTAAATAAATACCATCTAATGCATCTCCATTAATCACTAATAAAATTTAAACACAACCAGTATAAAATTCAAAAATTCAAAACGAGAAATATTCTATTTTCTATTTTCTTATTATGTTCTTATTTTTAATTTTATATTTTCTTAGTGGGTCTCTCGCCTCTAACAGATTATTGTTTACAATTGTTCATTTTTTTAGTGGGTCCCTCGCCTCTAACGGATTATTATTTATGATTTTTCATTTTCTTAGTGGGTCCCACTCAACTTCACTCAAAGTGTATATATATCTCTTGAAAACACACCAATAAAAAAAGTAGGAAAAAAAAAATTATAAACAGTAATCCGTTAGAGGCGAGGGACCTAATAAGAAAATAGAAAATTAAAAAATAAGAATACAATAATAAAATTAAAAAAGAAAATTAAAAAAAATAGAAAATTAATGTGTTGTTAGTCAAATTATAGAAAATAAAAAAATAGAAAATTAAAAAAAAAATTGTTAACGGTGTTAGTCATCCGTTAGAGGCGAGAGAGTTTTTGCACTATTTATGACACGTTGGGGTGCTGACAGCTTCAAATAAAAAAAATAAGGAAATAAATATGATAGGGGGTATATGTTAGGGATGTATTTGTTACTTTTCCCTTATTTCATCCATGCATTCCACGTGAACAAATACTACTCCCTCCGTCCCAATCATATAAGCTTGTTTTCCTTTTTCGGATGTCCCAAATATATAGGCCAGTTTCTATAAAAAGTAACGTTTTTTTAATTCATTTACTAATTTATCCTTATTCAATTCTTGGATTGCCTCATAATCAAACACTAAATAAGGTCATAGTAGGAAGCTTGCTTGTATAATTTGTATTTCCAATAATTTCTTAATCCTAGTGCAAAACTCCAATCAGCCTATATGATTGGGACGTAGGAAGTATTATATTAATACTAATACAAAATATGAACGAAAAGATTTCTACAATCTCCTCAGTATCTTTCTAGGGATTTGTGCTAAACCACGGGTGAGCTAGTAAATAAAAAAAGGAAAAATAACTAAAAACATACATAAAATAAAATTAAAATTATATTTTAAATGGGCAAATCTGGTCCGTCCAGTCATTACACTGCAAGCAAGATGGGTAGATTCATAGTTGGAACGGTACATGTACATTGCACCCACCTCTCACATGAGATTATTTTAATAATATAAAATTATATTATTAAAATAATTCCATGTGAGAGGTGGGTGTAGTGTGTGTACATGTATAATAGAATTTCTCCCGTTGGAACCTCATTCATTGAATGAGGTAATCAGTGCCCGTCCATGTGTCCTGGCCATATAATTAAATTTGTTTTATAACTTTTATTTATTTGATATCCTTAATATTTTTCTGTAACTATGGTTGAATTTGATCCCAACATCATTAAGCTAAATGGCCAGAAAACTCTACGCATTAAAATTTTCTTTTTAGTTTATCATATTTCCACAAATATATTACTACAATTTACTGTAATCTTCTAAAATACCCATTCAAACTTAAAAAAAAAAAAACTCTATTTGTATGAAATATATTCTGTTGTATGATTTCACGATTTTATATAAATTATTACTATTATTTTACAGAATAGTGTATGGTGCCACAACTTAAAATAATTAATTGCTTTGATTTATAATACAGTACAACATCACACCTTCTTATTAAGAATTTTTTTTTGAAAGAATTGAGAATTATTGTTAACATATATACTCCCTCCATTTTTAAATAAGTGTCCCCGCCGTTAAAAAACATATATAAATGAAAATTCATAAATTACATTCTTTACCCCTAATTATTGCAAGAAAAGCTAAAAAGCATATAAATTGCATTGACCACAGGAATAAAATGGAAAAGATATCATCATTTTATTTCTAAATTTTTGAAATGGACACTTATTGGGAAACAAGAAAAAGGCTAAACTTCTCACTTAATTATTTAAAAACAAAGGAAGTACTATTGTATGTCTTGATATTTACTACTAGTAAATATTATTATATCACATACTATAGGATGTGTAACGTGCATTTGTTTTTAATCATTCAAAATAGAGGGATAATTTAATGTGGTATAAATTTATCCTTAATAGTGGGGATCATAGTTTTATGTATCTTGTTTGCTTTTAAAATTTACTCATTGATTTATTTAAAAAGTAGTAAAACGTGGTATAATATTATAACTCCATTTTTTATGCATAAAATTATATTTTGAGCAAGGAAAAATGGGTTATCCAAAATTTAACACACCATAGCCGAATTTTTTATTATTATATCAAGACAAACAAATTATAAGGTGAAAAATTATTATTCCTCATTTTCATTCATTATAAATCTAAATGGACGCACCCAATTTTATAATTATATGATTGCTACTAACAATTTTATTAAGATCACTTATACAATAAGAGTTTAATGAGCTTGTTTGTTGGTCCCAAGACGGATACCTTGGTGTAGAGAGGGGGGGAGTGAATACACCAAGGTTTAAAAACTTTTCCAAGTTAAAACTCTTATGAGAGAGCCAGTTGTGTCCGATCCAGCTGGATGACAGCTTGATTGACACAGCTGGTTGTGTGAGTGTGTGTGCGGAAGTTGGTGGGTTTGGAAAGTCCGTCTGTTGCTTCAAATCATATTGCAAAGCTCTGTTTCACTTTTCACTTAGTCAGTTTATGCAGCTTGAAATGTATGCATGAGAGGTTAGCTAAATGCATAAAACAAGGCGATAAATAACAAAGCAATTTTAACGTGGTTCGGAGTAACATCTCCTACGTCCACGACTAGGTTCACTGGTAATTCACTACCACTTGGTTTCCAAGTACCAAACAACTTCACAACTCTAACCCGAGCTGTGTTCCAACAGTTTACGGGCACTGTCAAGCCTACACCTTCAGTTTCCGGGTACTGAAGAACCTAACCACTCGAATTACACGCTTCGAGCAAGCGTACCTTTACCTAACCTTTCTGGGTTTGGGTTTGGGTATGGGGGGTTTCCAACTATGAACGAGTTCTTACAATGAAGAACAAGGAGTATGATGAACTCGTTCAAACTAGGCTTAAGATGTTTCTTTTCTAATCTAATCTGCCTACGACTGAATATGTGAACAACTAAGAACACAGCTGACAGGCTGTATGTTCTTGAAAGATTTGGCTTTGAAGATCGTTGTTCATTTTTCTATTTTCTCTTTTATTTCTTCAGTCGTCTTGTTGGTCCTCACTCTCCTTTTTCCATGGAGAGGAGATATATATACAGGTGGAGATTCAAACTAGCCGTTGGAAGGGAGCCGTTTGAATCTTACCTACTTTCATTTACTTCTGGCCTTTAACCTACGAAGTAGGTCTGCATCTGCAGAAGCTATTTCTTCTCTGATTTGACTGCTTCAGATAAGATCTTCTGACATTGGGATCTTGTCTTTGAGAAGGTCTTTATCTTCGAGCTGCTAAGCGTCTCTACTGTGTCTTCAGCGTCTTTGACTTTGCTGTGGCTCGACTCTGAGCTGTCTTAGACCTGAGCTGTATCATTAACCTGAGCTGTGTAAATGACCTGAGCTGTGTTTTAGACCTGAGCTGTGTCATCGACACTAAGCTGGGTCTTTTACACTGAGCCGGGTTCTTTGACACTGAGCTGGATTTCCGTCACTGAGCTGGGTCTTTGTTTTTGCTTGGTCTGCTCTGCTGAGTCTGCTTTGCTGAACACCTCAGCTTTCTGCTTAGCTGTGTCTTCTGCCAAGTCTTCTGCTGTCTTCAGCGACTACCTGTAAACTAAGAAACTCTATAAGCTCAAACAGGTGAGCTGAGAAACGCTTAGGTTTGTGCAATCATCTACTCGGTTGGGGTCAGCTGGGTTTTGGTATCAAATCAAAATTCTATTAATTTTCCCAACAATTTCCCCCTTTTTGATGATGCCAAAACCTAACAAACAAAAAAAATAATTTACTTCCCCCTTAACAAAAAACGGGGTTTCAAAAAACGGGGTTTCAAAAGTTTAAACATTCACAGCAGGAAAACAAATTCAGAGTTCAGTGCCTGGACAAAGAGTTATTGTCATCAGGGTGATCTTGAGATCATAAACGAACTTTTCATTAATAAAGAAATTTTACAATTTTACATTTTTCAAAAAAGAAAAATAATTAAAAGACAAAATTCTCAGATGGCTGGGTCTTCAACTCTACTGCTTCCTCTGATCATCAATCAGATGGTCAGTCTTGAGACCATACCTGTTGAAGATGAATTCTTCCAAGTTTCTCCACTCATCTTGATTTTTAGATTTGGAGATTCCTCTTTCGCCAGCCCAATGATGAACTTCTTTGAAAATCTGGGCCTTGTCAGGAAGATTCGTTCCAGCTATAGTGGGAGGTTTCAATTGCTTGACTTTTGGAGCTTTGAGCTGGATGTTGTTTCTTTTGGCATATAGGGCAATTGATCTTGCCATCATTGGATCCGTCTCATGGAGTTCGAGGAGATAATCATGGAACGCAGTTTCTGGATTCATGCCTTTATACTGATTCAAGTAGTAGAATTCTTTGATGAATTCTGATTTGCATCGTTCCCAGTTTTCATTGATATCATCTGGGTTCTTCTTGTCAGTTGAGGCTGCTTGGACCTGTTTCTTCCTAGCTTGCCTGTAACTTAGCCTTTTCTTCCTCTGCTTTTTCTCAGCAGGCTGGAGCGATTCGGCTTTCTTCTTGATGATTTTGTCCAGCTTTTGCATTTCTCTTCTTTGCTCGTTGTGGAAGTTACACATTCAGTGATAGTCCTTGTATTCTTCTGGCTTATGTCCACACGCTTTGGCAAGAGCAACCATCTTTTCTTTCCATGTCTCTTTTACTGCTTTGGCTGCTACAGTTGGCTCTGGCTCTTTCTCATCCAGCTCTTTGGCGAAGTCGTCGATTTCCGATTGGATTGGCTGCACATGTTCTCCCTGAGCTGCAGCTTCTTTCTCTATTGTTTTTCCAGCTTTATTCGTATCTTTCCCCTTTTTGGAATTATCAATAAGGGAGGCGGAGAGGTTAATGATTGTTGCGTTGAGCTTGGTGAGAGCGTCTTTAATATCAGCAAGCTTGGCTGAGTTGTCAGCTGTAGCGATGTTCATCTGAGCATTGCTGCTGCTTCCAGCTTTGAACTGAGCATCTAGATCTTTGTACAAGTTGAAAAGTTGGCGGATGTCAGAGCTGTTGGAGAGAGTGGACCTTTTGAGGGCTTCCAGCTGGCTTGAAAGATTTGCTATGTCGTCGACCAGTGGAGCTTGATGTCTTGCTACAATCTCAGGAACTCTCTTCTCTAGAAGGTGCGACTGATTAATGCTTTGAGAGACAAGAGATTGCTTGAGATCTAGACTTGTACTTTCTTGTAAATCTTGAGCAAATTTGTGGACTTTATCAATTGTCCACTGTTGCTCTCTAACTTGATAGTCTAGAGCTGTGAATCGCATAATGACATCCACTTGAGACTTCAGTCTGTCCTGAAAAAGAATTTCTTCAACCTCTTTAGATATTGCTTCTTTCATTGCGGTTGGGAGCTCGACAGCTGAGTCCGTTTGAGTTACAGAATCAACATGACAGGGTTTGTTTGCCTCGAGCTCGACCTGCGAGCGAGTGTCATCGGCAATTGGACTTGGTGGGGCTGCTGTCTCTGGTTCAGCTGTTGCATCAGTAGGTTCTTCAATGATTATTACCTCAGCTGTGTTATCTGGTACAACTTCCTTGGTAATCTCAGCTGCGACTTCTTTGGATATGACATCTCCAGAAGGTGTCTCCCATCCCGCTGCTGTTAGGAGCTTATTGGCTGACTCTCAGACGTCTGCTGGGTGCGGCTTGGGGTACTGCTGAGATACTTCGATAATACCTCTGATGAGATCATCTTGATGCAAGTAAGCATCCTCCAGACTTCCAAAGCCAAAAGTGTGCTGGAGGCATGCTTCATCCGTTTTCAATTTCTCGTAGGAGAATGACTCGATCAGCTGCTCATTCTGGTACCAAGTTGCCATCTTGGTGGCCAGATAGAATTTGAGATCTCCAACTTTGACGATGGCGATTGGCAGGTGTGCCAAGATGGGATACTGAGTCAGAACACTCTTGATCCCTGCAATGCGTAACTCCTCGTACATAACTTTCATGAAGGCTGAGCCAGCGGAGTTGAGTGATGGAGAAGCAGTGGAGTCACTTTTCTCTGATTCTGTAGAGATTTGAGCTTTGGGTGATGGCTGTTTTGGGGGAGAGCTTTGATTGGAGGAAGAGGGTTCAGCTTGGTTGTCAGCTGGCTGTGAAGGAGCTTCAGACAATTGAATATTTTCCTATACGATTACAGGAGATGGTTCTTTGGTTGAAGAAGTGAGTGTAGGAGAAGGCTGTTTGGGCAGAGAGCTGTGAGGGCTTGGGTGAGCTGGGAAGAGTTGTCTGACTCTTTGGATTATCCAGCTCATCCTCTGAACTGGATGATTCATCATTCAACCCCATATCAGCCAGGATGTTTGATCCGAACTGATTGAAGGTTGATACTGGCTGAGGGGAGAGAATCACCATTCCTTGACTTGGAGTTTCTTCTGAAGAAGAACTAGCCTCAGTTGGTGGAATGACAATTTTCTTTCTTTTCTTTTGGTCCTCCAATGGTTTGGTCATTGTCTTCCTTTTTCTTTGATTCTTCTCAGCTGGAACATCTACCTCTGAGTCTTCCAGCTGCTTCTTGCCTTTGCTCACAGCAGGCTGTTTTCTCAGGAGATCATTGATTTGACTAATTCTCCGGAAGAGAATCTTCATTTCTGGAAACGGTTCTGAATCAGTCCACTTTACAGTGTATCCTTTCACAGCTTGTTCTATTAAGAACGAAATCTTAGAGCATAGATATAGGGGCTCTGAGGTTGAATACGTCATCCTGGTGAAGTCGAACTTGATCTTCTCTGACTCCTTAACCAGTCGATTGAGTAAGAAATCAAACCAGTTGACGTTTGCGCCTTTGATCATGGCAATCATCGGCTTGAGTTTTGGAATACTGATTTCTCCTTGAGATCCAGCTATCCCAAGAATGCACTTCTGCGTGATATCCAGCAGCAGCCTGTACTTTGGCTTTAGTAGGAGCTTTGACATGCTCGCTCTGTACGGCTCTGAGGTGATAAGCATCTCTTGACTGAGGAATTCATCTATTTCCTCACTGCTGTAATCGTCTGGGATGAATCCTCCTTCGCTGGGTAGATTGAACACCTTTCGCAGTATCTTGTTGAGTTTGATGTTGACGGTTGCTGAGTCAAATTTTCCGTCATCGCCTTTGACAATCACATCGAATGAAGATGAGTAGAAGCCTTCTTCGTCAATGATGTTGAGATAGAAGAGAGCAGCATCTCTCTTCAGCATAAGCTTGGGCATGGAGGTCGCCCACAGCAAGAGACCGGAGTCTGCGACAAGATCCACCATCTCCTTTGAGTTCTGAGACTTGAAGGTTGTCGGTGGAAAGACAACTTTTAAATGACAACTTTGTCATAAGAACTTCAAATTGGTTCATCCCTGCAGTTGATTTCTTGGGTGCCATCTCTGCAATATATTGATTTTGATCGAGCGAGGAATTTGCAGAGAATAGATAGAAGATTTGAAGATTTGAAATCCGCAGAGATAAAGATGGAAGAATTCTGCGTATCTTTTCCATGTATATCAACTGCCATAATGGATCAACGGTTGAGATTGAGATAGTTGATATTCTGATCAACGGCTGGGAGATATTCACTCATCACGTTCTGACGTGTTTACAGCGAGTGTATTGCAACCGCGCGTGAGGCAGTTCAAACGCTTGACATTCTGCCTCGATCCTACCGTGCAACAGTACTCTGCAGTCTTTGTAATTAAGGCGATGGGAAAGGAAACTTATCAAGCAATTTAACTAAGGAACATATGTCCGCTTAAAATAGGAATTTAAAATAATTGGACTGAAATAGTATATTCCTTTGAGAAAAAAAATTCATGAGACGCAGACTGGTCAGCGTGGACAGAGTATTCAGCTGAAATCACGGTGGTCGTCTCTTTTGCTTGATTGAAATATCTCCTCAGCTGAGTATCTGGAGATTAGCTTGATTCTTCTTCAGCTTGATAAACCTTCTGCCTTTGGGATCCAGCTGAGTTTGTTCCCCCTCACCTGGATGAACTTTCTTCACTTGAATATTCTACTGGAATGAATTTTCCCTCAGTTGATATCACAGCTATGTCGATTTCCAGCTTGGTGGAGTTCCACCTGACCTTGATAGAAGGTGGCTGTCTTTTCACAGCTGCTTCCTACTTGAGTTGATCGGAGTCTCATCACTGGCTCATTTCTTTGATGATGCCAGCTGTTCCATGATCAGCTGAGTTCACCACTGCTTTGTGGGGTATAAACTTCGATTTCCTGTTCTTTTCATTGCATTCATACGCATTGAACTCACCAGGAAAACCGTTCACAACAATTGGCTGGGACCAGTACACTTGACATATTCTTTGAAGAGCTTTGAGGTGATTCATGAGCTTTGATCATCAGCTGTCTTTACAGCAAGCTTGGTGACATCCTCAGTTGCTTCTGTCCCTCGACCTGTTATCACTTCTTCGGAACCCAATTGTGATTGGGTCCGGCTTTGTTGATGAAGGTTCCACTGATAACCCAGATTTGTCCTTATCTTTTGTGAGTGATACTTCTGGTTGGTCCTTGAATGTGTCCACTACTTCTTTGGACCTTGTTGACTGCTTGAACTCCATTTTCTTTGATGAGGTCCATTTCATAGCTGGAGTCTGTCAGCTTGATTTCTAGCTTGATATCCCGTTTGCTGGAATCTTGATGTGAAGTTCGGTTGATTTTCAGCTTTATAACCAGCTGAGATCCTTCTCAGCTGTCTTTTTAGTTGACCTTGATGTCTGTACTGAATGACATTCTGTCTTTGATTTTGATTCCAGTCAGCTGGATTTATTCGCTGCCTTTTAGCTCTGAGATCAGCTGGGAGTTGCTGAGCAGATTTCTTCTTTGAAGGGACTGAGCTTGGAGTGATGGCTTGAAAATGTACGACCTCTTTGGTACATCTTTGGCTTGAATCCAGCTGGGTTTGCATTGGCTGGAGTCATTCTTTGATCTGATTCAGCTTTGGCCATCCTCACGCTCCTGATCATTCAGTCTTCTGCTTGACTTTCTGAGTTTATGATAATGGGTCCGTTAGTGATAACATCCCACATCATGTTGTAATGCATGCTCAGAAAGCTTTTGAGTTGGACCTTCCAGATCTGATAGACATCTACAGATAGTGTCGGAAAATTCCTGCACAAAGAAGATTCCAAAACAGTATGCAATATAGTGATTTTAAAAAGATTTTGAAACTTTGAAGGATTTGTTCAGGTGACCACTATCAGCAAGGAAATGCTGATTTGAAACAGATACAATGCTCTTTTGAACCACTTCTCTGATACCAATTGTTGGTCTCAAGACGGATACCTTGGTGTAGAGGGGGGGGTGAATACACCAAGGTTTAAAAACTTTTCCAAGTTAAAACTCTTATGAGAGAGCCTGCTGTGTCCGATCCAGCTGGATGACAGCTTGATTGACACAGCTGGCTGTGTGAGTGTGTGTGCGGAAGTTGGTGGGTTTGGAAAGTCCGTCTGTTGCTTCAAATCATATTGCAAAGCTCTGTTTCATTTTTCAGTTAGTCAGTTTATGCAGCTTGAAATGTATGCGTGAGAGGTTAGCTAAATGCATAAAACAAGGCGATAAATAACAAAGCAATTTTAACGTGGTTCGGAGTAACATCTCCTACGTCCACGACCAGGTTCACTGGTAATTCACTACCACTTGGTTTCCAAGTACCAAGCAACTTCACAACTCTAACCCGAGCTGTGTTCCAATAGTTTACGGGCACTGTCTAGCCTACACCTTCAGTTTCCGGGTACTGAAGAACCTAACCACTCGAATTACACGCTTCGAGCAAGCGTACCTTTACCTAACCTTTCTGGGTTTGGGTTTGGGTATGAGGGATTTTCAACTATGAACGAGTTCTTACAATGAAGAACAAGGAGTATGATGAACTCGTTCAAACTAGGCTTAAGATGTTTCTTTTCTGATCTAATCTGCCTACGACTGAATATGTGAACAACTAAGAACACAGCTGACAGGCTGTATGTTCTTGAAAGATTTGGCTTTGAAGATCGTTGTTCATTTTTCTGTTTTCTCTTTTATTTCTTCAGTCGTCTTGTTGGTCCCCACTCTCCTTTTTCCATGGAGAGGAGATATATATACAGGTGGAGATTCAAACTAGCCGTTGGAAGGGAGCCGTTTGAATCTTACCTACTTTCATTGACTTCTGGCCTTTAACCTACGAAGTAGGTCTGCATCTGCAGAAGCTATTTCTTCTTTGATTTGACTGCTTCAGATAAGATCTTCTGACATTGGGATCTTGTCTTTGAGAAGGTCTTTATCTTCGAGCTGCTAAGCATCTCTGCTGTGTCTTCAGCGTCTTTGACTTTGCTGTGGCTCGACTCTGAGCTGTCTTAGACCTGAGCTGTATCATTAACCTGAGCTGTGGCTTCAACCTGAGCTGTGTAAATGACCTGAGCTGTGTTTTAGACCTGAGCTGTGTCATCGACACTAAGCTGGATCTTTTACACTGAGCCGGGTTCTTTGACACTGAGCTGGATTTCCGTCACTGAGCTGGGTCTTTGTTTTTGCTTGGTCTGCTCTGCTGAGTCTGCTTTGCTGAACACCTCAGCTGTCTGCTTAGCTGTGTCTTCTGCCAAGTCTTCTGCTGTCTTCAGCGACTACCTGTAAACTAAGAAACTCTATAAGCTCAAACAGGTGAGCTGAGAAACGCTTAGGCTTGTGCAATCATCTACTCGGTTGGGGTCAGCTGGGTTTTGGTATCAAATCAAAACTCTATTAATTTTCCCAACATTGTTAATGAATGAATTAAGTTTAAATATATAGATTGTTAAATAAGTTTACGCAAATACTTGAGTGCGACCGGTCGCGCGCGTGCAACACAAGCACCGAAAATAAACCTTAAGTAGCCTCTCACGATGCATCCACGTGCCCGACACTTTTTATTTTTTATTAGGCACGTGTATTACATGCGCCTAATATATATATTATTTTAATCTGTCAGACTTATTAGGACACTTCTGAAGTGTCCAAAGATCTATTTTTTTTAAATTATTTTATTTTTTATTTTTTTATTTAAGAGTCGAGCGAGCGAGTTAAAGGACATTAATGTTGCCACAATCATTATCTTATAATTGAAATCGGAGCCGAATGCGGAGACAAAAAAAATCGAAAAAACTTGAATTTTCAAAAAAAAAATCAATGTTGGGTCAAGCCCGATTTGACCCAGGTCAACCCGACCCGATCGTTTAGGATGCAACAGGTTACTCCAGAGTATGCCTCATAAGTTTAATAGTACAGCTGATTACTAATTAAGTAGTAATTATAAAGACAAAAACTTGGGTGCAACGGTTGTACAGTACAACCGGTTCGGTTTGACCCGACCCGAGCGCGCCGACCCGCCTTGACCCGTGCCTGACTTTCTCCGACCCTCGCACGATGTATATATGTATATATAAAACACTGGCGAAAGTATGAACAATTGATTATATGGTCTGGTGGGTGAAGCTTAGTCCATCGCCATTAAGGACCAGCGTTCGATTCCTTGGTCATGAATAAAAGCAACATTTGTTGTGAGTAAAAGCAATATTTGTCATGAATAACAGCAATACTTGGTCTTAGAAAAAAATCAACCCTATTTGTTGTTATGAATAACTAATTAATAAATAAAAATATATTGTATTGTATCATTTTTTTTACGAGTGATAAGAAGTGATAAGACAATCATTGACCACTTTAAATATATAAACGAGAAAAATTCATCCAAATTCAAAGAGCAACATTTGTTGTGAATAAAAGCAATATTCGTCCTGAATAAAAGCAACATTTGGTCTTAGAAAAAAAAACCAACCCTATTTGTTAGGATGAATAACTAATTATTAAATAATAATATATTGTACCATTTTTTTTATGAGTGATAAGACGATTCACCATGTTAGATATATAAATCGAGAAAAATTCATCCAAATCCAAAAGCAACAATTATCATGAATAAAAGTAATATTTGTCCTGAATAAAAACAACCTTTGATCTTAGGAAAAAAAATCAACCCTATTTATTGGTATGAATAATTAATTATTAAATAATAATATATGGGAAATTGGATAAAAAAATACCAAAACTTAATAAGCATAAGTTTTTTAGCCTCATTCATAAAACTATAAGTTTTTTATACCAAAATCATTTAAAAGACTAAAGTGTCCTCCCTTTAACAAAAACTAATAAATAAATAATACACCTATGAATTAAATTAAAAAAGCCACAAAAAAATATGGAAAAACAGCCTCAATCTCTCGCGATTCTATCCCTTCGTCGGCCAGATTTCTTCTGGACACGATGGGGCTATTGGACACGATAGGAATTACACGATGGGTGGACACAATGGATGGACACGATGGTGCTATTGGACACGATGGAAAGTAATATTTAATGCAGATTTTCTGAAGATTTTCATTATTGAACCCTACCAAATCTGATTCTCTGAAGATTTTCGGATGAAACTAGGGAATTTAATGAAGCTAGTTCATTAAAGTTTGGGTAAGAGAGGTTGTTGAGAAGGTTTAGAACTCATAGTTTGAGTCAAATTAATCTCAACAGCCTCGCTCTAGAGACGAGGAATATACACTACAAGAAACGCGCTCATAGATAACGGATATTATCTGTTATCTATGCACCAAAAATACCGATATATATAGTGGTGTTATGTATAGTATTTTCATACATAACAGATAAATACCGTTATCTATGTAGTTATACATAACGCTTAAAACACAATACGTAACACTTATATCTCCGTCATGTATACATCTTATTTATAACAGTTATTTGCCGTTAAAAATGTATTTCAACCGTGTAGTATTGTCACTATATATAACGGTGTTTTGTATTTTAGATAACGAGCTTTTTGCCGTTATCTATGTTATTATACATAACAGTTATATATCGTTATGTATTCCACTGTAGATTACAATATATTTTTTATTTTATTTTTTTTTAATTTGCCATTTTTATTTTCAAAAAAGAATAAATTATTATATAATAAAATAATACAAATATTACCATTCAAAACATATATTATATATTACCCAAGCGTTGTACATACATTGTCATAATGTCACATGTCTTAAAAAAAGGAGAGTGAAATGTATATTACATAAACCATAAACCACCATTTGCACTAATGTTTATGGTCAATCAACTCTTCAAGGCTGAGATTCGATGGCTTGAACTGCAACTTGCCATCAGCTGGATAAAAAATAAAAAAATAGAACAAATCAACACATATCAAGACAAAGTTGAGGTAGTTAGAATTAAAATTCAGTAAATGAAACTGTGATGGACTGAACTGACACGTTTGACAATCTATTCAATGTGACTGAAAATGGTACCTTAATCATCTATAAGCAATAAAATTCAGAAAAATTAATTGACCTCTAACAACATAGCCTGGAATCCATACCACATATAGAAAGATCACCTGAAGCTCTGGTGGTAGATATCTGTAGACATCATAAATCTGATCCTTAAACCCTCTGCTCAACATTTCATCAGACTCATCCTTGACATATTAAAGAGAGAGTAAATGTCATGGCTCATAAGAAACCAAACCATTATTAAATTACAATATCATGATACGAAAATTGAATTAACACATTAAAAATACACCATGCCATGCACACCCGCACCAGGTACATTAACTGAGTAGAAAAGGAACTAACCAAGATCAATAATTTGATTGATCTAGTGCGTAGAGTTCTCCTCTTGATCATGTCACAAACTCTGCCAGGAGTGCCTGACACCACTTGAACTCCATGCTCTAGTTTTCTTATATCTTCGCCCACACTTTTGCCTCCGACACAAGCATGAGCTTGTATGTTTATATAGTCACCAATTGCCAATATTACTTTCTCTGTCTGGGTAGCCAACTCTCTCGTAGGTGATAATATCAAGGCTTGGACTCTAATTTTAAGGGAAAATAAACAAGAGATATCACACATTGATCAAACACCAATAAAACCATCATCAAATATCCGGGTAATGTAATGATTGCTCTTTGTCAAAATGTGACAAAATCAAATGTTGGGAAAATTAATAGAGTTTTGATTTGATATCAAAACCCAGCTGACCCCAACCGAGTAGATGATTGCACAAAGCCTAAAGCATTTTTCAGCTCACCTGTTTGAGCTTATAGAGTTTCTTAGTTTATAAGTAGAGCAGCTGAAGACAGTAGAAGCCAAAGCAGAAGACACAGCTAAGCTAGACCCAGCCTAGGTATTCAGCAGAACAGACTCAACAAAGCAAGACCAAGCAGAGTCAAAGATCCAGCAGTATCAAGACCCAGCTCAGTGACGGAAACCCAACTCAATATAAAAAAACCCAGCTCTGTGTAAAGGACCCAGCTTAGTGTCAATGACACAGCTCAGGTCTAAGACAGCTCAGGTTAATGACACAGCTCAGGTTGAAGCCACAGCTCAGGATAAAGATACAGCTCAGGTCTAAGACACAACTCAGAGTCAAATCACAGCAGAGTCCAAGACGCTGAAGACACAGCAAAGACGCTTAGCAGCTCGAAGATGAAGACCTTCTTAAGACAAGATCCCGATGTCAGAAGATCTTGTCTGACGCGGTCAAATCAAAGAAGAAATAGCTTCTGCAGATGCAGACCTACTTCGTAGGTTAAAGGCCAGAAGTCAATAAGAATAGGTAAGATTCAAACGGCTCTTTTCCAACGGCTAGTTTGAATCTCCACCTATATATATCTCCTCACCATTGAAGAAAAGGGGGGAACCGACGAGACGACTGATGAAATAAAAAGAGCAAACAGAAAAATGAACAACAATCTTCATAGCCAAATCTTTCAAGAACACCTAGCCATTCAGCTGTGTTCTTAGTTGTTCACATGTTCAGTCATAGGCAGAATAGATCAGAAAAGAAACATCTTAAGCCTAGTTTGAACGAGTTCATAATATCCTTTGTTCTTCATTGTAAGAACTCGTTCATAGTTGGAAAACCCATACCCAAACCCTAACCCAGAAAGGTTAGGTAAAGGTACACTTGCTCAAAGCGTGTAATTCGAGTGGTTAGGTTCTTCGCACTGAAACCGAAGGTGTAGGCTTGACGATGCTCGCAACTGTTGGAACACAGCTCGGGTTAGAGTTGTGAAGTTGCTTGGTACTTGGAAACCAAGTGGTAGTGAATTACCAGTGAACCTGGTCGTGGACGTAGGAGGTGTTATTCCGAACCACGTTAAAATTGATCTGTTCTTTATCGCTTTGTTTTATGCATTTAGCTAACCTCTCATGCATACATTTCAAGCTGCATTGTCACACCCCAATTTTCAAAAACGAAGGATCGGGGAATGACTGAAATAAAAGAAAGAGCTGAACCTTAATATTATTTGAAGATGAGAGTTCATATAAGAAGACCGTCAAGTTCAACCGTAATATTTACTAATATTCAACTCAAAAGTCTACAGGATCGAAGTTCTAGTTCGTATCCGAAAATATAAAGGCTGACATAATTTACATACATCAAAAGCGATCAAGTCTATGATTCTCAAAATAGAAAATTTAGAAGTCGACATAGTCGACTAATCTAAATTTAACTTAAACTAGCGGAAGCAATTCCAAATGTTAAGTCCTAGCCTCAGTTTCACCTGCCCACGCCTGCACCACGACCTGCAAACATTTGGAAACTTTTGGGCTGAGCACTAATGTACTCAGTGGGCATCGCATTTCATAAAGCAATTTATGAAATCATAAACATAGCATATCCATAACTACAGTGATACTTAGAAGGTTTCAAAACGAAAAAGCTTCTAAGTTCACAAAACATTTCTTCTAATTCAGCGCTGCTACTTGTAACGTTCTTGTGTTACTCTTATAAGCTGGTGAACCTCGAGCCGAAGCTCCAAGAGTTCGCTAAACTGTGTCAAGCACACAATGGTGATCGGCCATTGCAATACATGACTCTGGGGTGTACACAACACTCATCTAACGTGTTAGGTTATCAGAGTGTCTCGATCGATAACATAAGAGCTTTAAACACACAGAGCGCACATAAAACATTTCATCATGGATAGCATTTTCATTTCTTAAATATCAGAGCTTAATAACTCAAACATAACCTTGAAAAGTATAGCCCACCTGATAAGTGAATGATGTAACCTGCTTTCTCAAAGAATTTCTTTACCGCAACGGCCTACAAAACGAGTGCTAACTTAGACTTGATTTCCAAACCTAAGCCTCAAATAAAACTTAGTTATACTAAGCTCTTACTTTCACTAATTTCGGATTAAACTCATAAATTTCCAAACAATAGAATCAAAATTTGAAAATCATTCTAGTCATTTAACTCAAATAGCCGACATAATTAGCAAATAATAGTACATGAATATGTACACATGTACATGTGCTCTATTCTCTTGTTTTAAAAAAAAATAAATTATGGCAGCTACTCAATCAACATACATATGTATTTTACTTCCATGTATTTTCATTTCTTCCTTAACAAAACTGCCAACAACCTTTATTAAATTATCTACCTATAATCTCATTTTTCAGTCTTTAAATATGAAGAACTCAGTTTGTTATCTACTATTTCCAAAATCAGGGTAAAAGAGAAAAGGACTATTACCTTTGTAGAACACTAACTCCTCCTCCTTAAATTAAATTTTCAGATTTATAACTCATCTCAGTACCATTAATTAGCCCATAAAAACTCACGCACTTTACAAAAGAAAAATATATCCATTTCTGCTAGGATTTTCTTGTAGAACCCTAACTTTGTACAATTACCTGCTTCTGAATAAAAAGAATTAGGAGTCGTACCATATGTATTTAGAAAGCTACAAGAATCTACTTTCTAGCAAAATTTACGGTGCTCAACAATATTGAGCGAGCAAAAAGTTATCACACTTTGAGTACCAAAGCCAGAGATTTCATGGGAATTTAACAAAATTTCACTTGCTTTTCTAAAGTTTTATCAATTAGTTCTATAACTTTCATGCTTTATAAACTCTATCATTGCATAACAAAAACACTTATCTACACTTCATTCATCTATACTATGATATACATATACAGCTGCATAATTTTCTGCTCAAATTTTCAGCAAGAGTTTTCTTTCTCCTTTTGCACATTTAGTCACACAAATGGCATGCAAGAGCTCACATATTCGGTTCTCTCTAATTTTTCTTTATTTAAAATGCTCTTAACATTGATATAATCTCACAATCACATATACACACCTATATAATTCCAAAATCAGCACCAATTCAGATTTAAATCAATCATGATCAAAGACCTCAAATAATATAAGATCATAAAGAAACTCAAGTTTCATTCTTTCAATTTCTAAGTAAAATCCCCATCCTAATTAATCTAAATTCTGGAAATTGAAAGTAATAGATGAGGGAATTTACTAAACCTTATAGCAATTCTTCTTCTTCTTCTTCCTTTCTTCTCTAAATCGAATTCCTCTGCTCCTCTTTTTACTCTCTTTTCTTCCTTCTTTCTATAACTCTTGTTTCTCTGTCTATTTTCTCTCTAATTCTAGTTGATAGTTTGCTAGGAGAACAAAAAGAATCGGTGGTTTTGTTAATTAGGTTGCTGACTGTTGAGGAAAATAGAATGAGGTGGAGGATTTAGGAGGCATGGGCCCTGGTTGGTTTTATCCTAAAATTCTGTAATGATACAAATATTTAAAAATCCTGCTCACTTCTTTAACTAAAATACTACACACACGTGTATTTGTAATACACATTTATATAACATGTTTCATTTTCTTTTCTTTTCTTGTATGTTATCAGCACATCTATATATTACACACATAATTACTATTTTTTTAAACTTTTCTTGGGCAAGGGACGCACAAGACATACATATATGTATTATAACCATTTTTTTTTTTTGAATTAATAGAACTTTTCTCCGGGATAGAAACTAACTCAATTGTAATCCTAGAAGAGTCCAATTATTCCCTAATTAATTATCGATGAACCGGGATATTACATGCATAAACGGACTAACTGAAAAGTGAAACAGAGCTTTGCAATATGATTTGAAGCAACAGACGGACTTTCCAAACCCACCAACTTCCGCACACACTCACACAGCCAGCTGTGTCAATCAAGCTGTCATTCCGCTGGATCGAACACAGCAGGCTCTCTCAAAAGAGTTTTAACTGGGAAAAGTTTTTAAACCTTGGTGTATTCACCCCCCCCTCTACACCAAGGTATCCGTCTTGGGACCAACACCAAAGACATGGAGCCAGAAAATATATTTATCATAATTTAAAACCATAAGTCTTATTTCGTAAAAATTTCATTAATCACGTAGCTCATCCATTTTTAGCACAAATCACAATCTTGTACGAAAAGTACCAACACCAAAAACCACAATAATAATCAGGGAACGTGGAGGAAACTAAGTAACATCACTATTCAATCCCTACAGCCAAAAAAAATAATTGCACATACAGTAAACAAAGATATGATGAAATTAATAGAATATACTGCTTGAGCTGCTTCAGACATTTCTAGCTCATCTTTCCAAACTTTATAGCCACAAGAACCGTTTCCCTGTATATGATTTAAATAGAAACACATAACGACCCTTCATTTCAGTGCAGCTACTCCAGATAATGATTCTACAGAGTTTAAGTCGTGCAACAAAAGGTTTGTTTCTGTATTGAGGAGACTTACAAATACTATTAACCAAGAACCTCAAGATGATATCACTTGAACTGTTACTTGTATCCGCTCAAAACTCATGATTGAAGATACTAACTTTGTTCTATTATATTATACATGAAAGACAACTCAAGTATTAAACAAATCAGAACAAATCAAGCACATTTAGCCAGTAATGTAAGGAAAATCATATGGATCTCAATCAAAACTTTTGAACATTTGTACAAAATTCAAACTTCAAACTTCAATAGCCTACTGCTTCCATAGACCATGCTCTATTTGCAAGTTAGCAATTGATGATACAAAAAGAATCATTTCAATATATGATCAAGATTCAACATTTACCATAGATTTAAGGAAGAAATTCAATACCTCTCACAAAAATAAAGAAGGATCACAAAATAATTATTGATGAACAATAATTGGGAGAAAGGTATCTCCTTTATTGTGCACATGAACATGATCATAAAATCATGTCTCCTGATCGAACATTTGAATCTAAAGCTACCCCTTCTTCATGTTCAACCATCTTATCTTATATATATAATGCAAGTACACTTAGTTCAATCTCAATCCAACTCCGTTTTCACTCCCTTGTTTCTATAAGCCAAATAATCAACATCAACAATCTTGCCTAGCTTATGTTTACTCTTAGATCATTTTCTGAAATTTGGGACCGACCCGGCCTGAACAAAGGCTACAAATCGGGCCGAAACTTGACCAAAACCGACGTCGGTTTCAGGTCGGTTTCGGGTCCAAACCGAAAAAAATGGACATCTTTGGGCAGTAGAATTCGAGCATAAAATATACACAATGAGCAGTTAAGATGATTACATCATCCAGCAGTTGAGCCTTGTAAGTCTCTGGCTTCTTATCATACCGTCGCAGCAGCTGAAGCACCGTTCCCATAATCAGCTTAGTCGTCACACAAGTCTCCCATGGAATATCCCTCCTCAAGACCTGCACACAAAATTCAATAGCAACACAATGAAATCAAACCCTTAATCACACAGAGTTCATAACTTCTGACAATTTGATCAGCATCACAGCTAAAAAATGATAAGCAGCGAAATTCGCCACCATTTTTTAGTGGCAAATACCAACATTTCAGATAGAAAATCAATCAGCAAATTTGGAGCCCTTAACAGATTAAATTGAGCACATGCATACATGCGAAGTGTATGACTAGGCTGCGGCGTACCTCTTCGGAGGAGACCTGACCCAAATCAAACCCTACCCTGACCCAATTCAAGCAATAATTTGACCCAAATTCGAACCCTAATCTGACCCAAATTTGACCCCTAATTCTAGCCAAATCGAGCCCTAAATCTGTAAAAAAATCGAATTTAATTTGATGTAGAGACTTAGGGTTACCAATTTGAGCCCTAATCGATGGTGGAGGCGGGTCGGTAGGAGCGGTTGGAGTCAGACTGTAATACCCTGTTTTCCTGAATAATTAATCTTAGTATTTCTTTAATTAAATTAAGAGAATAAAGATGAAGAAAAATTTCATTTTCAATAAAATTCCTTCGACAATCCTAATATTTGCCGAAAAAGTAAAATTTAATTATTTCTGTTTCGTCTCGGATTAACCGAAACGAATTAGAATTTATGTTTATTGAATTGTGCATTCATGCATGATTTTTAATGGAGAAAATTATGAATTTAAGAAATAATCTTATTTGTTTCATAAGTGATTCATTTTTCAATATTTTCTTTCGAGAATTTTCATTAGGGTTAGAGATGCCCTAATTGATTTTTCTAAATCAAGAAATAAGAGATTGAAGTTATGATTAGCAAGTTTAGTATTTAATTGATTAAATTAAGCATTTAATTAATTAAATAATCTTAATTATGACATAAGCCATGACATAAGATTGTTTGACTTTTATGTTAGCTTAATGATTAGATTAATTGTATAAATTAAGACTTCTCCTTCGTTTTTCTTCTTCATCTTTGCTGCTTCTTCCAGCAAACACACACACATATACACATATATATTTTCCTCCATTAAAGCTTCATTTTTAAGCTCAAATTCAATATCAAATCAACTCCAAATTATTAGTTAAGGTGAGTTATATATTTAATGCAAGTTTTAACTCAAGATCCAAGCATGAATCATCCCCTTTCCTCTCTATCTATATATTTTCGAAATTTTTGAAAGAAATTGGGAAAGTGATTGGATGATCTTGATCTTATAGTATGATGTTTATATGATGTTTAGATGATCATTTATGAGTTTAAATGAAGCATGAGAACCTTAGTTCACAAGTTACCATTTTCGAAATTTTCAAGGAAATGGTCAAATTTTGATGCATGATTTATATGCTCAATTTGATGTTATTTATGAGTTTAATGAATTTTTTTAAGTATGTTTCATGTTGGAAGTGAGCATGAATTCATAATATTTTTTTCATTTTAATGAAAAAGTCGAAAATTTGAAGAATAAAATTAGGGTTTGTGAAGTTGATGTTATATGATGTATTTAATGAATGATTTGATGTTATATGATGTTAATGATGTTTGTTTAATCAAAAATTAATTAAAAGAGAGCTTGATTAACCTTAAAAACCATAGAAAATCGAAATTAGGGTTATTAAATTAGGGTTTATAATTGATGGTTAATTAAATGAAATTAATTGAAGAATTAAGCTTATAATGCTTAATCAAGTATGTTAGAAATTAAAAAGAAGAGAAAAGAATTTTAGAAACCCTAAAATAAAAATAACCGAAAATTAATAAAATAAAATAAATTATTAATTAAAGTTTATTTAAGAAACTAATTATATTTATGAGCTTCTCGTTAAAAATAAAGTATTGTGTGATTTTCTGAGAATTTAATTCAAAGTAATAAAGATTTTCTATTTTTGATTGAATTTCCCGAGTCGAGAGTTTATTTGTTTAATCGAGTCGAATGTGTGAAGTGAATGTGTAATTATGTTCATAATGTTGGAGAATGTGAGTGGATTTAATTTAAGAATTTTCTGAGTCCGTTAGACGGATTAAAATCGACTTTGTCGATTATGATGAATATTAATTAAAGTATGGTTATGTTAAGTGTGATTGATGATTGATGATTGATGATTAAGTATGAGTTAAGATAGAATAAGAAAGTTTAAGAAGTTAAGTTAGAAATTCTCGAGTTTCGTCGAGTTTCGATGTAGAATTTCGAAGTAAATTAGAAGTTAAGAAGATCGAATTCGTTTATTCGATAGTAGTTAATTCTCATTCTGAATTCGTGAATTCTAGTTCGAATGAAGGATCGAGTGGAAGTGAATCCGAGGATTCAGAATCGATAAAGGTTAAGTCCAAAGCTTCAGTTATCAGATGGGCTTTCTAAACCAAGAAATGATGAATGCTATATATATAAATATGATTATATATATGTGTGATGTTTTCAAAGTAATTGGCTTGCCAAATGTTTAAAGTTTTGTATGATACCGTCTACCAAAGGAAGACGAATTCGGTCCTACGCAAGGTAGGATTTGTGTACACTATTTTGTAATCGGGAGCCTTCCGAAAGGAGTGGACGATTACAAGTGTTTGAGAAGGAGGCCTACTTCTCAGCACTATTTTATTGTAGACACGGTACATACTCTTATCTATATATTTATATATTCTTTTGAACATGCACAAGTTTGAATTGTGCTATGTCTTCCGGCAAGTCCAATTTATAGCTGTATTCAGTAAGTTTTCAAATTATCTTGGCATGTGCCCACTGACTACGATGTACTCAGCCCCGCCTATTATTTCTAAAAAGTGCAGGTTAGCTAGGATGAAGATGATCGTGTGTTGGCTGACTTGTTGTTGTTGTTGATGTGATTGTTTCGTTTGATAAGAGTCATTTATGATGAGTTTAGAACCTAGAATATATGTCTTCATACATATATTCTCTCGTTTTTCCGCTGCAAGATTATGATGTTGAGATTTGCATAAGTCTGATGAAGTGTTGAAGTCTGAAGTCTTGAACTATGTTTGTTATCTTATTTTGAAGTTTAGCTGACCTAATTATCTATATAACAGTTGTTCGTTATATTGAAAGTTTCAGTCTTATTATAACTGATTTTTATCGTGATTTCTTGATCCTGAAAATCAGCTCATTTCCTTCATGGTTGTTGCCATTAATCTGGTTGATGAGATTATTGATTTCCGAGCTAATTTGAGATTGTATTTGATGATATGCATGTTTTTAAAAAGAGATCAAATGTTCGTTTCATTAATCTCGAGTTATGCAAGTCCTAATTATCCCAAGTTTGATGATTTGTTGAGCATGAGTTGCCTTGTTTGTTCTTGAATGATAACAGGGTCGTTATCTTAATCCTTTTGTTAATCATAAATTGTGTAAGTCGTGGGACCCACCGGTTATGTCATCTAATTTCTAGGCCGGGCTGCGATACAGACAGAGCGGCGGCCGACGGCCAACGTGTTGGCGAGCGGAAAGATTAGGGCGGAGGACTGTGGAGGCGGGCACGGGGGATGTGAGATGTGCGAGTGAGATGGGAAGCGGAAGGCAGGATCGCTTAGGCGCGGTGAGGTCGGGAGGCGAGCGACCGACGGCCGGTACGGCGGCGCGAAGAAATGAGATGAGTGATGAGGTGGTGAGAGGGTGAAGAAATGAGAGAGAGCGAGAGAGAGAGAGAGAGTCTGCTGGGTTATGGGTGGGGGTGGGTGTAGAATTAGATAGAATTAGGGGTGAAATATATATATAAATATATATATATATTTTTTATTAAAAAATAATTCCTCATATATAACGAAAATCTTAACGATTGGGAAAATCGTTATGTATGTTACTAATACATAACACTCAAACATAACGGAATAACCATTACCGTTATAATTGTAAATAGATAACACTACATACGTAACGGATATTTAAAAATGTGTTATCTTTTCAAAAAATGCGCTCATACGTAACGGTTTTTAGAAAACTCCGTTATCTATGCAGTGTTATGTATGAGAACTTTTCTTGTAGTGATAGCGATAGAGAAGACTTACGGTGACTTTGACAAGTCGTATCAGATGGTCCCGTCGTATGTACATTTATTGAGGCAGCGCAATCCTGGTACTGAGTACAACATGCAGATCAGTAGTGATGGAGTATTTTGTCACATGTTTCTCGCCTTAGGCAGTGTATTCGTGCCTTCGAGCGTAATCCTGGTCCCGACGGTTTACTCGCCGAAGCGGGTTTCCTTTGTAAAGCGGGTGCACCCGCTTCGGCGGCTCACCCGCCGCGGCGGGGTACACGAGCCTACCCATTTTCTCCATCGCCCATAATTAGGAGACCCACCGTGCCTATCGCCCATGGCCCACATCGTGCCCATCGCCCCCATCGTGCCCATCGCCCCCATCGTGTCCATCGTGTCCAGAGCGCCCATTGTGGGCATCATCCTCACGATGCATGTCCCATCGCCCCCTTAAGATATTTTGATTTTATAGATATTTTTTGACTTTATGTTGTTGTGGTGCTGATATATTGATTGTAATTGCTTATTTAAGAGTTTCATAAGTAAAAACTAATATTTTAATTAATTTAAATATAGTCTTTAATATGATTATGAATCATATCATATCTTAAGAATAAAAAAAATCACAATGAATATTTACTTCAAATTCTCAAATTATAGGCTGTATATAATCGATGTTGCAAAAATCATTCAGATTGATCATAATTATGTATGTAAGGTATAAAAAACTATTTATAGGGTATAACAAACACTATAGAATAACATTAAGATATTAAAAATACTTATCGATGTATGTTTTTCTAGACACGATGGGGACTTCCCATCGTGCTCACGATGGAGACTGCCTATCGTGCCCAGAAGAACAGTCCATCTCCCCCATCGCCCCAACCCCATCGCCCACTGTTCTCCTGGACACGATGGAGAGTCTCCATTGTGGGCACGATGAGGAGTCCCCATCGTGCCCACAAGAACAGACATCGATAAGTATTTTTAATATCTTAATGTTATTCCATAGTATTTGTTATACCCTATAAATAGTTTTTTATACCTTACATACATAATTATGATCAATATGAATGATTTTTGCAACATCGATGATATACAGCCTATAATTTGAGAATTTGAAGTAAATATTCATTGTGATCTTTTTCATTCTTAAGATATTATATGATTCATAATCATATTAAAGACTACATTTAAATTATTTAAAATGTTAGTTTTTACTTATAAAACTCTTAAATAAGCAATTACAATCAATATATCAGCACCACAACAACATAAAGTCAAAAAATGTCTATGAAATTAAAATATCTTGAGGGGGCGATGGGACATGCATCGTGAGAGCGATATCCACGATGGCCACGATGGGCGCTCTGGACATGATGGGCACGATGGGGGCGATATGCACGATGGGGGCGATGGACACGATGGGCACGATGGGCACGATGTGGGCGATGGATATGATGGGGGCGATGGGCACGATGGGGCGATGGGCATGATGGGCACGATGGGGGCGATGGGCACGATGGGGGCGATAAGCACGATGAGGAGTCTCCATCGCCCCAACCCATCGCCCCCAATCCAGTACCATCGCCTACCCCCATCGAGAACCCCCGTAGTGCCTACCACTCCATCGTGGTCAGATTGTGTCTCGGACGAACTTATCGTGCCGGTAATTCTTCCGTCGAGAGTGTGCTTCGTGAGAGAGAGATTTTTTTTTCGTGGGTTTCGGTCGCTGACTCTTGCGAGAGAGATGAGAGAGAGAGAGAGAGAGAGAGATAATGTGGGGATGTGTGGTAGGGTAGGGAGGACAGAAATTTAAGAGAGAGAGAGACAATTTATTTTTAAAATAGTTAGTAAGGGTATTTTAGTATTTTTATCAATTTTGGTATAGAAAACTTGTAGTTTTAAGTTTAGGGTTAAAAAACTTATACTATTTAAATTTTGGTACCAAAATATTTGGACCTCATAATATATTGTATCTTTTTTGTGAGTGATGAGACAATCATTGATCATTTTAGTTATATAATCGAGAAAAATTCATCCAAATTCAAAAAGCAAAATTTGTTGTGAATAAAAGCAATATTTGTCCTGAATAAAAGTATATTTGTCGTGCATACGAGTAACATTTGTTGTGAATAAAAGTAGCAGTTACGTTAATTGCTAAAATATATAATTATTGAATAATTATAATGTCATGTGTACTTTTTTCTAAGAGTAAAGGGAATATTTTTCATCCTTTGTAGTATGTAAATGAAAAGAAAATCCACCCAAATACATAAAGTAATATTTGTCGTGCATACGAGTAATATTTATCATGAATAAAAGTAGCATTTGCATTTATCGTGCAATTGTTACTTTTCATCACATCAAATATTACTTTCGAAAATATTACCACGACAATTATTACTTTTGTTTACGGCAATTGTTACTTTTCATCACATCAAATGCTACTTTCGTTAAATATTACTTTTATTTATGTTGGGTCCATTTCTCCACTTAAAACCAATTTACCAACCATTTTTTAAAGTCCGTGCCGAACCCAAAGTGTTACACTTATCATGGATGGAGAGAGTACTTTTCATCACATCAACTGTTACTTTCGAAAATATTATTTTTCATCACATCAATTGTTACTTTAAAAAATATTACTTTTGTTTACGACAATTGTTACTTTTTATCACATGAAATGTTAATTTCGAAAATGTTACTTTTATTTAAGGCAATTATTACTTTGAAAAATGTTACTAATATTTAGAACAATTGTTACTTTTCATCATATCAAATATTATATCCGAAAATAGTACTTTTCTTTATGACAACTGTTACTTTCGTAAATATTACTTTTGTTTAAGACAATTGTTATTTTTAATCACATCAAATGTTACTTCCGAAAATATTACTTTTGTGTATGACAATTTTTACTTTTGAAAATATTACTTTTACTTAGGACAATTGTTACTTTTCATCACATCAAATGTTACTTTCGAAAATACTTTTATTTACGTTAATTGTTAATTTCGAAAATGTTACTTTTGTTCATGACAATTATTACTTTTTGATGGTCCCTAAGTTGGGTCTTTGGTGTAGAGGGGGTGAATACACCAAATATAGACTTTTAAAACTTTTTAAAACAGAGTGCGTGAGCTCAGTTATGAATCCAACTGAGGAAGGTCAGCTGGGCTAATAACTCAGATGGCGGTGCGGAAAGTGGTGGTTTAAAAACTTAGCTCGTTGCTTAGAAAAACTCAGCTTGAAAATATTATCTTTACGTTTTCAGCTTAATCAAGTTGTGCAATTTTCAGAAATACACAGCTGTCTTTGAAGAGCAGCTGAGTGTGCAGATTCAATAAAAATGCAATGTGTCAATGAAGTTAGTACAATAACTGAAAATAACGATAAATAAAGTAACACGAGATTTTACGTGGTTCGGAGTAACACATCCTACGTCCACGACCAGATTCACTGGTAATTCACTACCATTTGGTTTTCAAGTACCAAGCAACTTCACAACTCTAACCCGAAATATGTTCCAATAGTTTGCGGGCACAGTCCTGCTTTGAGCGCTGCTGGACGCTGTGCACTTATGATTTCGTCCATTGTTGTTGTAGCTTTGATGAGAGCTACTATCTTCTTAGATAGTACTTCTTCGGAATTTTTCAGCTCTATGATCTCAGCTGACTTCTGTTCTGATTCAGCTGTGGCCTTTTCCAATTCTTCCATCAGCTGTTTTTTTTTCGTAGTAGAAGTCTTTCATCAGCTGATCTTGTTTCACTATTTTGTCTTTTAATGAGATGACCTCCTCTTGGAGCTGTGTTGTATCAGCTGCTTCTGATACCTTTTTCTTTCCCAGTTCAACCTTCAGCTCGGCATTCTCACACATTATAATGTCAAGGATCTCTTGAAGCTCCTCGAAATCGTTCATAACCTTCTCTACTAAACTCCAATCAGGTAGCCCTGATTCTGAAACCTGTGTAGAGTGTTCGTGTGATGGTGAGGGGTTAGATAGATTTTGAGTTTTTGACATTACCTCATCTTCATCGATTCCGTCTGTCTGTCTGTTCCATGAAGCATGTATCCCATTTAGGTTCATCATGAGCCATCGGTGCTTCTTCTTCTGAATTTGAAAATGGCATGTTATCCTCCATTTGTTGCACTCTAACTCCTCGTCGGCGATGTAGGCTCTCCTTCTGTCAGCTGCATTGGCTTTCAGTTGGTCTTTATCTTTCTTGGATAGTTTGGAACAGTCTAGTCTGTAGTGTCCAGGTTCCTTGCAGTTGAAGCAACCTTCGTCTGTTTGTTTGTCAGCTGACTTCACATCAGCTGCTGCGTACTTGTCTCTGTAAGTTCTTGCGAACTTCTTGTACTTGCCCTTGTTGGTGTTGAGTCTGTTGTAGTTTTTTACCAGCATGACTATCTCTTCAAGTAGCTCTTCCTTGCTCATGTCCTTCTTGTCCTTCTTTGAGGACTCAGCTGATTGCATGTATGTGGATTTTTCAGAATTAGCTCTGAACGCAATCTCCTTTGGTGCAGGTGTCAGCTCTCCATCATTTTGATTGTTTGAAGATTCTTTCATGGTAATCTTCAAGTTGTATTTGTTGGCTTTGAGCAGGTAGAATAATCTTTTAGTTGAAAGATCACCCAAGTCACTTCGACTTTGGTGTACCACCTTGTATGTGTTCCATTCAGCTGTGAGTGCTGAAAGGACTTTTAGGTTCTTTTCACACTGGGTGTATTTCTCAGTTCTGATGGTTTCAATCTCTACCACGATATTTGAGAATATGAGTTCCATCCCTTCGATGGACTCGTTGACAAGCTGCTTGAAGTTATCAAACTTCTGGCAGGCAATCGTGAATTTATTTTCTTTTATCTCCTCCGACCCTTCGCATAGCTTGGCTAGGGTTTCCCACATCTCCTTTGCGGTGTTGCAGTTGATGATCTTGCTGAGGTAGGCGTTGGAGACTGTTGACGAGATGGTGTTCATTTCTAAGCTGTCTAATCCAGCTTGCTTCCTTTCTTCTGAGGTATGTTCATTCTTTGGCTTGGGAATGAGCTGATACGTTGGTTGTCCACCATCTTGAGCTGGAACAAGCTCGTTTCCTTGTTTGTAAATAAGGATAGGTCCGTTGTTGATGATGTCCCACATCATGTCATGATGCGCACAAAGAAAGCTTTTTAATCTGAACTTCCAGATTGCATAATCATCGACTGAGAAGGTGTGAAGGTTCCTGTTAAGATAAGAATCCATGGAGATATACACAGTATGAATTAATATGAGTTTTTCCAAAAGAGGATCTGTTCAGTTGACCACTAACAGATTTTCAAGACAAATCTCTTGATTCAGAAACAACGGTCTTTTGAACCACTGCTCTGATACCAATTGATGGTCCCTGAGCTTGATCTTTGGTGTAGAGGGGGGTGAATACACCAAAGATAGACTTTTAAAACTTTTTAAAACAGAGTGCGTGAGCTCAGTTATGAATCCAGCCGAGGAAGGTCAGCTGGGCTAATAACTCAGTTGGCGGTGCGGAAAGTGGTGGTTTAAAAACTTAGCTCGTTTGCTTAGAAAAACTCAGCTTGAAAATATTATCTTTACGTTTTTAGCTTAATCAAGTTGTGCAATTTTCAGAAATACACAGCTGTCTTTGAAGAGCAGCTGAGTGTGCAGATTCAATAAAAATGCAATGTGTCAATAGAGTTAGTACAATAATTGAAAATAACGATAAAGAAAGTAACACGAGATTTTACGTGGTTCGGAGTAACACCTCCTACGTCCACGGCCAGATTTACTGGTAATTCACTACCACTTAGTTTCCAAGTACCAAGCAACTTCACAACTCTAACCCGAGCTGTGTTCCAACAGTTTGCGGGCACTGTCAAGCCTAACCTTTCAGTTTACGGGTACTGAAAAAAAACCTTACAACCACTTGAATTTCGCTCTTTAAGCAAGCGTAACCCTGACCTAACCTTTCTGGGTAAAGAGGAGTTTGGTTTGAGGTTCCAACTATGAACGAGTTCTTACAATGAAGAATAAGGAGTAGATGAACTCGTTCTAAATCTAGGCTTAAAATATACAATGATTTCTGCCTAGGAATCAGACGAAAAACTGAGCAGTTTCTGGACTAGAAACAATTTAAGATAAAGTGTTCTTTGAACTATTAAGAACTGCTTAAGAGCTTTTGAAGGCTTGATGAATTCAGAAAATGAAAGCTTGTAGGGAGTTTTTCGTGTCTAATCCTGAGGTTGAAGACGGGTATATATAGGTAGAGATTCAAGACTAGCCGTTGGAGGAGCCGTTTGAATCTTACCTACTCTTCTTAAATTCATAATCTGTCGTTGGGCGTTTCTGCACCTGTCTTCATCAGTGTCACATCCTAGGTTCTAAAGTCTAGGATGCTGATTTGGCAATCCCTCATTGGTCGAGGTAAATTGACTTCCTCTAACACCGGGATCTCTTCATTTGGAGCTGGTTTTTGAATTTAGAGCTGGATTGGGTAGACTGACTTGAAGTGACGACTTCAGAGTTAGTTCCCTTTGTTCTGTACATCTGGACCAGCTGTGTCTTGAACTCAGCTCGAATAATTTTCAGTTTGATTCTGCTCTGTTTTGAACTCAGCTCAGCTGGAGAACTCAGCTGATAGTTGACTCCTGCTGTGAACACAGTTGGATCTTCTGCTGTCTTCTGCTTCCTGAACCTGTAAACTTAGAAAATCAAGAGCTCAAACAGGCGAGCTGGAAAACACTACTTAGGTTGATGCGATCATCTACTCGGTTGGTGTCAGTTGTGTTTTGGTATTAAATCAAAACTTTATAATTTTCCCAACACTTTTGGAAATGTTACTTTTGTTCACGACAATTATTACTTTTGGAAATATTACTTTCGAAAATGTTACTTTTGTTTGCGACAATTATTACTTTTGCTTACGATCGATAATTGTTACTTTTTATCACATCAATTATTACTTTTGATATTTGGATGAATTATATATTATTGATTTTTTTAAATTAAAAAATTTCCTAGTTGAATTAATTAATTAAAGAAAAAAGTGAATAATATTAATATTTAGATTAATTAATTAAATACAAATAAAAAGAAAATACATTAATTATGCTTGTCTGAAATTTTTAATTAAGATTAAAAATTAAATTACTTAAAAAAATTAAAACAAAAAAAAGTCCTAGTTGAATTAATTAATCCCAATTAGAATGTTTTTAATAAAACATGAAACAAAAACAAAGAAAGACAAATTAAAAACAATACAAAATATGGAAAAAAAAATATGGCAACAATGCTTAGAATTTTTTTAATAAAACATGAAACAAAAACAAAGAAAGACAAATTAAAAACAATACAAAATATGGAAAAAAAAATATGGCAACAATGCATGCGCTGATATGGAGAATGGATCCCACAACCTTGGGGTTGAGAGTCAATGGTTGTAACCGCCAGGCCAATAGCTAAGTCAGTATATTTATTCTGTGTTTATTTATCTTAAACATATGTTACACACGGAGCGGGACGGGTCAGAGCAATTTGGGTTGGGTCGGGTTGGATCTCGGATCAGCTGTACGTACATCCGGCTGTACGTGAGTGTTTCTCAATTATAAATAGATATCCAAATTTTTGTGCAGTTTGAGTCTTATGTCCCACAATTTTATGTATCGCCATGTCCCTCTATTAAACAAATATTTTTTTATTGTATAATGTATCCTACTTAATAGTATTTACTACTAGTTGAAGGGTTAACTACTAATAATTAAATTAGAAATATAAATTAATTCTTAAAAATAATTATAAATCGCGACTGAATAATGTAAAACTAAACTAAACCAAACCACAACAGATTAAGTGAATAAATAAGCTTTCTAAATAGTGATTTACATTTCAATATTCATTACTTGTTGGGAAAATTATAAAGTTTTGATTTATTACCAAAACCCAACTGATTCTCCAACCGAATAGATGATCGCTTCATCCTAAGTAGTGTTGTCCAGCTCACCTGTTTGAGCTCTAGATTTTCTAGGTTTACAGGTTCATGAAGCAGAAGACAGCAGACGATCCAGCTATGCCTACAGCAGGAAGCAGAAGACAGCAGACGATCCAGCTGTGTCTACAGCAGGAGTCAATCTTCAGCTGAGTCTTTCAGCAGAGCATGATCAAGCTGAAGAGAATTCGAGCTGAGTTCAAAACACAGCTGGTCCAGCTGTACAGAACAAAAGGAACTAACTCTGAAGACATCACTTCAAGTCAGTTTGCCCAATCCAGCTCTGAATCCAGAAGCCAGCTCCAAAGGCAGAAGATCCCGGCGTCAGAGGAAGTCAACATGCCTCGACCAATGAGGGATTGCCGAATCAGCATCCTAGACTTCAGGACCTAGGATGTGACACAAATGAAGACAGGTGCAGATTCGCCCAACGGCAGATATCGAATTTAAGGAGAGTAGGTAAGATTCAAACGGCTCCTCCAACGGCTAGTCTTGAATCTCTACCTATATAAACCCGTCTTCAACCTCAGGATCAAAGACGAAAAACTCTCTACAAGCTTTCATTCTCTGAAATCCTCAATCTTTCAAAAGCTCTCTAGCAGTTCTACATAGTTCAAATAACATTTTATCTTAAAGTGTTTATAGTTCAGAAACTGCTTAGTTTTTCGTCTGATCCCTAGGCCAAAATCTTTATATATCTTAAGCCTAGATTTCGAACGAGTTCATCATATTCTAAAGTTCTTAATTGTAAGAACTCGTTCACAGTTGGAACCCCAAACCAAACCCCTCTTTACCCAGAAAAGGTTAGGTCAAGGTAACGCTTGCTTGAAGCGGGAAATTCAAGTGGTTGTAAGGTTTTTTCAGTACCCGTAAACTGAAAGGTTAGGCTTGACAGTGCCCGCAAACTGTTGGAACACAGCTCGGGTTAGAGTTGTGAAGTTGCTTGGTACTTGGAAACCAAGTGGTAGTGAATTACCAGTGAACCTGGTCGTGGACATAGGAGGTGTTACTCCGAACCACGTAAAAATCTCGTGCTCTTTTCTTTCTCTTTAAATTCAGTTTTAGTACTAACTTTATCATCTCATTGCATATTTGATCTAAAACTGCATACACAGCTGCTCTCCAAAGACAGCTGTGTCTTTCTGAAAGTTGCACAACTTGACTAAACTGAAAACATAAAGTTAATCTTTTCAAGCTGAGTTTTTCTAACCAACCGAGCTAAGTTTTTCAAACTACCACATTCCGCATCGCCAGCTGAGTTATTTGTCCAGCTAACCCTCCTCAGATGGATTAATAACTGAGCTCACCAACTCTGTTATTTAAACTAGAAAAAGTTTTCAGAAATCTATTTGGTGTATTCACTCCCCCTCCTCTACACCAAATACCTAGCTCAGGGACCATCAATTGATATCAGAGCAGTGGTTCAACAGACTGTTGTTTCTGTATCAAGAGATCTCTCTTGACAATCTGTCAGTGGTCATCTGAACAGATCCTCTTTTTGAAAAACTCATAATATTACATACTGTGCATATCTCCATGGATTCTTATCTTAACAGGAATCTTCCCACCTTCTCGGTCGACGATTATGCAATATGGAAGTTCAGACTGAAGAGCTTTCTCTATGCACATCATGATATGATGTGGGACGTCATCACAGACGGACCCATCATAATATTCAAACAAGGGAACGAGCTTGTTCCAACTCAAGATGGTGGTCAACCAACATATCAGCTCATTCTCAAGCCCAAGAGTGAGCATACCTCAGAAGAAAGGAAGCAGGCTGGACTAGACAGCTTCGCGAGGAACACCATATCTTCAACGGTCTCCAATGCCTATCTCAGCAAAATCATCAACTGTGAAACCGCAAAGGAGATGTGGAAAACCCTAGCAAAGCTATGCGAAGGGTCGGAGGAGATAAAGGAAAATAAATTCACTATTGCATGCCAGAAGTTTGATAACTTCAAGCAGCTGGTCAACGAGTCCATCGAAGGGATGGAACTCAGATTCTCCAATATAGTGGTGGAAATAGAAACCATCCGAACTGGGAAATACACCCAGCGAGAAAAAAATCTAAAAGTTCTTTCAGCGCTCACAGCTGAATGGAACACATATAAGGTGGTACACCAAAGTCGAAGTGACTTAGGTGATCTTTCAACTGAAAGATTATTCTCCCTGCTCAAAGCCAACGAATATAACTTGAAGATTACCATGAAAGAATCTTCAAGCAATCAAAATGATGGAGAGCTGACACCTGCGCCAAAGGAGATTGCGTTCAGAGCCAACTCTGAAAAATCCGCATACAAGCAGTCAGCTGAGTCATCGAAGAAGGACAAGAAGGACATGAGCAAGGAAGAGCTACTTGAAGAAATAGCCAGGCTGGTCAAAAATTACAACAGACTCAACACCAGCAAGGGCAAATACAAGTTCGCAAGAACTTACAGAGACAAGTACGCAGCAGCTGATGAGAAGTCAGCTGACAAAAGAACAGAAGAAGGTTGCTTCAACTGCAAGGAACCAGGTTGTCCAAAGTTGTCCAAGAAAGATAAAGACCAACTGAAAGCTAAGGCAGCTGACAGAAGGAGAGCTTACATCGCCGATGAGGAATCAGAGTGCAACAAAATGGATAACAACATGCAATTTTCAGACTCGGAAGAAGAAGCACTGATGGCCCACGATGAACCTGATTGGGATACGTGCTTCATGGGACAAACAGATGGCATTGATGAAGATGAGGTAATGTCTCGAACCCAAAATCTATCTAACCTCTCACCATCACACGAACACTCTACACAGGTTTCAGAATCAGGGCTACCTGACTGGAGTCTAGTAGAGAAAGTAATGAACGACTCCAAGGAGCTTCAAGAGATCCTTGACGTCATAATGTATGAGAATGCCTAGCTGAAAGCGGAACTGGAAAAGAAAAAGGTATCAGAAGCAGCTGATACAACACAGCTTCACGAGGAAGTTGTTTCACTAAAAGACAAAATAGTGAAACAAGATCAGCTGATGAAGAACTTCTACTATGAGAAGAAACAGCTGATGGAAGATTTGGAAAAGGTCACAGCTGAATCAGAAAAGAAGTCAACTGAGATCTTTGAGCTGAAAAACACCGAAGAAGTACTATCTAAGAAGATAGTAGCTCTCATCAAAGCCACATCAACAATGGACGAGATCATAGGTGCACAACGTCCAGCAGCACTCAAAGCGGGACTGGGATACCATGAATCAAATGACGCCTCAAACATTGCCTCCACGAGTGGAACAAAGGTAATGTTTATACGAGCAAAAGAACATCCAATCCCAGCAACTCAGCATCAACAGTTGAGGACACATCAGGCGTCAGGAAGACCAGCTGTGAGACATCCTCAAGCTCCGTCAAGGACACAACAGGCATAAAAAAGGCCAGCTGTGAGACACCCTCAAGCTCCGTAAAGGACACAGCAGTCATCAAAAAGGCCAGCTGTGAGACAACCTGAAGCTCAAATCAGACAGCAACGTGCTCAACCTCAACAAAGACAACAAGCTGGACATTACAAATACCAGCAACAGCAACAGCATGTTGAAAGATATCAACTGAGATATCAGAGATACCCAGCTGGATATCCTTCATATGATTACCAGCTGGAGAACCATTTCCAGCTGAAGTATCACAAGAGACAGCAGAGACAAAGGATCGTCTCGACTGAGTACTCAGCTGGATACCAAAGAAGACCAAGACATCAAGTCAGGAAGACACTGAGATCAAGACCCCGCCAGTAATAATCGAAGAACACAAAGAATGTGTATATCGACTCAGCTGGAAGAATTGTCAGATCAAATGACCCAATTCAAGTCATCAAGCAGATCTGGGTCATTAAAGGATCTCTGTCTAACCCTCAAGGACCCAATTAAAACTGGGTACCTAAACTTTGATCTTTTGTATAGGTTGCAAGGGAACGACGCATCATTGAGGAGTCAATGAGAACGCTATGGTACTTTGACAGTGGATGTTCCAAGCACATGATGCACTTAAAGCACCTACTCCAGGAGTATATCGAGTGTCCAGGCCCTCAAGTAACATTTGGTGACAACTCCAAAGGCCTAACCAAAGGTTATGGTACATTTAAAACTAGAAATGTTATAATCCCAAATGTTTCTTATATACAAGGATTGCAACACAACTTTCTTTCCATTAGCCAATTCTGCGACAACGGTTTTTCTGTCAAGTTTGATGTACAGGGATGCACAGGGAAACCAAGTAGATACTCCTAAGAGGGAAAAGAGAAGGAAATATGTACTTTGCTGACTGGAACAGCAGCCCTCCGGAGACTTGTCTTGTATCGAAAAGCAGCAATGAAGTCAGCTGGCTATGGCACAGACGGCTGAATCATCTCAACTTCAAGACAATCAACAAACTGGCTAGGAACCAGCTCGCTAATGGAATTCCAGATCAAGTATATGACAAAAGTCATATGTGCAGCGCGTGTCAACAAGGAAAGCAGACAAGAATTTTATTCTCTCTCAAGCCAATTCAGTCAACTGATCAAGTACTCAAACTCCTTCACATGGATCTGTTTGGTCCAGTTACTCCAGCAAGCTTCAATGGCAGAAAATATACTCTGGTCGTAGTGGATGACTTCTCAAAATTCATATGGGTGTCATTCCTGTACCAGAAGAGCGAAACAAGGACTAAGCTGCCTATCCTACTGGAAAGAATGTTAACTCAGAAGGAGTGCAATATATTGTCAATCAGATTAGATCGAGGAACGGAGTTTCTAAATGAAACCATTTATGAATACTGCGAGAAGAACGGAGTTCAACATCAAACCTCAGCAGCACGCACACCTCAACAGAATGGTGTAGCTGAGAGAAGAAATAGAACACTCAAAGAAGCGGCTACCTCAATGCTAGCCAGCTTTGCCATTCCAAAGAAGTTCTGGGCCGAAGCAATCAATACAGCTTGCTTCACTCAGAATCGCTCCCTACTCACATCAAGGCAAGGAAATACGCCGTATAAGCTTTGGAACAACAGGATACCATATATTGGATATTTCAAGGTCTTCGGATCCAAATGTCATATCCTAAACAACGGAAAGATACAGCTCAAGACATTCGACGCGAAGACAGACCGAGGAGTATTCCTTGGTTATTCTGCTGTGAGTAAATAATATAGAGTCTTCAACAGAAGGACTCAAACAGTCGAAGTAACTCCACATGTTACCTTTGACAAGTCATCATTCGAATATAGAGACTCTATCAAACGAAGAAATGAAGGAGAATCTTCAAGACAGATTCAGACAAGAGCTCAAGAAAATCGAATCAGGAATTTGGCCGAACCATTAATTTGGGATGATGAGCCAGAGGAGGAACTTTAAGTCAATTGAGAAGCTCCACCAACTGGAAATCAAGAAGAACCTCCAACGCCAAATCAAGGGGGAATACCATCAGTTGGAAATCCAGACACAGCTGAATCCCCAGCTCCATCTCCAGCAGAGCTTCTACAGAAGTCACTTCATAATCCAACTCAAGGAGAATCAATCTCTCAAGACTTAACTCCAGAGCAACTCCAAGCCAGACGAAATCTTGCCACTTCTAGCATCAATCAGCTGGAAGAAGAAATTCGTAAATGAAGAAGATGGATTAAAGATCATCCATCATCAGCAATCATTGGAGAACCATCTGACCAAGTCAAAACTAGAAGCTCAGCTGCTCAAGCCCCATCGGATCATCAAGAAGCAGCTGACACAGCTCAACTCTCAGTAGAGCTAGAACTGACGGTCTATGATGAAGATACAGCTCTAATGGCGTGTTATGTAGCTCACGTTTCGGAGCCTCAATCAATTCTCGAAGCTTTAAAGAGCGTGCCTTGGACTAACGCCATGCAAGAAGAGCTGAACGAATTCCTCAGAAATTGTGTCTGGGAATTGGTCGACAGACATGAAGGAGTAAAAGTCATAGGACTCAAATGGATATTCAAGAACAAACTGGATACCCTGGGAGTCATCATGAGAAACAAAGCTCGACTGGTTGCCAAGGGCTACACACAGCAAGAAGGAATTGACTTCGAAGAATCATTTGCTCCAGTAGCGCGATTGGAAGCAATCAGACTCTTTCTCGCCTATGCAGCACATCACAAATTCAAGGTATATCAAATGGATATGAAGTGTGCATTCTTAAATGGAGAAATCGAAGAAGATGTCTACGTTGAACAACCTCCAGGATTTGAAGTAGAAGGAAATAAAGTCTACAAACTAAAGAAGACGCTCTATGGATTGAAGCAAGCACCTCTAGCTTGGTATGACACTCTGTCAAATTTCCTTGTATCCAAAGGATTCAAGAAGGCTCAGTAGACAGAACTCTCTTCACTATCAAGTCAGGAGAAGACATCCTGGTTGTTCAAATTTATGTAGATGACATCATCTTCGGGTCAAGATCAACATTCTTATACCAAAGATTTGGAGAGATGATGTCAGAACAGTTCCAAATGTCCATGATGGGAGAAATGAGCTTCTTCCTAAGACTTCAAGTCAAGCAATCAGAAGAAGGGATTTTTATAAATCAATCCAAGTACGTGAAAGACTTGATCGCCAATTATAGAGTTCAATCCAGCAGAACTGTAAAGATTCCGATGAACACCAACTGGAAGATTGAACCAGGAACTGAAGGGAAGACAGTCGATTCTAGCAAATACAGAGGGATAATAGGTTCCCTGCTGTATCTAACCGCGAGTCGTCCAGACATCTCTTTCGCAGTCGGAGTGTGTGCCAGATTTCAAGTTGATCCGAAGGAAGCACACATGCAAGCAGCCAAGAACATTCTCAAATATCTCAAAGGAACTCAGAATGTTGGGCTGTGGTACCATGAAAGGCAATCTACGGTGATTTGGATATTCGGAACTCGGACTTGGAGATCGGTTGGACAGAAAATCAACTTCAGGAACTTGTCAGTTCCTAGGAAGTAAGTTGATTTCATGGTTTTCAAAGAAGCAAACGTGCGTCGTAACTTCCACAACTGAAGCAGAATATATGGCCGTTGGAAGCTGCTACTCACAAATTCTCTGGCTGCAACATCAGCTGGATGACTATGAAGTGAAAACTGGACAAATTCCAATTTTCTGTGATAGCTCAAGTGCGATTGCTATATCAGAGAATCCAGTACATCACACAAGATGCAAGCATGTGGACGTACGCCATCACTTCATCAGAGATCACATAGAAAAGAAGGATGTGATTGTTGAGAAAATTCACACAGACATACAGCGGGCTGATATACTCACAAAGCCGCTGATAGAAGCAAGATTTAAAATGCTGTGCGGATTACTTGGATTACTCAACCCAGACGATGCTTCACCCAGCTGAATGGAAGCAGACCCAGCTGAATGGAAGTAAACAGCTGGAATTCAAAACCGACATCACTGGTATCAGCTGAAAAAGAATCAAGCTCAACCAGACGCCAAAGTTGAAGGATTATTCGAGTGAGGAACCAATTTGGAACAAAGTTCACTCAGCACAATCACCCAACCGAGGTATCAGCTGACTACAATGACCAGCTGAGAGGTTTGCAACAACATTAACTATACCTATTCAATCTGTTATCAGTCAAATCATATCTTGTCATATCTAATCAAATTTAAGTAAAAGTCTGCAAAGAACTGAATCATGGGAGTTTCGAGGCAAAAGTCAAAGTGCCCCAACCGTCATCTCTCACGCATTAACTCGCAATTTCTGAACAAGAAATTGACATGACGCGAGAATCTCTCCCAGTCGTAGATCTTCTTATCAATCGATAAATCTTGATCGTCCATTCATCAAGAAAGATATATAAATATGATAGAAGAGATACATAAAACATTGCATCAACCCTAAAAAGTTTTTCGTCATTCTTTCTTATTTCCATCAATTGGTATTATTTGTTTCTACTAACAAAAGTTGCAGAAGAAGAACATGGAATCTAGAAAGATATCTCCCGAAGCCGATCAAACTTGAAGAATCTGTCAAAGCTTCAAGATAAAAGTTGCTTAACTCTCAGGAACCTCAAGAAGACGGAGTTCCAGGAGAAGATGAAGCCCATCGACAGATCCGGTCCAACGCAGTGAGAGACTGCAAAGCTCAAGAACGTCATTCACCAGGAAGGTGCAGATATCTTCCTGGGAATGTCAAAGGAAAAAGACCTCCTCCGCCCCACTGTTTCTCTCAAAATAAAAGAGAGAACGGGACATACAACTCCCTGGGATGCAAAAATCAACGTCAACAGAACTGGACCAGATGTTGATAAAGCCGAAGTCTTCAAGAGCAGTAGTGTCAAAGCTCTTGCTCCGCCACAGGAGGCACAGAAAAAGATGCAGGAGACAAAGCAGCATGCATCTATTTCCTTCCCAGCTGGGAATCGGAAACAACTTGAGGAGACAAAACAAGCTGAAGCACCGTCTTCAAACAGAAGACTCAAGTCAAAGGTGCTCAGTCAGTCAGCCGGGAAGCCAGCTGACATTAAGAGAGAATTCATAATTACTCTCCGAGGAGCAGAAGGCCCACAAGAGGTGGTTTCTTATGGTGGAGAAGAAGTTCATGCGCCTGCGTGAACATCGTCATCATCAACGCCGCAACGACGTATTCCAGCTGGTCAACTAAGCTTAAACCCCACGACAGATGGAATACTTCAACCGCCTTTTCCTCAATTTCTTTCAGCTCAACAGGGACACCAGCTTTGAGATCTTCAGATGAAAGTTGGATCTCAAGCCCCTACACCATGCTCAAATGGAAAACATCATCCAGCCGATGATCACTTGCAGCTGGATGATGATATGAGCTGAATCCAATACCCACCACTTCGAAGTGGAAGGGGAATACTCAAGTCCCTCAAGTGCTGAATCAGACTTTCTCATTCAAACTAATGAAGTCTGAAGAAGCAAAAATTGCAAGGAATGAAGTTGTGCGCTACTCAGAAGATGTCATCTGTAGTGCCAACTCATACCTCCAAGCACTCAGCTGGACCGCCACAGCTGAAACAAGCCAAGGACGCTGTGTCTACAATCACAGCTGAGGCTTATGCTATTGAAGAAGAGCCAGCTAATGCAACAGCTGAGCCACCTAGACTCCAGACCTCGCTGCTCAGAGCTGACAACCACAGTTTCGCCAAACTAAAACATCTCAACAGCTGATGATGTATCTCTCCCACCCTGATTGATCATGCCAAAAAGGGGGAAGTAAGGGGGAAGAGAATGAGACAAAGAAGAGGCAAACTGCTGAGCTAGAGGAACCAGCTGGAGAAGAAACAAGTCAAAAGAAAGAAGATGGATGCGAAGAGAAGATCCAATAACCGGGATTGAAGACTGAAGAACTGGAGATTTTTTTTCTTTCTTTCTTTTTCCTGTTTTATGATGTATTTTCTTACATTAATAAAACACAAGTTTTTCTGCGTCATAAGTTGTCTCAGTTAGGTTTTGGCATCATCAAAAAGGGGGAAATTGTTGGGAAGATTATAAAGTTTTGATTTATTACCAAAGCCCAACTGATTCTCCAACCGAATAGATGATCGCTTCATCCTAAGTAGTGTTGTCCAGCTCACCTGTTTGAGCTCTAGATTTTCTAGGTTTACAGGTTCAGGAAGCGAGAAGACGACGGACGATCCGAGTGTGCCTACGGCGGGAAGCGAAGACGACGGACGATCCAGTTGTGTCTACAGCAGGAGTCAATCTTCGGTGAGTCTTTCGGCGAGCATGATCAAGGCGAAGAGAATTCGAGGCGAGTTCAAAACACGGTAGTCAATTTGTACAGAACAAAAGGAACTAACTCGGAAGACATCACTTTAAGTCAGTTTGCCCAATCCAGCTCTGAATCCAGAAGCCAGCTCCAAAGTCAGAAGATCCCGGCGTCAGAGGAAGTCAACATGCCTCGACCAATGAGGGATTGTCGAATCAGCATCCTAGACTTCAGGACCTAGGATGTGACACAAATGAAGACAGGTGCAGATTCGCCCAACAGCAGATATCGAATTTAAGGAGAGTAGGTAAGATTCAGACGGCTCCTCCAACGGCTAGTCTTGAATCTCTACCTATATAAACCCGTCTTCAACCTCAGGATCAAAGACGAAAAACTCTCTACAAGCTTTCATTCTCTGAAATCCTCAATCTTTCAAAAGCTCTCTAGCAGTTCTACATAGTTCAAATAACACTTTATCTTAAAGTGTTTATAGTTCAGAAACTGCTTAGTTTTTCGTCTGATCCCTAGGCCAAAATCTTTATATATCTTAAGCCTAGATTTCCAACGAGTTCATCATATTCTAAAGTTCTTAATTCTAAGAACTCGTTCATAGTTGGAACCCCAAACCAAACCCCTCTTTACCCAGAAAGGTTAGGTCAAGGTAACGCTTGCTTGAAGCGGGAAATTCAAGTGGTTGTAAGGTTTTTCGGTACCGTAAGGCGAAAGGTTAGGCTTGACGAGTGCCGCATGGCTTGTTGGAACACAGCTCAGGTTAGAGTTGTGAAGTTGCTTGGTACTTGGAAACCAAGTGGTAGTGAATTACCAGTGAACCTGGTCGTGGACGTAGGAGGTGTTACTCCGAACCACGTAAAAATCTCGTGTTCTTTTCTTTCTCTTTAAATTTAGTATTAGTACTAACTTTATCATCTCATTGCATATTTGATCTAAAACTGCATACACAGCTGCTCTCCAAAGACAATTGTGTCTTTCTGAAAGTTGCACAACTTGACTAAACTGAAAACATAAAGTTAATCTTTTCAAGCTGAGTTTTTCTAACCAACCGAGCTAAGTTTTTCAAACCACCACATTCCGCACCGCCAGCTGAGTTATTTGTCCAGCTAACCCTCCTCAGCTGGATTAATAACTGAGCTCACCAACTCTGTTATTTAAACTAGAAAAAGTTTTCAGAAATCTATTTGGTGTATTCACCCCCTCTACACCAAATACCTAGCTCAGGGACCATCATTACTCATTTTAAACTAGTAACTTTTTTCTAAAAATACTTTTTATATTCTAAAATCTAATAACAATCTATTTATTATTAAAACGATTGCAGATTCGAGCCATCTCCTTAATTCGAGATCCTAGGTGGCGCTCTCTCCTTTTTAGTATTCTTATTTATCTTTAATCCTCATTTTGAGCATTTTTATTCATTTATTCTATCTATGTATATTTAATATAAATTTTCCCATCCCACATTGATTCTTAATAAAACTACACTCTTGGAGAACCTTTGCAAATACTCGCAATCCATGTGTATTTTTTCATTCTGCAATTATTTTGCACAACCAATATAATTTGGCAAATTAATTTGTTGGCCAAATAAATAGTTTTATTTTTATTGGTAATTTTAATTTGATCAATTATTAAGTTGTCAATATTAATTTGTTTGATTTAACAAATTTTAAAATATATGTAAATAAAAGAAAAATCTAAAAAATATGTATTCTCAATTATAATTCTTGGATTTGTATATATATACACGTAGAAATAATTCTCGAAATTTGACTTTGTGACGAGATGATTAGACGTACACAACAATTAACATCGTATATAATGAAATCTTTGACGTACACAACAATTAACATCATATATAATGAAATATTTGACAGACTGTGAGGTAAAAAAAATAGTTTGATTTCTATTGATTTCTTGCAAGTAAAGAAAGTGAAATAAAATCAAAGAAACACTATTTTTGATCAATTATCGAAATATTATTACTCCGAAATAATATTAAATTATTTTTAATGTTCATACTTATATATTGCAAAATAATAATAAAAATAAAAATATTTATTAAAGAAAGTACCATAAAATCAAAGAAACAACCTTATTAATGTACTTTATTTTAATAATATAGTTTGTCATCGATTTTCGATGGGATAAACACCAGGACAAATTAGAAAACTAATAACAAACAAAATTATTGAAAATGATTGCATGAATTGTAATAAGCATATAAATTACTAAAATCAATAATAATATTATATGGTTAGGACACGTGTCTGGCATTGATGGCCTCATTCTTCCAGCGTCGAATCTACCAGATCAGGCAAGATGGAACTTCCCACTCTCTCTCTCTCTCTCTCTCTCTCTCTCTCTCTCATCATATCATCAGTATTTATTTTTTATGTCCACTTCAGAAAAGCGTATCTCGGTATCTGTGTATATTGATTCCCGGCCTTGCCAACTTTCCCAATTTTTGTCCAAGGCCAACACCAGTCCCACACTAAAAGGCTTAGGCTTTCACATTTCTTCAACCACTATTCAAGGCCAAGGCCGCCGCCATGTCTCTTCCGCTCTCCAGTTGTATGTTATTTGGCCCCAAGGAATCACATTTTCGGAGCTCCCGCTTTTCTCGCGCTTCCGGTAACCACAACCACTTTTTCAGTTATTTGGATGCACACTCTGTGTTTCGTGTTTTCCTCTCTTGAATTTGTCATAACATGTTTGTTGGAACGGTCTGCTTTTGTTTTTATTGCACCGATCACGCTATTTTTCTCTCTTTCGCCTTTACATGATCTCTTGATGGATCACAGAGCGTCTGCTCAGCTTTAGGCGGAGTTTATATGTATGATGATGATGAATGCAAGAAATGAAAAAAATGGTGTCGTATGTAATGATAATGTCGTTACGCCTTTGCTCAGTGCTTGCACGCTCCATGAGTGTTCATTGTGCTTGTTTCTAGAATTTGTAATCGCGCCTGCAAATTATTGCTCAATTATTACAAGTTTTCGGACAAAGAATCATAGGTAGTAGCAGAAAGAAAGATTGACAATATACTATATTTAGCTTTGATCCGGCGAGGAAATGGGAGTTTTTGTGTGTTTTAGCAGTTTCTACGCGGATATAGGGAATACTTGGCATTGTGAAACTGTGAAAGTCGACAATGTGCAATATTGAAAATGTTAGCAGATTTGAATTTCTGGATTTCATTTATCTGGAAATGTTTTCTTATTACATAGGGGCTGGTTGGTGCAATTTTATCTCCTTGTTCCATTGTCGTTTTCCCTAATAAATAACTGCAAATGTATTTCTTTCTCACGAGCAGCTTGTTTGGAAATCGGGCTTCAAATAGCTACTTCAGCAAAAGTCGCCTCAATGTCAGCGGTATAGCTAAGATATTTTTTTCTTAATAAACTTAACGTTCCCAACTTCATCTGCTTTAGCATATCACTCAAAGATAGAGTTGATTAGTATTGTCAACAACCTTACAGTGTTTTGAGGAGACGAGAGGAAGGATAGCAAAGCTGTTTCGTAAGGAAGAACTTTCTGTTTCGACATATGACACAGCATGGGTTGCTATGGTCCCTTCTCCAACTTCATCAGAGGAACCTTGCTTCCCAGATTGTCTAAACTGGTTGCTGGAGAACCAGTGCCGTGATGGTTCATGGGCTCGTCCCCACCATCACCCTTTGCTGAAGAAAGATGTCCTTTCTTCTACATTGGCGTGCATTCTCGCACTTAAAAAATGGGGTGTTGGTGAAGAACAAATCAACAGGGGTGAGTTCCCTTGACATATCAACCAAACCTGTTATAAGTTAAACGGATTTTTATTGACATTAATAATTTTTGCAGGTTTGCATTTTATAGAGTTAAATTTTGTTTCGGCTACTGAGAAGTGTCAGATTACTCCTTTGGGATTTGACATTATATTTCCTGCCATGCTTGATTATGCCAGAGGCTTCTCTTTGAACCTGCGTTTAGAGCCAACTACGTTTAATGATTTGATGGATAAGAGGGATTTGGAGCTTAAGAGGTGCTTATGGTCCCGTTCTATACTTTTAATTCATTTGAGAAATTATGTTACTGTTTGATGTCTGATATGAAATGTGCAAGAGATTGGTTTGGTATAAGGAAAAGGCAAACATTATTTGATCCTTATTGATAATGTAGCTGAATGCACTTTGGGGAAAGAGCAGAAATAATTATGGATTTTCTCATTTAATTTAGTATCAACATTAGTGCCTAAGATCAAATAGATTTGTAATGTATACTCTGCTGAGAAGGTTCTCGGATCATTCTTTTTATTTAATCATTCTATTATATAGGTGCTACCAAAATTACTCACCGGAGAGGGAAGCATACTGGGCATATATAGCTGAAGGAATGGGAAAGTTACAGGATTGGGAATCAGTGATGAAATATCAAAGAAATAATGGATCTCTTTTCAATTGTCCCTCTACGACAGCAGCTGCTTTTATTGCCCTTCGCAATTCAGACTGCCTCAACTACCTGCATTTAGCCTTAAAGAAGTTTGGGAATGCAGGTATAACAAAATTCTCTGTTGGTCAACTGTGCTATTTTTTTTTTTTTTAATCCTGACAGTTTTTATGTCTGCAGTACCCGCAGTTTATCCTCTAGATATATATTCTCAGCTTTGCACAGTTGATAATCTTGAAAGGTTGGGGATCAGCCGGTATTTTTTGACAGAAATTCAAAGCGTGTTGGATGAAACATACAGGTAGTCTGTGGCATGTCCATATGTTTTTCTATCCCACTTTCTTTGTCAACCAAATAATATGAGATAGATATTGTTGTATGATCAGATTTGCAAACTTATACTATTAGATTTCTCTTGACATTAGTCCATTAAAGATGTTGGATGCAGGGCAATGAAGACATATTCATGGATGCCTCAACTTGTGCTTTAGCATTCCGGACATTGAGAATGAATGGATATGACATTACTTCAGGTCAACTTCGAAGCAAAACATTGATGTTTATTTTTTCCTTTATTAAGGAGAAAAGAGGAATCGAGTTGGAAAAATTATAATTGTTTGGCATGCTATGCAGATCCAGTTACAAAAATTCTAGAAGAGTGCTCTTCAAGTTCCTTTCGTGGAAATATGACAGACATTAACACAACTCTTGAATTATATAGGGCGTCTGAACTCATATTATATCCAGGTGAAAGAGATCTGGAGAAACAAAATTTAAGGCTTAAACTCTTACTTAAGCAAGAACTATCCAGTGATTTTATTCAATCATTTCAACTTGGAAGAAGTATCACTGCAGAGGTAAATACTTCTAGTTGAAGTAACAGGCACTGGACTTTATTCAACCAGTATGCATGAGTTAGTTATGCATGGTTATTCTCATATCTCAGGTGAAACAGGCTCTCGAGAATCCCTTTTATGCAACTTTGGACAGGTTTGCAAAGCGGAAAAATATTGAGCATTACAACTTTGATAATACAAGAATTCTCAAAACTTCATATTGGTAATTCCTTGTCTGAATCTCCCTCCCTCCCTCCCCCCGTCTCTCCCCACCACCTGTTTTGGACTTATAATTTTTTTTTGTACTGTTTGAAATTCAGTTCGCCAAATTTTGGCAACAGGGATTTCCTTTCTCTGTCTGTAGAAGACTTCAATTGGTGTCAAGCCACACATCGTCAAGAACTCAGAGAACTTGAAAGGTATTCTTCACTAGATAACATAACAAATGCCACCACTGGTTTCTTTGCCAGTAGTTGTAATACATGATGTAATTAATTATATCCTGTGATCAAATTTAACTGTGACTGATCATCCATACGCAGTGCGATCTTTATTATCTTCGTTCTCTTGCTGAGAAAACGAATTCATGGGAGCTTTTGTCTTATTCCTGACTGTATTATAGAGTTATATAATCTTAACCACTCAACCAGAACAATATAGGCTGAAATTACTTTCCTTTCTGTACATATATTGTATATCTGAGCCTATTTGTGCTCCTTAAGGACTTTGGCGCTTTTTTTCGTGGAATAGCAGTGTTACATATATATATATATATATATATATATATATATATATATTACAAAATACTTTTTATAAATTTCAATTATATTCTTGTCCTTCTAGGAGGTTCTCAACGAATCTCTCTTCTCGACTAATAAAGTTATATGAATTTGTAAATCAGTGGTTAAAAAAGGAAAACCTGCATATTAGATATTCAATGCTGAAAGAGCTTTACTGTCCTAGGGAAAGTCGTGAGTTGGGTTGTAGGTTTCCATATGAATTTGATGAAGGCTACATCCTTCTTAGTGGTTTACTGTTGATAGTGACCTTCCAATTCTACAGTAGGCATTTTTGGCACTTGATTGTTGTCAGATTAGGGTATATGCTTATTGGCCTGGAAACATAAATTGACATATAATGTTTGTGTTTCCTTATTGTTTGCTTTTCTGTATTTTCTTTCTTTTAGATGGGTCATAGAGAATAGATTGGATGAGCTGAAGTTTGCAAGGAGTAAGTCTGCATACTGTTATTTTTCTGCGGCAGCAACCTTTTTTGCTCCAGAACTATCAGATGCACGCATGTCGTGGGCCAAAAATGGTGTTCTGACCACAGTGGTAGATGACTTTTTTGATGTCGGAGGTTCTGTGGAGGAATTGAGGAACTTAATCCAATTGGTTGAATTGTATGTTCTCATCCCTATGCATGCTTCTTTTTCCATTGGGATCTGCATAATTATTGTGATGATCTGCAAGGAAGTGTTTATCATCATTCTGGTCGCAGATGGGATGTGGATGTTAGCACAGAATGCTCTTCTCATAATGTCCAGATAATATTTTCAGCACTTCGGCACACCATATGTGAGATTGGCAACAAAGGATTCAAGATACAAGGGCGTAGTATTACCAATCATATAATTGGCATTGTGAGATCCCTTACCTCTCATCTCCATTTTATTTCATATGCATAAAAATCTACCATTTCTTTTGAGTCTGAGAATTCAGCAGCATTTGGTTGATTTCTCCATCTATAGAGGTGTAGATTATTCTGTGGTATGCCATCTTAAACAGACCAATGAAAAAACAGACATGTTAAGTGACTCACAATTCTTGGGGTTTCTGAACATGAAACCTGTTAGCCCTCATGCGTACATTTTGTCTACAATATAACTCGTTTTTTCTATCTATAGTTGGCAGAGGGTCTAGAGTTGGACATGCTGTACCGTTGTTTCTTTCTTAGGCTTGTTACACCGTTATTTCTAAGATTCCTAGCTTTGAGATTTTTTTTGCTTGCTTCACTATCAGATTGTGTTACATAGGATTGCTTTCACCATACCGATCAAATTAAGTACTATTAGCCTTTTTAAACCGTAATTAGTGTGAATTTACTCATCCTTGCTTCACTCATAATTGGTGCAGATAGTATTGCTCTCATCATACTGATCAAATTTAGTTTGGACTTTTGTAGTCATTGCTATTACCCCTTTTGTCCATTTATGCATGTTCTTTCCCTTGTGTCTTCAGTGGTTAGATCTGCTAAACTCTATGATGAAAGAAACTGAATGGACCAGAGACAACTTTGTCCCAACAATTGATGAATACATGAGGAATGCATACGTATCATTTGCTCTCGGGCCAATTGTCCTTCCAGCTCTTTATCTTGTCGGGCCGAAGCTCTCAGAAGAGATGGCTAACCACTCCGAGTACCATAACCTATTCAAATTGATGAGTACGTGTGGACGTCTTCTAAATGATATCCGTGGTTATGAGGTAATTACACATGCATGATTTTTATCATTCAAGATTTCTCTGTTATCCCTATTTCTCTAGCTGATTCTTGTTTTGGCTGCAGAGAGAACTCAAAGATGGTAAACTGAACGCGCTATCATTGTACATAATGAATAATGGCGGTGAATTAACTAAAGAAGCTGGCATTTTGGAGATGAAAAGTTGGATTGAGACACAAAGGAGAGAATTACTTAGATTAGTTCTAGATGGCAATAACAGTGTCCTTCCAAAGCCATGCAGGGAATTGTTTTGGCATATGTGCTCAGTGGTGCATCTGTTCTACAGCAAAGATGATGGATTCACCTCGCAGGATTTGATTCAAGTTGTTAATACAGTTATTCATCAACCTATCTATACTTCTCTCAAGGTTGGATTGGATTTCACTTGACCGTCTACATTTCCATTGCATGTGCTCGAGGTACAAGTTTTGTATAAATCTCCATGCTATTAAGTATTTTGATTTAAGTTCTGACGATTCTACAAAAGAATACTTATCTAAAGTATACGCCTTAAAATGAAAGACAGCGAATCTGCGAGCTTATTGTCAACCTCTGAATCTATCTGATTTAGAAGGGAAGAATTGTACTACACAGTCACTCGCTCAAGCACCAACTTTCGCTACCTTTTCTTTCGAGTAGTATGGTAGCAAGGTTATGTATGGTCATGACTCATGACACAGAAAAAACCATGAAGCAGCAGTTGGTTGCTAAGGGCAAGCAACAATTTCAAATGAATCTGAAGGAAGCCATTAATTAGATGAACACCTATCTATTCATGTGGATCAACAACAAGATACAATCAGAATACACCATCTAATCTACGAGACCAATTTCCAAAAATGAAAATGTGGAAATTACCCTTTACAATTCTGTATGGATATTACAAAATGGTGGTCCAAATGAATAACATAACACTAATTGTAAACTTCTTACTATATCGATTTTTAGGCTGTAGGATTATTTCAACATAGGAGAATAAACAAAAACTGTTTCTCTGAATTTGTAACCATTCGGTCCCACTAGCATCAGAGTTGATAGAAACTAGCTGGAGCAGCCATTTTTTTCTAAAAAATTAGAAGTAGAGAAAATGACAGCCATCATAACCTGCAAAAGACACGGGAGAAATTAAAACAAGCTTCTTAAGACATATAGAGTTGTCAAACTGTCCGGCCCAAAAAATACTGTCAAATCTAAAAAAGCATAGTAAGACAAACATATAGAGATGTTAAACTTTGATATGGAGCCGTCAAACTGTTTGGCCAGACCAGTTGAATCCATCAAAAATTTGGGTCAGCTGACCCAAAATACTGTCAAATATAAAAAATTATAGTAAGATATAGAGCTATGAAATTGTCAAGACGAGCACTTGAACCCATCTAAAATTTTGGGTCAGCTGCCCCAAAACTGTCGAATCTAGAAAAAGCATAGCAAGACATATAGAGCTGTCAAATTGTCGAGCTTTGCCAGTTGAACCCATCAAAAATTTGGGTCAGCTAGTCCAAGATACTGTCAAATCGAAAAAAAAAAAGCATAGCGCAACACAACAGAAAAACTGGGCTTTTTTGGGCCACTCACAACTCAAAAGGCAGAATTTTTCAAGTCGGACCGGGCAATGTTGTGACACTCTTATGTACTACATATATGAAATAATGAAGCATATAATATAAATGGCAGCAATTGGTAAGGCAACTTACTTGGATCAACGGTGACGAGTATGGCTGTTCCTCCAAAATCACATCTACCTCCAGCCACCTTACTTCTCTGCCAATAGCTATTAAACGCGTAGGACGCGTGCGCAAACAATGTGTTAGGCATGAAGCACGATCCGCTCGGCTGAATCTGGTCGCAATCCGCTCCAGATCCACACGCATAATCCATTGCTTCTTGGATGATGGGGTCAGGCACTGAGGCCTTCGCCACGCACCACATGGCCGTTGCAGGCGTCCGACGTGGAGGCGGCGGCACTGCCGGTGGCGGGAAAACGATGGGAGGCAAAAACCTCGGACTCGGAACCGATCCGGTCGGAGGTGGTAAGGGCACGTAGCTTGCTGGGGGGCTCGGCTCGTAGTAGGGTGGGCCGAATACGGGTTCTGTTGGCGTGGGGACGAAGCTAGGGGGGCTAATTGGAACTACAGATGGCGGATTAGGGGGCAACATGGGGGTGTAGCCGCCCGCCCCGGCCCCCGGGGTTGGGACTGTGGAGCTAGGGGGCGGCATGGGGGTGTAGCCGCCGGTCCCGGCCCCCGGGGTTGGGACGGTGGAGCTAGGGGGCGGCATGGGGGTGTAGCCGCCGGCCCCCGGGGTTGGGACGGTGGAGGGTGGGTATACACAGTATGGAGGGGTGTTATCTGGCGAAGGAAATGGAGGAAGGGATTCGAATGGTGGTAAGGAGAACGGTGAACTCACATATGGATCGGTGTTTGATGAGTCTAGTGGCGTGTATGTGTCCAGCTTCCTTAGAGAAGGAATTTTTCTTGCAGATTTGGTGTTTGAGCTTTTGATCAAATGCTTTGCGCTTCTGAATTGGTGAATTGTTCTTGTAGCATCTGACAAATTTGGAGGACAACGATTTCAGTCGAGAGAAATTAGTGTGCTGAGGTTGCTTGTTAGATTGGGGGGATTTAAACTTCAAGAAACTAGGTTATATCCAACGTGAATAAAATAGCATCATTAGGATATACGTGACGTGATATGTATTACTTAAGGGGTCTTATGCGATACGTTTCTCTCTGAATCTATATAATTCGAATTTTTGACTCAGTATGAGATGATATAGCAAATTCCAATCAAAACCAAATATATCCAAACAAATGGGCAAAATTAGGATCAAATGAGCTATATCCAAATGGCTAATTAATGAAGTTGGTTGGTTGTCTTCATATCATATATCATATATATATATATTAAAAACTTAAAACATATATAGATAGGTAGAAGTGGTTCAAAATGATGTGAAGAAGAGAGTCCGAATGAAGACAACTTACCGGCGTATTGGACAAGGAAAATGGCTGCAAAAGAAACGCAGAGACACAAAATGCGTAGCGGCGGCAGTGGAACAATTACTCCAGATTTGTCCATCGATCTCAATTAGTAGTAATATATAATGAAGAAAGCAGAGCAGACTAGACGATCACAGAGCAGAAACAATGGGATGGGTATACTATATATAGAGTGAGTGAAGGAAAAGAAATTAATTAATGTTAGGGATAAAAGATGATTCTTTAGCAGCAGACCACTTTGCACTGTCAGATATTGGTGCATAGATAGAGATGTGAATCAGAAGAAATGTAAAAGAGTGGTAAAAGTAGTGGAGTGAGTGCATATTTTTACGAGGAGGAAGCGTACACAGATCACGTATTCTCTCTCTCTCTCTCATCTGATCGATCGGGAAAATGTGGAGGCGGGAGCGGGCATATATGCTTGCCTTGACATCGGAAATAACTGGAAAGTTTGAGTTTTTCGACATCTTTTCTTTTGCTTGCTTTCTACTCAAGCCCTTCTCCACCACCGCATCCCCCCACTTTCTGCCTCCTTCTCATCGGAATCAAAATTAATGCCAAATCATTCCTATTTCGAGTAGAAAATTAATGACAAGAACTCCTGTACAATTGTTGTATAGTACAGCCGGTTCGACCCGACCCATTTGACCCGCGCCCGACCCGCGAGTGCACTGCACGTGCTTGTTAGGTGTATGGCGTATGTATTTATATAAAAAAACTGGAGAAAGAAAGCATAAATGTTTACTTGGTTTGGTGGTTAAAGCCTTTTTGTTTCAACAAAGAGGTCCTGTGTTCGAGAGCTACAAAGATGCAAGTGTGTTTTTTTTTTCTAACTCTTTTTGTTTTTCTTTTCTTTTATTATATTTTATTTTCATTTTTAATTCTTTCTCCTTTTTTTTTGTAAATTTTCGAATTTTAATTTTTTACAATTTAATTTTTTCATTTTTTAAGGAAAACTTTTACTTTCGTTCTCTCTTTTTTGTTTTTTCTTTTCTTTTATTATCTCTTATTTTCATTTTTTTAATTCTTTCTCCTTTTTTGTAAATTTTCGAATTTCAATTTTAATTTTTTTCATTTTTTAAGGAAAAATGTTACTTTCGTTCAAAATTATTGTTACTATTTTCCACAATAATTGTTACTTTTGATATTTTGATTAATTATTATACGTTCAAATGTTAGTTTTCTTTACGAAAATTGCTACTTTTCATCACATCAAATGTTACTACGACAATTGTTACTTTTGAAAATGTTACTTTTGCTTCATATCAAATGTTATTTTCGGAAATGTTACTACGACAATTGTTACTTGTTTTATAACATTTGTTATTTTTCATCACTTCAAATATTACTTTCGAAAACGTTACTTTTGTTTTCGATAATTATTACTTTTGTTAACGATAATTGTTACTTTTCATCACACCAAATATTATTTTCGAATATATTACTTTTGTTTACGATAATTATTACTTTTGAAATTGTTACTCTTGTTTACGATAATTGTTACTTTTCATCATATCAAATGTTACTTTCAAAAATGTTACTACAACAAATGTTCCGTGAACATTATAATGCGATGTGTACTTTTTTTAAGAGTGAATGGAATATTTTTCCACCTTTGTAGTAGTATGTAAACGAAAAGGAAATCTATCCAATCACCTAAAGTAATATTTGTCGTGCATACAAGTAACATTTGTCATGAATAAAAGTAACATTTGTATTTATTGCTAGAATATTTTATTATTAAATAATTATAATGTCATGTGTACTTTTTTTTCTATGAGTGAAGATAATATTTTTCACCCTTTGGAATATGTAAACGAAAAGAAAATCCATCCAAACACCTAAAGTAATATTTATCGTGCATACAAGAAACATTTGTTGTGAATAAAAGTAACATTTACATTAATTGCTAATTAAAATATCTAATTATTAAATAATTATAATTTCATGTGTACTTTTTCTAAGAGTAAATGAAATATTTTTCACCCTTTGTAGTATGTAAACAAAAAGAAAATCCACCCAAACACAAAGTAATATTTGTTGTGCATACGAGTAACATTTATCGTGAATAAAAGTAGCAATTGTATTTATTGCTAGAATATCTAGTTTTTAAATAATTATAATGTCATATTTACTTTTCCTACAAGTGAAGGGAATATTTTTCACTCTTTGTAGTATGTAAACGAAAAGAAAATCCACACAAATACATAAAGTAATATTTGTTGTTCATACGAGTAACATTTGTTGTGAATAAAAGTAGCATTTGCATCTATTGCTAGAATATATAACTATTAAGTAATTATAATGCCATGTGTATTTTTTTCTACGATTGAAGAGAAAATTTGTCACTCTTTGTCACAGCCCCAAATCCCGAACGATGGCTAAGCCGGGGTGCGACTAGGGTTTGGAATTAAGAAGCGGGGAAGAAGAGGGATTAATGAATAAACGAGGAATAGATCTTGATCAATCAAAGATATAAACTGAAAAGTACTTTGTTTATTTAAGAGAAAGACAATCTCGAAAGATTGTTCGACATAGAAGCTTAGTAATATTTAGGGTTTCAAGTATAGAATACTTAAACCGAAAAGTGTTATAACATAAAGAGTGTCTGCAGCGGAAAAGACGTAGATTGACTTCACATATGAAGATGTGAAGTCGAGGCTCGATTAGCTTTATTCAACATTTCACAACCACTCACTTCCGCCGTCACTCGTTACTCAACCTGCATATTTAAAAATATATACAGGGCTAAGTACAAAGTACTTAGTGAACACATGCCAAAACATATCATATCTTTAATAGATTAAATCATGCATCTCCAAAGTAACACACAAGGATTTTCCAATAAAGATTTGTGCTTACTAAACCATTTTCATACTCTTGAGCTCATGACTTATTCATCAGAACCATATCTGAAACAACGTCAGGGAAGAAGGCCTTCTTCCGCGAACGTAACTCACCAAGGCGGGTTACTCCTCAACAGAGACCACAACCTCGGCTACTGTGTACACTAACCCTGGAAAGCACACCCTTTTGGTGCTAACTCAGTTTCCGATCGATTTTTATAGTTGGCGAACCAACTCAGATAGGTATAAGAGAATTCACAAAACAATTCTTTTTATGCATGATAATCACTTTAAAACATACTTTTAAAGCATTTCGAAAACAGAGCAAAGCTCACGTTATTTGATATATAGAAAAACCCACCTGATAGTCTTACAGAACAAACAATATTGCTTCTTCTCTTTGTCCTTACTTCTTGTTGGGAAAATTAATAGAGTTTTGAAGTAATACCAAAACCCAGCTGACCCCAACCGAGTAGATGATTGCACAAGCCCAGGTATTTTTCCAGCTCACCTGTTTGAGCTTATAGAGTTTCTAAGTTTACAGGTGGAATCGCTGAAGACATCAGAAGACCTAGCCGAGTACACAGCAGGGTAAGCCAAGTCGAGTGATCAGCAACGTTATCCAAATTCAAGACGATCAAGTTCATCCAGACACAGCTGTAGGAAAGACCCAACTTGTGTGGCAATTCAGCTCAACGTCAAGACCCAGCAGAGTTCAAGACTCAGCTCAGCGTCAAAGATCCAGCAGAGTTCAAGACAGCTCAGAGTCACCAGCACAGCAGAGTCGAAGTCAACTTGAGATAAAGTCAGAACTGACCTGAACCATCAGGAACTCGACACCTCAGCACCTAGAAGTCAGACCTAGGATTGCTTTACGAGGAAATCAAGGAAGAAGACAAGACCAACTTGTCAGAAGTTAGGTAGAGATTCAGAACGGCTCTTTCCAACGGCTAGTTCTAATCTCTCCCTATAAATATGAGTCTTCTTCATCATGAGAGAAGTGACGAGAGAAAAAAATACAAAACGAGAGATTAACATACTACTCTGAAAGAAGTCTAACCAAAGATCAAGAGATCTCTCAGAAAAGCTTCAAGATCCAGCAGCCTTCATACTTATGAGTTCTGATTCATTCTCAGGCTGCTGAAGCTCTCTCCCACTAGTATCTAGGCATATAATCCTTCCCATCTTAAGCCTAGTTTGAACGAGTTCATCATACTCATTGTTCTTCATTGTAAGAACTCGTTCATAGTTGGAAACCCCAAACCCAAACCCATAAAAGGTTAGGTAAAGGTACGCTTGCTCGAAGCGCGTAATTCGAGTGTTGGTTCTGTAGTAACCGTAAACTACAGGTTAGGCTTCAGCTGTGCCCGTAAACAGACTGGTTACGTTTCGATACAGTACGAGTAAACTTGTATCCAGCTTGAGGAACTAAGCTGCAACGCTTGCTGACTGCGCGAAAAGTCAGTGGTATCCTTAGTGGATTACCAGAGATTTCTGGTCGTGGACGTAGGAGTAGTTTCTCCGAACCACGTTAAGTTGCTTTGTTCTTTCCTGTTTTATTTATGCATCCGGATAACTCATCATAAGCATTCTTTCAAGCTGCATAAACTGACTAACTGAAAAGAGAAACAAAGCTTTGCAATATATTTGAAGTATCAGACGGACTTTCCAAAAACCCACCACATTCCGCACACAGCAAGCTGTGTTGATCAAGCTGTCTTCCAGCTGGATCGAACACAGCCAGCTCACTCAAAAGAGTTTTAATTGGAAAAGGTTTTTTAACCTTGGTGTATTCACCCCCCCTCTACACCAAGGTATCCGTCTTGGGACCATCAATTGGTATCAGAGCAGTGGTTCAAAAGATCACTTTATCTGTGTCAAGTCAGCCTCTTTGCTGATAGTGGTCACCTGAACAGATCCTTCAAAGTTTCAATTATTTTGAAATCATTATATTGCATACTGTCATGGAATCTTCCTTGTGCAGGAATCTTCCGACATTCTCTGTCGATGATTATCATATCTGGAAGTTCCGACTCAAAAGCTTTCTGAGTGCACATCACGACATGATGTGGGATGTTATCTCTGATGGACCCATCATCATCATGAAATCAGAAAGACAAGGAGAAACCTCACCTGGAGCTGAACCAGTACTCCGGCAAGTTGTAAAGTCCAAAATGGAGTACTCTCCAGAAGAAAGAAGACAAGCTGGATTGGACAGCTACGCTCGCAACGTCATCTCCTCAACGGTGACGGACGCTTATCTCAGCAAGATCATCAACTGCGAGACAGCTAAGGGGATGTGGGACACTCTAGCCAAGCTGTGTGAAGGCTCAGAGGAAATTCAAGAGAACAAATTCTCAGTTGCATGCCAGAAGTTCGACAACTTCAAGCAACTCCCCTACGAGTCCATTGATCAAATGGAGCTTAGATTCTCCAACCTCGTCATCGAGATCAAGATGATCCGAACTGGAAAATATACAGTTCGAGACAAGAACTTGAAAGTTCTTGCAGCCCTCTCCTCAGAATGGTGTACACACAAGGTGGTTCGCCAAAGCAGAACTGATCTTGGCAGCATGGAGACGGAAAAATTGTTCTCCATCTTGAAGGCCAACGAATTTGATCTGGGGATCACAAGCAGAGATTCATCCAGCCGATTGAATGAAGCAGAGCTGAGGATCAAGCCGAGAAAAGAAGTTCAATCAGCTCAGCTTGGAAGGACCAACAAGAAGCACAGAAATATGAGCAAAGAAGATTTGAACGAAGAAGTTGCCATGCTTGTACGGAGCATTAATTAGCTGGAACAAAGCAAGGAAAGGTACAAGAATTTCGTGAAGGTTCATCACGACAAGCAACTCTATCCAAAGAGAAACCCAGCTGAGTCATCCTCCCGAAGAGAGGATAAAAGGTTAGAATCGAGCGAAATGGATGATGATCAAATCTCCTTCTCCGACTCAGATGAGGATGATTGCTCTGATTAAGATGTCTTAAACATCTTATTGATTCAACCAACGAAGAAAATGAATAAACCCAGCTAGCTGACTGGGACCAGCTGTGAAATAAAGACAGCTGGATACAAAACTGGAGATTCAACCAGTCATACAGCTAAGTACATTGGTCTCAAGAGAAGATTAGAGAAGCAACATATGAATCAGCTGGATTTGGGACAGCTGTCTACTTGCTGTACAAACTGAGACCTCATCAAAAGAAATGAGCTGATGGTGAGAAATTTTGTTCGTTAAAAGAAAGTAGGATGCAGCTGAAGAAAAAGCCACCTTCTATCAAATCAAGGGGGAATTCTACATAGCTGGAAAGAATAAGCAAAATACCCAGCAGGATGCCCTCACCAAGATAGACTCAGCTGGAATCACCAGCTGAAGGAAAACCTGATCCAGCGGAGCAATCAAGATGATTCTCTAACCCAGCTGACGACATGAAAAGCATCCAAGAGATTTCTCAACTTCTGAAGGAATCCATTGTTGGGAAAATTCACACAGAAACACAACTTGCTGAAATCTAAATCAAGATGATGTGTGGATAATTTGGACTGCTCAATCCGGATAAAGAAAAGTTCATCCAGCTGAGGGGGAACAAACTCAGCTGGATCCCAAAGCTCAGTTCAGAAGGATTACCCAGCCAAAAAGGGGAATCAAGCTCAGCTGGACATCAGTCGAAAAGCTAAAGGGAACTCAGCTGAAGGAAATTCAAGCTAATCACCAGATACTCAGTTGAGGAGAAAACTCAGTCAAGCAAAGAAGAAGACCGCCGTGGTAACAGCTGAATTCTATGTCCAAGCTGATCGGTTTGCGTCTCATGCATTTATTGCTCTGAGGAATTTGCTATGTAAGACCAATTATTTTAAATTCTTATGTTAAGCGGACATATATTCCTTAGTTAAATTGTGTGATAAGTTTCCTTTCCCATCGCATTAATTATAAAGTCTGCATAGTACTGTAGCACGGCAGTATCGAGGCAGAACGTCAAACGTTTGAACTGCCTCACTCGCGGTTGTAATGCACTCGCCGTAAGCACGTCAACAAAACGTGATGAGTGAATCTCTCTCAGTCGTTGATCAGAATATCAACTGATTCAATCTCAACCATTGATCCAGTATGGCAGTTGATATATATGGAAAAGATACGCGGATTCTTTCATCCTTTCATCTTTATCTCTGCGAATTTCAAATCTTCAAAACTCTATTTAGTTTTCTGCAAGTTCGTCGCTCGATCAAAATTAACAGATTGCAGAAATGGCACCCAAGAAATCAACCGCATGGATGAACCAGTTTGAAGCTCTAATGACAAAGCTATCTTTTGAGAATGTTTTGTCCACCTCCAACCTCCATGTTTCAGAACTAAAAGAGATGGTGGATCTAGTTGCAGACTCCGGTCTCTTGTTATGGGCAACCTCCATGCCCAAGCTTATGCTGAAGAGAGATGCCGCTCTATTCTATCTCAACATCATTGACGAAGAAGGCTTCTACTCATCTTTATTTGATGTGACTGTCGAGGACGATGACGGAAAATTTGACTTAGCAACCGTCAATATCAAACTCAACAAGATGCTACGAAAGGTGTTCAACCTACCCAGAGAAGGAGGATTCATCCCAGACGATTATAGCCGTGAAGAAGTGGATGAATTCCTCAGCAAAGAGATGCTTATCACCCCAGAGCCGTATAGAGCGAACATGTCAAAGCTCCTACTCAAGCCAAAGTACAGGCTGCTGCAGGATATCACGCAAAAGTGCATCTTAGGGATAGCTGGATCTCAAGGAGAGATCAGCATTCCAAAGCTCAAGCCGATGATTGCAATGATTAAAGGCGCAAACGTCAACTGGTTTGATTTCTTACTCAACCGACTGGTCAAGGAGTCAGAGAAGATAAAGTTCAACTCCACCAGGACGACGTATTCAACCTCAGAGCCACTGTATCTATGCTCCAAGATTTCGTTCTTAATAGAACAAGCTGTGAAAAGATACACAGTAAAGTGGGCTGATTCAGAATCTTTTCCAGAAACGAAGATTCTCTTCCAGAGAATTAGTCAAATCAATGATCTCCTCAGGAAACAGCCGGCTGTGAGCAAAGGCAAGAAGCAGCTGGAAGGAACAGAGCTAGAAGTTCCAGCTGAGAAGAAACAGAGGAAAAGGAAGCCAGCTGACCCCAAACCAGCTGGAGGCCCAGCTGAAAAGAAAAAGAAAACCGCTGTCATTCCACCATCTGAGGCGAGACCTTCCTCTGAAGAAACTCCAAGTCAAGCAATGGTGATTCTCTTCCCACAGCCAGTGTGGGCCTTCAATCAATATGGATCAAACATCCTGGCTGAGATGGGATTGAATGATGGATCGTCATCCAGCTCAGAGGACGAGCTGGATAATCCAAACGGCTCACCCCAGCCCTCACAGCTCTCCGCCGAAACAGCCTTCACCTCCACCCAGCTCTCCAACCAAAGAGCCATCTCCTGTAAAAGAGCAGGCAGATATTCAACTGGTTGAAGCTCCTTCACAGCTAGCTGACACCCAAGCTGAACCCTCTTCCACTAATCCCAGCTCACCCCCAAAACAGCCATCACCCAAAGTTCAATCTCCCACACAATTGGCCGATACTTCTTCACAGCCTACTGTGAACCCATTTGAACCAGTTCCTCAAATCTCCACAGAATCAGAGGAGAGTGATCCTACTGCCTCTCCATCACTCAACTCTACTGGCTCAGCCTTCATGGAAGCCATGTACGAGGACTTGCGCATTGCAGGGATCAAGAGTGCTCTAATTCAGTATCCAATCTTGGCGCACCTGCCTATCGCCCTCACCAAAGTCGGAGATCTCAAGTTCTATCTTGCCACCAAAATGGTGACTTGGTACCAAAATGAGCAGCTGATAGAAACCTTCTCTTATGAGAAGTTGAAGACAGATGAAGCATGCCTCCAACACACTTTTGGCTTTGGAAGCTTGGAGGATGCATACTTGCATCAGGATGAGCTCATTAGAGGTATCATCGAAGTATCTCAGAAGTACCCCAAGCCGCACCCAGCAGACGTGTGGGAGTCAGCCAACAAGCTTCTAACAGCAGCGGGATGGGAGACATCTTCTGGAGCTGACAATTCTAAAGAAGTCTCAGCTGAGATTACCAAGAAAGCTGTACCAGATGACACAGCTGAGGTAATGATCATTGAAGAAACAGCTGATGCAACGAGTGAACCGAGCGACGGCCCCACCAAGTCCAATTGCCGATGACACTCGCGCACTGGTCGAGTTCGAGGCAAACAAACCCAGTCTTGTTGATTCTGCAACTCAAACTGACTCAGCTGCCGAGCTCTCAACCGCCATGAAGGAAGCAATCTCTAAAGAGGTTGAAGAAATTCTTTTTCAGGACAGACTGAAGTCTCAAGTGGATATCATCATGCGGTTCACAACTCTAGACTGTCAAGTTAGAGAGCAACAGCGGACAATTGATGAAGTCCATAAATTTGCTCAAGATTTACAAGAAAGTACAAGTCTAGATCTCAAGCAATCTCTTGTCTCTCAAAGCATTGATCAATCGCACCTTCTAGAAAAGAGAGTTCCTGAAATTGTAACAAGACATCAAGCTCCACTGGTCGACGACATAGCAAATATTTCAAGTCAGCTGGAAGCTCTCAAAAAGTCCACTCTCTCCAACAGCTCTGACATCCGCCAACTCTTCAACTTATACAAAGATCTGGATGCTCAGTTCAGAGCTGGAAGCAACAGCGCTGCTCAGCTGAACATCGCCTCAGCTGACAACTCAGCCAAGATCGCTGATGTGGAAACTGCTCTCGCCAAGCTCAACGCAACAGTCGCTGACCTCCCTGTCTCCCTTATTGATAATGCCAAAAAGGGGGAAGATCAGAATGAAGCTGGAAAAACAATGGAGAGGAAAGCTGCAGCTCAGGGGGAACCTGTGCAGACAAATCAGTCGGAAATCGACGACTTTGCTAAAGAGCTGGATGAGGAAGAGCCAACTACAGTAGTCAAAGAGACATGGAGAGAGAAAATGGTTGCTCTTGCCAAAGCCTGTGGACATAAGCCAGAAGAATACAAGAACTATCACTGGTTGTGTAACTTCCACAACGAGCAAAGAAGAGAAATGCAAGAGCTGGATAAGATTATCAAGAGAAAAGCCGATTCGCTCAAGCCTGCTGAGAAAAAGCAAAAGAAGAAAAGGCAGAGCTACAGGCAAGCTAGGAAGAATCAAGTCCAAGCAGCCTCAACTGACAAGAAGAACCCAGATGATATCAATGAAAACTGGGAACGATATAAATCAGAATTCATCAAAGAATTCTACTACTTGAATCAGTACAAAGGCATGGATCCAGAAACTGCATTCCAGGATTATCTCCTCGAACTTCATGAGACAGATCCAATGATGGCAAGATCAATTGCCCTATATGCCAAGAGAAACAACATCCAGCTGAAGGCTCCAAAAGTAAAGCGATTGAAGCCTCCTTCTCTAGCTGGAACGAACCTTCCTGACAAGGCCCAAATTATCAAAGAAATTCATCACTGGGCTGGCGAAAGAGAAATTTCCAAATTGAAGAATCAAGCAGAATGGAAGGAGCTGGAAGAGTTCATCTTCAACAGATATGGTCTCAAGACTGACCATCATATTGATGAACAAAGGAAGCAGCAAAGCTGAAGACCCAGCCAACTGGGAATTTTCTTTTGAACTTTTGTAATTAGAAAATTGTAAAATTTCTTCCTATTAATGAAAAGTTCGTTTTATCAAAATCAACCTGAAGACAATCTCTCTTTGTCCAGGCTCTGAATATGATTACCTGCTGTGAATGTTTAATCTTTTAAAACCCCGTTTCCTCTTAAGGGGGAAGTACATTGTTTTTCCAACTTGGGGTTTTGGCATCATCAAAAAGGGGGAAATTGTTGGGAAAATTAATAGAGTTTTGAAGTGATACCAAAACCCAGCTGACCCCAACCGAGTAGATGATTGCACAAGCCCAAGTATTTTTCCAGCTCACCTGTTTGAGCTTATAGAGTTTCTAAGTTTACAGGTGGAATCGCTGAAGACAGCAGAAGACCCAGCCGAGCACACAGCATGGTAAGCCAAGTCGAGTGATCAGCAACGTTATCCAAATTCAAGACGATCAAGTTCATCCAGACACAGCTGTAGGAAAGACCCAGCTTGTGTGGCAACTCAGCTCAACGTCAAGACCCAGCAGAGTTCAAGACTCAGCTCAGCGTCAAAGATCCAGCAGAGTTCAAGACAGCTCAGAGTCACTAGCACAGCAGAGTCGAAGTCAACTTGAGATAAAGTCAGAACTGACCTGAACCATCAGGAACTCGACACCTCAGCACCTAGAAGTCAGACCTAGGATTGCTTTACGAGGAAATCAAGGAAGAAGACAAGACCAACTTGTCAGAAGTTAGGTAGAGATTCAGAACGGCTCTTTCCAACGGCTAGTTCTAATCTCTCCCTATAAATATGAGTCTTCTTCATCATGAGAGAAGTGACGAGAGAAAAAAATATAAAACGAGAGATCAACATACTACTCTGAAAGAAGTCTAACCAAAGATCAAGAGATCTCTCAGAAAAGCTTCAAGATCCAGCAGCCTTCATACTTATGAGTTCTGATTCATTCTCAGGCTGCTGAAGCTCTCTCCCACTAGTATCTAGGCATATAATCCTTCCCATCTTAAGCCTAGTTTGAACGAGTTCATCATACTCATTGTTCTTCATTGTAAGAACTCGTTCATAGTTGGAAACCCCAAACCCAAACCCATAAAAGGTTAGGTAAAGGTACGCTTGCTCGAAGCGCGTAATTCGAGTGTTGGTTCTGTAGTACCCGTAAACTACAGGTTAGGCTTCAGCTGTGCGCGTAAACAGACTGGTTACGTTTCGATACAGTACGAGTAAACTTGTATCCAGCTTGAGAAACTAAGCTGCAACGCTTGCTGACTGCGCGAAAAGTCAGTGGTATCCTTAGTGGATTACCAGAGGTTTCTGGTCATGGACGTAGGAGTAGTTTCTCTGAACCACGTTAAGTTGCTTTGTTCTTTCCTGTTTTATTTATGCATCTAGCTAACTCATCATAAGCATTCTTTCAAGCTGCATAAACTGACTAACTGAAAAGAGAAACAAAGCTTTGCAATATATTTGAAGTCAGACGGACTTTCCAAAAACCCACCACATTCCGCACACAGCAAGCTGTGTTGATCAAGCTGTCTACCAGCTGGATCGAACACAGCCAGCTCACTCAAAAGAGTTTTAATTGGAAAAGTTTTTTTAACCTTGGTGTATTCACCCCCCCTCTACACCAAGGTATCCGTCTTGGGACCATCACTTCTTATGCTTGAACTTCACCTTTCATCGTAAACAATCATGTTCAATAAATGATCGAGTTGAACATAAAAATAGATAACGAACTTGACAAATAATTTTAACTTTAGGTCTTTGCATTCAACTAAGACTCTAAAAATATTAACTTCGGATTATCTCTGAGAACCCTAGCTCATCTAGCAAAATAAGTTACACATCGTCTATGCTTTAATTTGCATGTTATTTGGATTAAAAACCAACGTCAAGGGATAACATATATCTTAAAACATAAAAACTATACACTTCTCCTAGTTTTGGAAATAAATCAGTTTCAGCTCGTTAAGAATTATGTGACTTGTCGTATATCGTTGGAAAGACATGGATATCTACTTTAAGAACCTCAACTCATTTAAAGATCCTTGTGTGTTACTTTGGAGATGCATGATTTAATCTATTAAAGATATGATATGTTTTGGCATGTGTTCACTAAGTACTTTGTACTTAGCCCTGTATATATTTTTAAATATGCAGGTTGAGTGACGAGTGACGGCGAAAGTTGAGTGGTTGTGAAATGTTGAATAAAGCTAATCGAGCGTCGACTTCACATCTTCATATGTGAAGTCAATCTACGTCTTTTCCGCTGCAGACACTCTTTATGTTATAACACTTTTCAGTTTAAGTATTCTATACTTGAAACCCTAAATATTACTAAGCTTCTATGTCGAACAATCTTTCGAGATTGTCTTTCTCTTAAATAAACAAAGTACTTTTCAGTTTATATCTTTGATTGATCAAGATCTATTCCTCGTTTATTCATTAATCCCTCTTCTTAATTCCAAACCCTAGTCGCACTCCGGTTTAGCCGTCCTTCGGGATTTGGGGCTGTGACACCCTTGGAATATGTAAACGAAAAGAAAATCCACCCCAACACCTAAAGTAATATTTGTCGTGCATACGAGTAACATTTATCGTGAATAAAAGTAACATTTGCATTTATTGCTAAAATATCTAGTTTTTAAATAATTATAATATCATGTTTACTTTTCCTACGACTGAAGGATATTTTTCACCATTTGGAGTATGCAAACGAAAATAAAATCCATGCAAATACATAAAGTAATATTTGTTGTGCAAACGAGTAATATTTGTCATGATAAAAGTAACATTTGCTTTAATTACAAGAATATTTAATTATTAAATAATTATAATGTCATGTGTATTTTTTCTAAGAGAATGGAGTAATAATATTTTTCCACCTTTATAGTATGTAAACGAAAAGAAAATTCACCCAATCACCTAAAGTAATATTTGTCGTGCATATGAGTAACATTTGTTGTGAATAAAAGTAGCATTTACGTTAATTGCTAAAATATATAATTATTAAATAATAATAATGACATGTGTACTTTTTCTAAGAGTAAATGGAATATTTTTCACCCTTAGTAGTATGTAAACGAAAAGAAAATCCACCCAAACATATAAAGTAATATTTGTCGTGCATACGAGTAATATTTATCATGTATAAAAGTAGCATTTGCATTTATTGTGCAATTATTACTTTTCATCACATCAAATATTACTTTCGAAAATATTACTACGACAATTGTTACTTTTGTTTACGTCATTTGTTGCTTTTCATCACATCAAATACTACTTTCGAAAATATTACTTTTATTTACGATAATTGTTACTTTGCTAAAATGTTACTTTTGTTTAGAACAATTGTTGCTTTTCATTACATGAAATGTTATTTCTGAAAATATTATTTTTGTGTACGATATTTGTTACTTTTAAAAATGTTACTTTTATTTACAATAATTGTTACTTTTCATCACTTTAATTGTTACTTTGTAAAATATTACTTTTGTATATGACAATTGTTACTTTTGAAAATGTTACTTTTATTTACGATACTTGTTTCTTTTCATCACATTAATTGTTACATTTGGTATTTAGATTAATTATATTTTAATGCTTTTTATATCAATTGATACTTTTAAAAATATTACTTTTGTGTACGATAATTATTACTTTTATTTATGATAATTGTTACTTTTCATCACATCAACTGTTACTTTTTGGTATTTAGATGAATTATATTTTAATGCTTTTTTAAAAATTTTGAATATAAAAAAAATTCAAAAAAAAAATTACTTTTGTTCATGACAATTATTACTTTTATCACATCAAATGTTACTTTCGAAAATGTTACTACGACAATTGTTACTTTTTATCACATTAAATGTTATTTTCGAAAATGTTACTTTTATTTACAACAATTGTTACTTTGATAAAATATACTCCCTCCGTCTCATCCAATTTGTCTACCTACTGTTCGGTACGGAGATTAAGAATAATGGTAAAAAGATAGAAAGTTGGTAGGTCCCAACACTTTTGAATGGTTTTGAAGGATTAATTATTTCCTTATTTAGAAGTAGACAAATTTAGTGGGACATCCATTTAAGGAAAGGTAGACAAATTGAGTGAGACGGAGGGAGTATGTTACTTTTGTTTAGAATTTTTCATTACATCAAATGTTATTTCTGAAAATATTATTTTTATGTACGATAATTGTTACTTTTGAAAATCTCACTTTTATTTACGACAATTGTTATTTTTCATCACATCAATTGTTACTTTCAAAAATATTACTTTTGCTTATGACAAGTATTACTTTTATTTATGATAATTGACAATTATTCTTTATTTTTATTTTTTTGTATCAAATTCTTTAATTGAAATTAACATTGATTTAAGCAAAAACATAAAAAATGTGCAGTTAAAAAAATAAAATAAAATAAAATAAAATAAAAAAGATTGAAAAAAAAGAAAGGAATGCAAGTTAACAAAATCAGTTAAAAAAATAAAATAAAATAAGAAAGATTGAAAAACAAGAAGGCAGGCAAGTTAACAAATATGAAAACTAAATTGCAATGCTACTGCTGTAGAGGAGGATCAAACACACAACTTCTGGTGTGAGAGGCGAAAGCCCAATCCACTTGACCAATTATCAAGTATGTATCTTATCTTCAGTATCTGTTATATAAACATGTGTTACGGGTCGAGTACGGGTCAAATCACACCCGACCCGACCCGAACCGGATGTATGTGCAGCTGCTGCACAGGAGAGTGACTCATACAATAACCTAAATATGTGATGTTTTTATGTCGTATGTGTTTCGTTAATGTAAATATAATATTTTCGAAAATATCTCAAATACAAGATACAAGCTAAATAATGGCAATTTCTTATTTATTCTTTTATGCAACGGAAGGGATGGCCATCGGTTCGGTTACCGGCCAACCCGAACCAATAACCTAACATACCAAAAACCAAAGTAGCCCCATTATCCGACCAAGTATATATTGAACCGAAGCACAAGTTCGGTTAGCTGCTAACAGACTTGGTTAGTCGGATTGATTAACAGCTAACCGAAATATTTAAAAAAAATAAAAATTGGACTAAGTTTTATAATATTTTTAAAAAAAATAGTATCTCCTCAAAAATTGTACTCACTCTGTCCTAAAAATTGTGGTCTTATTAATATATTCTTCTGTTCCTAAAAATTGTGGTGTTTCCTTTTTTGTACACGATCTCACTCATTTCCTTATATTTTAAATTTCACAACAAATCAAAAGATGTGAGTCTCTTTTTCTATTCAACAACATCTATCAAATAATATTTTTTAAAGCATGTGTCACACAAATTGCACTACAATTTTAAGGTACGGAGCAATACTTAAAAAATCGACGACTTGAATTGAAATATAAAAATGCTATTAGAAGTCTAAAATTAATAGTAAGCTATCTGTTGCATGGGCCGGGGCTTGAGTCAAGTATTTTTGGAAGGCCTCCCTTTATGGGATTAGGCCCTATACATATTAGTTTTAATTTTAAAAAATAATATATTTTTTTATAATAAAGTCATTTTTTCAGTTAACCAGAAATAACAGATTGGTTGCCACAAATCCTACTCGACAACCGCACCGTAAACTGTCGGTGCCGGTTTTCAATAACCGATTAATCGATGGTTAACAGTTTGGTCGTTTAAAAACTGAAAACCGGCAACCGATTAACAACTCCCCAAAAGTAGTCTGGCTCGCAAATTGGAGCAGGCCATATGATATCGGGTCGGTCCGACGTATGAGCAACAAAAATTCACAAAATAATTTGCAGGAATTGGGGTTTAGGGTTTTGCAAGCTCACTAAATCGGAAGAACTTGTCACGAATGCTTACCACCCGGTACGTGTATCATCTTCTCAATTTTTTCTTTGTTATGAATACTCTATCTCTCGACATTTACTTAAATCAACATTTTCAGAAATGATATAGCGAAGCCTTTTTCTGGATCGTTTGGATTCGTTTTTTCAGATGATTAGTGCATTTTCTGTGTATAGTGATCGACATGTTGTTAGAGAGTATTGTTGTAGGAGAAAGGGTACCGGTGATGAAACCAAACTTTCGACTCAGGGGGCCCAACTAATCAAAATTTCATACATACAAAAAAAGAATTTTTTAAAATAATATTAAAAATAAATAATGATTTTTAATACAATCATAATGTCATTTAAATTACAAAACAACACTAAAAATCAAAAGTAAACACTGTAGGGGACAAATCGTACTACTCGGAAGACGTGGATGACGTGAATGACGGGGCACAAGCAACCTGTCACAAGTTATACACGTAAGAGTCCAACGGAACACTGTTGGGGGTGTCGGCCGTAGGACCTCCGACGCTCAAGTTAGTTATTTGGGATATTTGAAATAGTATAACGAAAATAATAAGCAAATGAGTAATGATAGAGATAAAAGAGTATTGATATCCTGGATGTCCTGGACGTCCGGGATGTCGTGGAGAGAGTGATAGAGATAAGCAGAGAGCTTGAGCGTTAGGCCGGCAGGTGATGCCGGCGTGGAGGGTATATCGGATTAATTCGACGACGTGATGATAGGAATCGTGGGAGAGATAGAAGATGGATGTGAATATGGAGGAGATAGACGCAGAGAGTTCGAGAGAGAAAGTAGAGTACGAATGCTTGTATATCTTTATGATCTAGTAGGTCTTGTATTTATAGGACGGCTTTGCCTGCTTAGGGTTTTCTCCACACCCGACTCGTTCGCCTTATCCGCTTGCTTCCATCTCCTAGTCCGTTTTGATTCTCATCAAGGGAAGATAATCCTTTGACTAAGTCGTATATTCGCATGACAAATCCTAGCGACTAGTCATGCCGACGTGTCTGAGTAGTCCTGGACACCCGGGTATGGGCTCCGTAGGCCCAGTAATTATATTTATTTCGTATTGGCCCGACATGTCTGGCATGTCGGGCTAGGCGGGCTAGAAGAGGATTTTATTGGGCTTCGTAGATAAACGAATTTTGTTCACTACAAACACATGAAATAATTTTTTTTTTTTGAAAATAGAAGTTAAATAAATTGATGTTCTAAGATGACGAGTTAATGAAAAAAATATTTCAAGACACCATATCAACACAACAAAAATTTAAATTTCATTGACTTCAAGGTATAGAAAAACAAACAAAAGAGAGAAGGAAATTGTAAAAGCTTAGTTAAATATGTCAAAGCCAGCACAAATGAAAAAAAAAAATTGAAATTGTGAGAATTGAATTTGAAATTAAAAATTGAACTCGAGGTGTAGAAAAGTAAATAAAAGAGAGAGAAGAAAATTCCAAAAAGTTTAGATTAATAAAAAATATGAAATTAATAAAATTGTGAGGATTGGGCCGAAACAAGAGTCTCTATACCAAAAACCAATTACTGCAAATTTGTGACATTGTTTCGCTATATATAACTTTCTTTCGTTTTTTTAATCTAAATTACACATGAAATGTATATTATACCCCTAATTTTTTCAAATGGGTCTATTAACCCCGCCCCACCCCTGGCTTCGTCCATGAAGGGTAGGGAAGATTAAAATGAACGAAATAGAATATCTAGATTGCGGTAAGGGAATACGATCTGCGGTGAGTTTTGTATGATGTTTGAATTTGAGTAGAGATTTTGAAGGGATTTAGTGAGTTTTAATTTGTGGAAATGGTAATTAGTAATTCAAGTGTGTATAACGGGGTACTTCAGTATCTTGTTAAGTCTGAGAAATTGGAGATCGATTACTTTCTGATGCTGCTTTGTCTCCCTTCCACGAGACGAAAACAAACAAGTTTCGTTCGATTTGTAGCATTTTGAGGCCAGCTAGAGCTATGATTGTTTCTTGAAAATGCAGTGTACAACTCTACCTGAGTCATATATGCATGAAGAATATATATGTCATATGTGCATGCTTTTGCTTAATGCTAAAATTGATCTCCTACTTACACTTTGATTCTAGCTCATGTTGTTAGATGCATGCACTTGATGTAGATAATCATTATTAAGGTGGATTCTTTAGTGCAACTTTCATTTTATCGTTTGTCAAGGTATTAATTATGATTTGGACCAATTATTAACCGTGCTCGAACAAGTTAATTCTCCCTAAAGCTGTTGTGTTTGATCAACACATCGCCTAGTCGAAGGACCGGTTTTGATAATAGTGATCAATTGCAGATTGTAGCTTCTTGTTCTGGCAGAGGATTAGTTTGTCATAATATGAAATATGGAAATTAAATAATACTAGCATATATCTGCTTGGAGCTAGCAAGCAGGAAAGTTGTGAACGTCACGGCATTGTAGTATTCCAGTTATGCTAACCTGGAATGTTTTCAGTTTCAGGTCAATTGCGATGGGATGGGAGCACATTTCCAGAATCATTTTCAATGAAGCCACCAACACAAGATCATAGCAAGCTCAATTTATTTAGTAAGTCAGACAATTGGGATCTTTTTCTGGTAATGTGGCCTAACTTTTTTGTAACAACTTGTCAAATTCGTGTTGCTGTACTGTACGACGATAATATATATATGCTTCAGTGATCTCTGCAGCATTTCCTTTCTGGGTAGATTTAGTAATAATTAGCATAGTTTATACCAACTTGACACCTGAAGAATCAATCCTATGACCGAAATGAAACTAGTAGCGAATGGTAGTGTGATCATATGATTAGGAAATTGTGAGATATCAAATTAGGCATCTTGGGATATTATAATTGCACTTCCACTGGAGAATACCATCTCTGTAGGGCCCACTTCCTTTTCTTCCCTTCATTTTCAGTGGTGGTCATAGTAACTTTGAAATCTCCCTTTTTTTAGCTTGACACTTATGTATACTAAATAAGTAAATATATATACTTATAACAGAATATATTGTTGGTGCATGTGATAGTCAAAACATAGAGAGAGAGAGAAGAAGAAGGAGAAGAAGGTAGGACGTATGAAGTAATTCAAGCCCATTTGGCCATAAAAGACATACATCCAGCACCTAGAAGAAGTGAAATGTGTGCACCCAACTGAAGTCTAACGTTGCTCTGCATCCTAGGATTCATGAAATCTGCTGCTAATAAATCCACAAGCGCCATGTAAATCAGTATCCCAGCTGAAGCAGAAGTCAGAATGCCTTCAACAATTAGAGCTTTGGGACTGTTCTCATTGTAACCACTTGATATGCCGATTCCAACGCCGACCCCTATCGGTGCCGTCACCGAGAAAAACACCACCATAATCGTCGTCGTCACGGACTTGAATTTCGCCTAATTATGCCACCCAAAATAAACATATACGGTAAAAATATATCAAATTTAGACAAAAATAGATTTGAATATATAACTATCTTCTACACATAATTTTGGTGTACCATCTTCAATTGATATTTTAAAAATAGTTTTAACGAAATTAAAACTAATTCCAATGTCATAAACCTTAAATTAATATTAATTGACTAAGAAATGTTATTAAAGAGAAACTATAACACAAAATTTGAAATTAAAGAGAAACATAGACGAAACATTATACTAGTAAATTGACACACCAAGTCAAACACTAAAAAAGTGAGATGAGTGATATCAAGTGTGTGTGTGTGTGGGTGTGGGTGGGTAAAAAAGTAAAACAAGATGGTCCGGAGAAATGGAAGGAAGTGAAAAAAGTTGGGGGTGGGGCCAGTCGGCCAGAGAATAATATTCTTGCTAGCACTGTAACAACATAATGGCAACATAATGGCAACATCCTTGTTAAGCAGCATAAGAAACGACGAGCACATTATGACAACATTATTTTTTATGATTCCCAAACTAGTAAGCAATATAAATTAAATTATTTAGCCACCTGAGAGATGCAGCCGCCGAGCCCCATCCCTTCGAAGAACTGGTGGAACGACAGCGCCGCCAGCAACGGCTTTATCGTCTCCAAGCTCTCCGACGCCCCCAATGACACTCCGATTATCACCGAGTGCACTACAATCCCCACCTCCAAAACCTACACCATCCAACAATTAATCACAACATATATATATATATAGATAGTTAGTTAGTTATACATATATAGTCATACATACTTGTGATATTATGCGCTGCCGGACAAGATCGGACACGCTCATGTCATGCGACGGAGTGGCGGCGGCGGCGGCTCCATGAGCGTGGCCGTGCGAGGCGTGAGTGTGGACATGGACATGGCCGGCGTGGTCGTCGGCAACGGCCTCCTCGTCGACGCTGACCAGCTTCGACTTGTCGAAGTGCGTCTTCTTGTAGAAGCTTGTCGCCACCGTGTCCACCATCAGCGTCCCGATCGCCGCCATCATCGCCACGAATCCGGCGAACGGAAACTTCCCCCACGGATTCTCCCCCAGGCAGGGCGACGTCAGCGTGCGGAATGCGTCGGGGAGGATGTGCACGAATCCGGTCGCCAGTATAACTCCTGCCGCGAACGCCTTGATCATGAAGAACACGTCGTTTTCCGGCCGCAGGACTTCGAATCTCCGCCCTAGAATCGGGATGCTGACGCCAATGGCGCCGGCGCCGAGAACCGAAGCTATCGCCACCAGCTTGAATTTGAGCGCCTCGACCCTGTCGCCCAGCCCGGCTCGGTCGTCATCTTCGCCGCCGCAGTCGCCGGAAACTGCCGGAAGCACTAGGGCAATAACTAGGGTTGATAGGATTATGAGTTTAAGGGAGCTCATGGGGGAAAACTGTGAGAGAAGAAGAAATGAATGTGAGTAATGTTTTGAAGCGAAGGCGTTTCTTTTGTACTAGTAGAGTTGTAAAAAAGGGGTGGTTCTGTGGTAATGTCGGGCTGTGCAGAATATATATTTGGGTGCCCAATTAAGTAGAGTATATATATGGATGGTCAATATATACCAATTTCTCATTTCAATTCTCTCTCTTTTTATTTTATTGGAATTTTGGGAAAAAACTGTTCCTAAGTATTTTCAAACAGGTCACGCATCTATATATAAATATAATATATACTGCCTGCAGGATACGATTGTTTAAAACAGAAGTATATATATATATGAGCCATCACTGTCTAGCTCTCATATAATAACTGCTGTTTAAGCAGTAAGCTGGTTGCTTAATTCAACCATCACTAATATCAATTCCACCTCTCTCAATCATTCTCCTCTGGATGAGTCGTGTTGCTTAATTATGAGATACTCTGCTTCGACAAAAGCCTGTTCGAATTCGTCTAACGAAATTCAATATTATAAAGAGTCAAATTTGAGATTGACGGTAGTCAAAACAAACTCATCCGTTACATATATAAGTTCAATGAACTTTATAATTAATTCTTTTTGTATTTTTTTACATTTTTCAACCGCACTCTCTTTCTTGTCCCACATTTGATTTGAGATTTGGAGAATATATATCTTAGTTGGTACGACCATTGACCCTTCCTAGAGCCTTCCTAGAGCACTCATAGTGGTAAAACCTCATAAGAGGTTATTCTACAACATCAGTTAAGAATTGCATTTCATAATTCATTCCCAATGGTCACAAGTTCTTGGTTATATTCTTCACTATTCATGGATCTCATAATCTCGATTACCTTTCAATTATTTAATTATATCTTATTATTTAACATTTTTAATTATATTTAATACATAGGGATAATATAATTATAGAAATATTTAATAAATTTATTCTATATAAAAAATTTAAAATAAAAGACAAAATCTAATAAAAATGAAAAATACTAAAAATCAATTAAATAAAAAAGAAAATAAAAATGTTATAAACGGCAATTTTAAAGTTGTTACATGAAATACACAACCATTTTAAAACAGCAAAAATAGAAATAAAATAAAAGTTGTCATAAACCTCGGCAAGAAAATGAATAAAAGAAAACAAAAATTAAGGACCATTTCCTTAACTAAGAAGATGTGTTCTTGTTCGGTTGTTCCCCCATTCGCCCAATGGTGGCAAAAAATATGGACTAGCTCCTTATTCTGTGATTATATATATATATAACGAGAGTAATATATTGTTGCTATTCGAATTGTAAATTTGCAGGTAAATGCGGTTTATGCGCAATAGACAATACCCACACATAAAAGATAAACAATATTAGAAAAATTTGGTGCGACGGGAGTTAAACCACACTAAAAAAATCTAGTATACAATTGATAGTTCCACTCACAAGGTGTTGGTGAAATTTTCGAAGCTCAAAGCTTGATTTCAAGAATACTCATTCCACCAATAGGCTATCTCCATTACATTCTTAATTTTTTATTATATACAAAAGTCGATTCCACCTAAAACTTCCGTCGTTCTCTAATAAGTTTTCAAATTGTCTAAACTCACATACAAAGGAGTGACAATTTTATTATATTTCACTTATTCAAGATCAAATGGAGGAAGCATAGTGCAACTAAATTATATTTTCTCCAAGTTTTTTTCCCTATTCAATTTCCAAGGAAAATGAGACGAATCAAACTCAGCGGAGTTAAATTAGTCAAAAAAGGTGAGAAAATGTAAAGGTGGTGATGATTTCAATTTAGTGTAGCTGTGGAAATTAGTTGGACGACATTAGGTGGATGAGGAAATGGAGACAAAATGTTGTCATCCAAATCCTAACAAAGGAATTCTCGACGTAGATTATGTCGATCTCAACTATGTAAGTTAGCCAGATTGCCTCACGATGTCGTTATTATGTCTCTTAGTTTTGATTGTGTATAAACAAAGTTTTAATTAATTACTGCTTTTAATTAACATCAACTTTTTGCATTAAACTCGATTGTGGATTTGCTTTGGTGCCCCACCGCACATTTAAAAGCTGGGAACCTGTTGTGCTGTCCGCTTACGTTGGTCTCTCTTGTCAGACGTCAATATACTTTAATTATTTATTGTGTTGTTTGGATATTCAAGCAAAAGTTATTTAATTTGTAAAAAGTTACCTTTCTACTTCTGATAACTATATGGAGTATGATAAATATCCTTTTTTATATTCTTTTGACCACGATTAGAGATCATTTATCCCACTTTGTCATGTACTACTTGTACTTCAATTTTTTGTTTTAAAATTTAATTTATTGTGTTATAATTTTATTTTATAATTGTTAATTATTGTTGATTATATTCAATTAGGTATGTAATTATTTTTAGCATTTAATTTTCATTTTTTTGTTTTGAACAATATGATTCATTATTTCATAATATTTTTGAAAGGATTTTTTCAAAATTAGGGTATATAATTTTTTTAAGCTTCAAATATTAGTAATAAATATTAATTAGGGTTCATTATATTATAATTTTTTATTTTTACGATAAATATTATTAAATTAATAAATTTAATAGTGGGATACAAATGAGATAAAAAATGTTGCCATGTTGGAATAAATGATCCAAAGCGTTTCGATCACTGGTCAAAAGTAATTGAGTTACACGTAGGTAGAAAGACTCGAATAAATTCTAATAAATCTCAACAAATCATCAATTTTGCAGCTCAATAATTAAAAAAAAAATCTATAAGCTCCTAATTTTTGATGAATCTAATTTAAAATAAAAGTTTAATTAAAAAACAAAAGTTTCTATAAGCTTCTAGTTTTTAATGAATCTAATTTAAAATAAAAGTATAATTAAAAAAATAAAGTTTCTATAAGCTCCTAATTTTCAATGAATCTAATTTAAAATTTATCAGCATTTAAAAGATTAACTTACAAACCTTTTTTTTTTTTTCATCACAATCAATTAAAGCTTCGGTCCAAACCCACATTTCCCAAATTTCATCGCGTAAACTAAGCCCACTTTATAAAAGAATGACGACGCTTCGTGATATGGGTAAGAAACAATTTGGCCGGTCCACAAAACATTTCTAATATAAATCTCGAACCCGACCCGACCCGACCCGACCTCTGCAACTGAACTAGCACTCTCTCTCTCTCTCTCTCTCTAGAACAACTGAACTGAGAGATAATTATCATCTGGAAATATAAAGCCTCTTTCACCGACAGAGTGTGTTGATACATTGCATTGAATCTCATATTCAACAATTCCCGGGTGATCGTTACGTATATTTCACTCTCAGACTGTGCCGAAACATTACTATAATATCTCAGATCCGGAGAATTTCGATTGCCCACTCCGCTTCGCGAGCTACTCGTCTCATTTCCGTGTGTATTTCATCTTCCGGCTGCAATATTTTTCGATAGGGAGACATGGATTCGTCAACTCTACTTTTCAATCAGCTCAAGGTTCCTGAATCATCATTCTCAATTCTTCTCGCATTTATGAGCATATTAACTGAATACTATTTTTTACCCTTATTTCGATGGAGTTTTCGACTAATGAACATCGTCGAATTACGACATGTAGGCCGCAGAGCCATTCTTCCTGATGGCAGGCCCCAATGTGATTGAATCGGAGGAGCACATTCTCTACATGGCCAAACACATTAAATCCATCGCTTCTAAGTACTCAGATTTCTTTGAATTTTCGTGTATTATTTGTTTGGTTCTGTTTGTTTTTATTTAACTAATTTACTGAATTCTATGGCTTTTTTTGCTCCTACTAGACTTGGTCTGCCGCTGGTTTTTAAGTCGAGCTTCGACAAAGCTAATCGAACATCGTCTAAGTCGTTTCGTGGCCCGGGTTTGGCTGAAGGCTTGAAGGTAATTCGTTGGTGGTGTTGTTTCTTTTTATTTCAGTTGGAAAAACTGTTACAACTATTCTGTGTAGCTATGCAATATCAACTCAGTTGATTGATTGATTTTGGGAAGCTTTCTGCACGAATTAGCTCTGCTTCTTTTTTCTTCCTGTTTCTGTTTGCCTTTTATTTTCCCTTTGTGGCGATACTTTTACTTCGGATCTTGTATTGAAAGTTTATTGATATGAGAGTTCAAACTTGGAGCATTGATAATTTGTCTGTCATTGCACCTTTTCCTTTGCAGATCCTTGAGAGGGTGAAAACAACTTACGACATTCCAATAGTTACAGATGTGCACGAGTCGATACAGGTTGGCTATGGAAATTGGATTCAATTTTATGGCTAGTCAGAATATCATTTTCAGGATAGTTGATTTCCTTATTTTTATTGATTGATGAATGGAATGCTATTTCATGTGATAATCTGCAAATTTTCTGCAAGAGAAGTGAGACAAGTTTGTCTCCTATCAAATGGTGAATTGATTTGTTCAAGTTTGGAGATGGAATTGTGCTACTTTCTATCAGAAGCTTAGGGAAGTTCTATCAATGGATTGGTACATGTAGGATAGAAGTTTCCCAGAAGCTAGTTATTCTTGAATTGTGAGCTGAGCGCCTAAAGCTGCTTTGCCACGTTCTTACCCAATTGCTTCATAAACCACTTCCCAGTTTTGCTTTCTCAAATTTGACATTCAGCCAGTATATATATGATATGGTCTATGCACCACTATTGGACGGGAGCGTTATTCCCTTGGAATTTATGGAATTTTGGAATCCTATAAATTGAAGGCTTTGAACATTTTTATTAACTTTTGTGTTTGACATATTTGAAGTTGTCATTAATATCTTATAGCTAACTTTTTGCTCTTTCATTCTTTCTGTTCAACCTGCTTCCTGGTAATGTCACCTTACAGATAACAATATGTAATTGTTTTTCACATAGCAAGAAATGCCTTGACTTTTAAAATATTTATCTTTTTTTTTTCAGTGTGAAGCTGTTGGCAGGGTTGCCGACATAATTCAGATTCCTGCCTTTTTGTGCCGACAGGTTAGATTGTATCAATTCCTACTATATTGGGGGGGGGGGGGAGGGGAGTTGCTTTCGAAACCATATGATTTGAGTTTTTTTGAGAATGTATCTATTGCTGTCATGACAGACAGATCTGCTTGTAGCAGCTGCCAAGACTGGGAAAATTATCAACATTAAGAAAGGCCAATTTTGTGCTCCTTCAGTAATGCTCGCCCCCCTTCTTTTTCATGTAACTTTTCCTGCTCCAATTTACCAAATTAACTCCAAGTTTCCGTACTTGTTTACATTGTGTAGGTCATGGAAAATTCTGCTGAAAAGATTAGATTGGCTGGAAATGAAAATGTTATGGTTTGTGAGAGAGGCACAATGTTTGGTTACAGTAAGTGCTCCTAGCTATCTTATCCGCCGTAGTTCATAAAACATAATATCTAGAAGAAAAAAATCGTAATTATACCCATGAAAGTTCCAAATCTGGCACTGTAGATTACAGAGGCTGCCAATGTTATTCTGAAGCTGGCCCGATCCCTTTGGTACTAGACAATAGTTGCATGTTAATGAAAGTAATAGATATTCTATTTATTTGACTCTATTTGCATGTAATGCAGATGACTTGATCGTTGATCCACGCAATTTCGAGTGGTTGAGGGAGGCCAATAGTCCTGTTGTAAGATTTTTGCTGTCGATGCTGGCATTTTCCATTAGGCACATTGAGACAACATAATCTTTCAAAATATGTTTCATGTTGTACATTTGCATCTTGTTGTATTGTATAGTTGATGCCTACATTTCTAAATTGTATAATTATCCTTCAGGTGGCCGATATAACACATTCTCTACAACAACCAGCTGGGAGAAAGGTATGTGTTTACTCTAGGATTCGTTCAATCAAATGGACGTACTCTACTGGATATGGATAAAATCATCTTATAGTTTCTTTAAAACTAGTTACTCCCTCTGTCCACGAAAAAGATGCATGTTTCTCCATTTTGGTTCCGTCCACGAAAAAGATGCACGTTTCACTTTTAGAAATATGGCCCACACAATTCAACTAACTTTAACCCTCCATTCAACCAATTATTTACTCATTTTGCCATTATTGGACCTACCACAAACAACAAGTGGGACCCTTCCACTCACAACACACTTAACCCATTATTTAAAAGCAATTTAAAACTATATAATAAGTGGGACCCTTGTTCCACTCACAACACACTCAACTCATTTATTAAAACCCATGCCCAACCCAAACGCATCTTTTTCGTGGACGGTGGGAATATTTTTTACTTCAAGTGTTGTCAGCTGTTCCAATTGTTATTGCAAAATTGGTAATCGTGAGAAGATTTAACAATTCCAGATTTCTGGGAAGATGAATAATAATGGTAGGTACATTGTAATTTGTAGATATATAAAAACAATAATAAAGTAAGACCTTTATAGTTTATACCACGTCCTTAACCAAGTATTCTCTTTTTCCTTTCTGTGGTTGTATCTTATCATGGAGAAGTAATATTTCCCTTGATCAGCTTGAAGGTGGTGGTGTTGCCAGTGGTGGCCTTCGTGAAATGATACCCTGCATTGCCAGGACAGCAGTTGCTGTTGGGGTTGATGGGATCTTTATGGAGGTGCTCACTGAATCTTGTCTAGTTAATATAAATAATTTTTTTTCTCGTTTCATTTAATTCTGCGTATGGAATGCGATACATGAAATTCTTCATGAACGACACAGAAATAGATGTGTTAATAAATTATAACTTGAATAATGGATTTGTTGAGCAGTATTTGTTGTATTTTTGCATTCTGAACTTTTCACTGAGTTTGCTTCTCATTGTTGGCTGCATAGGTGCATGATGACCCACTAAAGGCACCAGTTGATGGTCCAACACAGTGGGTAAGTTTCTAGGGGATGGAATATTTTAGATTGGAGCCCTATAGTTTTTTGGATTCTCTTTCAGTCGGAAGGCTCTCTCTTTCTACCCCCCTTTTTTCCCTGTGTTACAAACTCGACCTAGAAAATGTTGGTGGACTTCGAACTCACGACTTCTCACTCACAAGCTCACCCAGTCCACCAATTAGGCCACAACGGGGGGCAGAAGGATCTATTGTCGTTCATATACAAAGTGGTCTTCAATGAATTGCCGTTTTTATTTTTCTTATGCAGCCTCTACGTCATCTGGAGGAGCTTTTGGAAGAACTCATTGCAATTTCTGTAAGTAATTCTGGACATCCTGTGTCTAAATAGTAACAGAACAAAAAGATATGACTTTACAATCTCTAAAGCAAAAGAAGTGCAGCAAATTGTTTCCTGAAGATGATTGCGAATATTGATTGCATCATAAAAATCTGTCTGTTTTTCTGATGAAGTAGGAAGCTTGTTAGTTCCTCCTCTGATTAATGTGCTATTCTCTGTAGCGGGTTAGCAAGGGGAAGAAACAGTTTCAAATTGACCTCACTCCATTTCGTCCGTGAGAAGCTGAGCATCCACGTCCTTGTATAATCTAGAGCAGAGCACACAGATTTCACTGTGTGCCTCTACTTCCATGGTGAGGACAACGTCGGAGAAAACCTTTGGCTTTGTGAGATATTTGACCGTATTATTTATTTATTTGATAATTTGTATTAGTAGCCCTGCTTGTATTTGTAGTCAATTTAGCAATTCTATATTTTGTTCCTTGATGCTTGGTATGAATCGTATCGGTCTTGGATTCCTATAGTCGTTAATTAATAGATTACGAAGGTGTTTTGACGAATTCAACAAGAGACTATTGCCAATTGTTTCAGACATTGTAAAATTCGTCCAGGGGATGAAGATGTTTCAACGAGATTGTTGATACCATAATTGTACCATTAGATCTGGTTATGTGAAACGAAGCATTAATAGAGTCGAAAATCCTTTATAATTTTTGTTGCAGTTCGAGAATGCCATATCGAAGCTTTTGAGTACCGCGAGAAAAAGTTAGAGACAAATGAGAATTATTAATTTATAATGTTGATGAGACCATATTCTATATAAGGGTCTTCTAAAAGAATTATTATCTTATTAGTTTTTCGAAATTATTAATTTACATATTGAGCCAATTTGTGACCGGAGAAAATTTTTATTTTAGAGAAATTATTAATTTATCGATTATTAATTTAAGGAGGTTCTACTTTGTAAACTACACAACTAGTACTATAAAGCCATTATTTATTTATTTTTTATGATTATAATACCTACAATTTCTATTCGATCTGTGCATTGAATAAAATGGGTACACAAATATTCACTCCATCCGTAAGCTAGGCCATTTATTTCATTATTTGCTTTCCATGTCTAATCTCCATTAAACCAGGGGGTATTTTTGTAATATCGTATTCCCATTCAAACCGTGGGAATGGCGGTCCTCGAGCATTACGACATACATTCAAATATTCAATTCAAACGGTCGAAATTTATTTCGAACAAGTATTTCACTTTTCTCTTTGTTTGTCTTTAGATTTTCCTTTCTGAATCGCTCTACGAAGAACATGCTAAGTCCGCTTGAAATCTTCCCTCAATTATTCGATTAGTTATCTATGTTCAAAGCATACACATTAAATCTTCCGTTCCGATCCATATTTGTACCTGCCGTTCGAATTAAACTAACATGCAGTTTGGAAGAATCTTCAAGGATCCTAACTACATTGTGAAAACCCTACGCGGAAAGAGTCAGAAGTTCGGAATCTGAACAAAAATTTATCCACTCGCTGCAATTGCAGAGGAAGTTCGATTGAAGAAAGATATGGTGGCTGTTAAGGTGCAAACATTGACTACCCTAATTCTCTTTCGGCATATGTTTTTTAGGGCATTTTTGTACAGTATACTTTCTTTACGACTATGTTCTAGAGAGATTCGTAATTTAGTTTCTAAGTGGTGTGCGTATTTATTTCCTATTTTCATAAGTTCAATGATTTTTGACAGTCATCTCTTTTTGGTGTGCGCACTTTGCTATCTGTTTTCGTCTTTAGTGCAATTTTTCTAATTTTATTGATAGTCGAAGAGAAACCTAATTGTTCATCTTATTGCCAATTTAGGCGAGATTGAATACTGTCAGAGATAGAACGACAACAACAGATGACTTGAAAATGAGCAAGCCCGGTAATTTCTGTTATAAATAATTAATCTGCTATGCCCCTCTCAGAATTTCGTTTTAGTGCTGACTCCGAACAATATGATCCTCATTCTGAAGTAGGAGAAGTAAAGAATTTCAAGATTTATGTGGAAGTTGACAAAGTAAAGAATCCTAACACTCTCAACAATCGGACCAAGTAAGTGTTAATTGTTAAGTGAAGTATTTTCTTTTAATCCTGTTTTGATCAAGGGTGGGGTTTTTATTTTCTATATCTATATGTTGATACGCAGAAGACAGTCTGCTCCATGTAAAGGCGGAGGTTATCTGCTAAATGCCAATGATTCAAAGGTTAGCATATTTTTTTATTGTTTTTCTCAATTCTAAATATGGGTCTTCTACTTTTCTCCAAAGAATTAATTTGAGTCTATTCTTTTCTTGTGTCTGTTTATAGAGCGGTGTCAAAAATTTGGAGAAGGGCAAAAGTAAACCATATGAATCTAGTAAGTCCTACTAGTCTATATAGCTTGCCAGGAAAATCCTGTGTTTATATTCTCAAAACTCTGAGCATGTTGCAGTGAGTTCCAAAGTTGGAAGAAAAGTTTTGGCTGATATTGGCAATAGGAATTGCAGCTTTTTGAAAACTGAACAAGGAAAAAGCTCTAAACCTGGGTAAGTGATATTAAGATTTTCAGCACCTGGAGAAGACTTTTTACGTGTTAGTTATTTCTCTCGTTATGGTTTGAAGGTGTGTTTAGTGGAAACCTGACTTAATTGGCGATTGCCAGTTTAAATATTTGAACAATCTTTAAGTGCTCTGTCAAATGCCTAGATGTAGTTAGTTCTGTATTTTCACCTTCTATCTCAAACATAGAAGAAATAAAGTAAAACAGAGGTAGATGTCAATGATTGATTTCAAACACAGAAGAAATAAAGAAATGTTAGAATTGATCATTTAGTTTCTCATTTGAATGCATCATGTTGTTGCAGGAAAGGAAAAAGTGGGATGATGTTATATCCACAGAGGTAGATGTCAATGATTGATTTCAAATAATGTTTGTATTTAAGATTCTATATTTCTCATGTACCATCTCACTACAGGAATGGCAAAAGCGAGATGGTTTTGCCTCAGGAAAGGTTAGTGTCCAACTGTTCGTGAACCTGAAATGAATTATTATGTAACTCTTAATACTAGATTATACCTTTCCGCATATTTGCTTTAATTTGCTACATATTTTTTGTGAGAATGTTTCTCAAAACTGATATGATTCATTTACTTTCTATTGGTATGTGTGTCTCAGAGTTGCTGTTGATTTGGGCAACATGGAGGGTAGTTCGTCAGGCAAACTTTCAGTGGTATGCAAATGAATATCATTACGAATCTGTTCACAATAAATTAGATCACGAGTACAATTAAATTTTGGCTATGGTTAATAATTCTAAAATCATGAGCTTTTAGCACTGCAAAGTTCATTTGCAACCAAGTACGAAAGATTTAAATAGGAATTTCAAAATGTTCAATTAAGTACAGATAGCTTTCTCTAGGTATGACTATCAATACAATCAGAAATATTTGGTGCTTTTGGCCCGGGAGAAGGTAGAAGAAACAGAAAACAGACAACCACCTTAAAATGGTAAAATTTAAGAACATTGTATCTGTATTTCAGAGAATGGCTATAATCAGTAATGATTGTATTTGCTTCAAACTTATAATTTTAATTACTTCCACTTTCTATATCACTTTCTGCAAGTGAATTGACTGAAAATTCCTCTGCCGGTCAGCGCCAATATTCAAATTTTCTTTATTTTATTAATGTTGTAAGAAAAATTAAGGTCTGGTATTGCATGTGAAACAGGAAAGCGTAACTCTAGATCTGATCCAAGATCCAGATGACAATCAGACATCTAAGAAGTGTAAGTTTTTGTTTTTCTTGTCACTACATAAAGAAGTACTGATAAAGCTTTTCGTATCTCATTGTGTTCCCTTTAATGGATAATAGTTGTCAGAGAAAATGCTAAGACTACCTCTGGTGAGGGAAGGACGAAAGTTCAAACCCGTAACTCTATATCAACAACTGTTACTGGAAGGTGAACTAAAAAATTGTCATATTGTTTATAAACATGAACATTTTGTTGCTTCACTCTTTTTTTGCAAATCTTCCAATTATATTACTTCTCTTATGTGTGTTTTAAGGAGAACTTTTTCCTTTTGTTTTGGCTGCAGGAAATCTGTTAGACTTCCTCCCCTGACAAGGTTTAAGGATCTACTTTCTTGTATTGTTTTTTAGTTGTAATTGATTTCACTGGTGCTGATGTCCCTATTTTGTTCTTTATGATGGTTTAAAAGGAAATCTTTTCCGGTACTAAAGCAGGCAAGCAGAATGGAAACAAGTGGCACAGCAAAGGTTTTGATATTTTCACATCTAATTTTATATTAGTCTTGTGACTTTGTAAGCTGCAAGTTTGATGTAGTCACTTTTATATTTTACTACAGAAAAATTCTGGGAAGCCAAGTAACTTTAGGGGAAATTATGGCTTCCCTGGTGAGCTTTCTATCAGGCATAGTTCTATATATGTATTTCCTTGAGAGATACTCAAGAATTTAGTGCTAATCAATGCTTCTAATTTTTTGTGATCTCAGTGAACTCCAGCTCAAGAGAAAGTATTGCACCAAAGCCGAGCAATCCGATCCGCCGTCCTTGGGGGAATAGAGTTAGTGATGGCTTCGTAGCTATGTAAGTCATACAAGAAATGAGACTACTATAGACATTTTTGAGCTTCTGAATGTAGCTGTGTTACTATTCCTATCCATTTTATGGGATACCTATTGACTAGGAAAACACTCCGCCATTGTTTTCTTTTTGTCTTTGTGGTTTTACCTAAAATACCAGCTTCTTCCTCTTTGTGATTATATATCACGTAGTTATGTGTATATATACATGTGTGTGAAAGATATGAAAATTAGTAAAGAGGAGGATGTTTGTCAGCATATGACAAATGGTCCTTAATGTGGAAAATGTTCCATTTGGAGTGACAGGTAATTTCAGTGCTTTAATGCTTTAGTATGCCTCTCAAATATCATATGACAGATAATTGTGTAATTCAGTTTTTTTTATGGGGATAAGAGTCTCATCTTATCTCTATAAAGGTTTTGGAAGTTAGTTTTTCCATGTCTTGGCAGGTTATTTTGCTCCTGCATGCATGTTCTTGAACTGTAATGTGTCAGTATTCAGACTCTTGGTCGATTGATTTTTTTAGTGACATAATATTCATTTTTCCCTCTAGAAAACCTACACACATCCTTATTTTCCTACATCCTGAAAGGTGGGATGCTGTCTAAACCCTAAAGAATGTTGCATTAATTAAATTATATCTATATGCTATAAATTTTGAAGTAGATTTATCGATTAAAACGTTGTAAAACAGTGGAGTTCTGTAAGGAAGAGTCTATGGTTATTAACGTTCATTATGTTTTTAGTTGCATAGTTTCTTTTTTCTGTTTATAATATGGCACATTGTTGTCAGGGCATCGAGAGCTGAAGCCAAGGTGGATGCCGGAGTAAGATCTAGGAAATCTATCAAAGTAAGTGAACCATTATGTGGTTTTTCTTAATCAACTTCTCATGATGATACTGAAATAGTGAAATATACAGCAATATGTTTCTTTCTCTATTGTATAATTTACAAGCAAAGTCCACTTATTTCTATCCTGAATACAATGAGATGCAAATATGTAAAACTAATAGTTAGTTTCTAGTTTGGAATTTTAAGTAGATCCATCCAACATACTATTGCCTTACTGAGCAATCTTTCTGTCACCAAATTTTCAGCCCGCTACAGAAAGAACAATTACAGCTCTCAGCACTCGAAGAAATTCAAAACCAAACCACATAACCATTAAGAAGAAAGTGACTTCTAGACCAGCAGATTTATCCCAGAGAAAGGAGGTCAAGGTTTCTGTTTCCGAGAATATTCCTTCTGTTGTATCCCAAGATGAACCTGCTCTTGAGAAGGATATTTCTAGTGGTACTATTCAAAGGAGAAAATCTGATCGCAGGAATTCATTTATATCTTCGCTAATGTCCAGATCAAAGGTATAATATAGTATCTTTCGTAGTTCCCTCTAAAATTTGCTTTGCAACTTGATGGTTAATCATGGTCACTTTCACAGTTGCTTAAAGAATGTACTAAAGTTACATCCCAGGAGGAAACTCTGCCAGATATTTATGATGATCGCAACCCTCTTGAAGTGTGTGATTACGTTGATGATATATATCAATATTATTGGGTTATGGAGGTGAGCCATATTCATATTTTTTGTTATTTTATTAGAGCATTACTTACATTTGTTCTATGGAATTTTTTTCATTTTCCCCAGTTTTTTTTTCATTTTCCCCAGTTTGATAAAGCGTCATTCTTTGATTTATCTGAAACCTATTGCAGGGGCAAAATACTTTGCTGAAGAACTACTTGGAAACTCAAAAATATATTACGCCACAAATGCGTGGTATACTGATCAATTGGCTTATAGAGGTATCTTCATCATTGCCTTTGTTTTAGTGGCTTCTGCAGCTTTTGGTTCCCCTCTCACAACCATTTGGCTGCAGGTTCATCAAAAATTTGATTTGATGGAAGAAACACTTTTCCTCACTGTTACACTCTTTGATCGATACATTTCCCTTGAGAACATTAAGAAGAATGAAATGCAATTAGTAGGTCTTACTGCTCTCTTGTTGGCATCAAAATATGAAGACTTTTGGCATCCCCGGGTAAGAATGCATGCAAATGTTGCAGTGTCTGTAGCATCATGATCTATTAAGGCCTATGTACGCTTTGCAATTTCGGACAGTAAAGCTCTCACTGAATAGAAAACTTATCACTCAATTTCTTGGCACTAATCACAGGTCACTGACTTGATAAGCATCTCAGCAGAGTCATACACTAGGGATCAAATGCTGAAAATGGTGAGTGCAGGCTCTCTCTTTAGTCTTCTTTATTAAGAAGCTGTGGGTGCTTGGCTCAATATTTGCTGTTTATTTTCTGAATTTCAGGAAAAGACAATCTTACAGAAATTGAAGTTCCGTCTTAACCAGCCAACTCCCTATGTTTTCATGCTCAGATTTCTCAAGGCTGCTCAATCTGACACAAAGGTATCCAGTAAAATTTGTGAAATAATGCTTCTTCAGGAACTGAAAATTAGGCATGAGAGATCAAGTTTTGTACTTTTGGACAAGTTAATCTCGTTTCTGCTGGCCATGCACATAGTAAAAATCATAACTTTTTCTTTTTGTTGTCCAGTTTGAACGATTTGCTTTTTACCTCATTGAGCTATGCTTAGTTGAATATGAAGCCTTGAACTACAAGCCCTCAATGCTATGTGCATCTGCTATCTATGTTGCACGATGCACAATGCACTTGACTCCCCGATGGACTCCACTTCTAGCAAAGCATACACGTTATGAAGAATCCCAAATCAGGTTCGTTCTGTTGGATATTGCTTAAGACTGGGAATTTTTCTTCCTACATTTCAGTAAGACTTAGAGTTCTGCAGGGATTGCTCCGAGATGATATTGAAGTTTCACAAAGCATCTGAAACATCTGTGTTGAGGGTGACTTATGAGAAATATGCAAAGGTCGACTGCTCCAGGGTTGCAACTATAAAGCCTAGGGACCGGCTTCCTTCATGATGTTGCTCTCTCCCTCATCAACAAAAATGTTGAAGAATCAGGAAGATGTATGTCTCTATCTACATACAAATTTTTTATTTTATTTGTATCCTTCTTAACCTTTCCTCTAAGTAACTGCTAAGAATAAGGATTCACTACTTTTATTAATCAACTACCCTAAAGTTTCCTTCTCGATTTACACTTGATCATCATATGGCTTACATTTTATTAATTTCCCCAAATAATAAAAAACAAGAACACATTTTAAGTTTTTCAGAAAACTAGTTGTTTCATATGCCATCTGACTCGTTTTATTTTGCTTTTTGCAGGAAGTTGTATGTGAAGAGTGTATACATAGTTTGTTTATCAGTTGCTAACATGCAAATTACCAAAACTATGTCCTATTCCTTTTTCACCACTGTACTGCTGCCTCTCTTAGGTTTTATTATGTTGATGAAAATTTTAATTCCATTAACATACAGGCATGTAATAGTGATGATATTTTGTAGTATACACATATATATTGATGATCCTCTATACATTTGGAAATATTCAGTGACATAAATGTCCATATTCTACAGCAAGAAACACATCAAAATCCCAAAACTCAACAAAACAAAGACGGGGATAATTATGTTGATGGTAATGGCTCAAACACCTTGAGAATTGGCAGAAAATTATATGAATATGATCTGATGCTACGACAGTATAAGTACACATATGGTATGGGCCTCTATCTATCCATCTACGTATACATCAGTAAATTTGATCTATTCATAACAACTGAATGTATAATTATATATAGTATATGATGATTGGTTGCTTAGTACTATATCATCTCCATTTCCTTCTCCTTCCGACATAAAAACAAAACAGAGCAGACTATGAACAAGCCAAACAATCTTGAGGAATCATCAACTCTTGTCGATCCAATGTGTCCCTCACAGCCCTATAGAACTCCAACCACGAACACGAGCATGAATACGAACAAACATCGAACATGAATGTGGGATTGGGGGTAGCAGGGCAAGAAGCCGCAACAAGGTCCAAAACAGAGGCTGCAGGTTTCAATGTCTGCGGCAGATTGAAGGCCAGATTATCAACCTTGTGCTCGTAAATCTTGCCATTTCTATCGAGCTTATAGCGCGAGGTGCCCTGAAACTCGCCTTTAGCCTCCCACGGAACGCGAGGGATTCCCCTCAAATTCCATCTGATCAGAATCATATTCTCAGACGGCTGCCAAATTCTCACCACCTCCAATGAAATCTCCCTAAACAGAATCCTGCCGTGAAATCTCAACGCCCAAAATAGCAATTTATATTTCTCAATCCCGCTGAACGTGTTTAGAGGATCCGTAAACGTTACGTCATCCCTGCCAATTTGTGCCAATTATAATTATAATCAAACTCAAACTCAAGCTGAGGAAATTCAAAATTATGGAGTCGAGGTTACCACCTACCTGTAAATATCGTAATTGAGGTCTTTGGTGAAGATCAAAGGGAGGTCTTCGCGGAGGGTGCGAACGGCTAACCCTAAATTGAGATAGAATTCGTTCTTTTGGTCCTGCTGCTGCTGCTTATCCTGCGCGCCATGAGTCCGGTTAACCTGCTGCGGCAAGCCGCGCGGCGGAGGAGGCTCGAGCTTCGTCTGAGGTGACGGCGTGTGGGTGGAAAGTGATGAGAACGGAACGACAATGGCGGAGGGTTTGTCTTTGGGCTGGGGCTGGAGCTGGAGCTGGAGAAGAGTTGGCGAAAGATTTGGCAGAATATAGGCCATTTATTTTCTCTTGTTGATTTTCAGCTTTTCCCTGCTGCTACTTTTTGTTGATATAATGATTTTTGAATTTGTTTTGTGGAAGAGGAAGCGTGGGGGAGGGCCGTTTTCTTAGAATTTTGAGTGGTTTTGAACATGGCCAAGATTTCGGTTCCTACAAAGTACCTACTCAATTATTGTAATTTTAAGATTTATTTTTGCTATTTTCAGCATATACGTATTTAGTAATACTAGATGGATAGTACATGCATTAACACGTAGAAGTTATGAATTTACATAATATATGTGTATATAATAAGGATCAAATAAAAGGAAAATTTAAAGTAAGAAATATGAATAAATGTGGGTCGTTGATCTTTGTATGACCTATATCATATTATATTATATATTAAATATATCTTAAAAATTAATACTTCAAGTGTTTATATTGTTGGGTGTTGCTATTCGGCCACACTGTGGCTAGCCACACAATTTTTTTTATTATTAAACCTACTGCTTCAATTAATAATGATTTACTAAAAAGACTTGAAATTATTATGACTATAGTACCCCAATGTTATTTTGGCTCCAAAAATTTAGTGAGATTATGTTATATTCCCTCCGTCCCCCCATAAGTGTCTACATTTCCTTATTGGGTTGTCCCATCATAAGTGTCTACTTTCCTAATATGGAAACACCCTCTCTCACACAAAAGATGTGGGCTCCACCACTTTGTATCTTTTTACCCTTTAAACACTTCTCTCCTAAATACCCGTGCCCAAAAGAAAGTAGACACTTATCATGGGACGGAGGGAGTAATTAAGATTTCTTTCCTCATTTTCCTTACTCTTCTAATATTTTATTTATGAAAATTTCAAGATCTACATCAAAAATACCCTAGCCAATAAACAAAAGAAAAAAAAAATCAATAAAACAATTATTCCCTCTTTGCCTCTAAATCATTCAAAACCAAGCTAATATTTTTGTTTTGATAAATATCTTACAATTAATATTTTATTCAATGTTGTTCGTCTTAAGAAGAGATAATTATATTCCTTTAAAACATAGATATGTTTTATTCATCACCGTATAAATTATAGTCATATAAATGATTTGTTTTAAGAAGAACTTTGATTCTTATAACTTTGCAACTTTGATTCGAACATGATCAATTAATACTCCCTCCGTCCCAATCATATAGGCTTGTTTTCCTTTTTCGGATGTCCCATATATATAGGCCAGTTTCTATAAAAAGTAATGTTTTTTAACTCATTTACTAATTTATCCTTATTCAATTCTTGGATTGACTCATAATCAAACAATAAATAAGGTCATAGAAGGAAGTTTGCTTGTATAATTTGTATTTCCAATAATTTCTTAATCCTAGTGCAAAACTCCAATCAGCCTATATGATTGGGACGGATGGAGTATTTGTTTGTAGATGAAATAATAAACAAGTTTTTATTATTTGAGGATTTGTATATTATTTAAAGAATTTGATGTTTACTTTATTGGAAAATAAATATGAAATTATTGTGGAGACGGAATATTTACAAATTCAAATTTGAAAGTAATAAAGTATATTCTCTTTAGAAAAAATGGGAAAGGATAATTATATATGTAAAAATAATCCAGAATGAATTTAGAACTATTAATTAATTATATTTTTATTGTTCATAATTACGAGAATGCCACTTTGTGGCTGGCCACAATGTGACCGAATGAATAATTTTGTTGTTATATGTAATACATATTTAATGTCAAATTCTATATTTTTCTTAAGTTTAGATATTACATGTAATGCTTAATTATTGTTTGATACATAGAAACCAGTCTGAACAAAAACTTTAGTAGGTTGACGTTATGATTGATTAATGTTTTGTTTTCTTGATCTTGATGGATGAAGATTAGTTTTTTAATTTTGTAGTATTGTATAATATATATTTTTTAAATTATATCATTATTATTTTGCACAATTGTCAGTAGTAATATGAATATAAGTTATCAAAATAGAAGGTAGATTGTAATTGTTAACTTACTAAGCGGCATAATATTTCTCATTTTTTTCCTTGTAAAACTCTGGTTGTAGAGTTTGCTTAGAATTATACTAAAATTTTGCTTTTATCTTAACTTATTTTTTTCTATTCTAAGACACTTTAGACAAATTAAACATAAATAAGTAATAAGTGAACGAATTTTATTATGTGTATTTTATGTTGCATTTCATTCTTACTATAGTATCCTTTTTATTATCAACACACTTTGAATTAATTAGAGGATAACTTTCTCAAAAATATTAAAATCTATTATTAATTACGTATAAATAAAAATTAAATAAAATATATTATTGTAAATAATATGGATATCTTAATTTCTCTTAATGTATTAACTATTATTTTTATTTTTATTACAAAATTTTTAATAAATATAAGTACTCAAAAAGATACTCCATTATTAATCAAATCATTCAACAAATGCTCATTTAGTTTAACTCAAACTTTAATTTGATACTCCCTCCGTCCCAGATTATTGTGATCGTATTGCCTTATTTATGCGTCCCTCAAAATTATGATCTTTTCTTTTTTGTACATGACCACACTCACTTCCTTATATTTTAAACCTCACAACAAATCAAAAGTGGTAGGTCCTTTCTCCACTCAACAAACATCTATCAAACATTTCTTAAAATCCGTGCCACACAAATTGCATCACAATTTTCATGGACGTATGAAGTACTATTTAACTCATTATTTCGTTAATGACCTCTCGAATTAATTGAAATATGTGAAAGTAATTATTTCTAAATTATAATTTATCTGTACTTATATAAAAAGAGCCTTGTTTTATAAAATTTGAATTGCCTATTATAGTAACTATTATATCCTTACTATATAATTTAATTTAAAGGTAATAGTGTAACATAATATATTATATTATAAAAAATATAATAATTCATTAGCAATTAAATTACCTTATATATAGATTTTATATATGGTAAATATTAATCAATATCAATATATATAGACACTATGCGTTTCATTAATTTATTATTTATAAAGGATTGTTTTTTTTATAAAGCAACACTTATATATAATTTATTGTTTAAACGATGGCATTGACCTTTTCTCTTTACTCTTTGTAATTGAAAATAGAAAATTATTCAACATAATAATTTGTTTTTGTCGCTAATCTATTATCACTATGTAATTTATCTATGTAATTTTTATACTTTTAAATTCTTATTCGTTAATAATATTTTCAACTATCTTAAAAAATATTAACTTAAAATCTTTTAATGAATTAATTTATTTTATGGGAGTATATTACTATTATACTGATTAGTATAATTTTTTTAATCAAATCGAATTAAAACGAGTACCATCAACTTCAAACTTAATTCAATTATTAGCAATTCTATTCAAGTTTAACCCACATAAACGAGCTTTCTAAATATGTATTTCGATTTAATATTTATTTTTTAAAACAAATTATATTGTTCTAAATATATTCTACTTCCTTTCGTCCACCAAAGATTTGCTATGTTTTGATTGGTATGAATTTTAATAAGTTTGAGTTGAATGTATTATGAGTAGAATAAGAGTCTCACTTTTAATGCATTAGATTGAGTAAATGTGTTATTAGTGGAATAAGGGTCTCACTTTTAATGATTTTAAATTAATATGGTGGTTCAACAATGACAATTTTGTAAATAATGAGGTATAAGAGGTTAATAGGTAAGTGAATTGTGTCATTGTGTGTGGTCTATTACTATAAATGGACGTGACAATTCTTTTGTGGACGGAGGACCGAAAAGAAAATTTTGGCAATTCTTTCGTGGACGGAGGAAATAATATATATCTTAAAATTCCACAACAAATAAGGTTAACAAATAAATTAATGAAACGCATAGTGTCTATATATATTGATATTGATTAATATTTACCATATATAAAATCTATATACAAGGTAAATTTAATTACTAATGAATTATTATATTTTTTATAGTATAATATATTATGTTACACTATTACCCTTAAATTAAATTATATAGTAAGGATATAATAGGCTGATGTGTATGTTTTTGGTTGTTCAGAAGTTGGGTTTTCTATCGTTTTATGCGAGTATAATGCACGTTTAAGTGTGTTTTGTGCAGGATTTAGGAGAATTTGTGAGTGTAAGGATTTGGGCGAGAGAAATCGGAAAAGCATGATATTTTGCATGATTTTGCCGTGGATTAAAGATGCAAGTAGAAGATGGACTGTAAATAATTTTGGGATATTAATTTATAGTATTTTATTATTATTGGACTAATTAAAAGTGTTTTAATTAAGCCGATATATTTCTCTAGTGGGTCTGGTTTGTGGTAATTAAAGGGATTATTTTCCCTTATCTATGAGGAAGCAGCGATAGAGAGGTCAGGAGGGAGAGATTAGTTTTGATATACAATTACTTTTTTCAATTCTAATTCTTCCGCGTAAGCAGAACACGGAGGGAGCGGAGCAGAAGACTTAGAAAGTTGAAGACTTGGGAGTTTTAATATAATTTTCATATCTTCGTTCTAGAGTTCGACTTGCATCGTATTGGAGATTCAATTTCTGGCGACTGTTCTTATTTTCTTTAATTTAATAGATTATTTTTATGCTTTCTTTTTATTATATGATTATGTTTAGTTTTATTATTATGCGTAGCTAATTCTTTAATTCAGAGAGAATATTGAAATACTAGTCTAATAATATGTGAGATCTAATTGTTCATTTAATTAATTTTTTAGGGTTTCGATTTATTCCTTGAATTTAAAGTTAATTCTGATTTTATTTAAGCCTGATCAAGATTAAATTGGATTATAGTCAATTAGTTTCCCTAATCCGTAATTGTTGGAATAGGGCTAATTAGTGATAAAGTTACCATGTTCGTAGTAGGAATAAATTGGTAGACGGGTTATTACTTGCGTTCTTGGGTAATTCGTCTAAATTGGATTCCTTCAAATCTAAAAGCTATTAGAGCATTAAATCTAGGTTTGGCTTCTCCAGCTAGGTTGTATTTTAATAAGGGAAATAATTAGGTCTGGTGTCTACAGCTAACTATCGATAAAGTACGTAGGAATTGGGGTATGTCCGCTGCATTCACGGTACCCTATAACTGGTTGGTTCTTGGGAATTAATTTATCTTTGCATCGATGATCAGAGCCCTAGACTAGTGTGGATTTATTCGAAGCTGAATACTTTTCTTCTGATTAATATTTGTTTTTGCTATTTAGGTAATTTATTGTTTTCTTAGTTTTTAATTAAATTCTCTCAATTTAAGGCGTGGTGGCTACACCAAAAACCGGTCTTTAGGAAAATAAGTGAATTCCTGTTCTCTGTGGTTCGACCCTGCTTGTTGCTATACTAATTTGATTCTGAGTAGGTTGCAGGAATTATTTAGTGGTATACGACGTCCACCAAATTGGCGCCATTGCCGGGGAACGGTGTTTATTAATTTATTTTTCCTATTGATCTTTTGTTACTTTTTATGAGCAGGGCCTCTAAACCGGATCTTCTATATCATCCTGAAATTGAGAAGTTCACGAAACGGTTGAGAAAAGAGACCAAGCTGAAGAAGCAGCAGAATCTATTGGAACCGCAAAGTGTTCCGTTCGCCCAGACGGAACATATTTACGAGTCTGACAGTAGTATTCCAGAACCTGAAGGTGTTCCGTTTACCCAAACGGAAGACATTTTTGAAGCAGAAACAGATACCGATGAAGAAGTTGAGTCCACTTACGTCGCGATTACTGAAGGCGACATGGAAGTAGAAGATCCGAGATTGAGTGAACTTTCGAGCCATCTGGAAGATGATCCTCCAACACCGATACAGATACCAGATTTGGAGGCATCGATCGAGATCAAGTTGGGATTGCTGAACGTTTTACCTAAGTTTTACAGTAAAAAATGAGAGGATCCATATAACTTTCTGAGTGAGTTCGTCAAGATATGCAAGGTGCAGAAACGACCAGCTAGAGTTACTAAGGAACAATTCAAGTTAGCCGCGTTTTTTTTTTCACTCAGACGGCAGAGGCGAACGCCTGGTTCACAAGCCTCCCTCCAAACTCCATATCTACATGGGCTGAAATGAAAAAGTTGTTCCTGGAGCATTTCTTTCCCCTGACTAAGACTAATGCGTTGAAGAAGAAGATTAGTGGAGTAAAACAAGACTATGATGAATCATTGAGTACTTACTGGTCCAGATTCAAGAGATTGGTTGATAGTTGCCCATATCATAAATACACTGATGGAGACTTGTTGCAGTATTTCTATCAAGGAATGATCGTTGACACGAAAAACCCAGTTAACTCATCAAGTGGAGGCGGATTTTCGCATTGCAGAGTGAGTGAAGCTAAGAAGTTGATTCAACACTTGGTAGAAGTAACAAGGGAGTACGAGGAGCCTCGTTTGCTTAAGAGAGCTGCACAAACTAGTTCATCAACTTTGAAGAGAAGCTCGAAGAAAGAATGGGACGGATAGAAAAGATGCTGAATACTGTGGTTGAGAAGGTTGTAATTGCGGGATCTGTGGAGAAACAATGTGGTGCATGTGGTAATTTTGGCCACTCAAGCTTGCAATACGACGAGAACGAAGAAGATCTCCATGCTCAAGTAAACTCATCGCATAACTTTTATGGCAGCAAAGATCCACTACCAAAGAGAGATCTCTCTTCGAACACTTATAATCCTGGGTGGAGGGATCATCCTAATCTCCGTTGGCGAGATCAAGTGCAGAAACAGCCTCAACAGACACATCAGCAACAAAACTACCGACCAGCTCATCAAAGAGGATTTCAACAAACATCACCTACTCCACCTCCACAAGAAAAACAAGGGAAGTCTCTTGAAGAAATGATGGCTGATTTGATTGGTTCACAGTAATTTTTGCAAAACAATATGCAACAACTCCAACAAACTCAAGTTGAGCAAAAAGTGTGTATGGACGGATTAGCTCGTCAAATTTCTCAACTTTCGACTTCCATGAATGAGCTTAAGGGGAATCAAGGCAGCTTACCGTCACTACAAGAAACGCGCTCATAGATAACGGATATTATCCGTTATCTATGCACCAAAAAGAGCGATATATATAGTGGTGTTATGTATAGTATTTTCATACATAACGGATAAATACCGTTATCTATGTAGTTATACATAACGGTTAAAACACAATGCGTAACGCTTATATCTCCGTTATGTATACATTTTTTTTATAACGGTTATTTGCCGTTATAAATATATTTCAACCGTGTAGTATTGTAACTATATATAACGATGTTTTGTATTTTAGATAACGAGCTTTTTGCCGTTATCTATGTTATCATACATAACAGTTATATACCGTTATGTATTCCACTGCAGATTTCAATATATTTTTTATTTTTTTTAATTTGCCATTTTTTATTTTCAAAAAAGAATAAATTATTATATAATAAAATGATACAAATATCACCATTCAAAACATATATTATATATTATCCAAGCATTGTACATACATTGTCATAATGCCACATGTCTTAAAAAAAAAAAGAGTGAAATGTATATTACATAAGCCATAAGCCACCATTTGCACTAATGTTCATGGTCAATCAACTCTTCAAGGCTGAGATTCGATGGCTTGAACTGCAACTTGCCATCAACTGGATAAAAAATAAAAAAATAGAACAAATCAACACATATCAATGGCCAAAAATACATATCAAGACAAAGTACAAGAATGGGACAATTTGTAAATCCATCTCCTATTCAAAAGAACTGGACTCTTAATCTAAGTACAATCTACAGAAGTTTTGCATTTAAATTTTTAGGTGTGTACCTTATTGTATGAACCTTTCATTTTATGTGATAAACTCAATATAGCGCGAGATCAAGATTTCCCCCAATACTAGCTCATTTTTATAGTTATGAATAAACCCCATGAAAATATTGCTATAAAATCTCGTGTAGAATAAGAAGCACCAAACTTACTTAGCAGACTTGGGATGAATATTAGATATAGAGATCTTGTCAATGTCGTTCACAATCGCACTGCAGAAAAAATAATGTGCCACCAGATGCATTCACTGGGATCAGAACTAGTATTGCAGCAATGGCTATTGGTCCAAATATTTTCAACCTGGAAATGGTAAATAACCAACAGAGTTACTTACAAAAAAAAAATTCAAATTCAAGATAAAATAACATTAGAGATCAAACATAAGTAACTGTCAGGACTCCAAATGAGGAGATTCGTTCTAGACAGAGGCTAATAAAGAATGCTAATTAAATGGAGGAATCAAACATCATTAATTATGCCGAGAATCTTGTCGGGATCATAAACCGGGATAAATCTTAACGACTATTGTTCAGAATATAGGAAGAGAAAGACCAAATGAGGTACACAGCTACAAACATACGAAGAAGCAACAGAACAAACAAACGACGAATACCTTTAATTATTCTATAGACCAAATAAGGTAGTATAAGAATGATGAGATAAATGTATTTAAATGACAGATAAAAACATGGTTCAAAACTTCATATCAAGCAAATTCCTATTGTTATCTATCATCAAATATAAAAAAAGATGAAGGATCGATCATATCTAGAAAATTTCTAATGTTATCTTTATGCAAATGCATTTTGTATTGTTTGTTCTATTGATAAGTCGATATCCATAACTGGCTACAAGCATATGCACCTTAAGTGAGCTATTTTCTACCCTTTCGCTATGAGTTGTCACAAGTAGAGTGTGTAAGCATTTCTTGCATAATTTGTTACAGATGGAAATATACCTTATTATGTTTCTTTAACTATCTTGTATTCCCTTAATACCAAAGTTATCCTATGTTAAATTATAGATGTTTGAGCCTAACTTATCCACATTCATCACACAATTTCCAGTTAGCTGAGAACAAAGAAACGTACCGGGCAAAAATCATCAATGAAAAAAGAGGGTATTTAATCTACCTAGAACCTGCTCAGCTGTAAGTCTTCTAGAAGTGTCAGTGCAAAGCATCCATTTGATCAGTTCCTTTGCCGAGTCTGATATAGAATACCAGGGCTTTGACGGGAATTGCAAGTCTGCAGCCCTAACAGCATCAAATATCCGCGACTTAGTTTTCCCCCAAAACGGCGGTATCCCACTCAAAAGAATGTAAAGGATCACACCAGCACTCCAAACATCAGCAGCCTGATTGTAGCTTCCTGCAAGAACCTCGGGAGCTATATAGAATGGACTTTCAACTGTGCCGTGTAAGCTCTGCCCTGTTTGCGAGAAAATACATATATATACATATGGAAAGTCAGGCAACAGTGTTTCCATATAAGTATCAACAATGGACGTTAGAATAAGATAGCATTGTACCAGGCTGGATATAGGTTGCAAGACCGAAATCGGCTAACTTTATTGGGGAAGAAGACGCCTTTGTGGACAAGAGTATATTTTCAGGCTTCAAATCTCGATGAACTACGCCATTGTCATGGCAGTACATCACCACTTCCATCAAGTTCCTGAAAAACAACCTCGCCTCAGGCTCGGAGAACCTCCCATGCTTTTCCAATAGGTGGAAAAGCTCCCCTCCTGCACAAAGCTCCATCACTAGGTGCACATGATTTTTCTCCTCATATACAGCTTTGAGGTCCACCACATTAGGGTGGCCCGACAGCCTAGACATAATCTCAATCTCGAGCTTGATGTTGCGTAAATCTTCCCGAGTGACTAATCTATCCTTAGCAATTGATTTACAAGCAAGAATCTCACCACTGAACTTTTCAATACATTCCCTTATTACACCAAACTGTCCCCAGCCCAACTGTTCTCCAAGAACATATTTGTCAGTCAGATTTCCACTCTCGTTTACGTCTAAAATACTTCCTCTCAAATTAGTTCCTCCATAACAACTGCACAATCTAAATGGTGATTCAATATTGTTGTTGCCCTTTGCAACAGCCATACGAAGCCTCAAACCCGAACTAATCAGAACGCACCCGTCAAGATCACAGATTTATGATTCCATAACCTTGACCATTTACCTAACTTGCAGAAGCTTTCCCACCACAAGAGGCCGTGCATAATTTTCAAGTCAACATATTTGATTTATGCTCACATATACAAAGAAAATAATGGCCGTGTGGAAAAACCAAACTACTTGTCTGGAAAAGTATTTATCAGATCAACCCTACAAAAATCCTACAAGTAAACTCAATTGCATCAAAATCTTGAATTCCTCCCATAACTGGATCAGAAAGAAAATACAATTTTTATTTTTTTAACATAGTTTGAGCTGCATAGTAGAAAAGGTAAATTTGAAACATGAAATTCACAAAGTACGAAAAGGACAAATAATTCAAACTGAGCTGTTAGGACACCTATACAAAAACCTAAATTCCAAGCACAAAGTTCAAATTTACAAAATTAAAACAAATGCAAGAAACCCTTAAGCACGAAAAGTCTCAAGTCTCCAAGCTGAAAACTTGCATAAAATTGATGGTAGAAACTAGCATACTTAAAACTATCACAATCCAGGCAAAACCCACCAAAATTCAAACTCGATAAACAAAACACAGATCAGTGATTTGCCCAAACATGCCCAAAAATCAAAACTTTTATCATTATTATGCAAGAAACATTGAAGGAACTAGTACAAACCTTGGCATAAAAGGAAGAGAGTAAGATATCGGCAAGAAAGAAATATAAAGAATGCAGGAGCTGCGATTTAATTCTTCTCTCTCTAGAAAGAGACTTAGGGTTACCAATTTGAGCCCTAATCGATGGTGGAGGCGGGTCGGTAGGAGCGGTTGGAGTCAGACGGAGCGGCGGTCAACGGCCAACGTGCTGGCGAGCGGAAAGATTAGGGCGGAGGACTGTGGAGATTGGGACGGGGGATGTGAGATGTGCGAGTACGATGGGAAGCGGAAGGCAGGATCGCATAGGCGCGGTGAGGTCGGGAGGCGAGCGACGGACGGTCGGGGCGGCGGCTGCGAGTGGTGAGTGATGCGGTGGTGAGAGGATGAGGAAATGAGAGAGAGCGAGAGACAGAGAGAGAGATAGTCTGCTGGTTGTGTAGAATTAGGGAATTAGGGGAAGATTTTTTTATTTATTTTTATTAAAAAAATAATTTTTCATATATAACGAAAATCTTAACGATCGGAAAAATCGTTATGTATGTCACTAATACATAACACTCAAACATAACGGAATAACCATTACCGTTATAATTGTAAATAGATAACACTACATACGTAACGGATATTTAAAAACGTGTTATCTTTTCAAAAAATGCGCTCATACGTAACGGTTTTTAGAAAACTCCGTTATCTATGCAGTGTTATGTATGAGAACTTTTCTTGTAGTGCGTCACAAGTTCAGGTTAATCCAAGGGAGGATGTGAACAAAATCACTCTAAGGAGTGGTAAGGAGTTGAGTGAACCCACAATCAATAAGTCACGAAAATGCTCGAGCAATGAATCTGGAGAAGGATCCAGTCTGGCCAAACGGGACGAATCTGACGGAATAGCAGTTTCTGCTGATAAGGCTGAAAATACTTCATGTTTGCCGAAATCGGACACTAATCCGACAGTTGTGCTGAATAAGAAGGAAAAGGAAAAGGAGATTGCATCGGAAGAGCCGACTAAGGTACATAAACCCTTGAGTTTATATGATCCCAATATTGTGATACCTGCTCTTTTTTCCAGAAGATTAGCGAAGAAGAAGTCGGAGGAAGATCCTATGGACTACATGTCAATATTTGGAAAGTTAGAGATTAACCTTCCATTCCTTCAAGCGATCAAGCTTCCTCCGTTAAGCAAATTTGTGAAGGACTTCATTGCTGGTAAGGCTAAGGATTTTGGAAAGATTGTGATGGGTCAAACCTCTATTTGTTTTGTCCGTTCTAGTGACAGCGTGTCGGCCATCATACAGAAAAAGTTGCCACCCAAATGCAAGGATCCAGGTATGTTTTCATTACCTTGTTATATTGGAGATACGAAAATTGAGCATGCTATGTGTGATCTAGGAGCTTCTATTAATGTCATGCCTTAAGCTGTTTATAATAGCTTATCTGGTGTTGAGTTAATAGATACTAGGGTCGTGATTCAGTTAGCCGATAGATCACGTGTTCATCCCGAGAGCTTGTTGGAAAATGTTCTTGTGAAGGTGCATAATTTTGTTTAACCTGCTGATTTTTATGTGTTGAGAATGAGTGACATGCAATCTAAGGATTCGTCAGGTGTTCTTTTAGGTCGTCCTTTCTTAAGGACGGCTAAGTCCATCATTGATGTTTGCAATGGCACTATATGTTTGGATTATCATGGAGAAAAGTTTACTTTTAATATTGATGATGCCATAAAAAATTTCCTTGATACTGAATATGCTTATGCTATTGATGTAGTTGACCCTCTTGTCCAAGAATATCTTGAGACTGAATTCATGCAGGATAAGTTGGAGCTCACCTTGATGCAAAGTTGGACTGATTTTGATGCCCAGGAGATGAGTGATGAAGAGATCAAAGAGGCTATCATGTCTCTTTACGCTCAATCGGAAGTTGCAAGTTCTGGAAATACATTCAGTGCCCAAATAAGACCCCTCGGACAGACCACTACCATCCGATGAGAAGCCACCGGTATTGGAACTTAAGCCCTTACCCGCGAATTTGAGGTACGTGTTTCTTAGGGAAAATGATACTCTACCAGTTATTATTAGCAGGGAGTTGACCATAAGCCAAGAGGAGCAATTAATCATTGTGATGAAGAAATACAAGGAGGCGATTGGATGGACTTTAGCTGATATCACATGAATTAATTAGTCCCGATGTGTGTATGCACTATATTTTTTTGGAGCCTGATGCTAAAGCTTGTCGAGATCCACAACGGAAATTGAATCCAAACATGAGGGAAATAGTGCTCAAAGAAATATTAAAGCTTCTTGCATTGGGGATCATTTACCCAATCTCTAACAGCAAGTGGGTGAGTCCGGTTCACATGGTTCTGAAGAAATCTGGATTGCAAGTGGTAGAGAACGAGCAAAATGAGTTGGTGCCAATGCGTCTTGTCATTGGATGGCGCATGTGTATCGATTACCGTAAGCTAAATGCAGCAACTCGCAAGGACCATTTCCATTTACCGTTCATTAATCAGATGTTGGAGCGGTTAGCTGGAAAAGTATACTTCTGCTTCTTGGATTGTTATAGTGGTTATTTTCATATTCATGTCAACCAAGAAGATCAAGAGAAGACCACTTTACGTGTCCTTTTGGCACGCACGCATGCAGGAGGATGCCGTTTGGTTTGTGTAATGCACCAGGGACTTTTCAGAGGTGTATGATGAGCATCTTTTCTGATATGATCGAGAAATGCATAGAGATCTTCATGGACGACTTTACAGTATATGGAGATTCGTTTGATGATTGTCTTAACAATTTGAATAAAGTCTTAAATCATTGTGTGGAGAAAAATTTGGTGTTGAATTACGAGAAGTGTGATTTTATGGTCAAGGGAGGAATTGTCTTGGGCCATGTTGTTTTAGAAAGAGGAATTCAAGTTGACAAGGAAAAGTTGGATCTGATTGCATGGCTTCCATATCCCACGAATGTGAAAGAGATAAAAGGTTTTCTAGGGCATGCCGGATTTTATAGACGGTTTATCAAAGATTTCGCCAAAATTGCGCAGCCTTTGACTCGACTTCTGCAGAATGACGTTCCGTTTACCCTAACGGATGACTGTAAAAAGGCTTTTGATTTGTTGAAGACAAAGCTAACCACTGCTCCTATTATCCAACCACCTAATTTGGGGATCTTCCTTTCGAGCTTATGTGTAATGCCAGTGACTATGCGGTGGGTGCAGTTCTTGGACAAAAGATGGGGAAATAGAGCCACGTGATTTATTATGCTTCGAAGACATTAAATCCGGCTCCAATGAATTATGCTACCACCGAGAAGGAGATGTTGGCCATTATTTTTGCTTTTGAGAAGTTCAGGTCCTATCTCTTGGGCTCTAAGATAATTGTTTACATGGATCATTCGGCGTTGAAGTTTTTGCTATCCAAAAAAGAGTCGAAACCGCTATTGATCAGTTGGATACTTCTATTGCAAGAGTTCGATTGGGAGGTTCGAGACCAAAAAAGAGTAGAGAATAATGATGCTGATCACTTCGTTTGGTCCACTAAATTGGCACCGTTGTCGGGGATGATGATGTTATTCCTATCAAGGAAACCTTCCCAAGGAGCATTTATATGCTGTCAGGAACAGGAATATCACCTGTTTACCCAAACAAAGCCTGTTGGGAAAATTATAAAGTTTTGATTTAATACCAAAACCCAACTGACTCCAACCGAGTAGATGATCGCACCAACCTAAGTAGTGTTTTCCAGCTCGCCTGTTTGAGCTCTAGATTTTCTAAGTTTACAGGTTCAGGAAGCGGAAGACAGCAGAAGCTCAAGACAGCAGAAGATCCAACTATGTTCACAGCAGGAGTCAACTATCAGCTGAGCTGAGTTCAAATAGAGCAGGATCAAGCTGAAGATTAATCGAGCTGAGTTCAAGACACAGCTGATCCAGCTGTACAGACCAAAGGAATGTCAACTCTGAAGGCATCAGTTCAAGTCAGAGTATCACATCCAGCTCCAAGATTCGTAAAACAGCTTGAAGACAAAGATCCCGGTGTAAGAGGAAGTCAATATACCTCGACCAATGAAGGATCAACATATCATCATCCTAGACCTCAGAAACTAGGATGTAACACTGATGAAGACTGGTGTAGAAACACCCAACGACAGATTATGAATGTAAGAAGAGTAGGTGAGATTCAAACGGCTCCTCCAACTTCTAGTCTTGAATCTCTACCTATTAATACTCGTCTTCAACCTCAGGATCAAAAACCGAAAAACTCTCTACAAGCTTTCATTCTCTGAATTCATCAAGCCTTCAAAAGCTCGTTAGCAGTTCTAAAGAGTTCAAAGAACACTTTATCTTAAAGTGTTTCTAGTTCAGAAACTGCCCAGTTTTTCGTCTGATTCCTAGGCAGAAATCATTGTATATCTTAAGCCTGGATTTTGAACGAGTTCATCTAACTCTAAAGTTCTTCATTGTAAGAACTCGTTCATAGTTGGAACCTCAAACCAAACCCCTCTTTACCCAGAAAGGTTAGGTCAAGGTTACGCTTTCTTGAGCGCGAAATTCAAGTGGTTGTAAGGTTTTTTCAGTACCCGCAAACTGAAAGGTTTAGGCTTGACAGTGCCCGTAAACTGTTGGAATACAGCTCGGGTTAGAGTTATGAAGTTGCTTGGTACTTGGAAACCAAGTGGTAGTGAATTACCAATGAATCTGGTCGTGGACGTAGGAGGTGCTACTCCAAACTACGTAAAATCTCGTGTTATTATCTGTCTCATTATTTTTCAGTTTTTGTACTAACTCTATTAGCACATTGCATCTTTATCAAATCTGCATACTCTATTAGTACATTGCATCTTTATCAAATCTCCAAAGACAGTTGTGTGTTTTCAGAAACGTGCACAACTTGATTAAGTCGAAAATGTAAAAGATAATATTTTCAAGCTGAGTTTTTCTAAGCAACCGAGCTAAGTTTTTAAAACCACCACTTTCTGCACTGCCAGCTGAGTTATTAGCCCAGCTGACCTTCCTCAGCTGGATTCATAACTGAGCTCACACACTCTGTTTTAAACTTGTGAAAAAGTTTTTAAAAGTTCATCGTTGGTGTATTCACCCCTCTCTACACCAAAGACCCAGCTCTAGGACCATCAATTGATATCAGAGCAGTGGTTCAAAAACTGTTGTTTCTGAATCAAGAGATTTGTCTTGAAAATCTGTCAGTGGTCAACTGAACAGATCCTTTTTTGGAAAAACTCATATTATTTCATACTGTGCATATCTCCATGGATTCTTATCTTAACAGGAATCTTCCCACCTTCTCGGTCGATGATTATGCAATCTGGAAGTTCATATTAAAAAGCTTTATGTGTGCTCATCATGACATGATGTGGGACATCATCACAGACGGACCCATCCTCATTTACAAACAAGGAAATGAGCTTGTTTCAACTCAAGATGGTGGACAACTAACGTATCAGCTCATTCCCAAGCCAAAGAATGAACACACCTCAGAAGAAAGGAAGCAAGCTGGATTACACAGCTTCGCAAGGAACACCATCTCGCCAACAGTCTCTAAAGCCTATCTCAGCAAGATCATCAACTGCAACACCGCAAATGAGATGTGGGAAACCCTTAGCCAAGCTATGCGAGAAGGGTCAGAGGAGATAAAAGAAAATAAATTCACGATTGTCTACCAGAAGTTTGATAACTTCAAGCAGCTTGTCAACGAGTCCATCGAAGGGATGGAACTCAGATTCTCGAATATCGTGGTAGAAATTGTAACCATCAGAACTGGGAAATACACCCAGCGTGAAAAGAACCTAAAAGTCCTTTCAGCACTCACAGCTGAATGGAACATATACAAGGTGTAACACCAAAGTCGTAGTGACTTGGGTGATGTTTCAACTGAGAGATTATTCTCCCTGCTCAAAGACAACGAATACAACTTGAAGATTACCATGAAAGAATCTTCAAGCAATCAAAATGATTGAGAGCTGACACCTGCGCAAAAGAAGATTGCGTTCAGAGCTAATTCTGAAAAATCCACATACTTGCAGTCAACTGAGTCCTCAAAGAAGGACAAGAAGGACATGAGCCTCAAAGAAGGACAAGAAGGACATGAGCAAGGAAGAGCTACTTGAAGAGATAGCCATGCTCGTCAAAAACTACAACAGACTCAACACCAGCAAGGGCAAATACAAGAAGTTTGCAAGAACTTACAGAGACAAGTACATAGCAGCTGATGATAAGTCAGCTGACAAACGAACAGAAGAAGATTGCTTCAACTGCAAGGAACTGGAACACTACAGGCTAGAATGTCTCAAGCTATCCAAGATTGACAAAGACTAACTGAAAGCTAAAGCAGCTGACAGAAGGAGAGCCTACATCACCGATGAAGAGTCGGAGTGCAACAAAATGGAGGATAACATGCCATTTTCAGATTCAGGAGAAGAAGCACTGATGGCTCATGATGAACCTGAATGAGATACATGCTTCATGGGACATACATACGGAATCGATGAAGATGAGGTAATGTCAAGAACTCAAAATCTATCTAACCCCTCACCATCACACGAACACTCTACACAGGTTTCAGAATCAAGGCCACCTGATTGGAGTTTAGTAGAAAAGGTTATGAATGATTTCAAGGAGCTTCAAGAGATCCTTAACATCATACTGTGTGAAAATGCTGAGCTGAAGGTGGAACTGGAAAAGAAAAAGGTATCAGAAGCAGCTGATACAACACAGCTCAAAGAGGAGGTTACTTCACTAAAAGACAAAATAGTGAAACAAGATCAGCTGATGAAAGACTTCTACTACGAAAAGAAACAGCTGATGGAAGAATTAGAAAAGACCACAGCTGAATCAGAAAAGAAGTCAGCTGAGATCATAGAGCTGAAAAGTTCCGAAGAGGTGCTATCTAAGAAGATGGTAGCTCTCAGCAAAGCTACAACAACAATGGACGAAATCATAAGTGCACAGCGTCCAGCAGCGTTCAAAGCAGGACTGGGTTACAATGGATCAAAGGATGCCACAAACATTGCTTCCACAAGTGGAACAAAGGTAATGTTTGTAAGAGCAAAAGAAAACCCAATTCCAGCAACTTAGCAACGACCATTGAGGACACAACAGGCATCAAAAAGGCTAGCTGAGAGACAACCTCAAGCACAGATCATACAGCAACGTGCTCAAACTCAACAAAGACAGCAGGCTGGACAGTTCAGATACAAGCAACATCAACAGCACGTCGAAAGATATCAACCAAGATATCAAATGAGATACCCAGCTGTATATCACTCACATGATAACCAGCTGAAGCACTAGTTCCAGCCGAGATATCACAAGAGTCAGCAGAGACAAAGGAACGTCTCAGCTGGGTACTCAGTTGGATACCGAAAAAGACCCGGACATCAACAAAGAAATCAAGCTGGGAAAACACTGAGATCAAGACCCCACCAGCAACAACTGAAGAACACAAAGAATGTGTTCATCGCTCAGCTGGAAGGATCATCAGATCAAATAACCTAATTCGAGTCATCAAGAAGATCTGGGTCGTGAAAGGATCTCTGTCTAACCCACAAGGACCCAATTAAAACTGGGTACCTAAATTTTGATTTTTGTCATAGGTTGCAAGGGAACGACGCATCATTGAGGAGTCGATGAGAACACTATGGTACTTGAACAGCAGATGTTCCAAGCACAGGACCCACTTAAAGCATCTACTCTAGGAGTACATCGAGCGTCCAGGCCCACAAGTAATATTTGATGACAACTCCAAAGGTCTAACCAAAGGTTATGGTACATTTAGAACTAAAAATGTTAAAATCTCTAATGTTTCATATGTACAAGGACTGCAACATAACTTGCTTTCCATTAGCCAATTCTGCGACAACGGTTTTTCTGTCAAGTTTGATGCACAGGGATGCACAGTGAAGTACAGGGAAACCAAGCAGATACTACTAAGAGGGAAAAGATAAGGAAATATGTACTTTGCTGACTGGAACACCAGCCCTCCTGAGACTTATCTTGTATCCAAAAGCAGCAATGAAGTCAGCTGGTTGTGGCACAAACGGCTGAATCACCTCAACTTCAAGACAATCAACAAACGGGACTAAGAACCAGCTATCTAATGGAATTCCAGATCAAGTATATGACAAAAGTCATATGTGCAGTGCATGCCAACAAGGAAAACAAATAAGAATTTCATTCTCACTCAAGCCAGTACAGTCAACTGATCGCATTCTTCAACTCCTACACATGGATCTCTTTGGTCCAGTTATTCCAGCAAGCTTCAATGGTAGAAAATATACTCTAGTCGTAGTGAATGACTTTGCAAGATTCATATGGGTGTCATTCATGTACCAGAAGAGCGAAACAAGGACTAAGCTACCAATCCTGCTGGAAAGACTGTCAACTCAGAAGGAGTGCAAGATAATGTCAATCATGTCAGATCGAGGAACGGAGTTTCTGAATGAAACTATTTATGAATACTGCGAGAAGAACGGAGTTCAACATCAAACCTCAGCAGCGCGCACACCCCAGTAGAATGGTGTAACAGAGAGGAGGAACAGAACACTCAAAGAAGCGACTACCTCAATGCTAGCCAGCTCAGTCATTCCAAAGAAGTTCTGGGCCGAGGCAATCAACACAGCTTGCTTCACTCATAATCGCTCTCTACTCACATCAAGGCAAGAAAAGACGTAGTACGAACTATGGAATAACAGAATACCATACATTGGATATTTCAAGGTCTTCGGATCCAAATGTCATATCCTAAACAATGGAAAAACCCAGCTCAAGACGTTCGACGCGAAGACTGACAGAGGAGTATTTCTTGGTTACTCTGCTGTGAGTAAAGCTTACAGAGTCTTCAACAGAAGAACTCAAACAGTCGAAGTAACTTCACATGTTATCTTTGACGAATCATCATTCGAATATAGAGATTCTATCAAACGAAGGAATGAAGGAGAATCTTCAAGGCAGATTCAGAGAAGAGCTCAAGAGAATCGAATCAGAAATCTGGCCGAACCATTAATATGGGATGATGAGCAAGAGGAGGAGCCTCAAATCAATCAGGAAGTTCTACCAGCTGGAAATCAAGAGAAACCTCCAACTCCAAATCAAGGGAGAATGCCATCAGCTGGAAATCCAGACACAGTTGAATCCCTAGCTCTATCACCAGCAGAGCTCCTACAGAAATCACCTCAAAACTCAATTCAAGTAGAGTCTCATTCTCAAGACTTAGCTCCAGAACAACTCCAAACCAGACGAAATCTAGCCACTTCTAGCATCAATTAGCTGGAAGAAGAAATTCGTAGAAGAAGAAGATGGATCGAAGATCATCCATCATCAGCAATCATTGGAGAACCATCTGACCAAGTCAGAACCAGAAGCTCAGCTGCTCAAGCTACATCGGATCATCAAGAAGCAGCTGACACAGCTCAACTCTCAGTAGAGCTGGAACTGACTGTCTATGATGAAGACACAACTCTAATGGCGTGCTATGTAGCTCAAGTTCCAGAGCCTCAAACCATTCTAGAAGCCTTAAAAAGCGTACCCTGGACAAACGCCATGCAGGAAGAGCTAAATGAATTCCTCAGAAATTGTGTCTGGGAATTGGTCGACAGACCTGAAGGAGTCAAAGTCATCGGACTCAAATGGATCTTCAAAAACAAGCTGGATACCCTTGGAGTCATCATCAGAAACAAAGCTCGACTCATTGCCAAGGGTTACACACAACAAGAAGGAATTGACTTCAAAGAATCATTTGCTCCAGTAGCACGAATAGAAGCAATCAGATTATTTCTCGCTTATGCAACACATCACAAATTCAAGGTCTATCAAATGGATGTGAAGTGTGCATTCTTAAACGGAGAAATCAAGGAAGATGTCTATGTTGAACAACCTCCAGGATTTGAAGTAGAAGGAAATAAAGTCTACAAGCTAAAGAAGACGGTCTATGGATTGAAACAAGCACCTAGAGCTTGGTATGATACTCGATCAAATTTCCTTGTATCCAAAGGATTCAAGAAGGGCTCAGTAGATAGAACACTCTTCACCATTAAGTTGGGAGAAGACATCCTGGTTGTTCAAATCTATGTAGACGACATCATCTTCGGATCAAGATCAACATTCTTATGCCAAAGATTTGGAGAGATGATGTCAAATCAGTTCGAAATGTCTATGATGGGAGAAATGAGCTTCTTCCTAGGACTTCAAGTCAAGCAATCAGCAGAAGGGATTTTTATAAATCAATCCAAGTACGTAAAAGACTTGATCGCCAAATATGGAGTTCAATCAAGCAGAACAGTAAAGATTCCGATGAACACAAACTGGAAGATTGAACCCAGAACTGAAGGAGAGTCAGTTGATTCCAGCAAATACAGAGGGATAATATGTTCCCTGCTGTATGTAACAGCTAGTCGTCCAGACATCTCTTTCGCAGTTGGAGTGTGTGCCAGATTTCAAGTTGATCCAAAGGAGGCACACATGCAAGCAGCCAAGAACATTCTCAAATATCTCAAAGGAACTCTGAATGTTGGGCTGTGGTACCTAGCTGAAGACAATCTACAGCTGACTGGATATTCAGACTCAGACTTCACTGGAGATCGGTTGGACAGAAAATCAACTTCAGGAACATGTTAGTTCCTAGGTAGCAAATTGATCTCGTGGTTTTCAAAGAAGCAAACAAGCGTCGCAACTTCTACAACAGAAGCAGAATATATGGTAGCTGGAAGCTGCTGCTCACAAATTCTCTGGCTGAAACATCAGCTGGATGACTATGAAGTAAAAACTGGACAAGTTTCAATTTTCTGTGATAGCTCAAGTGCTATCGCTATATCAGAAAATTCAGTACATCACACAAAATGCAAACATGTGGACGTGCGACATCACTTCATCAGAGATCACGTGGAAAAGAATGATTTGATTGTTGAGAAAATTCACACAGACATACAGCGTGCTGATATACTCACAAAGCCACTGGTAGAGGCCAGATTCAAGATGCTGTGCGGATTACTTGGGTTACTCAACCCAGACGAAGCTATATCCAGCTGAATAGAAGCAGACCCAGCTGGAATTCAGAATCAACCTCAAAGAAGAACCAAGCTGAGAAGGACCAAGCTCAGCAGGACGCCAAAGTTGAAGAATTATTCAGCTAAGGGGAAAACCAGCTGGTAAAACGATCACTCAACACAACTATTCATAACCGAGGTATCAGCTAACTACGATGATCAACTGAAAGGTTTGCAACATCATTACATATAACTATTCTTTCTATTTTAGACAGACTTCAGTCAAATCATATCATGTCATATCCAATCAAAATTAATTAAAGATCTGCAAAGATCTGAAACATGGGAGTTTCGAGGCAGAAGTCAAAACTCCTCAACCGTCCTCTCGCACACATTAACTCGTATTTTCTGAACAAGAAACTGACATGACGCGAGAATCACTCCCAGTCGTAGATCTTCTTTTCAAACTACCAATCTTGATCGTCCATTCATCAAGAAAATTGATATATATATGCTAGAAGAGATACGCAAATTTTCGCCTTAAGCCTAAAAAGTTTTGATTCAACACTCTTTCTTCCTCCCCTATATATATTATCTGTTCTACTAACAAAATTTGCAGAAGAAGAACATGGAATCTAGAAAGATATTTCCAGAAGCCGATCAATATGAAGAGTCTGTCAAAGCTTCACGTTAAGAGTTGCTTAACTCTAAGGAACCACAAGAAGACGGAGGTCCAGGAGATAACGAAGCTCATCGACAAATTTGGTTTAACGCAGTGGGTGACTGCAAAGCTCAAGAACATCATTCACCAGGAAGTTGCAGAATTCTTCCTGGGAATGTCAAAAGAAAAAGACCTCCTCCGCTCGAATGTTTCTCTCAAAATAAAATAGAGAACGGGACACACAGCTCCCTGAGATGTGGAAATCAGCGTCAATAGGATCCTGTCAAGGGAATTCAACCTGAGAGGAAGCCCAGTCAGAACCGGATGAGATGCTGATAGAGCCGGAGCCTTTAAGAGCAAACATGTCACAGCTCTTGCTCCGCCACAGGAGGCACAGAAAAAGATGCAGGAGACAAAGCAACATGCATCTATTTCATTCCCAGTTAGGAAGAGGAAACAACATGAGGAGACAAAACAAGCTGAAGCACCGTCTTCAAAGAGAAGACTCAAGTTAAAGGTGCTAAGTCAGTCAGCCGAGAAGCCAGCTGACATTGAGAGAGAATTCATAACTACTCTCCGAGGAGCAGAAGGTCCACAAGCGGTAGTTTCTTATGGTGGAGAAGAAGTTCATATGCCAGAGTGAACATCATCATCGCCACCACCTCAATGACGTATTCCAGCTGATCAACTAAGCTTAGACCCCAATCAACTAAGCTTAAACCTCACAGCAGATGGAATACTTCAACTGCCTTCTCCTCAATTTCCTTCAGCTCGACAGGGACACCAACTTCAAGATCAACTTATGAAAGTTGGAGCTCAAGCCCCTCCACCAAGCTCAAGAGGAAAGCATCATCCAGCCGATGATCAATTGCAGCTGGATGATGAAAACAAGAGCTGAACCCCTTACCAACACTTCAGAAGTGGAAGGAAAATGCATAAGTCCCTCAAAGATTGCACGTGAAGCCTCCATCTCAAGGTTTGAAAACCTCTTGCTTAAAGGAGTCTCAAGCGCATTGCAAGAAGCCTGAAGAGCTGTTCAAACTTTCTCATACAATCTAATGAAGTCTGAAGAAGCCAAATTGCAAGGAATGAAGTTGTGCCCTACTCAGAAGATGTCATCTTTAGAGCCAACTCATACCTCCAAGCACTCAGCTGGATCGCCCCAGCTGAAACAGCCAAGGAAGTTGTGCCTGCAATCACAGCTGAGGCTAATGCTATTGAAGAAGAGCCAGCCTATGCAACAGCTGAGCCACCAAGAATCCAGACTCCGCAGTTCAGAGCTGACAGCCGCAGTACAGCCGAACTAAACATCGTAACAGCTGACAACACAGCGAAGATCGCTGACGCAATTCAGGAAAATTGCACAGCTCAATAAGACGATAGTTTACCTCTCCCGCCTTGTTGATAATGCCAAAAAGGGGAAAGATAATGAGACGAAGAAATATCCTCATTAAGCAAGGGGGAAGATAATGAGACTAAGAAAAATGTCTTCGTTAAGCAAAGGCAAAACTGCTGAGCTAGAGGAACCAGCTGAAGGGGAAACAGATTCAAAATAAAGAAGCAGTGGATGCAGTAGAGAAGACCCAGCCAGTCAGCTGGGATTGAAGATTGAAGATTGAAGATTGAAGATTTTTTTCTCTTCTTCGATTTATTTTTAACTGCCTTAATTTTCTACATTAATAAAACAAAGTTTTTTTGCTCTCAAAGCTCATCCTGATGACAATTACTTTTTGTCCAGGCTCTGAACTCTGAACTCTAAAACTGTTGATTTTTTTCCCTCTTAAAACATAGGAGGAAGCTAAGGGGAAGCTTCATAATTTGTCTTAGTTGGGTTTTGGCATCATCAAAAAGGGAAAAATTGTTGGGAAAATTATAAAATTTTGATTTAATACCAAAACCCAACTGACTCCAACCGAGTAGATGATCGCACCAACCTAAGTAGTGTTTTCCAGCTCACCTGTTTGAGCTCTAGATTTTCTAAGTTTACAGGTTTAGGAAGCGGAAGACAGCAGAAGCTCAAGACAGCAGAAGTTCCAGCTGTGTTTACAGCAGGAGTTAACTATCAGCTGAGTTTAAATAGAGCAAGATCAAGATGAAGATTAATCGAGCTGAGTTCAAGACACAGCTGATCTAGCTGTACAGACCAAAGGAATGTCAACTCTGAAGGCATCAGTTCAAGTCAGAGTATCAGATCCAACTCCAAGATTCGTAAAACAGCTTGAAGACAAAGATCTCGGTGTCAGAGGAAGTCAATATACCTCGACCAATGAAGGATCGACAGATCAACATCCTAGACCTCAGAAACTAGGATGTGGCACTGATGAAGACAGGTGCAGAAACGCCCAACGGCAGATTATGAATTTAAGAAGAGTAGGTGAGATTCAAACGGCTCCTCCAACGGCTAGTCTTGAATCTCTACCTATAAATACCCGTCTTCAACCTCAGGATCAAAAAACGAAAAACTCTCTACAAGCTTTCATTCTCTTAATTCATCAAGCTTTCAAAAGCTCATTAGCAGTTCTAAAGAGTTCAAAGAATACTTTATCTTAAAGTGTTTCTAGTTCAGAAACTGCCCAGTTTTTCGTCTGATTCCTAGGCAGAAATCATTGTATATCTTAAGCCTGGATTTTGAACGAGTTCATCTAACTCTAAAGTTCTTCATTGTAAGAACTTGTTCATAGTTGGAACCTCAAACCAAACCCCTCTTTACCCAGAAAGGTTAGGTCAAGGTTACGCTTGCTTGAAGCGTGAAATTCAAGTGGTTGTAAGGTTTTTTCAGTACCCGCAAACTGAAAGGTTTATGCTTGACAGTGCCCGTAAACTGTTGGAACACAACTCGGGTTAGAGTTGTGAATTTGCTTGGTACATGAAAACCAAGTGGTAGTAAATTACCAGTGAATATGGTCGTGGACGTAGGAGGTGTTACTCCGAACCACGTAAAATCTCGTGTTATTATCTTTCTCGTTATTTTTCAGTTTTTGTACTATCTCTATTAGCACATTGTATTTTTATCAAATCTGCATACTCAGATGATCTCCAAAGACAACTGTGTATTTTCAGAAACGTGCACAACTTGATTAAGTCGAAAACGTAAAATATAATATTTTCAAAGTGAGTTTTTCTAAGCAACCGAGCTAAGTTTTTAAAACCACCACTTTCCGCACCGCCAGCTGAGTTATTAGCCCAGCTAACCTTCTTCAGTTGGATTCATAACTGAGCTCACACACTCTATTTTAAACTTATGAAAAAGTTTTTAAAAGTTCATCTTTGGTGTATTCACCCCCCCTCTACACCAAAGACCCAGCTCAGGGACCATCAAAGCCTAGAATCATAATTCTGTGATGCAGCAAGTAAGTTTCCTGAGGATCCTTGGTTTGCGGATATTATTAATTATTTGACAACCGGGGAGCTCCCATCCACTTTCACATGAGCACTAGGACTTAAGTTGAAGAGTGATTGCAAGTATTATTTCTGGGATGAGCCTTACTTGTGGAAGGTTGGAGCGGATCAAATCATTTGAAGGTGCATCCCTGAGGAGGAACAAGGTGAGATTCTCTTGCACTGTGATTCTCTTGCTTGTGGTGGGCATTTTGGGCCAAAACATACTGCTCGGAAGGTGTTAGATTCTGGGTTTTTCTTGACTACATTGAATAGAGATGCATATCTTTTTTGTAAGAGTTGTGAGCGGTGTCAATTGACTGAAAATATTTCCAAGAGAGATGAGATGCCCCAAGTTCCGATGATGTTTTGTGAAATATTTGATGTGTGGGGGATAGATTTTATGGGAGCGTTTCCTAGCTCATTTGGAAATTTATACATCTTTCTTATTGTTGATTATGTTTCGAAGTGGGTGGAAGCAAAAGCCACACGCACGAATGATTCTAAGGTAGTTGCAGCATTCTTGAAGTCTCACATATTTGCAAGGTTTGGAGTGCCGCGAGCAGTGATAAGTGATTAGGGAACACACTTCTGCAATCGCGCCATTGAGGCATTAATGAGGAAGTATGGTGTTCATCATAGGTTGGCTACTCCTTATCATCCACAAACGAATGGCCAAGCTGAGGTTTCAAATCGAGAGATTAAGCAGATCTTGGAGAAAACCGTCAACCCCTCACGGAAAGATTGGAGCTTAAGGTTAGATGATGCTTTATGGGCCTATCGAACAGCTTATAAAACTCCTATCGGCATGTCGCCTTATAGGTTGATTTTTGGAAAGATGTGTCATTTGCCGGTCGAATTAGAGCACAAGGCCTATTGGGCGGTTAAGCAAATGAACATGCAATCACTCAAGTGTGAGGAGGAAAGAAAGTTTCAACTTCAAGAGTTAGAAGAGCTTCGCCTCGAAGCTTATGATGCTGCCATATGATACAAGGATCGAACAAAAATGTGGCATGACAAGAATCTGAGAGGGAAAACATTCCAAGTCTGCCAAAAGGTGCTTTTGTATCAATTGAAGCTGCATTTGATGCCTGAAAAGTTGAAGATGAAATGGATTGGTCCTTTCGAAATACTGACAGTTTGCCTAAAAGGAGCAGCTGAAATCATGAGTTTGGAAATGGCAAAAACTTTTATGGTCAATGGGCACCGATTGAAGCCGTATTATGATACATCTCTCGTTACGACAGTGGAAGTAATTTCACTATTACCCCGACGTACTACTAATTTCATCGGGGAGTCTAGCCGAAGACTTAAAATAAAGGCGCTTGTGGGAGGCAACCCATATTTTATTCTACTTTGTTTTTAAATTTTCTCCATTTAAAAAAAAATTAAAAAAACAGGGGCAGCGAGAAAAAGAAGAAATGAGGGGGTTAATTAAATTTTGTATCCCAATTTCATTCCCCACCAAGTTAGTCGCCCCCTTTCCTACACTAACCCACTCTTTTCTTTCTTCCTTTGTACAGCAGCAGCCGCCGTCCATTTTCTACCACTATGGGTGCATCTATACTTGCTGAACTTCAGCAACAGAGAACCCGGTGACATCTTACCCCTTTTTATTTCTTTTGTTTGTCAGTTTTGTATGTGTTTTTGTCTCCTTGTCTTATGTTTTTTCTTTATTTGCTTAAGGGCTAACAAAGTTTTAAGTGTGAGAGGTTGTTTAGGTTGTTAGGTTTATTTGTGCTAGTGTTGTGTCAAGTGAGCCAAGTATTGCTAATTTATTTGAGTTTGTAGACGCATTCTGCTTGTTTGAATTTTGTGATGAACTTGTTGATTCAATATACTGTTAAATGGTGGGATATGATTTAATTTTTGAAGATTTATTGAATGATACTTGGAATGACGAAAAAGGGCGATAATTGAATTTTTTTTAACCCACACTAAATAAGATTTGAGCTTATTATAGTAGAGCACTCTCTACTTTGTTCTTTCTGAGAGTTTAATTCACAAGGTTGCAATATCGAGTGTGCCATTTTGTAATGCATGATAGAAGGCATTAGGGTGAACCAATTTTGGCTTGAGTTTCATTGTCTAACCTTTACATTAACCCCTAGTGAGCCATTTTGAAGCCTTGACTATTTCTTTCATTTAAGTCACTAAATATTAAACCAATGCTTGTTTTTTTTTTTTTACTTTATCTTGGCCCTATTGTGCATGTCTCAAACTCAGAAATTCATCCATGTGTGATTTTAGAGAAAAAAGGTAATTTTTTTTGTATGTTCAATCTGCTCAAACGGATGTTGTGCTGAAGTTGAAAAGTTGAGATTTGGTCCTGTTTGGCCAAACAGAATCAGTAACTGTAACTGTGTTGTGCTGATTATCATTGGGATGTATTATGAAGTTCTGAAGTGTATGTTTGTTCTTATTTTGAGAAAAGAAATGTGCTAATAAAAAAAGAAAAAGAAAAGAAAAGAAAAAAAAAGCGAGAAAAAAAAAAACAAAGGAAGCTCCTGAGTGAGTGAAGCATACCATTTTGAACATGTGTATTAATTGTTCGGCTACAATAGGGTTGTTGATTTGTCTGGTGATGCATATTTTGCATGGATGATGCTTCAGTTTGAACGTGCATAATATTTGTTCTTATTTTCTAAGCCTAGAAATCCCTATAGATCCTTCCAATCTATTGAATGGTCCCTAGCCCCATTACGCCAAATGAGAAAAGCCTTTCTTGTGTTATATGTTGGCTACTTTATATCGCAACCGAGTGAAATCCGTCTTTGTGTGGCTATCCTGGAGTAGCATAGGGAGTGAATGAGTGAAATCCGTGAGCTATATTTGATTGTTGCCCAATTTTGACTAAGTTGATGATAATGATGCATTCGTGAGATTACATTTCTTTCATTTGATGGTTGAGAATCTCTTGATTGTTGCTTGATTCTTGCTTGCAGAAGAAGTTTGCAGTCGGACATGTTGGTATTTACTTGGCTGTTTTGTGTGTCTAGTTAGTTTGTTCGTGTCTCATTTCTTACCTTTCATTCTTCTTTTCCTTTTTATTGAGTCGTTGTTTTGAGTCTTGGGGAATTTGATGTTTCCGAACAATCATGTTTGATGATTTAGTCTTATCTTCACTTCATGCTTGAGGGCAAGCATGATTGATGGTCACGGAACGAGGTCTTCGGTGTAGAGGGGGGTTAATACACCGAAGATAAAACTTTTGAAAACTTTTGGCAAGTTAAAAACTGAGTTGAGTGAGAGCTCAGTTATGAATCCTGCTGACTTCTAAGGAAGAAGGTCAGCTGGACTTATAACTCAGCTAGCGGTGCGAAAAATGGTGGTTTGAAAACTTAGCTCGTTCAGTTAGAAAAACTCACCTAGGAAAATTATCTTTCAGTTTGCTGCTTAGTCAAGTTAAGATATTTTGAAAATGCAGCTGGCTGGGTCACTCAGCCAGGGAAATTACAGCTTGAAAAATATGATATGCTTGATGTCGTTAGATTTTTAATAAAGAATGCAAAAGAGAATTAAAGCAATAAAGAACACGAGGTTTTAACATGGTTCGGAGAAATTACTTCTACGTCCACGACCAGACTTAATTGGTAAATCCACTAAAGGATGTCCACTTGGTTTAACGAGTACCAAGCAACTTCGCGCTCAAACCAGAGCTGTATTCTAACAGTTTATGGGCACTGTAGAAGCCTGAATCCTTTCAGTTTCCGAGTACTGAAAAACTTTACACACTCGAATTGCGCGCTTTGAGCTAGCGTAACCTTAACCTAACCTTTACTGGGTAAAGAAGGATTTGAGTTTCAGGTTCCAACTATGAACGAGTTCTTACAATGAAGAACTTTGAGTTAGATGAACTCATTCAAAAACTAGGCTAAGGATATGAAAATATTTCTACTTAGAATACAGACGAAAAACTGAAGCAATTTCTAAACTGGAAACAATTTAAGATTAAGTGTTCTTCGAAGGATTATGAACTGCTTGAGAGCTTTGAATGCTTGAGAGTATCAGAAATGTTGAAAGCTTTTGGAGAGTTTTTCGTGTCTGATTATGTTGTTGAAGACTGGTATTTATAGGTAGAGATTGAAAACTAGCCGTTTGAATCTCACCTACTCTCTGACTTGTCAATCTGTCATTGAGCGAATCTTCACCTGTCTTTATCATTATGTCAGATCCTAGGTTCGCCATTCTAGGATGCTAAGATGTTGATTCCTCATTGGTCGAGGTATATTGACTTCTTCTGACACCGAGATCTTGTCTTAGGAGCTGTCTTTTGAATTCTGAGTTGCTCCATGATATCTGACTTGATCGGATGACTTTAGAGTTAACTCCGTTTTGTCTGCTTATGTAATTATTTGAAAAAGCCCGGTTCTCTTTGTCTTCGAGCTTTCATCCCTCAATCCACTGATTCGTTCCTTCATAGCTGGATGTACTCTGTTGGATCTGCTCTGCTGAGTCTTCTTGACTCAATTCAGCTTTCATGGCTCCGTTTGGATCTCTTCTTCAATTCTCTTAGCTCTTCCTTTAAGTCAGCTCATCTGGGTCCTTTGGCTGACTTAGCTCTGCTTGAACTCTGTTCAGCAGGAAAACTCTTCAGTTGTTCTATTCTCCAGCTGACCACTCAGTTGGGTCTTCTGCTTTCTTAACCGTATTCTCCTGTAAACTTAGAAAATCTAAAACTCAAACAGGCGAGCTGGAAAAACAACTTAGGCTTGTACAAACATCTATTAGGTTGGGGTCAGTTGGGTTTTGGTATCAAATCAAAACTTAAAATTTTTCCAACAATTTCTCCCTTTTTGATGATGCCAAAACCTAACTGAGAAAAACAAATTAAAGCAGTTAAGAAAGATAAAATTCAGAGTTCTGAGCCTGGACAAAGAGTTATTGTCATCAGGGTGAGCTTGAGGGCAAAAAGGATCAGTTTTCACTAATCTTAAAAAAAATTACAAGGATTACAAGATTAAAGAAACTGAAAATAAACCAAAACAAAATTCTAGCAGTCTTTATTTCTGCTGCTTCAATAGTTTACTCGTTTGATGATGTCGGCCATGTCAGGGAACTGAGTTCCAGGTATCAATGGTGGCTTGAGCTGAGTTAATTTTGGAGCTTTGAACTCGATCTTTGCAGTCTTTGCAGCATTGAAGAAAACTCTGGCGAGCGTTCTGCCTTTGTCGTATAATTCCTTGAGGAATACATTGAATGCGTCGTCAGGGCTCATGTTTGGATAAGCTCTCAGGTAGTAGAATTCTTCGATGAAATCATTTTTGATGGTCTCCCAGTCGTAATTATATTCTACTGGGATCCATTCATCCACTATGTTCCAGTTCATCGTTTTCTTCGACTTTCTTTTTGATGCTGCTGCTCTGAAGCTGGCTCTTTTCTTGTTTTCCTTCTTCTCTTTAGGCTTGAGCAAATTCTCCATCTTTTTCTGTTGCTTCTGAAAAGCCTTCATTTCCTGTTTCTGCCTGGTTGCAAAGTTGTTGAGCCAGTGGATGTCATTGTATTCTTCAGGCGTGGCTCCGCAAGCTTTGGTTAGAGGGATCATGGCTTTTCTCCATCTGCCTCTCTTCTCAGATGGCTCATCTGCTTCCAGCTTAGCTACAACTTCATCGATTTTGGACTGTTGCACCTGGATTTCTTCTTCCACTACAGCTTTTCCCTTTGTTGTTTTTCTCACGTGGCCTTCTTTCTTTTTGGCATTATCAATAAGGATAGAGCAGAGGTTGACGACGGTCTCGTTCAGCTAGGCGAGGGCAACATCAGCAATCTTGGTTGTGTTGTCTATTGTGGCCAGGTTCAGCTGGGCGTAGCTGCTGCCTCCAGCTTGAAGTTGTGCATCCAGGTCTTTATACAAATTGAAGAGCTGGCGAATGCCAGAGCTGTTGGAGAGGTTGGACTGTTTGACGGTTTCCAGCTAGCTTGTAAGATCTTCTAAGTTGTCGGCCAGGGGAGCTTGAAGACGGGAGACGATATCAGACACCCTCTTTTCTAGATGATTTTTCAATTCGACATCTTGAGAAGCGAGGGACTGCCTGAGATTTCAGTCGGTATACTCCTCAAGGTTGTAGACGGACTTCTGCATTACATCAATTGTCTAGCCTTGAGTGTCTTCCTGAATTTCAATAGTTGTACAACAAAGAAAAAGATTAGCCTGATTTTTTATACGATCCATGAGAATGATTCTTTCAAAGAACTCCTGGATTTTCTTTTGAAGAAAGGAAGTGAACTCTGTGTCGGACTCTGTTTGGGTTCCGGATTCGACATGATTGGGTTTTTATGCTTTGATCTCGATCAGTATGCAAGTGTCATCGGCAATTGAACTTGGTGGGGCTGCTGTCTCTTGCTTAGCTGGCTCTTCGATGACCATTACCTCAGATGTGTTGTCAGGTACAACTTTCTTGGTAATTTCAGCTTGGACAATCCAGCCGAGGGTGTAGATATAGGAGTTGGCTTTGGAGATTATGCTTTCTGATGAAAGCTCAACATCCTGCTTGGCCTTCTTAATGATGGTTTGGATAAGCTCGTCTTGATGCTCAAAGGCATCCTGAAGGCTTTCAAAACTGAGGTTGTCCTGCAGCTGGGCTTCTTCGGCTTTGAGCTGGTTGAAGAAGTAGAGCTCCACAAGCTCTTCATTTGCTTACCAAGTGCTCATCTTGGTAGCAGGATAAAACTTGAAGTCACTGATCACTAGGGCGGAGGGGAGTGAAGCCAAAATTGGGTATTGTTGCAGTGCGCTCTGATCACCTTCGAGTCTGAGGTCGTCGAACCTCATGAAACTGGCGGCACGTGTAACGGCTGTGGGACTGAGGGTTTTAAATTCCTCAGAGGTAGATGGACTGAAGGGTTTTGCTTGGTTTTCATAATTCTGCTGCGAAGAAATGTCAGCTGTATGGGGCTGTTTGGGTGAGTTGGGTGTGGATGATAGCTTGGAAGAAGAGGGTTGGAGTTGTTGTTAAGTTTGAGGAAAATAAAGAGGAAGAGGAGGAGAGTGATCTTGATATGGTACCTGAGGATGAAGAGGAAGGATAAGAGAGTGTTGTTGAGTGGTTCCAGCTGATGTAGGATCAGGAATGGGTTAATCAGCTGGAGCAGGTTGAGAGGATGCTTGAAGGATTTGGCGAAGGGGAATAGCATCTTCTGGGTCAGGGTTGGGAGAGGCTCGCCGACTGAAGGATAAAACTGGTGGAGATGGTGGTTGGGAGCATCTGGCTGGGGAGGGAAGAAGTGATGGATTAGGTTGTACGATAACCTCGGTGGGGGTAGGAGAGGTTGAGGCTTTGGCTTCAGCTCCACCGTAAGAAACCATCACTTGTGGCTCTTCAGCTCCTCGTGATGCAATCACGAACTCCCTTCCTTCTTCTGAGCTGGAGGATGTCTCCTGAGCAGTTCCATCAGCGACTGATCTCCTCTCAGTTCTCATCTGGCGAACTGGAGAGGCTGTGGGAGTGGACTCAGATCCAGCTGGCTTTTCAGCTGGTTCCTCAGCTGGAGGGGTAGCTGCTTTGTCAGCTGTTTTAAATTTGAGCTTCTTGCGAGCAGGGGGTGCTCCAGCTGGTTGAGCTTCCTCGGGTTGTTTCCTCTTTCCTGCTTGAGCTGGGGAGGCCTGCTGCTGCTTTGCCTCCTGCATCTTCTTCTTCCCTTCAGGGGTTGACTTCTTCAACAAGTCAGATATCCTGCCTCAGTCCTGCTTTATCGATGAGGTCTAGGACCTTTTGGAATTCTGGAATTTTGTGATTCTTGAGAGTCAAGGCACTCTCAAAGTGAAGTTTTGTCTTCAAAATGTCAAGCTGTTTGGCTCCGGGTGCCGGTTTAGTTGATGCCATGATATTTTTTCTGGAAGAGGGGTTAGATGAACAAAAACAAAGATATATCTTGATTTGCAAAAAGATATGTAGAGATTTGAAGTTATCTGAGTTTTTGCAGAGAAGATGTGAGTGAAAAATGAAAACGAATCGCATATCTCCGATATATATATCAACTACCATGTTGAATGAACGGTTGAGATCGTGGCAGTTGTAGTGTAGATTTGCGGCTGGGAGTGATTCATGCATCACGTCAATTGACGTTAGTACAACGAGTGAGGTTCAAGCGCGTGTCGAAATGTTTTGACTCCTGCCTCGATATTCCCGTGCTACAGTATTCTACAGACTTTTCACTAAATGCGATGGGATTGGATTGGATGGATTGCTTATCGATTAATCCATCTAAGGAATGTCTGAGTATTTGAATTGAATTCAAATTATTTTATCCATAAATAGCATATTCCTCAAAGAAATAAATGTAAAGAGCTGCAAACCTGTCAGCTGAACATAGTAGTCAGCTGATACCACAGCTATCCTTTCCTGAGCTTGAGTTCCCCCTCAGCTGATTATCCCATGTGCTTATGCTATCCAGTTGTGTCTGGTTCCCCCTCAACTGGATGATCTTTAAACTGAGCTTGGCAATCCAGCTGGGTTTGGTTCCTCCTCAGCTGGATGAATCTTTTTTATCAGGATTTAACAATCCTAGCAATCCACACAGCATTTTGAATCTTGCTTCCACCAGCGGCTTTGTTAAGATGTCAGCACACTATATGTCTGTGTGAATTTTCTCAACAATGACATCCTTCTTTTTCACGTGATCTCTGATGAAATGATGTCGCACATCCACTTGTTTACATCTCGTATGAACTACTGGATTTTCAGAGCAATAGCACTTGAACTATCACAGAAGATTGGAACTTGTCCAGTTTTGACTTCATAATCGTCCAGCTGATGCTTCAGCCAGAGAATTTGCGAGCAGCAGCTTCCAGCTGCCATATACTCTGCTTCAGTTGTTGATGTGGCGACACATGTTTGCTTCTTTGAAAACCATGAGATCAATTTGCTTCCTAGGAACTGGCATGTTCCTGACGTCGATTTCATGTCCTGTCGATCTCCAGCAAAATCTGAGTCTGAATATTCAGTCAGCTCCAAATTGTCATCAGCTGGATACCACAGCCCGACATTTTGAGTGCCCTTCAGATACTTAAGAATATTCTTGGCTACTTGTATGTGTGCTTCCTTTGGATCAACTTGAAATCTTGCACACACTACAACTGCAAAGGCAATGTCTGGACGGCTAGCTGTGAGATACAGCAGGGAACCAAATTAGCCCTTTGTATTTGCTGGGATCAACTGATTTTCCTTCAGTTCCTAGTTCAATCTTCCAGTTTGTGTTCATTAAAATTTTCACTGTTCTACTGGATTGAACTCCATATTTAGCAATTAAGTCCTTTACATATTTTGACTGATTTATGAAGATTCCTTCAGCTGATTGCTTGACTTGAAGTTCTAGGAAGAAACTCATTTCTCCCATCATAGACATTTGGAACTGACTTGACATCATCTCTCCAAATCGTTTGCATAGAAATATTGATCTTGATCCGAAAATAATATCATCCACGTAGATTTGCACAACCAGAATATCATTTTCATATTATCTTTTTGTTTTTTTAATCATTTAATATGCATCCATTTTTTTTTCATTTTTCTGGATTTTAGTAAACTAAAATTTAAGCCAAAATTTAAAGAAATTAATCATAAATACAATCAAAAAAATTATTCAAATTAATTAAGCAACAAATTAATGGAATGAGATTCATCCAAACACGGGCCGAAACTTTTAGGTCAATCACATTAGTTAAGAAACGAAAATTACTCCCTCCGTCCCGCTAATATTGTCATGTTATTGTTCGGCATGTAAATTAAGAATAAGGGTAAAAAGATAGAAAGTGGGTAAGTGTTAATTCTTTCCTTATTTGGAACAAGAAAATTTAAATGGGAGAACCCAATAAGAAAAGGAAATAATATGAGCGGGACGGAGGGAGTATTAGATAAGTTTGATGTAATTGCCGTAGCTATTCAATTTTTATTTTTATTGGTACCGATTCCGCAAATTTTTATGTCAATCACATTAGTTAACAAATAAATTATTATAAGGTAAGTTTGATGTAATTTTCCTAGCCATTCAATTTCTATTTTTATTTTTATTTGTGTCAATCCCTCAAAAAAAATTCGACAAATTAAGCAACTAATTAATTAAATGGGATTCATCTATAGATGAGCCCTAAACTTTTACGTCAATTACAATATTAGGGAAGAAATAAGCTATTGATAAGGTAAGTTTAATTTCCATGAATAAATATATCTACTATAATTAAAATATATAATATTATGTTATACTATTACCTTATTGCCCTTAAATTTAGATATATAATAAGGATATTTTAAGCAAATTAAATTTTGTAAAACAAAGATCTTTTTATATAAGTATATAGATATGCCAAAGCCAAACAACAAGTTTCAACACAACTCTTTTACCTGTTTCCCTGTATTATCCATGCAACTTTTTGTTTTCTCAACGAAGATGCCTCACAAGTATGAACGAGAACATTTCATTACATGGATGATTTCCATAAACATTACATAGGGAATATATATTTATTACTGATATATTTTAAATCATAGTAGCATATGTTTTTGAGAGGTAGGAAATTTTTATGAGTAAATGGTCCAAAATGTCACTTACTAAAATTTAAAGATAAAAAAATGGCTCTCAAAATTTAAAAGACAAATTATGACCCTCTCTTACTCTTTTACTTTTACCCTCTTAATATTTCAAATCACTCAAACCCACATCTATATCTTCTCTCTCCTCTCAACACCCTATTCTATCTTCTCTTAAAACTAGCAGCCCGCTTCTTTCTCTTTCTCTCTCTCTCTCTCTCTCTCTCTCTCTCTCTCTCTCTCTCTCTCCCTCTCTCTCAAACACAGTCACCGCTGACCTTATTCTGCTTCTGTCTCCGCCGCCTACCTCTTTTCAGCCTGACACCCTTCTCGTCGTCAATCTCCCTGTCGACGTGCTTTCGCTCCATCTTCCAGTTGCCATCGTAATGGCGTAGTCACCATCGCCGCCTTTCATATCACCGTCATTTTTTTTTTCCTCTTCTAACTGCATCCACCTTCAAGGTATCACCACCCTCTCCGATTTCATCGTCCTCGTAGTGCTCAGAAGTCGCACAGTCACTGGAGATCCGTCTTCGTCCGTCGTCGTCCCCTTCATCCTCGATACCACCGCCGTCGCCACCGAAGATTTCAGATCTCAGCCACCTTTTCCATCATCGCCGTTCTAGATCTAATGTAATTTGTTTAGATCTGACGTGTATTTTATGTTAGAACTGGGTACACGTTCGTACTTTTACAACAGATATCAACGAACAGTAAAAACTGAACTAGAACAAAAGAAGATCAGAAATTACAAAGAAATGAATTGAAATTATTAAATAAGATTACAAACTCAAATATAATAGTCGAGTCGAAGGAATCCTTCTCCCCACAAGAAGAAAAATGCTTCAGTAGTGCTCTCGGATACGACGTTTCTTTTCCGAAGGTAAAACGGCTTCGTCTCAACGGATGTAGCACCACAATCCGGTGATCTCCGGCAAACTGAACAAGGACGAGAACTGAGCAATGACATAAAGAACTATGCTATTTCGTATGTGACATGGTCGTCGTTTAGCTCACACAAAATGAATTTATATTTTCTTATGCACACAGCAGGCTTAGCCAGCGGCAAGTATAGGTCAAACCCAAGGGAGTTGATCGTAGCCTTCTCTTTGTAACAGGTGTCACTATAAAGGGTTTGGTTTGGTCGGAACAGATTTGTCTCTGGTCTAAGCGACATGTAAATAATAACTGATAACTAAGAGTAAATAAATCAAATAAAAAGGCAAAGCTCGGATATGACTTGAATCATCAAACATGAATATGGATTGTATCATAGATCTAAAGAATTTTCCCACATGCACAAATCAATTGGTTATAGCCCCAGAACAAAGTTGCTCCTATTGTCTTGGTATCACGTGCCCCTTTGTCCAGAACCAATATGTCCTTTCAGTATAAAATGAGTAAAGTCCGTGACGATTACCCCTTATCTAATCCAGATGCATTACCCTATGATGGCTTTTCGATAGGGCTTTGTCCAGACAACATTCAGATTTAGACAGACCCAATATGGCCAAAAGCATGCGCAAAGGCATACGACCACTCATCCACATCAATAGTATGGTCGGATGCAAGACATCCATCTCAACATTTTTCCCGACTTTACTTGTGATCTAAGCCCATCAATTAATTAGTGATCAATTAACTAATCAATTTGCCCAGACTGTATTTTAATCAGACCTAATGCTTCGGAAATATATATGCATACAGTTTGATATGACCAAAACATATCTCACGAAATCTTACATATTCATGCTCAAATCATCTTATCATATCCAAGCCTTGATTAAATTAGCTATACATAATTGAAAGAAACATAACAACAAAGGTTAAGGAAATCATTACTTGAATAGATACGAACTGCTTAAAACATACGATAGAGTATTGTGGTCAAACCGATCATAGAAAATATAAACAGAAAATAAAAGTTGTTTGCCCGTAGAACTTGTTTCTCCTCACACCTCTCAAATTAATAGCAAGTACAGAATGAAATGTTTGGCTTGCAGCCACACATCTTATATAGGGGTGAGCTAGGGTTTTGGCTGGGCCCAACCCAAGTGATGGGTTGTGTTTGGGCTGTGTTTGACTTTCCCCATCTTTAGCTTGATTTGCCCATATCACCTTCCATATCTGGACCAGATCTTGATTTGCTGAAGATCTCTTGGATAAAGATGAATATTCAATTATTCTTATCAGTTGTTGCCCTCACAAAGGCCGTCTACTCCTCCGCCCTCAGCTAGCTGTCCTCTGATCACATCGTCTTCTCTTTTTCTCTGATCACGGTACATGGATTTGGCTCTTCCACTTTCACCTTAGAGCTCAACTGGTTGGCCATTTGCCTCGTATCTATGACCTTGTCTTTCTTGCGGAATGCGGCCTTTCTTTGCTCTAATTTGTACCTGTTCTACCCTAGAACTTTACCTCGAAAAAATGTCCTCCCAGACACTACTAAGACACAAATAGACTCAAAAGACTCGGCCTAGACCTAAGAAAACAATACAAAATGAGCACGGAAAATGGGCTCATCATTATGCAATGAGAGAATGATTTCTAGTGTACAATGCAAATGAAAAATGCATCTATTTATATAGGCAATCTCAATGTGGGGAATTAAAGCCAATTAAGGTATTAAATAGCTAAAATGGCTGTTACATAGGTTACGACATAAATAGCCATTAACCACATATTCAAATCTGGGTGTTACGCCTTGACCACAATAAAGGCTCATCAATTTTGAAACTTAATTGTCACTGTTACAGACAGACTGAACCATCTATTTGGCCAAACGGATAGCTCCATCTGAAACACATACACCTGCTGGGCCAAACGAATTGGGCTCCAACTTATTCTAATTGGAAAGTGTAATCTCCCTACACCAACACCCATCTTCGGCATACAATATCTTACTCACTGAAAATTGATTTTGAGACATCGTGTATACCACGTTTATCTACTCACATCGTAGATTAACATCTAATAATTATTTTACTTAAATAATAAATATTTAATGAAATAATTATCATACAAAAATGGTTTATCAAAACCAAATATCCAACATTTTGTTTATTTCATGTATATATGCATACGTGTTTTGTGTATGTGTTATTTCATGTATGTATACATACATGAATGTGTTATTTCATGTATGTATACATATGAAGTCTACAGATTTCTTGTATTTATGTATATACATGAAGCGTACATATTTGTGTATGTGTTTTGTTTCATATGTGGATATACATGAAGTGTACATGTCTTGTGTATTTGTTTACATGTATGTGTATATTGGGTTATCTTACATAAGCGTATATACTTCATGTATGTCTCATTACAATCTTCATGTATGCATATACACAAGCTACTTCAAGTATTATATTGTACATACACGAAGATTCATACATGAAAGTCATTCTTCGTGTATGCTACAAGAAACTCAGTCATACGCCTAGAATTTTGACAAATTTTGGTTTCTTCGTCACCGAAAATTGTGCTACCGCGTCGGCCATAGCTAGAAATCGTTGTCGCCGCCGAAAATATGTTATTTTTCATGTATGCATACACACAAGCTACTTCAAGTATGATGTTATACATACACAAAGATTCATACATGAAAGTAAAAAGGTTTCATTAAAGTATATATTGACATTTTACTATTTTGAGAGCCAGAATTTATGTTTTAAGTTTTAAAGGCCATTATTTATTTTTTAATTTCAGGAATGACTATTACGAGTTTTTACTCAATTTTTAAACCCACTAATAATAAGATATATGTAGAAAATACTTACCTTTTTAAAAACATGTATGATTTGTATCCATATTTACAAAACTATACATAGGTAACGTCTTATAAGTTGTCTGCAATTGTTGGATTCCTTGAACTGTCCCAATTCATTAGATAGGTAAATTGACAAGTTTGACTACTTTTGAAAATTAATGTTACCAAGCATGTGTGACATTGAGTGCTATATAATATAACTCATTTACCACTGCATTCTTATTGAAGGTAGCGGCTGCGGGTTCCTACGATATAAAAAAAAGAGCGAGCGGAAAATGAAGTTTTACATGAATTTACAATATGTTTCATGCACAAGTCAAAATTTATATTTTTTTTTTGATAAATAGGATTTTATTACCAATTGAAACCTGGGGAGAACAACTTCAGAATCTCAACAACCTTACAACCATAAGCTCAACAAAAGAAAACTCATAAGCTAATTCTTCAAATATCTGTTCACTTTGGGGTCCTTCGTGCCACTTAAAGCAATCTGGATTTGACATTGTCTCACCACAGTCTCTACCGTACTAGTTGTGGCTTGAAATCGTCGATAATTCATTTCCTTCCACAAGCAATAGATAGCAGTTGATAGGACAAGTTAGTACAGAAGTTGTTTACATGTCTTGGATCTGCATTGTGTAACCATGAACACTTCCTCATTATCCAGGTCATTACAATGCCTGTGAAGACCACTCCAATCAGCAAGTTCCTGCCAAACTTGAGCAGAGAACTTACATTTAAAGAATAAATGGTTTAGAGACTTATTTTCTTGCATGCATAAAATGCATATTTGATCACAATTGATCCCAACTTTCTGCAATCTATCACAAGTGACCAAGCGCCCAAGAATGGCCAACCACGTTATGAAGATAAACTTTGAGGGGCCAAGATCCTGCTGATTATCTTATGCCAAGCAACTCTTGAAACTGCACCTCTCAAACCACAATACAATTTCCTGATGTAGAATTGTTGATGTAGCAGCATAGTCATTCCATCAGCAATCATAGAAAAATAGTCTCTAGCTCCTAAGATTTTCTTTACCACCCAAAAAGCTTGAGATGGAATTTGCATAGTGGTGAGGTTTTGTTCCCTAATATAATAGCCATGGACCCATTTTACCCAAATCTTGTCATTCTTTTGGGCTAAGCACCAGAAAAGTTTACAAATAGCTGCTTTGTTCCAGTCAAGCATGTTGGTAAGATTCCATCTACCTGCTACTGTTGGTAAACAGAGATGTTCCCATGAAACCAACACTGTTCTTGTGATACCTTATTTGCCAGACTATAAATAGGACCTATAAGCAGCTTGAATCAATTTGATCACTTTTTGAGGCAGCGGAAAAATTTGACACCAATAAGATTGAATACTAAAGAGATTAGATTTATTCAATTGAATTCTGCCAGCATAAGAGAGAAACTTGGAGGACCAACAATTAATTCTTGTCATGATTTTCATGATTAGTGGCTGGTACTGAGCAATAGAGAGCTTCTTGGATGAGAGGAGAACACCAAGGTATTTAAAAGGCAAATCTCTCTTTGTCATGCCAAATTCTTGGAGTATAGCTTCTTGACACTCCCAAAATATATACACCCCCAAAATATATACAACTTTTAGTCTCATTTGCTTTCAAACTAGAAACAACAAAGAATTTCTGGAAGGCAAGTATAAGTTTTCTGACTGATACAACGTCTCATCTGGTGAATAGAAGAAGATCATCTGCAAAACATACATGAACAAGACCTACATTCTTACATCTTGGATGATACTGAAATGCTCTATCAGTTTTGAGCTCCATCAATCACCGATTGAGGTATTCCATGCACAAAACAAACAAATAATGAGAGATTGGATCTCCTTGTCTAAGCCTTTTTTTTGCTGTAAAAGGTTCTGATAGCTCACCATTTATGTTAACAGAATAGGAGACAGAGTTAAGGCAAACCATAAGCCAAGCAACAAACTGATAAGGGAACCCCAACTCCAAAAGTAAATACTTCATGAAGGGTTATTCCACAGAGTCATAGGCCTTCTGGATATCTATTTTAATCATACAACGAAGAGATATGTTTTTCCTGCCATATCCTTTAATTATCTCATGACTAAGCAGTATATTATCAAAAATCACACTACCTTTGACAAAGGCGTATTGATTTTCACTAATAATGTTATCCAAGACATGTTGCATTCTGTTAGTCAAGACCTTAGAGATAATCTTGTAGAGCACACTACAACATGCAATAGGTCTATAGTATTTGATAGAGCAAGCATTTGCAGTTTTAGGGAGCAAGGTAATCAAAGTAGTGTTGAGAGGTTTAGGCAAAAAAACTGAAGAAAAGAATTCATGCACTGCTTCAATTAACTTTGTGTCAATCAAGTTCCAAGAATGCTGGTAGAAATAAGCATTGTATCCATCCATTCCAGGGGCCTTGTGTGGATTCATACTAAAAGAGCATTTTTTATTTCCATATCTGTGAATGCGGCGCACAACATCAGTTGTTGATTGTGGTTGAGAACTAGTCCCCTGGCTATGATCTCTTTATCAACCATAGGGAGAGTTGTAGTTGCACTACCCATAAGCTTCAAGTAAAACTCTCTTACTTCCTCTGTAATCTGGAGATGATTTAAGCATCTTGATCCATCTGCTCTAATTAATAACTTGATGTTGTTAGCACTTTGTCTAGCTTTTGTGAAGACATGGAAAAATTTTGTGCTAGAGTCACCAAATTTAATCCAATCCACTCTGGATTTTTGCGCCACACTTTCTCTTCAATACTACTCAATTTTTCCAAATCAGACAAGCTCTTTTTCTTTTGTGATTAAGCCTTTATTCAGCTTGTCATGAGCCAGAAGCTTCTGAGTATTACTTAGTGCTGCTCTGATATTAGAGAGCTGGTCGCTGATGTTCTTAAAGTGTTGAACATTTAGTTTCTTCAAAGGGTGTTTGAGCTTTTTGAGTTTATGCCAAATGTTAAGCAATTTATTCTCATGACATTGTAACCTCCATGTTTCCTCAACAACCTTTTTGAAATCTTGGTGCTCAGTGAGTATATTAAGGAATCTAAAGGGAGATTTCCTCACTCTAACTTCATTCTCCAAGTCAATCAATTGAGGGCAGTGATCTGACACTCCCTTATCCAGCAACTCCACAACCACAGAAGGATTTTCACTGAACCATTGAGTATTGGCCACAGTTCTATCAATTAGGGAGTAAATCCTATCATCTCCCATCTGATTATTGCACCAAGAGAATTCATTGCCCACACATCTAATGGAAGATAGCTCATTTTCAGTTAAACACTCAGAAAAATCTTTATAACCTGCCTCATTTACTTGGTTTCCTTGAAACCTTCTGTTACACTAAGTAAAGTATTGAAGTCCCTACCAATGAAGAGAGGGCCAGAGACATTTTGATTAACTTTGTCTATGAATTTCCACAAGCTTTTCCTCTGATCAGTTGTATTAAAAGCATAGACTGCTACAAAATTAGCCACTTTTCCAGAAATAAGATATGTAAGCACACAATGGATCCTTGATCTTGATTTTCTACTCAAGTACCACTCACTGTCTTTAGGTTCCATCCAAGCCAGACTCTACAGTTTATGGCATGAGAGTAATTATTGAGCATTTCCCAATTCCTACAAATCTTTTCAAAGATTTTCTCAAACTTTTCAGCCTTAACTCGAGTCTTAAGCAAAGTAACACAATCTATCTTATTTTTTAGCAACCAGTTTCTAATCTCTTTTTGCTTGAAGGGTTTGTTACAACCCCTCACATTCCAAATGAGGATCCTCATTTTCCAACAAAGGGGATAGGGTCCCCGTCCCTTAGTGTGGATTGTTTAGCTCTGTCTGCTCACAAATAAGTTGGAAAGAGTTCTCAGTGGCTACAAGTTCCCCTGGTTCCTTCACTATACTCTTGTTTGCAGTCCTTCTAGGCATATCCATTCCTTAACTGGTGGATTTTCTTTTTCATTCTCTGTACTATGCTTAGAGGAGCTGACTCTCTGAGTTTCTGCCACAACTTTAGACATTACATGGTTCTCCTTTGTTTTAGGTTGCCATTGTTGTTTCTTCACAGCTTCCTTGGTATGATTTTGGCTTTACTTTGTCATTACAATTATGACCTGCAGCTTGACTACTTTTACAAAATGGTGGTATCCAATCATAGACAACCTTTTGTTCCACTTGTTTTCCATTTTCTCCTTCAATCATCACCTTGTATTGTATTGGCTGAGTAACATCGATCTCAACAAGCATTCTTGCATAAGAAATTCTGCTTTGTGTTATGGTACACTCATCTGCATACAAAGGTTTTCCAATTGTGCTGCCAATTCTACTTAAGGAGTTAGCTCCCCAACAGTTAAGAGGTAGATTTGGCAATTGAATCCAAAGCGGAACAACCTTCAAGATCTCTTGTTCAAAACAAAAATCCACTTCCCATGCTTTCACAATGACAAACTTATAAGCAATTGTATGGGATCCTGTGAATAATATTTCATTCCTCTCCTGTCTCCTCCATAGACTGAAATCTTATCACAAAGTATCCATCATTATGAAAAAATATCTCTGGTTTATTTTGAATATTGCATTGCTTCAGCAGATATGAGTTCAAATATGAAATCGTCGGCGATTCCCCAATATCATACTTCCTTTGTGACTTTGTCCCAATAGCAAAGTCCACCATTCCTTTTTCGTCTGTCCCAATAGTAAGGTTCCTTTCCAAAAATGGAGATAATTAACTCTTCAAAAGGCTTGGGGCCTACCACTTTTTATCTTTTTACTTTTGTTTCTTAATAATCGTGCCCAAAAGAAGGGGGAACTTGCTATTGGAACGGAGGGAGTACAAGATAATAGCATATTTCCATTTCTCAGCTTCAGTTTCAATATCGTGCTTCTCTAAACAAGTGGTGGGAATTCCATTTTTCAATACTGGGGGGAACAGCTCAAGTTTCATACATGTCCTGGCGGGTTGTTTGGTCGTCGGAATTTCTTTCTGCTTTTGTGGTGAGGTTTCCATCTTCAGCCTTCTGCTAACAACTACCTGCTCAGAGATTTGCGTCGTTGAATGCTCCATCTCCATCAGCGTTACTGTTTCATCCATCTTCTCTTTCCCTTTGAGTGAAATTCCTACCTCTGTCGGCGTTTCCTTGCTTGTATTGCTAAACTGCGATGTAAATCCGGTTGGTGTAGCTCTTGGCATCGTGTAGAGTATCAGATTCTTCTTTGGTCGCCCTCTCTTGCCCATCCGTACAATGGCGCGTGCACATTAAAACAACTCACTAACGTGCGCCGAACATGCAGCCTTTGTTTTTTTTTGTTATTGTAAGTCAGAGTCAAAATCTATTTAATTTACTTTAAATTGTATTTTTTTTAAATAGATTTTTTTTTATCAATTAGAAAATCTTATGTCTTGAATTGTAATTAGAATACAATTCACGTGAAATTAAATTTGCAACAATACAAATTGCATTTATAAATTAATATATCTGTATATAGCTAGCAGTAAAATTTCATGCATAACTTAAATTCCAAGACAATTATTGTCCAATTTTTGCATGTTTTAATGTACAAATACACTGTATACGTACAAGTGTTAGAGATTATGCAGTTATTATCGATTTTTTCATCCACATGGTGTATGAATGGTATTTTTGTCCATTCATATTAATAGTGAGCATTTTCTACATGTTATTATGAAGGTGAACATATTTTACATGTTATTCAAAATAGATACTTTTATAGATTAATGCTTTTTAAAATCTATATCATTGGCCCATTTTTATTAAAACAAGAATAACCCTCGTTGATTATCCAATATGCCAATAACTTACAAACCATAATAGCAAAGTCCCCATATTTTTCTAAAGATATGTAAAACCACACACACACACATATATGGGTTGTTCGCATATAAAGTACTTTTCCCATAAAAAAATGAGAATAATGCATTTTATGTACTAACATAATTCATTTTATGTATTATTACAATGTATCATCATAATAATGCATTGTTATGTTAGTGCATTTTATATTCAATTATAATATATCGATCAATGACAACCGTAAATTTACAAAGATCAATGATTCATATCATTTCTCATTTATTACGGAAAAGTATTTTGTATATGATCATTTCCTATAATATCATGGATAATTATCTGATAAATAAAAATAAAAATTTTACCATAATTTTGCTCTATATAATGCCTAACATTATATATTTCTACAACCAAACTAAATATCTACTTTTCTCTCGTATTTTCATTCCTCGTAGTTTCAATTTTTCATTCTTGATTTCGAATTATGGATTCAAATCACCCCAATTATTTTCAAAACTCTTAGAATTATCCAAACTTTTCATCTTTGCCGAAACCTCAATATTGAGTTTTCCATTTTGTAATCAAGTAAATTATGCATTTATAAGTATATGGTAATATTTTTTATAATTAAGAATTTAAAATATAAAGTTATTTACAAATTTTTAAATATAATAAAAATTATTATATATTATACATTGTTAAAAATAAAACAAAAAAGAAAATATTTTAAGTTAGGTTGAAGTTGTTGATGGAGTAAAAATTAAATGAGGCATGAGCCAAACTGTTCGCGAGCTATTCGAAGCTCGGCACGAAAAAAACTCGTTCAAAGTTCGTTCGTTTGCTAAACGAGCCGACTTTGAGCCTCAAACCGTGCTCGAAATTTTTTTCGAGCATACCCATATTCAACTCGAGAGTCTCACGAACACGTTTGAATTCGATACTAAACTAGCTAGCTCGCAAACATGTTCGTGAATCTTTTAAACTAACATGTTTGCAAACATGTTCACAAATTTTTTTAATACTTTTAATATATATTTTTATTTTTAATACTTTTTAATACCAACATTTAGTTTATCTATAAATTAATAAATTGATATTTTTTAATTATGATATTTTTTAACTTTTAATATTCATAATAAACAAAAATAATTACTAAATAATTAATAAATTATTTTTTTTAATTATTATATTTATTAATCGAGCCGAGCTCGAGTGCTCAAGCTCGATTTAAACGAATATTTAGTGAGCCAGACACAAACCGAGCTCGAGCTTGATTGTTACCCGTTGAGCCGAGCAGGAGCTCAAAACATAAAGTTCGAATCCAGGTCAAGCCTTAGATTTTGTTAACAAGCCAAGCTTTACCCTGCTAGTAATTGGCCTGGCTAAGCTCGTATACAACCCTAGTTGTGCATGTGGAGGAGAGACTAGAAAAAATAAATACTTACTCCAAAAAATATAAATTGTAATAGTGATGAATAGGCTTGATTCGACAGAGACTAGAAAATTAGAAAATATATTCTTTCTATCTAATTAAACTAAAAAATAGAAGAGGGGGTTTGAGATTAAAATAAAACTGAAACTAAATGAATTACTAAACGGAAACAAATTATGATTGAATTAACTAGACTCAACAATCAGAAATATAAATTAAGAAGTGATTCAAATGAAAAAATATCTAGCTCGAGAATAATCTCGACAGTGGTCTGACAGCGATCCGATACGGGATGCAAAAATGTTACTGTCTCCGTCCACAATAAATTTGCCACATTGTGAATAGCACGTGTTGTGTGTGGAAAAGTAAGTGAGATGTGTGAGGTCTATTACCATAAATGGATATGACAATTTTTTTATGAACGGACCAAAAAGAAAATTGTGGCAAATTTATCATGGACGGAGGGAGTAGTATTTTTTTACTTATCTGGTTTCTCCTTAGTTATTCGGCAATCAAGGTACGACCAATAATTACTTCTCTAATCAGCAAATAACCCTAGGTACGGACATAGCAGAGCAAGAGGAAATAGTTCGTTTGTCAAATTCGATTGATAAGCAAGATTGGGCCAAATACAGCATAAAATCCCCAACGCCCAGCTGGATTGCACATGGGGCTTCAAGGCCCATATTATTTAAGTAAACGATCAAAAGCAACAATACCCGTTTCTATGCATCAATTTAAATTCAACATTTAATTTATAACCAAAAATAACAACGTAAAGGAACTACGAAAATTAACGTTTAATTTACTCAAAACAGTGATGATGAAAAATAACAAAAAAACAAAAGAGGAAGACAATCGATTTGATAAACAGTTGGCAAGTGAAAAAAATATTTCAAAGAAAATTGATTGAAGAAAAAAACGCAGAAATAATTGTTGAAGGTATGTAGGCGCATCTGAATGCAGCAGCTCCATCGAAAAGAAGTCGCTGTCAGAATCTCAGCACCACCGTTAGGTTTCTATCGGCAACGTAAAGCGCTGTAAACACCATTGAATTTTTAGTGCTTCAGTGACTCTAATGTGTTGCCTTTAAATTGGGGGCAGCTTGAAATAGAAATTAAATTTTTGAGAATGAATTTGTAGCAAAACATTTGGATTGAATTATTAGTATTGAAGTCGAAATTAACAAAAGCTAGAAAAATCAGTAACCAATAAAAAGACGATTAATTTGAATATAGGCGCATCTGAACGCAGAAGCTCCATGCGAAAGAAGCCGTTGCCAAAATCTCAGCACCACCGTGAGGTTTCTATCGGCAACGTAAAGCGCTGAAAACACCATTGATTTTTTAGTGCATCAGTGACTCTAATGTGTTGCCTTACCATAAATATTCCTCCAAAATTATCAAATTAAATTCACAAAAATGGGGGGAAATGATTGAAGAAGAGACCTCAGATCCAGAAATCGAAGATACCTCAAAATGTTTTAAAATATTCGCAGATTGAAACATAACCGGCTCCTATCGCATACTCAATTTCCTTCATCTAATAAAAAATGAAGAGAAAATCAAGCGAATTTTCATCCGATAAACTACTTTACTTCACAACGCAACCAAAAGACTGAATATTTCCAAGCGAAAGTGTCTCTTTTCACTATATATAATAAAGTGTCAAAAGAAACCCTAGAGTAGCTGCAAGGAATTTACAATAATGCCCTTGCTTACTTCAGATTGCTTACAAGAATGCCCTTACTTATTTAAAGTTTAAGTATTCAATTAAAATAAGGTAAAGTTTGAGGGTTCAAATACTATATAATTGAAAGTTGAGGACCTGGCTGGTCAGATAGATGAAAGTTTAAGGAACTTGTACGTTAAAAACATACTATTTGTTATAAACTAGAGAGAAGAGAGAGTAAAGTAGAGAGAATAAGAATTCTATGCATTTAATATGATGACCAAAGGCATCTATTTATAGTAGTACAGAGAGTTAGGATTTTAGGGGTTTACTTAGTCAATACTCCTATTATATATATCTAAAAGATATATTTACAACACTCCCCCTTGATTGACCAATCCCTAAAACAAATATTGTCTCATTAAAACCTTGCTAGAAAAATCCAATGGGACAAAACTTAGTCGAAGGAAAAACTGCTCCCCTGAACTTGAAATCATTGTAGATCTTTGAGTCGGCGCATGCCGATCTTGTGAACCAACTTTCTGAATGTTGATGTTGGTAATGTCTTCGTGAATAAGTCCGCCAAATTGTCACTTGAACGAATCTGTTGAATGTTGATATCGCCATTCTTTTGGAGATCGTGTGCGTAGAAAAACTTGGGAGAGATATGCTTCGTTATCACCTTTGATGTATCCTTTCTTGAGTTGCGCGATGCAAGCAGCATTGTCTTCATAGAAAACAGTTGGATTGACCTTTGATGAAGCTAATCCGCACGACTCTTGGATATGACTTGTCATATTTCTCAACCATGCACACTCTCGACTTGCTTCATGGATTGCAATAATTTCAGAATGATGTTAAGATGTTGCAGTCAAGGTTTGCTTCACAGACTTCCAAAATATCGCAGTTCCACCACAAGTGAAAACGTAGCCAGTTTGTGACTTGGCTTTATGTGGATCGGATAAATATCTGGCATCCGCATATCCCACTAGAGAATTATTAGAATTCTCTGGATAATATAATCTAAGGTCAACAGTACCTTTTAGATAACGTAGAATGTGCTTAACACCATTCCAATGTCTCAAAGTGGGAGCAGAGCTATATCTTGCTAGAAGATTTACAGAAAAGCTATATCTGGTCTAGTGTTATTAGCCAAATAAGTCAATGCTCCAATTACACTTAGATATGGTACTTCAGGATCAAGTATCGTTTCACCATCTTCAATAGGTCTAAATGGATCTTTAGTTGTATCAAGAGATCTAATGACCATTGGTGATGCTAATGGATGTGCATTATCCATGTAAAAGTGTTTTAACACTTTTTATGTATATGTCGATTGATGAATAAGCGTCACGGACACGTTCAATTTGCAAACCAAGACAAAATTTTATCTTTCCCAAATCTTTCATCTCAAATTATTTCTTCAAATATTCAGCAGTTTTATTGTGGTCTTCAGGAGTCCCAATTAAATTTAAATCATCAACATAAACTGCTATGATTGCAAATCTATTTTCGGTTTTCTTTATGAAAACACACGGGCAGATATCATCATTCTTGTATCCTTCTTTCAATAGATACTCGTTCAGTCTCTTATACCACATACGTCCAGACTGTTTTAGCCCATACAACGATTTTTGCAGTTTTATTGAAAACATGCTTTTGGGTTTTGACTTAAAATGCTTCAGGCATTTTAAATCCTTCAGGAATTTTCATATATATGTCACTATCTAATGACCCATATAGATAGGCAGTTACTACATCCATAAGGCACATATCAAGCCTTTGTGACACAACAAGACTAATCAAAAATCTGAAAGTAATTGCGTCCATTACTGGAGAGTATGTTTCCTCATAATCAATTCCTGGTCTTTGAGAGAAACCTTGAGCTACGAGTCTTGCTCTATATCTCGTAACTTCATTTTTCTCATTTCTCTTTCTAACAAAGACCTATCTGTATCCTACAGGGATATCAGTTTCCGGAGTTTGAACTATAGGTCCAAAAACTTTTCGGTTTTCTAAGCAATTTAATTTCTTTTGTATAGCATCATTCCACATTGGCCAATCATCTTTTTATTTACATTCTGTAACAGAGCGTGGTTCAAGATCCTCATTTAAAATTTGATGTGCTATATTAAAGGCAAATGATACAAGCTCTTCCGGAGCCTTCAATGATATTTGATGCACCTGATATCGTGTTAACATTATCCTCAGCTAATGTTAACTTAAGAAAATATTTCTTATTTTGGAGAATGGTGTGTGTATTGACACTATCGGCAAGACAAATATCACAAGATTCTATTTGAATTTCTAATAAATTTTTTAAAGAAGATCAAATACTGAATAAACATTTGAAAGAAAAATAAACAATTATTTTGAACTGAAAAACAACGATTTGAAAATAAACCACGGAAAAAGCAATGTCTTCTAAATAACTAGAAATAAGTGATAAAAAAGATTAAACAATGTCCATATTGTTGTCTTCAAGCACATCACCACCAATCAACTGATCAATATTGTCGCATTTTGGGTCATCAAATAAATCGGAGACATCTAAGTGAGTAGTATCAATTGGACCGTCAAAGTCAATGACATTGGTTTCCTTCTTGTCTTTTCTCTTGATGGAATCTTGATATAGATCTACCAGGTGTTTTGCCGTTCGGCAAGTACATGCCCAATGTCCTGTCATGCCGCATCTATGACAAACAGTTTCCTTTCTGTATGAATTGTGGTCATTGGATGATTTATGCCTTTTGTTGCTAGAGCTTGTATTATTTGGTTTACCGCGACCATATCCACGTCCACGCCCACGCCCACGTACACGTTGGTTTCTACGACCACGTCTATTTTCATGGTTGAAAGTTGCATTGGCTTCAGGCAATGCAGTGGAACCGGTGGGTCAGAGTTCGTAATTTTTCATGAGCAATTTCATTGTTTTGCTCGGCAACCAATAAACAAGATATTAGTTCAGAGTACTTTGTGAAACCACACTCCCTATATTATTGTTGTAGTAGAACATTGGAAGCATGAAAAGTGGAGACTGTTTTCTCAAGCATATCAGCATCAGTGATATTTTCTCCACAAAGTTTCAATTTAGAAATAATTCTAAATAATTCAGAATTATAAGCACTCACAGACTTAAAATCTTGCAGTCTAAGATGCATCCACTCGTAACGAGCTTTAGGAAGTTTCAATTTAGAAATAATTCTAAATAATTCAGAATTATAAGCACTCACTGATGGTCCCTAAGCTGGGTCTTTGGTCTAGAGGGGGGTGAATACACTAAAGATAGATTTCTAAAAACTTTTTCAAGTTTAAAACAGAGTTTATGAGCTCAGTTATGATTCCAGCCAGCTGGACTAATAACTCAGCTGGCAGTGCGAAAAGTGGTGGTTTAAAAACTTAGCTCAATTGCTTAGAAAAACTCAGCTTGAAAATATTCTTTACGTTTTCGACTTAGTCAAGTTATGCAAGTTAGAACTGCTTGTAAGCTTTTGAATGTTTGATAATTTCAGAGAATGAAAGCTTGTAGAGAGTTTTTCGTGTCTGATCCTGAGGTTGAAGACGGGTTTATATAGGTAGAGATTCACGACTAGCCGTTGGAGGAGCCTTTTGAATCTTACCTACTCTTCTTAAGTTCATAATCTGCCGTTGGACGTTTTTACACCTGTCTTCATTAGTGTCATCTCCTTTGCAGTGTTGCAGTTGATGATCTTGCTGAGGTAGGCGTTGGAGACTGTTGACGAGATGGTGTTCCTCGCGAAGCTGTCTAATCCAGCTTGCTTCCTTTCTTCTGAGGTATGTTCATTCTTTGGCTTGGGAATGAGCTGATACGTTGGATGTCCACCATCTTAAGCTGGAACAAGCTCATTTCCTTGTTTGTAAATGATGATGGGTCCGTCTGTGATGACGTCCCACATCATATCATGATACGTACAAAGAAAGCATTTTAATTTGAACTTCCAGATTGCATAATCGTCGACCGAGAAGGTGGGAAGGTTCTTGTTAAGATAAGAATCCATGGAGATATGCACAGTATGAAATAATATGAGTTTTTCCAAAAGAGGATCTGTTCAGTTGACCACTGACAGATTGTCAAGACAAATCTCTTGATTCAGAAACAGCGGTCTTTTGAACCACTGCTCTGATACCAATTGATGGTCCCTGAGCTGGGTCTTTGGTGTAGAGGGGGGGTGAATACACCAAAGATAGATTTCTAAAAACTTTTTCAAGTTTAAAACAGAGTTTGTGAGCTCAGTTATGAATCCAGCTGAGGAAGGTCAGCTGGACTAATAACTTAGCTGGCGGTGCGGAAAGTGGTGGTTTGAAAACTTAGCTCGATTGCTTAGAAAAACTCAGCTTGAAAATATTCTTTACGTTTTCGACTTAGTCAAGTTATGCAAGTTTGTAGACAAAACACAGCTGTCTTTGGGGAGCAGCTGAGTATGCAGATTTGATAAAGATGCAATATGCAAATGGAATTAGTACAAATCTGAAAATAACGAGAAAGTAAATAACACGAGATTTTACGTGGTTCGGAGTAACACCTCCTACGTCCACGATCAGATTCACTGGTAATTCACTACCACTTGGTTTCCAAGTACCAAGCAACTTCACAACTCTAACCCGAGCTGTGTTCCAACAGTTTACGAGCACTGTCAAGCCTAACCTTCCAGTTTACGGGTATTGAAAAAACCTTACAACCACTTGAATTTCACGCTTCAAGCAAGCGTAACCTTGACCTAACCTTTCTGGGTAAAGAGGGGTTTGGTTTGGGGTTCCAACTATGAACGAGTTCTTACAATGAAGAACTTAGAGTTAGATAAACTCGTTCGAAATCTAGGCTTAAGATATACAATGATTTCTGCCTAGGAATCAGACAAAAAACTGGGCAGTTTCTGGACAAGAAACACTTTAAGATAAAGTGTTCTTTGAACTATTTAGAACTGCTTGTAAGCTTTTGAATGCTTGATAATTTCAGAGAATGAAAGCTTGTAGAGAGTTTTTCGTGTCTGATCCTGAGGTTGAAGACGGGTTTATATAGGTAGAGATTCAAGACTAGCCGTTGGAGGAGCCGTTTGAATCTTACCTACTCTTCTTAAGTTCATAATCTGTCGTTGGGCGTTTCTGCACCTGTCTTCATTAGTGTCACATCCTAAGTTCTGAAGTCTAGGATGCTGAATTGGCAATCCCTCATTGGTCGAGGTATATTGACTTCCTCTGACACCGGGATCTCTGCCTTTGGAGCTGGTTTTTGAATTTAGAGCTGGATTGGGTAAACTGACTTGAAGTGATGTCTTCAGAGTTAGTTCCCTTTGTTCTGTACAGCTGGACCAGTTGTGTCTTGAACTCAGCTCGATTTATCTTCAGCATGATCCTGCTAAGTTTTGAACTCAGCTCAGCTGGTAGTTGACTCCTACTGTAAACACAGCTCGATCTTCTGCTGTCTTGAGCTCCTGCTGTCTTCCGCTTCCTGAACCTGTAAACTTAGAAAATCTAGAGCTCAAACAGGCGAGCTGGAAAACACTACTTAGGTTGATGCGATCATCTACTCGGTTGGAGAACAGTTAGGTTTTGGTATTAAATCAAAACTTTATGATTTTCCCAACACTCACAAACTTAAAATCTTGCAGTCTAAGATGCATCCACTCGTAACGAGCTTTAGGAAGGACAACGGTCCTTTGATTATCAAACCTTTCTTTCAGGTTTGTCCACAATTCACTTGGATCTTTGACAGTCAGATACTCAATCTTTAGATCATCATGAAGATGATGACGAAGGAAAATTAATGCCTTAGCGCGATCCTGTTCGGATACTGTATTTCCTTCTTTTATTGTCTCCCCTAGACCCCTTGAGATCAGGTGAACATCAGCATCAAGAGTCCATGACATATAGTTCTTGCCAGAGATGTCAAGAGCAATGAACTCAAGTTTGGCTATATTTGCCATTTGTGGAATTCTGCACAAAATAATAAGGATAAATATAACATCCAAATATTTATTTGCTCTTCAGAGCATGTAATATTCTTCAGGAATCTTACTTGTGCTACTTTAATTAGCATCAATGGATAATCTTTCCAGATTATTCGAAGTTCATGTTTGTTTATAAACAACGATAATTGTAACATAATGATAAACATAATATATCAAATCTATACATCTCTTAAATATATATAACAAATACAGTCTCGAAATTAAAGATGCAAATAATTTTTCATAAAAAACGATAACAACACATTCAATAAAACGTAATACTATGGGTTTGATTTGTTAAAAAAAATGGCGATTTACAAATCTAAGAGAAATAACTATTCCAAATTTATTCGTATGACAACATTAACAAAATAAATTTAAGATTTAAAAATTTCAATGTTATTTATGAAAGAAATGCATGCCAAATTTCGAAGAATCAATCAATAAAATAATATTTTTCTTTAACAAACTATAACTTCACACATATGGTTCATATATTGACGTCAATATAACTTAAACGAAAAAAAAAGAGAAAATCTGAAGAATGTGCCTTCTAGTATCGAAGGACTTCTAGATCGGAGAAGGGATAGAACAATGGTGCTTCTATGATCGAAAGACTTTTAGGATCGAAGGAGGGGTAGAACAATCGTGCTGATAACGTGTTATAAACTAGAGAGAAGAGAGAGTAAAGTAGAGAGAATAAGAATTCTGTGCATTCAATATGAGAACCAAATGCCTCTATTTATAGTGGTATAGAGAGCTAGGATTTTAGGGGTTTTACTTGGTCAACACTCCTATCATATATATCTAAAAGATATATTTACAACACTATTTGAGTAATAATTTTTTTATAAATATTTTGTGTCCAAACAATTGGAAGTGTTCGAAACATAAGCGAACTAATCATCAAACAAAATAGTCAAGTTCAAATCGAAAGATATGTATGCAAGATAGTTAGTTAAGACATTTTATACACCTAATTTTTTAAGAGGGATTTTGTACACCTAAATTTGATTGGATCGACTTCCCAAAGTGCAATTGTGGTTAATTTTGTTGTGACTGTGCTTAAACCCTTGAAATTTAGTGTTTTCCTGCTTATGGTCTATTCCAACATAATTTTAACGAGATCTATAAATAACTTGACTGCAGATGAATATAATAGGAAATTTAATCAATTCTTGCACTTTTCCTAAATGCTGATTAATGCGGATGAGAATGAAATACTTTATTACAAAAGAGATCTAAGGATTAAGATAAGTACTTGCATTGCTTGGTGCATAGAAAAAAAATTCTAGGGGTGGGTTGAGTCTTATAAATATTGTGTTCGAGATTTAATGAATTTTCTTGTAGTAATTCGGTTTGGTGACTAGTCAATCTCTTATGTTAAATTAGGGGGTGTATTCAATTAAGACTCCGTGGGAGTTTTAAAGAGTTTGGAAAGTTTGTGGAGTTTTGAAGTTGATTGACTCCGCGTGGAGTCTTGAGGAATTTCTGATGGAGTTCGCGTGGGATTTGGACGACTCTGTTGGAGTTGAAGTCGATGGAGTCCAGCGTCGGCTGGACCCCAGCGGTCGCGGAACTTAATGCCAGCCAGTGCTGGCTCGCCGCCGTCGCTGGGTCACGACGAGATAAATACCCAATCAGTTCACGCCCAAATCAGAATTGCAATTCCAGCCGGGGCTGGGTTCCAGCCGTTTCTGGGAAGGCGCCGGCGCTGGAGGATCATGGAATCTCAAATTCTCGTGGTTGAAGGTCGAAATTCGTTCAGTACAAAAAATGCTTGAAATCAAGATAAATTCCACCAAAGTTAACAACTTTAAAAAGTCAGTGGAGTTTTGAATATCACCAAATTTTTATGAAATTCAGAAAGTTGTGATTGAATACCACCAGATTTTTAAGGAGTTTGAAAAATCTGAATTGAATACATCCAGACTTTCAAACTCCTAAAAAACCCCACAGAATCTTGATTGAATACACCCCCTTAGTGTTTTCTGCAGCAACGACGCCAGATTTTATAAAATGAAGATATTCATAGTGACTTCTCACGAAGAGATGTGAAGACAGTGCCAAATTAAAAACTGATCAAATGAAGTTACAAAAATACCCCTCAAATGTTTTGATTTGAAAGTTATTACTCAAACTAACTTAATAAGTTGTTTGAATATCATTTTATTTTAGATAAAGATTTAATTAGACCTTTCAATGATACAATTGCAAGCATTGTGAAAACTGTAAAACTAACTTTTTAAATAAAGGAGCTCATTTGATTGCTAATATATTGGACTATTTAAAAAAATAGCAGAATTTTAAGTTCCCAATATTTAATATTTCTCAGTATATTCCTACACTTTTAATGATTTAAAATTTGTATTTCACTGAACTTGGTGCCAACCTTTTTTTCGAAAATATAAATTTCAGACATCTCCAAGGAAACATCCAAGCGGCACATGCTTTAGTCTGTAAACCTCACCGCTACCCCTTTCCCAAGTCAAAAAAAAAAAAAAATGATTCTTGGTTCAGTGGTCTTGTTCAAAATAAAGACCAAATTCTAATGGGAGTAAACATGCAATATATTTATTTACAAACAAAAGTGGAAGGATTCTCTCTTCACTTTTAGCCATATCCCTCATCCAAATGGAACATTAACATTAAGGTAGCATAAAGAAATTATTTTGTTCATTTACCCGAACAATCTTAAGTCTTAACATGACTGAGCATCAGACCCATATGGAAGGAGAACAACAATCAGTATCTCTTTGAATGTTTTTCTTCATCAAATTCTATACCAACTAGAGATTCATCTCAAAAGGCTCACACACGAAGAAATACGGAGAGAGAGAGAGAGAGAGATTAAAAATATCATGATAGAGAAATGAAGATGTAGAAAACAGCCCCCCCATCACATACTGCACTATACTTGTCTGTGCAAATGTAGCAGTAGCATCAGTTTAATGAGCCTAACAAGCAAGAACTACTGAAGCCAACTAACTCTACATCTGAAAATTTAAAGTTAATATAGATACACCTCTGTCTTACCAAATGGATAAGAAGGCAGACCAGAGGGTTCAGATTATTCGCTGGTCATAACGAATGCTGCTGCAGTTTGTATCGGTTACTGCTTACACTTTGCTCTTGTGCTCCGGTCTATGAGTGAACTCAAAGTCGATGTGAACGAATGCTCTCTCCACCTCAGGGAGTTGCTCCAGCTTTTCTTGTAGTGTTTCCCCAATATTATGGGCTTGGCTCAACATCATATCTTCCGGCAACACAATGTCAACCTCCACAAAGTAATGAGAACCAAAAGTGTATGCCCTCACCGTGTCAATGTGCTGAATTTCCTGATGATGATTCCATATGAGATAAGTCAATTTTGTGAGGAAATCTGGAGGTGCTGTTCTTCCAATTAGCGACCACACGTTTTCAAAGACGGTCCTACTCCATGTGTTGATTGTGTATATAGCTATCTGCAAAATACCGTGAAATACTACTTGTGTTAGTAACACAATCAATCTGACAGCAAATGACTACAGAATGGATGATTTGTTAGCAACTTAAACCAGTATTCTCCAAATACTTAAAATATGGTGTCACGTGATGTTATGACCATATATAAATACCACAAGAAACACAAAGTGAGTCTACTCACGATCATGGCTCCTGTAGGGTCAATCCACCAGTAGAAACGGACAGCCAAAACAGCTGTGGCTAATCCAACTGAGTTGGTGATGACATCAAAGAAATGATCTTGAGCATAAGCTAGCACAATTTCATTCTTAAAACGGCGGCAATAAATCATAAGCACAAACTTCACTACAGTTACAGAGACCATGATGGCTATCATCCACATCTCTTGCCGATGGTCCATCTCGGGGCCATTCTGTTCCACAGTGATGAAATAAAAAAACCTTAGCAAACAAGAGCTAAAAACATTGATCAGCAGAATAATTGAATCCATCAGCCCACTTCTCAGGGTATATTTATTTAACGATGAAATACCTTTGCTATCAGTTGCCGAACAGACTCCAGTATAATTTGCAATCCAAGTGTTGCCATAACAGAAGCAAATACAATGATGCCCTGTCAAATAGGTACTCAGTTAAAGGAGCCACATGACTATAAATCAGCTCGACCTTGTAAACTTAGAAAATGTTTGGCTAAGCTTATTTTATTTTAAAGAGCTTATATGATGAAAAAATAAAATGGGGTACATCAACTTACTTTTTTGGAGCTTATAAGTTGTTGGAGCTTATTTTTAAATCTTATAAGTTGTTTAGGATCTTATTTTGCCAAACACTTTTCAAGAGCTTATAAACCCTAATGTGCACTATTAACTCTTAACTTGAAAATAATCAAGGCTTTCAACCTTTATTTTTTACCACTAGAGCACATAGCCAAGCATGAAATCTCTTTCAGAAGACATGGCATCTAATATTAGTCAAGGGATCCGAATAAGAATTACCAGTATAACTTTATAAGTCAAAATAAAATGCAACAGTAAGTTTTGATTGAAAGAAAAAAGTAAATTAATGGGTGTCTAGCCTGCTGCACAAAGGCGCGGTGGCATTTTTTCTCTAGGTAGAATCTTCCGTATAAAGATATCGAATTCATTCTTATAACAAGTCCATTATTTTGAATCAGATGCCATAACTTACCACTGGTTGCATCCTTTTCTTTCCAATTGGATAATGATATTGGTTCGGATTTTTCATCGCATAGGATGTAAACCACAAGATCAGCCCAGATAATAGATCAAGGAAAGAGTCCATAGTTGATGCAATGACGGCTAAAGACCTGCTCTCAAGTGAAGCATAAACTTTTGCAATGAAAAGGATCAGATTAGCAAAGTTGGATATGTGAACAGCTAGCCTCTCACTCTTCGCAAGTTGTTTCAGTTCAGCCTGGAGAGATATTAGAGCAGGATCAGATATAACTACAGGTATGATTTACACAACCTTTTTTATCTTCAAGCAGAGCGTAGAGGTGAAACACTCACCCAGGAAAGAAGACATAAATTTAAATTAAAAAAAGGAAAAGTAGCATTAGAGTCCAAGCAGCCAATATTAGAATAGGTTTTGTGTATCAAGTGTGGCAAATATATTGAAGTTTTCATTGATACTGCAATAAGTTTTAATATGATAGTTACTACTTCACTGAAGAAAGGAGTCACTTAAGCGGAAAAAGGTGATAAAATTGAACACACCCGAATTTCAATTTTCAAAGTATCATGTGTGGTTTTCTCATGAGTATGGCAGAACACAACTAATCCTTATTTGTTAAGACTTAAGAGAGGGGAAATCAACCTCAGTAGGAGCATCTGGTAAACCACCAGATTCATGGATAGTCTCCATTTCATTGAATCCTTCCAGGAGTCTCTCCTGCTTTTTGTAGTACTCAGCAACTTTTCGTTGTTTTCCTGACAGAAAAAAATGATTATGTTAAAACTCACAATAGAATATTAGAGGGAATGAATAAAACACAGATGGGATGGCAAGATTTAGATACAAGGCTCGGATTACATGCAGAATTACGTACTCATAAAACATGTTACCGTGTAAGAAAGATCATTTTAAAATTACAAAGGACTCTTCTAAAGTTTGGAATAAAGAAGTCCATGAGATTGTAACAAAAAGATCAGAACAACATAGCATGTACTAAGAAGCAGCTGTTTTCTTTATGCTTCTGTTACAGCAGTTAGATTGGTCCAAGATCCAGCACTTCAACTGAAATCTGAATTCATAATATCACAATGCACATGATATGCCTTTTGAAACGACTTCCATCAAAATTTTAGAATGTCATAGTGCACACTTGGACAGTATGCACTCAAAAGCTAGGAATTTACAAAGTCCGCTAAAATGCTCACTTTGCTGGAAATGATTATATTTCTTTTTGAAGGCCAGATTATTAAAAAGTGCCCATCTTTGGCAGTTTTAACAGAAATGACTCGTTCCTTCATAGTTGATGTTTTAACACCGACTAGATCTCCTGCCAAGTTATCCTTTATCTATGTGGGCAGGCAGATGATAAAGCAGGCTTATATAACAAAAGGCCACATCAGCAAATTCTGAAAAATGTGAAATAAATATTAAAACTACCAAATAAAATTTGAAAATTATCTAGACATCTATAAAGTTAATAAATAGCTTCCTTTAAATAAATAAATAAATAAATAAAATTAACAGATAAAATCTAGAAACATAACAAATTAATATCCAGTAATTAACTAAATTTGTAGCTAAAATCTAAAAGCATAGATGATTTAACTTAATTTACTTGTAATTAATCAAACAAAAAATTGCAACTTTTTAATATAATTAGATTAGATATGAGAATATAATGGAAATAGAGCTCATATGGTGAAGCAATTGAATTTAGTTAAAAAAACAGAGAGAGACAAAATATATTGTAGAATGATAAATAACCTACATATTACTTTCCCATAATGTTTTATCACACAACGAGTATATTTAATTAATATAAATTCATTTCTCCTCGTTCCAGGCCACCACCTCAGTCAATAAATATCTAACCTCACAGCCATCATCACCCACACAATCAACTAAAACCGCGGCCACCATCACCACAGAAACATGATAATCATGTACAATTTTTTGGATTTCGGAATCATCAACAAAACTGGGTGAAAATTGGTCAGCAATGACTTTCTTATTTTGTAAATAAAAAAATATAGGACGAATTATGATGTTCTAGTAGAAGACGCTTCATACCTTAAACATTGTAAACAAACAGAAGAAATAAATACTATTTTTTTGGTGTTTCTTGTGTTCTGGCTTTCAAGTACAAGGTGGAATGCAAGTGGTGAGGATCGTGGCAGTATGTAGGGCCAGCTGAAGTCGGTATGAAATTTGCAATTAGGGATATTTATTTAAAAGAGAAAGTGAAGGTGATGAATTTGATTATAAGTGGTGGCTGCCGTTTTTCTCACAATAGTAAAATTGAGAACTTATTCAATCAGAGAATTTATTGTGGCTGCCGTTAAGAGTACCGAATTATAATCAGGAAACTATTCCGGTAAAAGTCATAATTCCATAGACTACTACTGCTAAAGCACGCATTTGTAAACTTAATCAGGGAATATAGACCAAGTATCTCAGAAATTGTCATCTGAAACGCATTGGAAAACAATATAATAGAATAGCAACACATAACAAAACGATATGTTTTTAAAACTGAATAAATAAATGAAAGGAGACAGGACAGGAACCAAAAAAAAAACATAAAAAAGGAGATTTAGATCCAGAATTATTCGTATTCTTTATAATTTTTGTATCAGCCGGGTGCCTAATCGAAAAGGAGTGTTTATTTATACATCATTCATACGACTTATTTGCTTTTACACAGTTCCCCTAATATGCTCCACAGAAAATTCGCGGAATTAGCAATGAATCTATGTACAAAAAATAGGCATTCCGAGCGCTCACGCGCACACACACACGTACACATATACCGCAAACAGTAGGGAGGAGATGCACAAACTTTTGGTCCGGATGAGGCGTCGGATGTTGAAAGTGGAGTGACGGTGGTCGGACTGGCGCTCCGGCAACCGGAACTCGTCCAGGTTGAGCCTCCACGACGGCTGCCGGACGTCGTCGATCATAGCGGATCCCAACAATTCTCTACGGCTTTCGCCCTCAACGGCGCCGCTGTCAATCTCCATTTTGCGAGGTTTATTTTAGGTTTTGGAATTTGGGTTTAGAATTTGAAAAGGTGGAAATGCAATGCGCTGAAACTACCCTCGATATGAAACTCTTTTTTCCCCAGAATTAAGCATGGGAAGTTGGATATTTAGCGCTGGGGGCGTAACCGCAGTCATATATACATGGTGTGAGGAGAGGAATATTTGACTCTTCTCTCTTTTTCTGTTTGCCCTTTTTTTGGGACTTTGTGTTAGTATTTTATAGGGTTACGCCTCGTCATAAAAAAAATCGATAGTGAATATTTTTGAATTTAATCTGAACTAAATTTTACTCCCCAACTAAAAGAAAAAAAAGGAATTATAATTATTTCCATCTTGTAAAATTGGAAATCCACTTATCAAACGCAATAAATAATCTATTTATGAGGTCCACCTTTCATATGAGTTATTTGTTTAATTTAATTTTAGTAAATAATACTTGTATTTATAGGTTTTTTCCTTTTTGAACAGAATATTGCATTTATAGTTTAAGAGAAGGAAAAAAAAGCACTTAGTTAGACAAATGGCCTACCTACCCCTTTCTTTTTTTGGTGCAATGTCATGAGGCTTTATGTAGTAGTATTTGAGAAAAGTAACTATCAAGTTAATAAACTAATAAAGTATATTTAGGGTTCCAAGGGAATAGATTCTTTTCACAAAATAACTGCTGACATTGTTTGATATTTAGTATATCAATTTTGTAAATTAGAGTACTTATCTAATAAAATAAAATATAAAATATAAAATTAAAATCACAAATCATCTTCAATATAGTGAAGAAGCCTTTGCTCTACATGCATTTCAAATTTAATTTAACAATAGAAATTACTCCCTTCAGATATGTTTAGTATCTATTGCTTAAAAAAAAATAGTAGCTATCTGGAAAAAGAAAAGAAAATAAAATATATTAATCCAAAATGATAAACATGACTCCATTATCCGTCTATATCTAAACTGTTACCTTTTGACTAGTCTAATTAAAATATCAATTCACGATACCAAGTTACCAACCAATATTATGTGTACACACTACACACTCAAAATGCCATATGTTGTCTACATGATACAATTATTATTTTATTTATAAACGCACTACTGCAATCGAAAAACAAAATTACAAAAATTAGTGTTGGACTCAAAATATAAAACCCACAATTATAGTAATAAATTCAGGAACTATCAAAACCAAACTTCAATTAAATCTTTGATTCCCACCTCGATTGGTTTGATAACTTGATCTTATCTTGAAACAATGATAAGTAAACTAGACAACAACTTATACACAGGGTATAACTCTGAACTCAAAGACTCCTAGTCCTATTATAAGAATAGAAAGAAATGTAACATAAGTAATAACTTAATTTAATTATTCCACAATCATAATATTGTATTATTACTGAGATTATATTTTCGGTCAGAATATTTCTTGTTTGTCCTCGATAACTTTCACGAACATAGAGGTGATCTTACACACCCCTTCCGTCAGCACCTTTTGTGAGCATCACTCTCGATTTGTCCACATTAACATTATTTTTATTTAACTTTTGATATTTTGTTTTATTTTGATACCTTATAAATTATTATTAAGATCGCTAAATTTACAAATTAATAAAAAATAAAGCTCGATTTGTTCTAGAATAAAACAGAATATCAAAAATTAAATAGAATAATGTTAATGTAGATAAATCGAGAGTGGTACTCATGAAAGATGCTCACGGAAGATATGTAGCACATCACCTCTCTTCACGAACAATAGTCTAAATGATTGACATAGAGAATGTATTATTTTATGCTGGAACATATATTCTAAATTGCTAACGACTGTATATGCTGTGTGAATATTGTCGGATGACGACCACACAATACCTAGTGGCGCAACATAGTCGAGAAGTGAACGCCTCTGACATAATTTATGGTACAAGGTATTTACGACAATTTCATTAATAAATAAGATACATACAAGGATTTTGAGAGGTTGCTGTCACATGTTTCATTATCATAATATCATGGTCCTGGGTACTATGCCTTTGAAGTTTTATCTGAAACAAATACGTGTGGGTAAGGATAGTTCCAACGGTTGGGTTCCAAAAAATGGAACCCAACTCCCACCGTTGGAGTAGCTCCCAAAATATGGAAGCCAAGGGCATGGGTGCGGAGCTGGGTAGTCCGCTTCCAAGTAGAGGTGGGCCAGGGAGGCGCGTAAGGTGAGGAGAGAGTGAAAGAAACGGCGGCTGTGTGTTTGTGCGTGTTTTTAATGCGAGTGGGGGAGGGGGTGGTTGGTAGAAGTTTGGCAGCACCCTTTTTCTTTTTTCTTTTTAATTTTTTTATATTTTCTTTTTATTTTGTGGTTCGTTTAGTTTTTCGGCATTTTGATGTCTAAAATTCCAATAAAATATATTCAACATATATCTTATATTCAAGATCACAACGAGAGCTTTCATTCGAAATAAAAATCATAAAAAACGAAGTTCAAAAGAATTAGTTATACTATTTTAAAGAAAAAAATTCATAATTTATATATTATATAAATTTTAAAAATAAAAAAGTTTCTTTCTCAGCAATTCACTTCCAATTATCCTTATAATTAAGTAATATTAGTTTTTATTATCATGTATTTTATTTTTAAATTATGCATCTCTAGTGTAATTTTCATTTTAGTAATGTGATTTTAATTATAATAACGTAAGTTTGATTTTGTTAGTGTAATTTTAATTATTATTTATAATTACAGAAATGTATTTTATTTTATTATTTTATTATATTTAGAATTTAAATTTAAATATATAATTGAAGATATACAATTAACATAAAAATAGTTGCGCAAATAAAACTAATTGGAAAAACCTATATATAGAGATATAAAATAGTATGTATTGCAGTGGGTCCCTTTTTTTTATTGGAAGCTGGGTTCAATGTTGGAGTAGATTTATGAAAAAAAATTGCTGGATTCCAAAAACTGATGTAAAGCTGATGTGGCAGGTTGGAAGCTGGAAATTTTAGCTAACCATTGTAATCACCCTTAATTAATTAAATTCGTTTCCAGATACCACAAACCACAAACATATGTAGTAATTTATGAGGTACGAATTCTAACCCCCTAACCCCAACTAAAAAATATAAAATGTAACGGATCGAGATACATACACGTTTTATTTGCAACGCACCTAAAAAGTGAATAATTTTTCAATTTCATATTGATTGGTTTTCTTTTTGCCTAAAGCATGTGGATTTTCATCAATTATTATATTGATATGTATTAAATTTCGAATAATTATGATTGTATATTTTTTGGAATACCATATGTAATTTTCAAGGAATCATATTCGTAGTGTTAGGAACTTAGGGTGATAGTAACATGTCGAGACCTTAATCCACCTCACCCCCACCCCACCACACCAACAACACCACCACCAAAATAGAATAAAATGTGTTCCCTTTTTTAGCTGTGAATTCTATATTTGTAAGAGGTAGGGTAATTCTTTATGGTAGTTCAGGCTTCAGCCCTTTTGGTATTTAATTCATTGCATATTCAATACTATTGTGAAAGTTCATTCCAAACTTTTCCTACCGTCAATTCCTGCTTCATTTATAAGAGGAAATATGACATTATTTGATTGGCTTGCCAGGTTTGTAATGCTAAAGCAAATGAGAACAGATAATTGATAAAAACTCCTCTGTGGATTGTGGCTGGATCCAACCCGAACTGATCCGACACGTTTGTGCAAAACAAGTGTCGTTTGACCAATAAGATGGGTGCATGCAATTCTTATATGGATAACTACACCGTGTGCCTGGATCCAACCTGAATTGATCCGATCCGTGAGTGCAAAACACGCACCGTTTTGACCAATAAGATGGGAACGTGCACTGCACATGCCCGCCTTTTTATTTTGTTATTTTTTGTTTTTTGTTTTTAATTCAATTTTTTCATTTTTATTTATTTTTTAATTCTTTTAATTAGAATTTATTAATCTAATTAAAGTTTATCAATCTCCAATTAAAATTTATAATAATTTCTTATGATTTATTAATTTTCAATTAAGATTTATTAATCTCCTAAAATTTATTAATCCTCAAAAATGATTTATTAGGCCAAATGCATAAAGTCGTTATAAATAACAAAAAAATATTTTTTTAGGCATTCCCAAACAAAAATTTGTATTAACTCAAGCGTCTCAGTTTTTCACATTTAATTTGATTATTTTCAGAGTTGTCAAAGGGTTGGCCTAGCCCCCCTGACCCAGTCCACCAAAACGAGGGGTGAAACATGAACCGAGGTCAGGTCAGACCAAAAAATTATGTGGCTACCCTATTTGAAAAACCACTTTTGACAGCTCTAATTTAATTCTATATATTACTCCCTCCGTCCTGTTCAATATGACATATTTTTCTTTTTGAGCCGTCTCATTCAATATAGCTTTCTTTCATGGAAAGAATTAGAGCTTACTTTAAGCTAAAAAAACATTTTATTAGCACTTTATTGACTAAAAAATATTTTATTGACTAAAAAGTTAATTTATTAACACTTTATTATACTTAATTTCTTTTTTCTTAATTTCCGTGTCGAAAAGAACTAGGTCATAGTGAATAGGACGGAGGGAGTACTTTTTACTTTGTTTATTCTTCATTCATATTCCTTGATCCTTCACAGTTTTCGTTTTCTTTTTAATATTTCTTCTGTAGTCTTCGTTTAATATATATATATATATATATATATGGGGTTTCTTTTATGTAGGAACGTAATAACTATGCATTTTTATCATGTCAGATAATGCACAAAATGCATTATTTTAAAACACAAATTATAATAACTTAATATACCGTTAAATTTAGACTATCAAAATATCGACGTCCAAATTTATTCTTATTTCTACTTAAGAAAGTGTTCCATTTCATGTTCTCCCTGTATATACATATAACGTTCAATTATTGATGGTACAAAGCCTAAAATATCTAATGATTTTGACCTAAGGGAGGTAGACTTGATGTGTGAAACAGTATTACTTTCAGTCGCTTTTGTCATTTAACCGGTCACAGAATCGAGTAAATTTGGACAAAAAATCATACAAATTAAGTAAAAGGTTTAACTCATCCAAGTAATTAAAACCACACCATTAACGAATACAAGTACTAATTTGGCAGAACTAAAACTCATCAAGTCGCGCTTTTCCGTTTCCCCAACAATTTGATTTTTATTTTTTATTTTTTTAGTTGAGAATGAGGAATTTTGAGATTCGTATCCGAATCTCGCAGTTTTATAAATGAGCGGAATACTAACTGTACAAACCATTAGTCAAATAATTTGATTTTACGTTATAGTAATAGCGATAGGTTAGACTTCTCCAATAGGCAATATTATTGCGCTTAGCGCATTAATTAAGCCCAAAATATCTCCAATGGCAATGCGCCCGCTATTTTTCAGATTTCTACAATGCTGCGGAATTAATACCGCAATACTGTTTATTGTTGTATTGTTATTTAATTTATTTTTTCCATTTTGTTATATTTTTTGTTGGTTAAATCTAGTTATATTGCTATAAAAATAGTTTATTTAACTATATTTCTACATATATAATTATAAAGATTATCAAATTTATAATTCGTGTTGCTAATCGAAAGTATTCATACCTCTCTGGATAATATGATATAATCGAGGACGAATGAGATCTTGCTGCTCTAATTGGCGAAGTAAGAGACGTGCCACATTCGGAAATTGCTTTTGAACAAACATCACATGTTGGACATCAAAAATTTCTTGCTCGATTTAAGGAAATAAAAAACATTGACACCCATTCGATGCTTCAAAGTGCATAAATTGAACATTTCTAGGAATAATATTTTAATTCTTATAATTATAATATTTTAATATGTAGCTTATATTTTTTGTAATGATGTGGGATTAGTACTCTTTTTCCTACTCGTTTGAGGGATTTTAATGAGGCCCGACCCTCAATTTATCATTTTATTAATATAGTCTGATTTTGCGCATTAATTTAATTAATTTAAATTTGTATTATTTATTAATTGTTATAAATTTTACATAATATTAAAATTAAACAAAGAAGAAAGAATATTATGGAATATTCCTTTTTTTGTTGTATATTTATGTAAACTATTGGAGATGCATTGCTGGTTATTTTTTTTACTGTTGTATTTTTGTGTAAACCATTAGAGATTACCTTAAAAAAAGCAAACTAGTATGTGAAGAGAATAAAATTTAATAAAGGTAAAAAGAAAAAATTGGCTCTAAAAAAAGTGTTAATAATTAGACAATTTAGACTAAAATAAGGATATTGAGTATATTGTAGACTTTTCACTTAAAATGAGGTTAAAATTATGTTTTCAATTGCACGTGTTGAAATTTTGATTTCCATATAAAATTGCTTTAAGAGGAAAATCAACACTAAAAAAATTATGCACAGCAACACACGTGGAACGAACGGGTTAAAGGGTTCTTTTTTGAAGAAAGAACTTATATATCATTTAATATCAAAACAATAATTTGATAAATAAGATATACTGCCTCTGTCCCACAATAAGTAGGACTGAGAATTTTTTACACGACACGATAATCCGACACGAACATGCACGAAATTAATGGGTTAGTGTCAAGCCTTATCGGATTCGGGTCGTTATCGTGTAACCCGATATGGACACGAAATTATCAGGTCGGATTCGTGTCGGATTCGTGTAACCCGATGAAATTTATTTATTATTTTATATTTTTTTATTTTCATCATTAAGTATTAATTTATTATTTTTCTTAGGGTTTTAAGTTTAATTTTTAATGTTTTTATTGTTTACATAGCTTATAGTGTCGTATAAATTTATGTTTTAATCGTGTCGCGTCGTATCGTGTCGTTATCGTATCGTGTCAACACGATATAAATTGTGTAATATTCGCGTCCGTGTCGTGTTCAGATTTGAACATTTCGGATCGGATTCGTTTCGTGTCAAGCAAATCCTTAACAGGTCGTGTTCAGATTTGACCTTAACAGGTCGGGTCATTAACAGGTCGACACGATAACGATCCGACACGCACGATTTGCCAGGCCTAACAATAAGTATCCCATTTTCTTTTTTGGTATGTCTTACCTAAGTGTCTCATTTATTTTTATGAAAATCACATTCTCTCACATAAAGATATGAGCTCCACCACTTCTCCTTTAAATTACCCTTCTCCTTAATTCCTGTGCCCAAAAGAAACGTAGTAACAATTTTTTATATGCCCTTTAAAATGTACTGACATGATGGTGTGTGATACACATATTTTTTAGAAGGATATGTGCTACACATGTTTTTTTTTAGAGTACAAAGATATTCGCAAAATTTTTGAGGTATTTTAACTAAGTTTCATTATTATAATATTATGTCTCGTGGTATTGCGTATTGACTTAAAATACACGATTATAAATACAATTCACTATATAACAAAATTTAACATCGACCAAATATTAAGAGTCGTTAAAGTGATAATTGTGCCAAGATTTAACTATTCGTAGTACAACCAAAAATGATTTGAGGAGTTCTATGGAAACTCACGCTTTCAAATGTGAACTATAGACCTCTTGTTTATAAGGAGAGACTTATAATGTACTTATTGAAATGCAGAGTATTATAGATTCTTTTAATTTTACAATCACACACACATACATATACATTTTATATTTATCATAATTAAATTGAAAAATCGCATCACTATAAAAAATGAATTTAATTTATTCTAAGTGAATCAGTGACTAGTGTGTGAAAATGATTTACTAGTTCTATGAAAATCCACGCCTTCAAATTTGAACTACGGACCTCTTGTTTATAAGATAGACTTAGTATCTCAACTTATTACTTGAATCATCACTTAATGGAATTTGCTTTATTCAAATCAATAAAAAATAATGCGATTTGCTTGGGAAAAAAGAAAAGAAAAAGGGTGTTTAGTAAAAAATGATACGAAAGAAATACAACTTTCAGGTACTTTTCTCTCTCACACACACACACTCACTCTTTACGTGGCATTCCACTTAAGTTAATTTATTGCATTATCGGCGTCGGAGCTTAGGATAATGCTACCATATATTTTCCAAAAGGTAAAAGACATACTACAAAAAAAAAAGACTTCTTATCCTCAGAGAAATTAGAGTAGGAATACATTTTGATATTCATATACTATCTTTTTAAAAAAATAAAAAATTGATTATCCTCATTTTTTATTTGATATTGAACTATAAGAATAGTGACCATAAAGCACCGCATATATCTTCCAATTAGACACTGTCACGTCTGCTCCCCACGGACTAAAATCCGAATCCATTATTATCAAATTCCTGCACATTTTTTTCTCACACAATGAAATGTTTCCACTTATTAAAGGGTTAATTTTTTTTGTAAAACATCGAATCAGTTTTTGGAGTGATCCCAATTTCTAGACATCATACTCCAATATCACTAAAAAATAATAATTAAATACGTCAATTTCCATGGATGAAGCAGACCATAAAATAAAAAATAAAAAAGTAAAGATTATTGTGGAGTAGGTGCAAGTTAATTTGTGGGTGTGCGACAATTGAACATCTTAGTTGCCCCACGATGGAGGATAAGGACATTTCGTAAAATATCGAAAGAAAGATGTCATCAATTTTTGTTCTCACTATATTGCATGAAGCACGGAATTTGAGGCAGCTAGTTGTCATTTACATTTAGATATAGTTGACAATTGGAGGTGAAAATTAATTTTGAAGTGTGTAAAGTGAGATTCCAAATGTTGATGTTCGAGGTGTAATTATGTTTAAATAGTTAAATATGGAGTTACGTACTATTTGTTTTCATAAATATCATTAGTTCACTTTCAAAAAAAATAAAAAAAAAATATCATTAGTACATATTCATGACTAAATCAATATGTAAGTCTTGATAGTAAGTTAATCAATTAATTTATACTTATTCCAAATACAAATTTTAATTTGCCTATTATATCTCTATTATATATATGTATTTATTTTATGGACAATATTGTAATATGGTTACTATATTGATTTTTCATAATTTACTTTTTCTTAGAAATTTATAATATATTATTATACAAGTTTAATACTTACAAATTTTGATTATACCTAAAATATCCTTACTTATTTTAGTCTTTAAGGATAACTAATAATTTAATAATATATTTGATATAAGATAAGAATCTCTTTATATCTAAAGTTATTACATATTGACATATTGTAATAAGATTTATCTATTATCATTATTTTAATCTATAACTTTTATGTGCGCCGCACGTACAAATTTGCTAGTTTCAATAAAAGTATTGCATAAAATTTCAGTATTTAACTTTGATGGTATCATGAAAACGTTGAGAGTATATTAAAAGTGTACCAAAGTTTAATTTATAATTATCTATTTCAGTATTTGAGTTAGATGGTATCATGAAAACATTAATAATGTACAATAATTTAATTTATAATTATCTTACTAATGATGAAATCATTGATTTACATAGTAAGTTAGAAAATCTTTTTTTATAGTTGGAGAAAAGAGAACGATATATGGGGATTAAATTTTATTTTTTTTAACACAAAAAATATACAATTTGAATGTTCTATCCATACATAAAGTTCAAATCTTATTATAATTATTTGAAGACCAATCATATTGTATTACCAATTCAATAATATTTATCTCTCCAGTTTAGCAATACGCACGAATCCTTAAATTAATTTCCAACTTAAAAGAGGCGGTGGAAAATATGATTTAGATTCTCTTCCACGATGTTTCACAATTATTTTTCTTTGTGGATTCTGTATAGTAATTAGTGAGCAAGAATATATAATAGTGATGAGAATGAAAGTTAGGCCCCGTTTGCCGGGAGATATTTCAATCATCATCTCAATGTTCTCTTTTACGTCAAATCTTATTGCTTTACACTATTCACAGAATCAGAGAATGTCTCATATTAATTGTTGTTCATAAATGATTTTTAGATTCGTATATTATATACCCTCTCATTTCTTTAATGTCCAAACTCGTATACTAAAAAAGTTGAAAAAAATCACTTTTGAATACATTAAAGCGATAATAGATTTTGTCTGTGCACAGAGAGGTCTCGGGTTCAATATCTATCGCTCCCTTTTTTTCAAGTAAAAAAAAAAGTTGATAAATTTCTCTATTTTACTCATGATTATTAAATAGAAAATTGTAGAATTATAAATTTTACATTATGGACAATTACAAAATGGGGTATTCAGCATCATTTTTTCTATAAAATTTCAAAATATAAAAATAATATAATAAATTTTATTTTCAAATAGAACAAATTTTTGGGGATGGAGAGAATAATGTTTGAAGATGTATATAACTACTTTTAATATGAATTTCATAATTACTGTTGTTGTATAAGTCCGAAGTATTCATACAAATAATAAACAAATTAAACTGAGAATTTTTTACTTTTTCAGCTGTGTAATGTGTAATTCAGCCATCTACTAGCTAATCATGTTATGTCGAATCAACCTTGAACATATACATGTCGATGTATATGTTCATCCGTACGTGTACTTATCATTTTAATGTGTCACTAAGAAAAGTCAGTTTTGAATCAAAATTTACGGTATTTCCACACATTAACATAATGAAATGCATAATAACATGCGTTTTCATTTAAAACAACACAAATTTCGTATAAAAATACATAAAACGTGCTTGCGAGAAGGATTAAATGAAATCCAAAATTTCAAAATTCAAATTAAATGACTCTCGTATGCCACGGTTGCTCATCATCGCCAGACACAATTAATTTGTCAAAATCATTTCTTACACACACACGGTTGCGTCTTAGAGAGAGAGAGAGAGAGAGATTATGGACAACACAAGACATATGATAACAAAATTCAAACTGGCATGCTCCATAACGAACTTGTAGGATGAGGATCTTGAGAATGTACGATCTTGAATCAGCATTAGTTTAGGATATTTAAATTTTATTCTATTTTTCATTTTATTCATATGGTATATTGAATTTCTTCCAATAAATAGCTGCACACCCACTTTTTTAAAAGGCCCAAATACGTTTATTTTACTATCGGGCCTCAATTTTTAAAATTTATCTATTGGGCCAACTCTCTTTATCCAGAGGCTTTTAACATACCGCCGCTAATGGCATTTCTTCCTGGTATGCTTTAGGGTCTGTAAAACCTAATTTCTATTTGGGTGTGTTCTCTTGAATCGTAACTTATTAAGAAAAAAAAAAAAATCTCTCTCTTTAATTAAATCGCCTCATATTTTATCCACCATTTTCTATACAAAAGAATTTCACCCTTTTTTATTCCATCTTTTTCACTTCAAGTAGGGAAAATATTATTAGACCAAATATCTCATGATAATATTTTCTGAGCTTAAAGTGAAAAGGATGAATAAGAAATGGTGAAATTCTTTTCTATAGAAAATTAAGGCCGATGGATAAGAAATGAAAGATTTAAAGGGATTTTTTTTTCTTTTCTCTCTTTTTCCATGATAAATTTACAATCAAAGAGAACACTATATGTAAAGTTGTTTATGTATGAAAACTTTTCTCCAAGAAATCAATTAACCACGTTATTAATGTTAGGGATTTTCTTCAACAAGATGAAATTCCCAATCCTAAATAATGTTCACGCGGATTATCCATTAGGTACGTGTTCATTAATCCATTTCCAATTAAGTGGCTAGCAATATAAACGATATGATAAACAAAATAAAATAGCTATAACACAAAATTAAGATTCATGAACATGTTAAATACCCTCCCATTTGTTCACCAAAAACGATATGATGTTGGACAGAACATGTAGTTAATTTTATTTATAAGAAACTAGTATTGTATTTGTGGTGCGTTGACACTTTAATTAATTTGATTAGATGAGTCATTAAACATTGATGCAAATTCAGAAAGCCCTCGCTTTGAGTATGCATAGTATTGGCTGCCCTAGGATTTTGGAAGATTCATATCGGTCGGACGTCGGCAGGGGGCGGGAGGACTGGGACTGATAGGGGGGTCGTCACAACCGCATGGTGGAGGTGGTGGGGGCGAGTTTACAGGAAGCGGCGGTGGGGGAGGACTAGGAGATGGAGGCGGCGGGGGAGGAGGCTTGTGACAACCACATGGAGGAGGGGGCGGAGGCCGTGGTGGAGTTACAGGAGGTGGCGGTGGGGGATTTACAGGGAGCGGCGGGGGAGGACTAGGAGGAGGCTTGTGACAGCCACATGGTGGTGGAGACGGCGGGGGTGGACTGGGAGGTGGCCGAGTTACAGGGGGCTTAGGCGGAGGGGGTCCGCCTTTACCACCACCACCAGTTGCACAGTCTTTGTAGCATAAGCATCGCATGAGTACCCCCTTGCAACGGCCGTAAAGGAAGCCTTCTTTTTCACATATTCTGCCACAATTACTATCAATCAAGCAAACACCATGGAATAATTTGCTTCTTGCCTCACACACTCCTGTAACTGCTTCCACGAGAATCATTTCTTTTTCTGCAAATGCATGCACTCGCTTTCATATTCATCATATACCATGCTACAATGCAAATTTATTCATTTCTATATATGCCTTTAATTTCAGCAGATTAATTTTGTGATGAACATTAAATTGACAACAACACAATTAATTAATGTAAATAGTACTTGTGGCTTACGCAAGATGAGAAGATAGAGCAGAAGAAGCAGTCCCGGTAGTAATAGCATCCTTGCCATGCTTCAAATTAAACAGATTTCGGATATATTAATTCCCATGCATGTACATAAAACATATTATATTTATATATATTTGGCATTTGGTCCTCCTCTGCTCTACTGGCTTATATAAATCTAATTGCCCAGCTACCACTTTATCTGATATTTAATGAAATTTTCTATTTCCTGAATATGTACAACCACAATTACTGCATGTGGTCTAGTAATTCTTAATTAATTAATGCATCGTGTAAATTGTCAAAAGACTCAAAGAATTGTTCTTATCTCCTTCCCTTTTATTTTTACCCTCTAATTAAATTAATATACTCCATATTTTACTTTACTTAAAGAATAAAGATTAAAGAATATCCGACGCTGATCAACTTCTTCTCTACCCTATTTATACAGATTTTAATTTGTCTTCTTTCCTCAAAAAAAAGTGCTTCTGCAATATTAATTTATTGCGTTCAGGGCAATTCTTTCGCTGCCTTAAGTTCAAATAATTTTTCATCGAATTTCTTTTTTCCGTTTTTTCTCTCTAGCTTTTTTTATATACCTACAATTAGGGATGTCAATTGAGCCCGAACCTGACAGGTCGACCCGAATAAACCGAACAAAACAAAGGGTTAGGGTTGATTTTTTACAACCCGAATACATAATCTGGCTATTTGGGCTGGCCCGCTAGGGTTGAAGGGTTATCCGGGCTAGCCGATCAAGGTTAGGGTCAACCCGAATAACCCTGATGTATTTTTTAAAAAGTAAAATAAATAATACATACTACTAATTACTTGTAGTAGTTATATGTCGCGCCCTCTTTTGCTCTACACAGAAATCATAGAAGATGAATGTCATTCAAGTGTTTAGTTTCATTTGTGAGATAACGAATTAATGTTGAATATTATTGTTATTTTTTCATGTCGTGTAGTGCTACTAGATTTATTTTGTTGGATGCTATTTTTTGGATTTAATCAAGGTTTTATTTTTTGGGCCACTCGTATTCTTGTTTTGTTACTTTTAAATTTTTTTGTGTGTAGTCTTTTGCGATAAATATTGAATAGTCAAGAAAATATATACATTTTAATTTTTATTTACAAACTTTGTGACCCGACGGGCCAGCCCGAAAACCGAAGGGTTAGGGTTAGGGTTGAGTTTTTTCAACCCGAAAAAAAATCAACCCGATTTAACCCAGACCGAATAGCCCGATAATCCGATAAGGTTAACCCGAAACCGAAAGGGATGGCCCGATTGACATCCCTACCTACAATACATTGAGATTCGGCAAGGATCACATATAAACTTTAATTTTCCTCCCCTACAAACTAGAAACTAATCTGGACTATTAATCTTTTATAATTGATGGTTGTCATTACATGATGCATTATTATGCCACAAAAAATACATAATCATAAAAGTATATTTATTTTATATACACAATATATATAGGGGTTGGTTCACATACAAAACATTTTTTCCGTAAAATCAATGCATTGTTATAATAATGCATTTTTGGGTTAATTACTATAATGCATTGTTATGATAATGCATTCCATGTTCAATTATAATGCATCGGTGAATGACAATCGTAGATCTATAAAGATCAATGATCCAGATCGCTTCTCGTTTCTTACGGGAAAAATGCTCTTATGCGATCCTTCCCCTATAAATATATATATATGTATATATATATATATATATGTGTGTGTGTGTGTGTGTGTGTGTGTGTGATTTTGATTGATTTGTAAATTTAACGATTTCAATAACAATTTTCAAGGTATTAAAATAAAACATAATATAAAAAATTAAATAGAATAGTGTTAATATGGACGAAATGAGAGGTGCCTACGAAAGGTGCTCACGGAAGGTGTGTAGCACATCACCCTCTCTCTCTCTCTAGATCTCTCTCTCTCTCTATATATATATATATAGTGAGAGGATTATATAGAAATGCATCTTTATGAAGGAAATAGGAACAAATCAGGACCATTGATCTTTTTTATCTATGGTTCAGATTGAACGAGTGTATTAACTTACTGCAATTTGTGCATTAAAGTAAATTAATGTATTTAATTTGTGCATTATTCAATGTGATAAAAATGCATAGTTCTTATGTTCCGATATAAAGATGTATTCCTATCACATACAAACCTTATATATAAATAGGGATGTATATATATTATTTATTCTCACTTTATCGAGTTGAATTAAAATAAAATCGAGTTTTTGATGAGTCAGGCTTGAGCTTGAGCTCGAATACTTCATTATCGAGTATCTGACTTTCCTAACTCGAGCTCGCTAAATATGGGCCGAGCCAAGCTCGATCACGTTCGCCAAAGCTCGAGTCGAGCTCGAACGAACATATATTTAATAGAGTCAAGTTCGAGTAAACTAGTATTTGGCCCGGCTCGGCTCGATTACAAGCCTACTCATTTATGGGACTAAATTTAGGGTGCATACGTAGATTTTCAACATCAAAATCTCTATTGGATCGATGTGTGGAAACATGATCAACAAAACGGCAACAAATAATTTGTTTTTTTTATATCAAAGTAAGAGCTTAGTACCAAAAATATATAATTTTATTATGTATCAATTTAAAGATGTGAGGATCACATAGTCGAGAATGTGAGAGGGGTGGAGGTAGTGAGGAAGTAATTAAGAGTGGATCAAGTTTAGAGAGCAGGAGGTTGGTCACCACCGCCTTGCTCCGGCGGCCCCTGACCTGGATCTCCTCCATCGTCGCCGCCGCCACCAGCAGCATTGCAATCTTTGAAGCACACACATTTGAGGCCTTTGCAGAGTCCATATAAGAAGCCTTCTTTCTCACAAATTGCAGAGCAGTTGTTACGGCTGAAGCACATTCCGCTAAACAACCTGCTCGGCGCCGAGCATATTGTTGCTTCACCCCTCGGCATCATCTCCTCTGCAATTAATCACACAACTCAACTAAATTAATTACTTATACCTAATCCTTAATTTACGCATACTTAAAATTATTGAATTAATTTCTTGTTATTTATTATATATATATGTATATTTTTTATATAGCTCGTATGAAGGTATGATATCATTGATATGTAATGCACATGATGTGAAACACGAACGAGATGTACGTATCAAGAAAATGTAACAGTCATGATCGAAATATTATAAAAATTAATGTAATTGAGCTGACAATTAGAAAACAGTTACTAGTCTCAGAAATGATATATATGATGAAAGTAAAATTAATAATTAATAAACTTACGAAAAGCCAAGAGGCAAAGAAGAAAGAGCGAAAGAGTTGAGAATTGTTTAGCCATTTAAGTAAGATCGTAGGATTTGAGGTTGATGATATCTAACCTGTGTACCTGCATTGGCTTTTATAGAATAGAAACTGCGACAAAATAATAATTGGAGAAAAAAGTATTAATTCTGTTTCATAGCTTATTTTGAATGGATGAAGTAATGCATTCATAACCACTTCCCCTCTTTGTAATTGGATGCTAGATTAATATCGAATGGACATGGACTCCTATATATTTCGGTTATTTAATTTAAATGCGCCCATCTTAAATTTAACTCGATCGGCCAAATATGCTAGCAATACAAGAGCCGTACAATATTTAATTTCAACGGAAATAATGCCAGCAAAGCATCAAAATCTCAAGTGCTAATTATTATTATTATCACCCCAAATTGAGATTTTCAGTCACTCGTATAGCACTTTTTAAATACTCTGGTGTTATACAAAATATAAATTACGCCAACATTAATATTTAGGAATGGGTACGCTTGTGTGATGAAGTACACCATTTTTTTTAATTTATTACTTTTTAATTAATTCTAGTTTGAAATTAATAAATTATAATTAGATTTAAAAATCCAAAATAAAATTAATAATTCTAATTATAATTCCTATTATAACTCCTAATCCCCTAAAATAATATTTAATTGCGGACAATGGCATCGTGCGAAACCACCCTATTACACTTTCACTTATAACTTCATTCTAAGTAGAAAATAAAGTCCATTACTATTAATTTTCTTCATTCGTTTGAGTATTCCACCTACCGTTATTTATCTTACACTCCCCCGTCCCAAATTAGAGTGGTTCAACTAATATTTTATACCTCACATATAATCAAATATGAACCACACTTTTAGGGGACAGAGGGAATAAATTTTTTATTTTCTATGAATTTTAATTTTCTTGGTATATTTAGTTTTATTTATTTATTTATTAAATTTTGGGATTTTGTATATTACTAATAACGCGAGAATCCATGAGATACTAAGTACTCTCTCCGTCCTAGGTATAATATTTTATACCTCACAACAAATCAAATATGCACCATACTTTTGGAAGACGGTGACAAACATGGATTTTTCACAATGTTTTTGGCGCATTCGATGTCATTTGCTAGTGAAAAACCATGCCGTTTAACCATTTTTCCAAATTAAACCTTGTTTTATTGGTTTTAACGCTCATTTTCTAGTTTTGGAATAATTGCAGGAAAATAGATGTGGAATTTGAGTGAAAGGAGCTTAGAATGAGAAAGAGGAGCTCAATACGAGAACGTGGGAAAAACGGAGGTCAATTCGAAGTCCGGACGAAAGAGAACATGTCGAAACAAAAAAACTGCACAGCCGAGAGCGGGTTAGCGCGCGGCCACGCAGAACCTTCACGAAAACTAGCTCCGGGAGTGGGTTTGCGCGGGACAAACCACCGAGTGTTTGGTCACGCGGGGAAGCACAAAATCGATCCTTTGGCGCGCGGTTTCGGGCGCGCCCGCGCGCGTCGAGCTCTCCTTCACCCAAAACACGCTTTATCTCCATTTTTCATCCCATTTTCAATTTTTGACAACATAATCTTGCTCCTCCGATCCACCTCAAAAACATATAAATACCCCTCCAAAACTCAAACCCTACCTAACAAAGCCACAACCCCCAACTTTTAGCCACCATTTTCTCTCACACGCACACCTCCACCATATTCATCTTCCACCCACCAACCTAGAGAGAGAAAGTGTGCTTGGGGGAGAATTGGAAAGAAGACATCAAGGATTTCAAGATTGGAGCTCAAGACCAAGGATTTGTCTATGAATCTCTTGCTTTCTTGCTCTTCTTTCATGTTTATCTTTGTTGTGGATATTTGATTTTCATTTTTTTTTTTTTGAATATCAATACAAATATTAAACTCACACACCCCACCTAGGTTTTTTTGTGGCCGAGAGTACTCGAACCTCTGACCTATTGGTCAACAGGCAACCACTCCACCACTAGGCCATCTACACTGGGACTATTTAATTTTCATTATGATTAGCTAAATTTTCCTATTTTAGGGATTGGATTAGATGGGTTTGTGATGGGTTGATCTTTATCTTAATTAATTATTGATGGGTTCTATTATTTACTTGTGTTTGTTGATTTGGTTGAATATTTGAATGCTTAGCTACCATTTGAATGTTTTTGTTGTGTCAATTTGAGGCTCGAGAGAGGAGGAATCGATACTAGAACCAAACATGAAGCACAATATTGCAATAGCCCGAGAGGGTGAGTAGTTTTGCGAGGGCATTTGATCCAATGAACCGTTAGGAGTTATAGGCTAGCTTAGTGATCAGAGACGGCATAGCTAGCTTGTAATCTACAACTCGAGTCGCTCGAGAGGGGGCTAGAGTGGAAAAGAGATCGCCCTAGATAATTAGGATCGTATTAATAATTTATTAGTAAAGTGATTTCTAATTGCTTATCCATCGAAATCTAGCCCCTAGGATAGCTTCGTTTCCATATTCTCCTCCCGTTTATAGTTTAAATATTGTTAATTAGAGTTTATTTGCTTTAATTTAGTTTAATCTCTTCAATTTATTCGTGAGTCTAAATAGATTAAAATAGCTTATTAATAGTATTCATAAGACTTTCGAACTAGTCCTCGTGGAATACGATCTTGCTTGGCGAATATTACAATAGCTCCGTACACTTGCGAGTTTTATTTGCTTGAAAAGAAAAAAGGCGAACAGGAGGGAGTATTTATTAGTTCCAAGGTTTTAGTATATGCATTGAAGTGCACGTGATATTTAAGTAGATAAATTCCTATGATGCACAATTCTTCTAAAAATACTATGTAACCGTATCGAATTTTCGTTAGGATGTGATTCTCGTCGGATTCTCATCCGATTCGTCATGTGGCGTATCCTTTCAAATAAAAAATAAAACATAATCGGATTCACGAATACTGTGCGGGAAAGTCACGAATCCCGTGGGTGAAGGCAGGTGTGCGCGGGTTGAGTTTGAGAACTTTACTTGAATTATGACTTATGTATTGAGCTAATGATATTTGAATTGTTATTTTGTTGCTTAATTAAATTACATAATTGAAAATGTTTAAATTTGGGTGAGAGAAAATGTGAATTACGTACATTGGATTTATGAAAATTTAAATTACTCCCTCCGTCCACAAAGAGTGTGGTCATATTTCCTTTTTAGTCGTCCACCAAGAGCTTTCATTTAAGGAAATGACTCACACTCTATTATATTTTAAACCTCACATAAATTCAAAATGGTCGGTCCATTTCTCCACTCAAATAACATCTACCTTACTTTTTTTTAAACTCATGCCACCACCAAAAACTACAATCTTGGCGGACGGATGGAGTAATATTTTATAAGTTTTATATATAATAAAATATTAATAACTAGACGTATCCTTGTTGAATCGTACTCTATAATTTTCAAAATTTCGTATTCCCGTACTCGTATCATGTCGCCCCCGCACCCATGCAACATAGATAAATTCAAAGAGTGAGAGACGTCTGGTGAGTACAAGATCCATATAGTTTTAACACGATATATATATATATATATATATATATATATATATATATTATACGTACTATATATTAAAAATGTCTTGCCATAGTCTCAGTATCGATTTTTTTTTTAAGTTCAACAAATCTAATAACATAGTTTTCGGTACTAGAAAAATGATGCGACACTTCAACAGTTTGTGTGTAAAATTAACACAAACAACGTTATTCCAAAAAAGCCACTACAAATAATGACAAATTAAAATTTATTATTCCACATAGATTTCAGATGGTACCATCATTTTAGTTCTTAGTTTTATATTAGAAAATATTATTCGTTCAAAGAGAAGTACTATAGAAATAAAAATGGGTACAACAAGATCAGGAACTGGCAACAAAATAAAGCTTTATTAATTATTTTTATTATCCGAGTAACAACATATTGCAATAATAAAATATAACTTTATTATTATCATCAAAGTAACAATTTAGATATGTAAAGTGACATAATTGAGCTCCTTGAAAGGTAAGAGCCTAATTAAGAGGAGTAGTGGAGTGAGGAACTAAGACTCGATCAAGTATTTTCTGTTCGTAGCCGGAGGTTGGTCACCGCCGCCTTGATCCGGCGGCCCCTGACCTGGCTCTCCCCCATCACCACCACCGTTGCCACCTCCGCCTCCGCCGGCATTACAATCTTTTTGGCACACACACTTCAAGCCTTTGCATACTCCAGATAAGAAGCTCTCTTTCTCACAAATTGCGGAACAGTTGTTGTCGCTGAAGCAAAGTCCGCTAAATAACCTGCTCGCTGCCGAGCATATAACTGCTTCACCTACCTTAATCTCCTCTGCAATTACCCCAACAAATTAATTTAATTTGTTACAATGTCATGATATACTATAATTTTTTTTTTTTTGAAGAATATGATATAGTATAATATAATTATATGTCTTATGTGTATATTTTTGATGTCATCCAATGCAAGTATAATTACAATAATATAATTAAATTAAAAAACAGAGAGACGTATATATAAACTTACGAAGAACCAAGAGGCAAATAAGAAAGAGCGAGAGAGTTGAGAATTGTTTAGCCATTTGAGAGTAGGATTAATTTGAGATTGATATCTAAACTACATGCATTGGCTTTTATAGAGTGGAAAATTGCCAAAACTTATAATTGGAGAAAAAGTAATAATTTTCTTTTATAGCTTATTTTGAATGGAGGAGGTAATGCATTCATAACCACTTCCCATCATTGTAATTGGCTTTAATTTAATCATATTGAACTAGAAATTAACGTACTTTACATACGAAATTATAAGGAAAGTCCTTTAAAAAAAACAAATTAGTAGGAAATGCTTACTTACTAGTATGTGCATAATTGTGCACATGAATACATGATATTTAAGTAGTTAAGATTTACATATTGGAAAATTAAATAATATAATACGTTTGGAACTTGTGGTTGACATGCAGAATTTGTCAAGCTTTGAAGTTCTTGAATTGATGGCCCTTGTTTTCTTATCGATATAGCAGCTGCGCTTTCTCATTAATCATGTCGTCGTTGTAGCCGCTCTCCCATTTCGAACGCGCTTTCTCATAGCAATTTTTCCAGTTCTTTACTTCTCCGGCGACTCGGAGGAAGTGGCTCTTCAACTGCGGAATTTGAGCGGGAGCTTGTTCAGACGAGTGGCATTGAACCGGTCAGTCACTCTTCCCCTTTACGCATTGCCCTTTTGATCGACGCCTCGGATTGGATCACCCAAATTTGGACAATGATGCCGGTTTCTTTGATTGTGTAATTATGGCGCTTCATTTTCTCGGCCTTCGTTTCGTGCTCTTCTTATTCGGTGGCGGATTGGTTCAAGTTGATTTGATCAGGCCTTGCTGACGAATAATATTGCTCGGAGAGGTCGGGGCCCCAAGAAGACGAGTAGTTGTCGGGGTTGTTGGGATCCATTTGGAACAAGAAGATATAGAACATGGAAATTGAAGAGAAAAGAAGTGGAAATAGTGTAGAAAATGGTGTAAAATTGTGAATGAAATCGGGTGTATTTATAGGGTAAAAATTATAAAAGAAAATTAAAATGTGGCTAAAACAGCCGTTGCAATGGCTATTCCAGCTGCAAGTGTAGCGGCAACAGTCACAAAAGGCAGCCAACGGTCATATGCCATTTTTCCTTTTTTTTTTTTTAATTATTGGGCATGCGCCTTATTTGAAACCTATCGCACCCGGCGCGTTCTATCGGGCCTCGTCCCATTCTTGGCATCCCGCCATTGGTGCGGTACGACGGCTAGATGGCTCGAGCTGCCCGATGCGGATGCTCTAGGAAGTACTATAAATTAGTAGAGAAATAGTTGGAACTTGAAAATTGGTTTAATCCCCCTATTTTTTGTGTATTTCATGAAATAGCCACTTACAATTTCTGCTTAACATTATTTTTTAAATTATTAAATGTACAATTATAATATAATATATATATATATACTAATTTTTTTTTTTTTTTATAGAATATATATACTAATTTTTAAAAACATGTCAAGGGGGTCCAGTGACCCCCTGCCCCCGACTAGAAGTCAGATTTATATGCTGTGTAAAATACCTATGGGACTAGATTTTGACGGGTCACAAAAACTTTAAATTTTCTTAATTTATATGGGTGCAATTATTGTTTCAATATCGATGAAAATATTAATTCGATGAGTACAACACGATCAGGAACTGGCGACAAAATATATGATTTGATTATTGAAGTTACAATTTATTACAAAGATATTATAGTTTTATCAACAAATTAATTTAGATATGTGAGGTAACTAATTAATTGAGGTCCTGCTAAGACATGAAAGTTGATGGAGTAAGGAACTAAGGTTGCTCAAGTATTTCCGGTTAGTCACCGCCGGCGGCCCCTGACCTGGATCTCCCCCATCGCCGCCTCCGCCTCCGCCTCCGTTGCAATCTTTTTGGCACGCACACTTTAAGCCTTTACACACATAAGAAGCTCTCTTTCTCACATTGTCGCTGAAGCAGAGTCCGGTGAACAACCTGCTCGGCGACGAGCATATATCCCAACACAACTACTAATTTATGTGCATGCATGATAATCAGTTAATCCATTCGGTTTTTGGATCAGCCCTATTGAACTCGATCGGACTATTTCCGGTTTTTGGATCAGCCCTTTTGAACTCAATCCGACTATTTTCGATTCAGTCTATTTGGCTGAATTTTGTTGGAACTATAAATTTTCATCCCTAACCTAACTTCGATTTTTGAGTTAGCCTGTGGAGCCAGGAAATTACAAAAAAAGATTTAGTATATCTAAATAATCTTTTTTATTTTTAGTTCGGGAAGGAAGATTGGTATTGATTGAACCCAAAATCTCCCTTATCACCGTCAAGATCTATTACGATTTGGATATATTACTAATCCTGATAACCATATTCTTGTAATAAAAAAAAAAGTCTTTTTTTCTCATCCAAAATATTTGACCTCGCAAAATTAGTATCGTTCTAATTCCAACTTTTATAATAACTAGATTAACCAGCGCATTTTGCGCTACACAATGACGAATAATTAATGTGTTGTTTTGAAGTGTCTCAAATTTACATATATAGAGAATTTATATATTATTATTATTATTTATATTAGATAATTAGAGAATTTTAGACCAATGCGAATTCAATTTGATATTTTGTTTTATATATAATTGAATATTTCCTTCAACTTATATGTAATTCAAAATAGATAAATGGTCCTTTCGAAAAAAAAAAGTTAAATGGTTTTAGTTTGTGTTAAAATACGTGTATATTGCAAGTATCCAATTATTTAATTGAGTTTTTGTACAATGTACTCAAGAATTATTATTTTAGAATATCTAAAATAAAAAACTGTTAATCATAAATTTATAATGACATATTTAACGTGGATATGAAAGTATATTTTTATGTAAATATACATATATTTGAACTCGTCAAATCCTATAATTGAATAAATCAACATGGACGCATATTTGAAAATAATCGGTGAAAATTAAATATATATTATGTTGCTTTTAGTTTGAAATATGAAAATATGTACAATTACCAATAATAAAAAAAACTTAATTGGTAGCAGTGTCAGTAGCCCAACAGTCGGTGTGTTAAAATTTATAGAGACACATGAATTTATTAGTAGGCTGAACATGCATGCATTTTAGGAGGGATAAATTTGGGCGGGAAAATGCATGCAGATTATTTTGCTTTAATATAGTAATAGATTTTTACATTTTTAAATGTCAATAATATCTATATAATCTAATTAAATATTTCAAATTAATAAAATTTATCTTTGTGAATCTTCTTATACAAAATAATACATTTAGCAATCACAAAAATTAATTAATGTGACAAACAATAAAATAATTACTACTCCAAAGCTTAATATTTGAATTTGAAAATTTGAAATGCAGCATACACATCATTATATAGTGAACTAAATTTGTTAGGCTATAAAGCCTAGTTTTTGAATTTGAAAAATTGGAATGGCATGATAAAATGTACATTTATTAATTTTTATTGGAAAGTGTACAATTATTTAAAAGCGGGAAAAAGCATTGCAAATTATTTTGCTTTAATATAGTAATAGATTTTATGTATCAATAACAATATGTATTTTTTGATTGAATAACTCAATATCAATATATAAAGAGTAAGAGATTTGAAAAAGATTTCGTTTGAGTCAATATAAATCAATATCAATATATCAATGTATATCTAATTTCGTCCCTGTATTAAAACATTAATAAACAACCACTACTATAGATTACAAAAATTATGTCAAACTATCAAATTAATCCTTTTTATTCAAGGAAAAAAAAATACATTTTTCATTTTTCATGCTATAGTTAGGGGTTAAAATTAAAAATTACTAGTACTACACCCGTGCGATGCACGGAGTAAGTTGAATTTTGAATTTTTTTTGTTGTAAAACAATATAAAAATATAAGTAAGGAATATATATATATATATATATATATATATATAAAGAAAAATATCAAACAATATAAATTAAAATTTCGTTCAAAGTTCATATATGTATAAAATTTGAAAAATTTTCTTGTAAACAATGTTCGTTGTACATGCACTGCTCTTATTCTCTTTATCGCATATCAGTATCTTCAAACCATTTCGACTCTGTACCCTCGATACAGAGATGTATAGTTGACCATATAAAAATAATACTTGAACTTTGTAAACGATTCCGCTGTATGTATAGAATATCATCTAAAAGATTCTTCCAACATTTTTCTCAAACAATCTCCGATATATTCATTGAATTAGCAAATAGTAGATTTGCAAACATATGTCTCAAAGAATGTGTGGTACTCCAATGACTTGCCTCTATATATAATGTCGTCGATGTATTCTCTATCATCGTCTAACAAACCCTCTTACTGTTTGCCAAATTTTTGTATAATGGTTTCATCCCATAACCATTTATACATAGCTTTTTGGTAAGGTAGTCGTTTTTCATCGAGAATAATTTATTGAAAGATCAAACTTTTACTCTAAGAATTTTTTGTTTATTGATTAATTATTTATATAATTTTAAAGTGAAAACAATCTTTTTGTGAACTTTAGTTTCTCTTTTTTAAAATATTTGTTGTGTCTTGAGTTGCAAAAATTAATATTTTCCTGTCAAAGTAAGTAAGTCTTATGTAAACAATAAAGACTCTAATAAAAGAACTTACTTTCAAAAATTAAAAGAATTATTTTATCAAAATATAAAATAAAAAAAATAAAACTTGAGAATAACAAATTGATTGTAGATGAACAAACTCTAAGGTGCAAAAATGCTGAGAAAAACAAATCCTGCGTCATTTTCAATATAAACTCTAGTGGTAAAATATATTATTATGTATATAGGTTGATTGAATATGTGTATAACCTTTTGGAAATTAAAGTAAACATTATAGATATCTAATTGAAGCTCTCAAAGGCATTACTTATTTTAAAAGAAGAATCTTAATGTTTTACATTTTGTTGGACCATAACTTCAATTTGTATATTCTGATTTTAAAACACTGAATACACAATAATCCCGATGTAAAATCGATACAAACCAATGAAACAGCTATTATAGAGTGTGAATCTAGACTTCTTATATGTTCCATTTCCAAGTTTTCCTATTTCCGATAATGGAGTTCCTTCTTGGCTGCAGAGAACTCCAGTTCTAATTGCTGAAAGTATTTTCATAATATTAATTAAAAATATGATTTATCATCTAGATATTTTTTTAGAACGTTACTCATGAATCATGATAACTTTAATTTTTAGTATTATTGCGAATTGAATGCGTTAGTTAGTAACACTGCATATTTGTATTGTAATTATAGTTATTGTATTATAATTCATTCTCTATGTGTCTATTTTCAATAGACATATATATTTTAAATCTATATATATTTATATATACACATAAATCAATCGATATATATTGTTTTCTTTTTTGAGATAGTCGTACTGGATATAAAGACATGTTTTTAATCAGTAGGAAAATTGTGAATAGTTAGTTGGTTCCAAATTTTTTTAATAGATCAGCAAATTAAAATTTGCAAAAAAATTAGAGTTAGCATCTAACAATATTATATAATACTTGCACATGTATACAACTCAAAACTTAAAATTCATATTATGTATATCAAATCCCCATTATGAACGTGTGAAGTAAGAATAATTTCACCCATTATGGTTCATTATCATTGATTAATTTTCCATCCGTTGGAGGGCACGGCAATCAAATGTTTATTAATGCAAATATCACACACAATTAAATGTAAATATTAGAAACATACTTTAATATAAATTTATTTAGCTCTCGAACATGTATATATAAAATGTAATTATATGTTTTTATAAAGTTGCTAATTAATAACACAAAACAGGTTGAATTTTATTTTTTAGACACGAAAATGAAAATTTATTACCCTCATTTGTGTGTATGACAATACAGAAATTGTCATTTGGAATAAAAGAACATCATTTTGTGTTAAAAGTGTTATATATTGATACATTTAAATAGATAGCTATCAAAAGGAAAATAGTCAATTTTTACACGAACAATATAGCAAACACTTTAACCAATAACCTTAAATATAAGAAAAAGAAACCTATTATAAAATTAAAAAAATAAACAGCCACATATTTCCACAGACATAAAAAAATTATATTTTAACATATTTATATATATATATATATATATATATATACATTACAAATAAAAAATAAAGTAGTGCAACTCAGTGAAAGAAATGGTTGACAATCTAATAAGACTTAAATATATATATTTAGAGCGATTACATGATTACTTTTGTAAATAGAAAATTATGAAACAACATTCAATAAATTTCAATATTGTATAACAAATTTATGATTTTAATAAATTTAGAATCATACAAACACTAAAGTGTGAGTTGATCCAATTACATTGGTAGTAACATCGATCATATTACTCTCTAAAGAGACAAATACATGCTTATATACAATAGGGATAGATTTCTATGGATGTTACTGTAATCCTTAACAAAAATTTTGATGAAGTTGTCGCTCCCAAATCTTATCATTGATGCTTAAGAGATATGATCTTTCTCCAAGATGGCGTTTCTGCAAAGAGTTGATGTGCGCGTTGTTTATTTAAAAACTTTACATCAAATGCTCTTTGTGCAGTAATCTCTTTCTTATCATTCATGCGTCCTCTAATCGGAAAAGTCGGAATGAAAGAGTACAAAGAATATGAATTGTGAATGAAATCGTTTGCAAAATTCTAGAATTTATAGGTAGAAAATAGTATAAAAATGGAGAATTTATTATTATAATTAATTTTTTTCCCACAAATTATGCCTTTGTAACGTTCAAATATTAATTAGTTGATTGGTAAATAATAAACAATTAAGATAATAACAATTAAATACATTATTTTCAAAAACGGAATAATTGTAATTGAAAATGAAAGTTACTATAAACGGCAAGCCGGACTTGCTTTTATATATTATAAAGATTATTTAATCTATTATCTATAATGAACTAATTGAAAATGTATGATTTATATATATTATATAGATTATAGGAAGATTTGAGGGTTGAAATGAGCTTATTTTAATTTTTTTCGTACGAAATATATATACGTCTGAGTTGATAGACATATTTTGTATTAATCCTCTGGAAATTGATAAAGTTTTTAGTTAATATATAAAGATTTAATTATTATGATATTGCCAATTTTTCGGTTCAATCTATGCAATATTAATGCCAATATATATGCCATTACATTTATGAGGAATGAATTCATCAATGATTGATGCAGCACCTATCTTCAAAATTGAAATTAATTATTTAATCTATTATGTATAATGAAGTAATTGAAAACGGATTATTTATATATATTATATAGATTATAGGAAGATTTGAGGCTTGAAATGAGCTTATTTTATTTTTTTTCGTACGAAATATATATACGTCTGAGTTGATAGACATATTTTGTATTAATCCTCTGGAAATTGATAAAGTTTTTAGTTTATCTATAAAGATTTAAATATGATATTGCCAATTTAGGTGAGCGTAAATATATGTAAATCAGTAAATAATACCAATATTTAAAAAAATATATATTTTAGAATAGTACAGAAACAACACATATATATGACGTATCTGTCATTATTCAGTAAAATACGTTTAATGTACTGTCAAAAACTTAAAATATATTAAAAGGAGATCTAATTATACACACTGTCATACAAATTATAATTACGTGTATAACCACAACTAATATTATGCAAAAAATTAATTAGATGATTGGAAATGTAAATGCACAATTATTATATAAGATTTAATATATAATTTCTAGAAATGGAATATTGAAAACAAATTAAAAAAAAAACTGAAAAAAGAACTTTTTTACTTGCTATTATAGTTTATATAGATTTTGCTCGCTATCTTGATATATATACATTTTGATAGCTCGTAACACTTATTCGAAGATGTATGGAGCAATAATTTTGAGATATTTGAGTTGTTGGGAAAATTATAAGGTTTCGATTTGATACCAAAACCCAACTGATTCTCCAACCGAATAGATGATCGCGCCAACCTAAATAGTGTTTTCCAGCTCGCCTGTTTGAGCCTTAAAATGTTCTAGGATTACAGGTTAAGGAAGCGGAAGATGATCAACCAACAGGTTGTTTACAAATGGAGTCAAATAGCAAAAGACAAGGCGTCAACCTTCACCGAGTGATCCACAGAGCTCGATCAAGCCGAAGACCCGGAGTCGAAACAAAAACAAATACCGGTTCAACAGTAACAAAGGAACTATCTCTCAAGACTCACACGCTCCAAATTCACTAAAAGCCACTCTAAAGGCGTAAGATCCCGGAATCGTATAAGTCAACCTACTCGACCAATGAGGGATTGCCGATCAGCATCCCACTTCGTAACCTAGGATGTGACACAAATGAAGACAAAGTGCATACGCCCATTGATCTGTATTTAAGAAGAGAGGTAAGATTCAAACGGCTCCTCCAACGGCTAGTTCGAATCTCTACCTATATAAACCCGTCTTCAACCTCAGGATCAGATACGAAAAACTCTCTACAAGCTTTCATTATCTGAAATCATTATTCTTTCAAAAGCTCTCAAGCGGTTCTACATAGATCAAAGAACACTTTATCTTAAAGTGTTTCTAGTTAAGAACCGCTAGTTTTTCGTCCGTTCCCTAGGCCAAACTCATGTTTATCTTAAGCCTAGATTTCGAACGAGTTCATCATACTCGAAGTTCTTAATTGTAAGAACTCGTTCATAGTTGGAACCCCATACCCAAACCCAAACCCGCAAAGGTTAGGGTAAAGGTACGCTTGCTCGAAGCACGTAATTTGAGTGGATAGGTTCTTCGCACCCGTGAACCGAAGGTGTATAGGCTCGACAAGGCCCGCAACCGGCGGAACACAACGTCGGGTTAGAAAGTTGTGAAGTTGCTTGGTACTTGGAAACCAAGTGGTAGTGATTACCAAAGGAACCCGGTCGCGGACGTAGGAGGTGTTACTCCGAACCACGTAAAACTCGCGTGCTTCTATCTCTCTCTCTTACTTTTGCTTTATATTCACGTGTACTAACGCCTTCATATCATTGCATACTTGTTCAAAACTCGTACACACAAATACCGCTCAAAAGATACTCGTGTCTCTCGAAAGCCGCACAACCCGACTAAGCCGAAAACGATAAGTTAATATTTTCAACCGAGTTTTTCTAAGTAATCCAGCTAAGTTTTCAAACCACCACTTTCCGCACCGCCACCGAGTTGTTTACCCACCGACCCTCCCTACCGGATCAATAATCGAGCTCTCACTCAACTCCGTTTTAACTTGATAAAGTTTCGAAAAATCTACTTGGTGTATTCACCCCCCTCTACACCAAGTACCCAAAGTGGACCATCAATTGGTATCGCAGCAAAGGGTTCAAAAGACCACCGTTTCGTATCAAGAGATCTCTCTTGACGCTCCGTGTCGTTGGTCAATCGAACAAAATCCGTTTTTCGAAAAAAAAACTCATCTTATTACATACCGCACATGTCTATGGATTCTTATCTTAACAAAAGAATCTCCCCACCTTCGGTAGACGACTCATGCAATCCGGGAAATTCAGATTGAAAAGCTTCCTTTGCGCACATCACGACATGATGATGGGACGTCATCACCGACGGACCCATACTTATCTATAAACAAGGAAATGAACTCGTACTCGCTCATGATGGAGGTCAACCAAATACCGGCCATTTCTCAAGCCAAAGAAGGAATATTCTTCCGAAGAGCGAAAGCAAGCGGGTTCCGGACAGTTCGCAGGGAACACCATCTCTTCAACAAGCCTCAAACGCTACCCGAGTAAAATCATCAAGTGCGAGACAGCCAAAGAGATGTGGGAAACACTCGCCAAGCTATGTGAAGGATCGAAGAGATCAAAGAAAACAAATTCACAATAGCGTGCCGTAAATTCGACAACTTCAAGCAAATAGTTAACGAGTCCATCGAAGCGATGGAGCTAAGGTTCTCAAACATAGTCATCGGAGATGTAGACAATCCGAACGGGAAGTATACCCAATGGGAAAAGAATCTAAAGTTTCTTTCAAATTTCTTCTACCTGAATGGAACACTTACAAGGTAGTTCACCAAAGTCGAAGTGACTTGGGTGATCTATCTACGTAAAGGTTGTTCTCACTCTTAAAAGCCAACGAGTACAACTTGAAGATCACTCAAGAAGAATCTTCAAGGCATTTAATGACTGAGAACTCACCCCAAACTCTCCAAAAGAAATAGCTTTCAAAGCCAACTCCGAAAAGTCACCATGTCAAGTCACCGAGTCCTCCAAGATGAAGAAGGACAAAAAGGATATGAGCAAAGAGAGTTATCAAGAAATTGCCATGATGGTGAAAAGTTATACGTACTCAACACCAAAGAAGGGCAAATACAAGAAGTTCTTTAGACTTACAGAGATAAGCACGCAAAGAATGATGAGAAGTCACCGACAAACGAATGTAAGCTGTTTCAATCAGAAGTGAACAGTGATACACTATCGACAAGATTGTCCAAAGTTGTCCAAGAAAGATAAAGACCAATTAAAAGCTAAGGCAATGACCGAATGAGAGCTTATATCGTTGATGAAGAATCGAGTGCAATAAAATGGATGACATGCCATTTTCGTACCTCGAAGAAGAAGCCGATGGCCAATCATGAACCCGATTGGGATACTTGCTTCATGGGACAAATCGACGGCATCGATGAAGATGAGGTAACTTCGAACTCTAAATCTATCTAACACCTCACCATCACACGAACACTCTACACATGACTCTAATCCGGACTACCCGATTGGAGTTTAGTAGAGAAAGTAATGAACGATTCCAAGGAGCTTCAAGAGATCCTTGACGTCATTATGTAGAATGCCGAGTCAAGGCAGAACTCGGAAAAGACAAAAGCATCGACACAAATACCGATACAACTCACCTAACAAGTGAAGTCGTTTCACTAAAAGACAAAATAATGAAACAAGATCGATGAAGAAAGTCAACACCGAGAAGAACAAATGATAGAAGATGTGAAAAGGTCACAAATTGAATCGGAAAGGAAGTCACCGAGATCATTGAGCCGAAAATCACCGAAGAGGTACTATCTAAGAAGATAGTAGCTCTCATCAAAGCCACGTCAACAATGGACGAGATCATTAGTGCTCGCAACATTCAAAAGACTCAAAGCGGGACTGGGATACAACGAATCAAAGGATGCCTCAAACATTGCCTCCACAAGTGGAACAAAGGGTATGTTTGTACGAGCAAATGAACCTTCAACCCCAAAATTTCAAAGATCAACAATCGAGGACACAAGAAAAGGCGTCGGAAAACAACAGAAACATTCTCAAGCTCCGTTGAGGACACAAAGCAGACGTCAAAAGAACAACAAACAAGCCTCAAACTCCGTCGAGAACACAGCAGACATCAAGAAGGTCAACTGCGACAACCTCAAGCTCGACTTCGTAAAGCAACGTGCTCAACCTCAACGAAGACCACAAGCCGGATTTTACGTGATACCAGACAAAGACCAAAGACGTTGATCGATATCAACCAAGATATCGAGATACCCACTGGATACCACTCATACGAGTATCACCGGATAATCATTTCCAGCCACAGAGACAGCAGAGACAAAGGAACGTCTCAGCTAGGCACACTGAATCAAACAAAATACGTACAACAAAACAAGAAGACACGAAGATCAAGACCACGCCAAAGAATAAAAAAAAAGAACACAACGAATGTGTATATCGACTCACTGGGAGAATTATCGATCAAATGACCCAATTCGAGTCATCAAGCGTATCCGGGTCGTCAAAGGATCTATGTCTAACCCACAAGGACCCAATTAAACCGGGTACCTCGAATTTTAACTTTTGTTTAGGTTGCAGCGAATCGACGCATCTCGAGGAGTCAATGAGAACGCTTGGTACTTGGACGCTGGATGTTCCAAGCACATGACGCACCTAAAGCATCTACTCCAGAGTATATTGGAGCGTACAGTGTCCACAAGTAACATTTGGTGACAACTCCAAAGGCCTAAATCCAAAGGTTATGGTACATTTAAAACTAGAAATGTTATAATCCCAAATGTTTCTTATGTACAAGGATTGCAACATAACTTGCTTTCCATTAGCCATCGCGACAACGGTTTTTCTTCGTCAAGTTTGATGCACAGGGGATGCCGATGAAGTACAGAAAAACCAAGCAGATACTCCTAAGAGGGAAAAGAGAAGGAAATATGTACTTCACGATCGGAACAAGAAATTTCCTCGAGACTTGTCTTGTATCAAAAAGCAAGAATGAAGTCACGCAAGTACAGACGGCCGAATCATCTCAACTTCAAGACAATCAACAACCGGCTAGGAACCACTCGCGAATGAATTCCAGATCAAGTATATGACAAAGTCATATGTGCGCGCGTGTCAACAAGGAAAACAAACAAGAATTTCATTCTCTCTGCCAAGCAAATTAACCGATCGAGTTCTTCAACTTCTTCACATGGATCTTTTGGTTCCAAGCTTACTCAAAGAAGCTTCAATGGCAAAATATACTCGGTCGTTGTGGATGATTTCTCAAGATTCACTTGGGTATCTTTCTTATACCGAAGAGCGAAATCCAGAACTAAGCCGCCTATCTCGGAAAGATTATCAACACGTATGAGTGCAAGATAATGGCAATAAGATCGTATCGTGAACGGAGTTTCTAAATGAAACTATTTATGATTTTTGCGAGTAAGAACGAGTTCAACACCAAACATCGCAGCTCGTACACCTCAGGCAGAATGGTGTAGCGTAAAGAAGAAACAGAACTCTCAAGGAAGCAATACTTACCTCAATGCTAGCTAGCTCGCTATTCCAAATAAGTTCCCGAAGCAATCAACACAACAGCTTGCTTCACTCGAATCGCTCCCTACTCACATCAAGGCAAGGAAAGACACCGTATGAGCTATGGAACAACAGAATACCATACATTGGATATTTCAAGGTATTCTGGATCCAAATGTCACATTCTCAATAATGGGAAGACTCACCAAGACGTTCGACGAAAAGACAGACCGAGGAGTATTCCTTGGTTACTCCGCGGTGAAAAGCATACGCAGTCTTCACGAAGAACTCAAATAGTCGAAGTAACTCCACATGTTACCTTTGACGAATCCTCCTTCGAATATAGAAATTCTATCAAACGAAGAAGTCAAGAGAATCTTCAAGATTGATTCGTACAAGTGGCTCCAAGAGAATAGAATCGTAACTGGCCGAACCATTAATTTGGGACAATGAAACTTTATGAGGAAAATTCAAATCAACCAAGAAGCTCCACCAACTGGAAATCGAGAAGAAGCTTCAACGCCAAATCAAGTGTGAACATCATCGGGGAATCCGCAGACACACCGAGTCCCCAGCTCTCCATCTCCAACTCGAACCTCCTCGAAGTCACCTCAAAATCCAAATCACAGGAGAATCAATCTCTCAAGACTTAAACTTAACATCAACTCCAAGACAAACGTACGAAATTTAGCCACTTCAAGCATCAATCAACCGGAAGAAGAAATTCGTAAGAAGTATAAGATGGATTGAAGATCATCCATCATCGCAATCATTGGAGAGCCTTCCGACCAAGTCAAAACAAAGGTCACGCTCAAGCTTCATCGGATCATCAAGACAAATGACACATACCAACTCTCGCAGAGCTAGAACCGACGGTCTATGATGAAGACGCCTCAATGGCGTGTTACGTAGCTCAAGTGCCGTAGCCTCAATCAATTCTCGAAGCTTTGAAGAGTGTGCCTTGGACAAATGCTACGCAAGAAGATCCGAACGAATTCCTCGTAAATTGTGTTTGGGAATTAGTCGACGTACCTCAAGAAGTCAAAGTCATAGGACTCAAATGGATATTCAAGAACAAAATGGATACCCCGGGAGTCGTCATCGAAACAAAGCTCGACTCGTGCCAAGGGCTACACTCGCCAGAAGGAATTGACTTCGAAGAATCTTTTTGCTCCAAAGAGCACGATTGGAAGCAATCGTACTATTTCTCGCCTTTGGCGACATCACAAATTCAAGGTCTATCAAATGGATGTGAAGTGTGCATTCCTAAATGGAGAAATCAAAGAAGATGTCTACGTTGAACAACCTCCAGATTCGAAGTAGAAGGAAATAAAGTCTACAAATCCAAAGAAGGCTCTTTATGGATTAAAGCAAGCACCTTCGAGCTTGGTATGACACTCCGTCAAATTTTCATATCCAAAGGATTCAAGAAGGGCTCAAGAGATGCGAACTCTCTTCACCATCAAGTCGAGAAGATATCCCGGTTATTCAAATCTACGTAGACGACATCATCTTTGGATCAAGATCAAGCTTTCTTATGCCAAAGATTTGGAGAGATGATGTCGAGAAGTTCCAAATGTCCATGATGGGAGAAATGAGTTTCTTCCTAGGACTTCAAGTCAAGCAATCTTCGTATGATCTTCATAAATCAATCCAAATACGTGAAAGATTTGATCGCCAAGTATGGAGTTCAATCAAGCGTAACCGTAAAGATTCCAATGAACACCAACCTGGAAGATTGAACCAAAGATCCGGGTAAGTCAGCTGATTCCGCAAATACAAGAGGATAATAGGATCCCCGCCGTATCTAACAAAGAAGTCGTCCAGACATCTCTTCGCCGGCAATGAGTGTGTGCCGATTTCAAGTTGATCCAAAGGAAGCACACATGCAAGCAGCCAAGAACATTCTCAAATACCTCAAAGGAACTCGAATGTTCAGCAGATCACAAGACAATCTACAAATGACCGGATACTCGCATTCGTACTTCATTGAGATCGATTGGATGTAAAATCAACTTCAGAACTTGTCGCTTCTTAGGAAGTAAGTTGATCTCATGGTTTTCAAAGAAACAAACGTGCGTCGCAACTTCCACGAATGAAGGTAGAATATATGGCCGCCTCAGCCGCTCGTAAATTCTCCGGCCGAAACATCACCGGATGACTATGAAGTAAAACCGGACAGTTCCAATTTTCCGTGATAGCTCAAGTGCGATTGCCATATCGAGAATCCAGATTCACACAAGATGCAAGCATGTAGACGTACGACATCATTTCATCGAGATCACGTAGAAAAGAAGGATGTGATTGTTGAGAAAATTCACGTACATACAATACGGGCTGAAATATTCTCACAAACCGCCTGATAGAAGCAAGATTCAAAATGTCAGGCGGATTACTTGGACTTCTCAATCCGTACGATGCTTCACCCAACCGAAACAGGATCTACCAAATTGAAGGAATCATACTGAATTGAAGCATCTACCGAATACAATCACCAACCGAAAAATCGAATCATTGTCACCGATATCACCGAGAAAGAATTCAACTAAACCAGAATGCCGAAAGAAAAGGATTATTCAACAGGGGAATCCAACCGGAACCACGATGACCCAAGACACCCACTCAACCGAGGTATCACCAATTACAATGATCACCGAGAGGTTTGCAACAACTTTAATTACACCTACTCAACTCCGTTCGTCAACTCACATCTTATCATTTCTAATCAATATTAATTAAAAGTCCGCAAAGAATTGAATAATGGGAGTTTCGAGGCAAAAGTCAAAGCACTCAACCGTTCTCTCTCGCGCATTAAATTGACATGACGCGAGAATCACTCCCGCCGTAGATCTTCTTATCACCGTACAAATCTTGATCGTCCATTCTTCAAGAAATCTCTTTAAATATGCTAGAAGATATACGCATCAAACGTAGAAAGTTTTTTTTTCCGGCATTCTTTCTTATTTCCATCAATTGGTATTGTTTGTTTCTACTAACAAAAGATGCGTAAAAAGAACATGGAATCCGCAAAAGATGTCTCCCGAAGCCAATCAAACCCCGAAGAATCCGTCAAAGCTTCAAGATAAGAGGTGCTTAACTCTCAGAACCTCAAAGAAGACGGGAAGTCCAAGAAGGTGCGAAGCCCATCGACGTAACTGTGCCGCCATAGCAGAGACCGCAAAGCTCAAGAACGCCATCCACCAGAAGGTGCGTAAAACTTTCGGGAATGACAAAGGAAAAAGACCTCTCCTCACTCACGTTTCTTTCAACATAAAAGAAAGAACGGGACACACAACTCCCTGGGATGCCAAAATCAACGTCAACCGTACCCGACCGATGTTGACGAAACCGGAGTACAAGGAGTCCATTTCAAAGCTCGCTCCGCCACAGTGAGGCACGAAAAAGATGCGTGAGACAAAGCAACATGCATCTAACTCCGTTATACTGAATCGGAGACAACTTGAGGAGACAAAATATATCAAGACCGTCTTCGAACCGAAGACTCAAGTCAAAAGTGCCCGCCGCCGACAGAGAAGTGACATTATGAGAGAATTCGTAATCACTCTCCGAGGAGCTGCAAGGCCCTCAAGCGGTCGTTTCGTACGGTGGAAGAGAAGTTCACGTCCCCGTTTGAACATAATCATCACCAACACCGCAACGGAGTATTCCAAATTCGAACAACCAAGCTTAAACCCCAAGACTACGGGATACTTCAACCGCCTTCTCTTCTGCTCCTTCATCCATTGTGGACACCTTCTTCGAGATCTTTCAATAAAAGATGCTCAAGTCCCCGCACCAAGCTCAAATGAGAAACAACACCTGCCCAACGATCACCTGCACTGGACGATGATGATGATATGAGCCGAATACAAATCCTCAAGTGCCGTATCGACTTTCTCATTCAATCTAAGAAGTCTCAAAGAAGCAAAAGTTGCAAGGAATGAAGATTGTGCCCGACTCGAAGATGATATCTCCCGTGCCAACTCATCCTCCAAGCACTACCGGGATCGCCACCGACCGGGGCCAAGGACGCCGTGTCCGCAAGCTCACCGAGGCTAATGCAATCAAGAAGAGCGCCTAATACAACAAACTCGAGCCACTAAGACTCTGCAAACCTCGCCGCTCGTAGCCGAAAACCACAAATTTTCGCCAATCTAAAACATCGCAACAGCCGATGGTGTATATCTCTCACCCTGTTTTGATCATGCCAAAAAGGGGGAAGTAATGGAGAAGAGAGACAAGTCAATAAAGAGGCAAACTGTTGAGCTAGAGGAACCAGCTGGATCAGAATCAGCTGAAGAAACGAGTCAAAAGAAAGAAGCAACGGATGCAGTAGAAGACTCACCAATCAGGGATTGAAGACTGAAGGATTGAAGACTGAAAATTTTTTTTTCCTTCTTTCTTTTTCCCCGTGTTATAATGTATTTTCTTACATTAATAAAACACAAGTTTCTCCGCATCATAAGTTGTCTCGCTTAGGTTTTGCATCATCAAAAGGGAAATTGTTGGGAAAAATTATAAGGTTTCGATTTGATACCAAAACCCAACCGATTCTCCAACCGAATAGATGATCGCGCCAACCTAAATAGTGTTTTCCAAATACTGCTTGAGCCTTAAAATGTTCTAGGATTACAAAGGTTAAGGAAGCGGAAGACAAGAAATAACCCAAACGTGTTTACAAATGAGTCACTAGCAAAAGACAAGAAAGGCGTCAACCTTCACTGAGTGATCCAAAGTAGAGCTCGATCAAGTCAAGAGAATTCGAGCCGAGTTCAAAACACAAATGTCCAGCCGTACGTAACAAAGGAACTATCTCGAAGACTCCACGTCAAGACAAATCCAGCTCGAATTCAAAAGCCCTTAAAGGCAAGAAGATCCCGGAATCGAGCAAGTCAACCTACTCGACCAACGAGGATTGCCGCATCGCATCCCATACTTCGTAACCTAGGATGTGACACAAATGAAGACAGGTGCATACGCCCAACGGCAGATCTTGTATTTAAGAAGAGTAGGTAAGATTCAAACGCTCCTCCAACGCTAGTTCGAATCTCTACCTATATAAACCCGTCTTCAACCTCGTGGATCGTATACGAAAAACTCTCTACAAGCTTTCATTATCTGAAATCATTATTCTTTCAAAAGCTCTCAAGCGGTTCTACATAGATCAAAGAACACTTTATCTTAAAGTGTTTCTAGTTAAGAAACTGCTTAGTTTTTCGTCCGTTCCCTAGTGCCAAACTCATTGTTTATCTTAAGCCTAGATTTCGAACGAGTTCATCATACTCTGAAGTTCTTAATTGTAAGAACTCGTTCATAGTTGGAACCCCATACCCAAACCCAAACCCAGAAAGGTTAGGTAAAGGTACGCTTGCTCGAAGCGCGTAATTTGAGTGGATAGGTTCTTCAGTACCCGTAAACTGAAGGTGTATAGGCTCGATAAAGGCTCCGCAAACTGTGAACACAAATTTCGGGTTAGAGTTGTGAAGCTGTGCTTGGTACTTGGAAACCAAGTTGGTAAGGGATTACCGGTGAACCCGGTCGTGGACGTAGGAGGTGTTACTCCGAACCACGTAAAAACTCGCGTGCTTCTATCTCTCTCTCTTTACTTTTGCTTTATATTCAGCTGTGTACTAACGCCTTCATATCATTGCATACTTGTTCAAAACTGCACACACAGCTGCTCTCAAAAGACAGCTGTGTCTCTCGAAAAGTTGCACAACCTGACTAAGCTGAAAACGATAAGTTAATATTTTCAAACTGAGTTTTTCAAGAATCGAGCCTAAGTTTTCAAACCACCACTTTCCGCACCGCCAGCTGAGTTGTTTACCCAGCTGACCCTCCCCAGCTGGATCAATAACTGAGCTCTTACTCAACTCCGTTTTAACTTGATAAAAGTTTCGAAAAATCTACTTGGTGTATTCACCCCCCCCTCTACACCAAGTACCCAGCTCAGGAACCATCATGAGTCAAAATTTGGTTTTTTGAATACTCTAACATATATATATATATATATTACATAAGAGTATATACCCAATAATCGTTCTAATTGTAATTCTAATATTCAAAATAATTGTAATTCTAATATTCAAAATCAAGAGATTAATAAATATTTTTACTTTGGAAAATTTAAATTAAGAAATTAATTTATATTGAATGTATGTCTAAGCTCGTTCGTCTATTAAAAGATTAATAATAAAATAAATCAATATCAATATAGATTTTATGTATTTTTTGTAATAAATGAATATCAATATATAAAGAGCAAGAAATTTGAAAAAGATTTCGTTTGAGTCAATATAATTTAATATCAATATATCAATGTATATCTAATAAAGCTTATATTATCAGTAATAGCGCAACAACCCAATGCAACAACCCATGCATTTTAGGGGGGATAATAGTAGTTTGGGCGGGAAATTGTCATGCAGAAGATTCTGCTTTAATATAGTATAGACTAATGAATAGCTCTATAAGAAACAATGATTCCTCCAAATAATTATTTTTATTTTAATTAATTTTCACATATTAAGTGCTGGTGTAAAAAGACAGACGAGTTGAATGAAAAATAAAAAATCAAAAGACGGTCCACAAATATATGAAGCAAGAATTTATTATCAAATTCATAAGCAAAATAAGTTAGACAAACCTAGAAATCATAGAAATATACCAACAAGGTGGAAACATAGAAATCATCGAAGCTTGTCTAAATTAAAATACTTTGGTGTTATGCAAATTAAGTATAAACTAATATATTAATTTGTTATATACCATTCTCAAAACTCAATTAAAAGAGATAGATGAGATGGAAACAGCAAGGGAAGATAATACATAAAGTGAAGTACTGGAAATTAACATTACAGTTACAGAGAGAAATTAATTAATTAGTAGGCTAGCTAGAACACAACACAGGCATCAGGCATGCATATATATATATATATATATTTATTAGAAAGTGCAGTAAAATGCACATAATTTAAGAGATGGGATTAATCAACAAGGCCTGGTGCAGAAACAGCGTTGGCGGAAGCCACGGCAGTTGCCACCGGGGAAGCCCTCGGTGTTGCAGACGGCGCCGCAGTTGTGGTCGCTCAAGCATTTTCCTTTAAACCGATGGCTCTGCGACTCGCACGACCTCTTCTCTTCCTCCACTCCAGACGATCCTGCCGCTGCCGCTGCCGCTTCTGTTTCTGTCACAAAATTAACATAATTACCAATTAATTAACCAAATAACTCCATAATAGTATTTTTTTAATGGAAATTAATTAAATTTTACATAAGTGTATTTGAATTCAACTTACGAGTAGCCAGCAACAGCAGCGTAAAAACAAAAATGCATGCAAAAGCAGCAGTCGCGCTACTGGAAAGCCCAATTTTCGCCATGTTACGTTGCTCTCTCTCACTCCCACTCCCACTCCCACTCTCTCTCTCTCTCTCTCTCTCTGTGCCTTCACCCCTCTCTGTTCTACGGAGTATATACAAGTTAGGGCGGTACAGATGTCCGAATGTGTTCATGCATTGCGACACGTACATGTCAAAGTTGATGGGCGAAAATCATGTAGAATCTTTTCTTTTTTTACCACTAACAAATCCCTCTTACTAGTTCCATTTCGTGTCCCACTCAAAGACTTTTAGTAAGAAACGAAAAAATTATAAATTAAATTTAAAGAAATACACACAGAATTATAGGCCTATCAATTATCAAATCTTAAAAGAAAATCATATGAAAAACTTAAGAAAGATAGTACTAACAACTTTTAATATAACTTAAATATTTGAGAGCTTGCGAATAATTGATAGAATTTGAAAACATTATTCAGTAAAAAAGAAATATTCATAAAATTGTAAAGTAAAACGTTAAAAGAGATTATCAAGGACTCTGTAGCTTGGTTTTTTTATCCTTAATTAGATTGCAACAGTGCGTTGCATAGTATAATTCATTTTAAAAATATGTAACATATAAATTATCAAATCACATAAAAAAATAAGGAGTAAAATGTATTAATTACTCTCATCCGTCCAAGATATTTAGGACACGATTTCATTTTTTGAGTGTCCACTATATTTATACCACTTTTCTTTTTAGGATAATATTCCACCCACATTTATTATTTTATACCTTAGAGCAACTCATTATAATGGATCTTTTTCTCCACTCAAACACTACCTACCTAACATTTATTAAAATCCTTGCCGCACCATACGTGACCTATATTTCGTGGACGTATGGAGTATAAAATTTCAGGCAACAAAAGTGAATAATAATACATTAGTTTTTCAGTATAGATAAATGACATTTTTAAGTATAACATTAACAAATACAACATACTTCCTCCGTCCACGAAATAGTCCACGAAATGTATATTATGTACATTTTTAGACATAATTCCACTCACTTTCTTATATTTTATACCTCACAACAATTCAAAAGTGATGGGTTCCTTTTCTTATAAAAACACGTGTCACTAAAGTTGTGCTATATATTTCGTGGACGGAGGGAGTATTACATTTCAAACATTATGAAAATTTTCTTTTTACACAATATTTTTTTAAGAGTGTTCCTCATTATCACACACCAAGAGCGAAGCTACGTTATGGAGAGGTGGGACAATTGCCTCCCTCAATTAAATTCATTTATACCCCCAAATATATACTATATTTCAAATTTATAAAAGTTTGCCCCACCAAAAATTATGTAAAGTTGGGGCAAAAGTGAAAAGCCAAATAAATGAATTTTTCCTTTTAGAAGGAAGGATCCTAGGTGTCATCTTATAGAGAGAAGGATTGAAATTATATTCAAATATATAAACACAATTAATTTAATTCTAAAATTACACGAAATAAATTCCTTTCATCTTCTTCACAAAACAAATCCTTTTCGTCTTCTTTGTTTCAAAAAATTTCTTTTGTCTTGACTTCTTCAATCTTCAATTTCATTCAAGGCAACGCCTCAAGTAATATACTATTCTAATTTACAATATAAGTATTTTATAAGTAGTGATTATTATTAATTTTAATTCTACAAAATTGAAAATTTCCTTAAAATTTCTACTAATATGCTACTTTTGTACTTTTGTTGCTTTCCCTTTGGCGTGATTTTTGTTTATTATTATCTGAATTTTGATAGTAATTCACAGAATTTGTATCCAACATTTTAAAATGAGATAGGAAGTCTTACAAGGGAATTAGTGAAGATAATAGCTTATTAAGCCCGCGCTTCGAAACAGAATGAAATATCGTTTATATTGAAAAAGAAAATTTATAATTGAGTTGATCTAAGTCCAAAAATTGAGTGATCATAGGTAATTATTGTAATTTGTAAGGATGTTTTATTATATTATAGCTATATAAACTCTTTTAGTTGTTCTAAATATTTTGCCCCCCTTATGCTCGGGGGCCTGGTTCCGCACTGCCACACACCAATATATTCAAACCTTTCCAATTTGCAACTCTTGAAATATCCACATAAAGTTGTCTAAAAACTATTTGTCTCAAATAAAATGCATTAATCATCTAATATGATAATTATGGAATAACACAATAAAATATAAAAATTCATGCATTACATCAATATTATTTTTTAAAAAGAAACATTCAATCCAAATGACATTAATAAATATGACATATTAAATTTTTTATACTAAATATGACATTAAAAAACTGCATAAAAGAGATCTAGACCCGACATTATTCTTCATCTCTCATCTTGATGATATTTCTATTTATGTTTCATATTAAATATATACCATCCGTTAATCGATAATCAAATTAATTGCCATTTCTTAGTAAAATATAAAATTGTTAAAGTAAACATAAAAGAGATATCAAAACCTTTAGTATAGAAGTTTGACAGTATCAAATTATTTGTCATTTCTTAGATAAAACCAAATAATTATTGGATTATTATCTTTAGTCATTTTCAAATAAAATCGGTGGCACATTTCAACAGTTTTAAAAATTTTCTGTCATTTTAAAACAAAATTGGTAGCACATTTCAACAGTTCTAAAAATCTTATATATAAATCAGATTTATTTGTCATTTTACAGTCAAGCCAGATGATACAATGTTGTACATTGTCTCGTGGTAGGCGTGAAGAACAAGTAGAGTTGAGAGAGAGACAGCGCATAATTAAATATCATAAAGCTTATGGTTGGACAGACCAATTTGGACGTTGCGTCCGCAACATATAACATCAAAAAAACATTACATGTATTTTCTACATGAGTGAGTTCACATACATAACTAGTACATTATTTCAAAACCATCCAAGCGAATATAATGACTCCATCATTGATTTAATAAGCCAATTCAAATTCCAAGCGCGACAAATACCTAACTTCGCATCTACCCCCTTGTATAAACTCATTTTCCCAGGGAAAAAACAAACTCTCCAAGCTGCTGCTTTTTTACTTGGTTGCAGCCACCAACGCCATATGCTCAATCAAGTCCAATACTCGGTTACTGCAAGAGAAAAGTACGCATATCATGCGACAGGATACACATGCATTGTGTGTGTGTGTGTGTGTGTGTGTGTGTGTGTGTGTGTGTGAGAGAGAGAGAGAGAGCATACCTGTAACCCCACTCATTATCATACCAGGACACTAGCTTCATGAAGGATTTGCTAAGACCCATTCCAGCGTTTGCATCAAATATGCTCGACCTACAACAAGAGCCAGAAAATAGATTTAATAATAAGACTGTTATATATCTGAGGGAACAATGAAAATCATAAACTGGCAACATTGCTCGTACTGACAGTTGGTGATCGAGACGATAGTTCATCAAAAGATGAAATCAACCAAACTAACTAAATGCTGAAAAAAGATGGTGCAAACTAATCAATTCAGGACACACTTCAAAGAAAACTATGGTCGTACTCATACATCATTATGATTATTGATAGACCACAAACCAATTAGCTTATAGGTTACCAATATGAGGCTTCAACGGGAAATTCTATTAAGGTGTACATGTGTAGTACACCTCTCTCACATGGTAATATTTTGTTAATATATCACTCCATTCACATGATAATATTATATTAATATAATTTATAATAATAAAATATTATATGTGAGAGGTGGGTGTACTAAATGTGCACCCTTAATTAGAATTTCCCAGCTTCAAGTAATTTAGAAAAATGCGGCAGGGGATGATACCTCGAGTCACCGACAAAATCATTGGAGACAACATCTTCATCAGTGTACCCTAGAATGCCTTTCAAGGGACCCTCCGCAGCATATCTGAATATTTAGACATAAATTTCATGAGTACCACTAGTACACTTAGGGTGTGTTTACTTTGATTGTAATGATGTGATAATATTTTCCTTCCTTGGAGTGAAAAAAAAGAATAAGAAATGGTGAAATTCTAATCTATGGAAAAGGAGTGATAAGAAATGAGGGATTTAAAGGGAGAGAATTTTCTTTTCCCTCATTTTCCCTTACAATCAAAGTAAACACACCCTTAATGGGAAAGGAGAGAAAGCCAGATAAATCTGAAAGCAGAGATGAGATTCTCATACTTAATGGCTGCTTTAACATCTTCATAAGAAGCACTTTTGTCAAGCCGACAAGTCAAGTCTACAACAGAGACATTAGGCGTGGGGACACGGAAAGCCATTCCAGTGAGCTTACCATTAAGCTCTGGAAGAACTTTTCCAACAGCCTGAAATTTAATTTCAGATTAAAAGCAAGCGGTAGAATTACTGAATTAAATGAATTGAAACTGAGAACTGTCTAATGCCTTAGCAGCACCAGTGGAACTAGGGATGATGTTCTGCCCTGCTCCTCGACCACCACGCCAGTCCTTCATTGAAGGACCATCAACAGTCTTCTGTGTGGCTGGACATCAATAAAGAGCAAAAAGATGATCCAGGGCTATAGATAAAAACAATTACGAGCAAAAACGAAATTCCATATCTGCAGGCAAGTAACTACTAGCATAACAAGTACCTGTAGTTGCATGGACAGTCGTCATCAAACCCTCTATAATACCAAACTCTTCGTGCACTACCTGCAAAATCAGCAAAACGTAAAAGAACAGTAAAAGATGAACAATTACATGCCATGGGTTTGAAAAGAAGCTGGTCTTAGAAAATTCATATAAACTAAAGTATGTTGGCAGATCCAAACTAAGTTTTCAGCCCAAGGAGAATCTACAACTGAAAAGAACTTGAATATATCAAGAACCTTGGCAAGAGGAGCAAGACAATTGGTGGTACAGCTAGCATTGGACACAACATCCATGCTTGGTTTGTAAGAATTTTCATTTACACCAACTACAAACATAGGAGCATCAGCTGATGGAGCTGAGATCACAACCTTCTTGGCGCCACCCTACACAACATCCTTTAATTAGAAGTGCACTATACGAAATGGGACATGTTTAGAACATTACTGTTACCCACCTTCTTGTGTGCTGAAGCCTTTTCAACAGTCGTAAAGACTCCAGAAGACTCAATAACATACTCAGCCCCATAATCACCCCAGGGAATCTCCGCTGGGTCCCTTTAGTGAAGATTTGGATGTTAGTACAACTTAGTGTGCTGGGTCAAATGTAGTCACAATTGCAAATATATGGTAAATACCTTTTGCTGGTAACTTTGATCTGTTTTCCATTAATTTCCAAAGTGGATTCATCAATGACTCTGAGAGTTCCCTTGAAAGGTCCATGAGTTGAGTCATACTTGAACATGTATGCCTGTGAGGATACAGAAATATATTGCTAAGATCACACTGCAAAAGTAATCTACTAGAAATAGATATATACGTCCAAAGGTATGGCAATTCCAGTACATGTAAACTACTCCCTCCGTCCCACTCGAAATGTCCCACTTTCCTTTTTTGGTTGTCCCATTCCATTTCAAGAAACCACTTTCTCTCGCAAAAAGATGTGGGCTCCACGGCTTTCTATCTCTTTATCATTTAATCACCCTTCTCATAAATATTTGTGCCTAAAATAAATGGGACACTTCGAATGGGCCGGAGGGAATATTAAATATTTTTACCATCCCAAAAAATTACAAAAAGTGGCCACTGTCTAAATTTTTGTTACGAGTATCTATTGCACCTCCCAATTTGTCCAGAAAAATTTAAAATAAATTCGGTATCATCAAATAAGAACAATGTTCAATCAATCACAATGGCATAGCTAATTATCTATTCCAATATGTATAACAGAGCAATCATTATGAATGGGCCAAGCCTTTGAATATAGAATCAGAATTTTAATGATCTGCACATCTTAAATAGTCTTTTCTTCATCAGAGAGAAACAAATGCAAGCAAAAAAAATAAAATTAATCAATTACAATGAGCGTATATATTCCAATATACTATAATACAGCATATATATAGGACCCAACTGTCAGTAGAGCCTGTTGATACTTGATACCATCACAAATGATGAATAAAAACTACTTATTGTTGCTTATTTTAAGTCGGTCAATTGACACTTCAAACCACTATATGTGTTCAACCCTGCTTACATAAATGTTACATATTCCAAGTGGCACCTATGCATGTGTCTATGGGTGTTCAAAAAATAAGCACGTCAACACCATTTTCTTGGATCTAGCTACTCCAACGATCCTCAACCAAGTAAAGAATGCAAATGAAGCTGAACAAGGAAACTGACCATGTAGTTCACATCAATGAAAGGATCATTAACAGCTACCACCTCAATATCATCCCTGAAAGATGCTATCCGTAAAACTATTCTCCCAATACGTCCAAAACCTGCATCATATCTAGCATTTCAGTCATAGACTCGCATATAAACAGAAAGAAAATCCTTAAAATAACCATTGGCATAATTACTCCTTGTAGATGGCTAGAGAAAAGGAAGACATAAAAATTATCTACTTTTGATCAAGAGTTCAACAAACAAAGAGCAATGTATATACGAATATGAATAGATGCAGAACCATATTATAAGCTAAGCGTACCATTGATGCCAACCCTGGTCTTCCCGCTGCTTCGTGATTCTGAATCAGTAAAACATGGGAAGCAGCTTATCAAACAGATAAAACAAACATGAACTGAAATCTAGTTAAAAGGAACAAAGTGTATAGGCCTTACTATGGATGGCGGGGGGTACTTCTGTTGCCGTTGCTTTGATAGGACGAACTGAGCGGGTAGTAATCTTCCTATTAGTTCCAAATTTAGTGTCAGTTGAAGATGTAACCCAAATAATGATAACAACATTTTAAATAATGAAGATGTTCACTGAACTGTAGTGGGGAAAACTCCACTGGTAAATTAGCCCCAAATATGCTCGACTGTAACTTGACAGCATTAGTATTCAGGCCGAAGGATGCCTGAGATAGATCATATATTAGACATTAGAGAGTGTAAAAAAACTTACCAATCTGCATCAAACACAAATAGAGTGAAGAAGACAGACAGTGACAAGAGCAATTTTGCAGAAAATAACCAAAATCCAGCTTAGGAAGCTATAAATTATACCATGCATGAGACAATCGAACATCAAATTCAAGTACAGAGCAACACAATTTTTGTGATGCTTAAACGTGAACGGATATTAGAAGGAATGAAACATTTAGCCAAGAGATAAACTAAAAAACGGCAATATGTTCATGTATTTATTCAACCAAGTATAGCTTTACATTTTGACTTCCATGACTTCATATAAGTGCAACAAATTGAAAATCCGATCGCCCTAATCTTTTCATTGTTTTGCACTTTCTCAATACTATACTCAAAACACGAGCAATTCCATGATCGGACAAATTATTCGGTCAGAACATAAGTAGGAAGTTCAGAAACAGAAATCCAGAAAAATGCTCAAGTTGTACTGCCATAAACGATTTGTCAACGAAAACGCAACAATGAAATTAATAACTTGAAGCAATCGTAGCGCAAAATGCATTTTGAGATTCAAAAATTAATTAGAAGGAAATGCAAAACAACTTATCTGAGCACTGAGCTCAATCCTTGAAGCAAAAATAACAATCAAAGAAAGAGAGACAAAAACAGAAACAAACGAAGAAATCATCGAACCTTAGATCGGTCGGAGGGACGGAAAGCGTCAGCGTCTAGAACAGGTGACGGCGCAGATCTAAGGAGCGAAGATGAGAACGCCATTTCACCAACCACCTAATTCTTCACTGCGGAAACCTAACGCTAGAAAATGATCGAATATTCTATATTCTACAATTTATATAGAGAGAAAGCGAGTGGGGGAGAATAGCAGAACCCTAGAGAAATGAGAAGAGGCCTTGCCTTTTGAGGACAAGAGGTGGCCAACTTTCGAAGACTATTTAAATACGTAAAAAAATGGAGGAGGCGGAGTTTATTAAGCAGGTGTAGCTCGTGCGATTGATTTGATTGCATATGCAAGTGCAAATATAATAGCAACGAAATTGGGACTTCGATTTTGAAGTTTGGAAATTCAACAAACGACGCCGCACCACCAACAATAAGGAGCTGTTACACATCGCCATCTCTGTTTCTTACGTTGGTGGAGTCATCGTTTTGCGCGGGCCCCACTGCTGCTCTTGGTTGCCACGTCAGGTGCTCCCCGGACCATCTTGTGCTTTTGGGCCCCATTGTATCTTTTTCCAATTCTCTCTCCCTTCGCTTTTTTGCTCTTTTGGTCCCAAATTAAAAGACAAAATTCATACGGTGCTTACTAAACCCACCTTTTTTTGGTAAAATGACTAATGTATTAAGAGAATATTTTGGTCTTATTACGGAGTTATTAGAAAATATAATTCTTTTATTATAGAATGAATTCTCTCATAAGCTTAGTATTGCATAATTTTATTTGTACTATTTCGTTATTGTTAGCAATTTAAATTTTACACAAATTTTAAATTGAATTAAAAAAAATTAAGCATTCATGTAATTGTACAAACTAAGTCGTGGCTAAAGTTGGTTAGTTGAATAACTTAACTGATGGTGTGACTTTATAGGACCTATTATTTTCATTGCAAGACCAATAAATAAGAAGAGGAAAATGGGTAGTTTATTTTAGCTAGATTAAATATAATGAAGTGGAATATAGACAATTCTTCGAGGTATCTTCTTTGAAAATTATTTTAAATATCATTTTCACGTACGTACATAGTGCCACAAAAATTTAGACAAATAATTGTCAAGTCGTATCTTTATTGTCGTCCGTTTAAATAAAGAAATAGATGGATCAAGAGAAATATGGTAAATAAATTAGGTAATTCTCATAAGCTATCTGTCGCTTAATTATCCATTGTTTTCTTTTTTTTTTACTGGCATATGCAAAGCCATGTAAATTATTATATATAGATGGATTTAGAGGTGGTCAAAAAACCGGAACCGAACCGAAGTCGGCGGTTCCGGAACCGTCGGTTCCGGTTCGGAATCGAGAACCGTATCGACGGCGGTTCGGTTCAGGTTCCAAAGTTGCGGAACCGAGAACCGTCGGTTTCGGTTCTAAACCGCCGGTTTCTCCTTTTTTTTTACGTTTTTATCTATATTTATGTTACAATTCATATTTATTTCACCTAAATGTTACGTTAGAATGCACAAAATTACAATTAAACAAGAAAAAGTAGCAAAAAAATGAAAGAAAAAAAAAACCAAAAAAATTTGAACCCCAAACATGCGGTTCCAGTTTAGAACTGCCGGAACCGCGGAACTGAGCCGAACCGAAACTTGCGGTTCCGGTTTGAAACCGAAACCGAAGTGGTCGGCGGTTCGGTTCCGGTTCTGGAACCGAACCGAACCACAGCCGCCTCTAGTTGGATTCATTATCATTTTATTTTTTTATTTTGTGACAAAAGTAACTCATAACCGTTACTACCCCACAAGCGTATTGGATAAAATTTGTTTGTGTGTAATAATCTACAAATTCCCCACCCTATATGGATGGTTCCAATCCCAAACATTCAATTTTTTTATTAAGAATCATTCATTTCTTTTCTTTTCTTTTCTTTTCCCTTTCTTAACTCATGTATCTTTTCCTTTGTTCGAACCAAACTCCCCGTTAATATCTCTTACTTAAAAGTTAAAAAGCATAACAAGCTGATTTATATTATGTCCTGTAGTTTGTTCAACTTATTTAACACCCTCAGACAAGTTGTAATAAGTTGGAACATTTACTGGCAATTTTGACATACCTCGAAATCATTTGTAAAAAAAATTTAGGCACAGCTGTAAATGGATCAAGTTCGGCGATAGTTTATTATTGCAGATTTGACTCATTTTTTCCTGTACTTAAATTATTATTATTTTTTTTTTTTAACTTGATATTTTTATGGTTAGCAGCGCGTATCATTTGAACACGATGTTAATCGAAGAATGTTTTTTCATCATATATATATTTTTTTAATGAGATGAACTGGAATTTAATCTTAAGTTTGGTGCGTCAATGATTAAAAGCTTCAACAAGTCGAGTAACAGAGTGATCAATTGTGGGACAAAATGGTTTATGATCATATTAATAAATTTGGTTAAAATTTAATCATATGATAACAGAACACCATCCATTTGTTACTACTACTTACTTTTGTAAATGAATTCTAACAACTAAAGATTATATTCAACTTTTCACATTATCTGTAATTTATAGTTAATTTTATTTGGGTAAATTAATACTCGCTCCGTCCCTCAAAAGTGTGGTACATATTTAATTTATTGTGAGGTATAAAATATTAGTTGAACCATACTAACCTGGGATGGAGGGAGTACTATAAATGTCTCAACGTTTTTTCGAAAGTATAAAAAAGGTCTTTAATGCTTAAAAAGTTTCATTATTGTACCCAACGATTAGCTAATGTTTCTGAAATGTCTTGAGTTCGATTTTTTAGATAAAAAAAACTAAAAAAATCAATGTGGGAAAATCTGAAATCAGCGTAGATTTCTCCACTTACTTAATCATCGATCTCCATCTCTCCATGTTAATTTTTGGATCCTAAAAAATCATATTCAATGATATTTTAAAAATATTATTTAAATCTTGAGATGTTTTTGAAATTTTCAACAAATGTTGGCCTCATTAGATGACGTGAATAATAAAATAGGATAGAATGGATATGATTGCATTATATTGTTGGATTAATTATTTTAATTTGTGTTTAGATTAATTGATTAGGATTAGGATTGGGTACTTTTGGATAGGGGTGAGTAAGGAAAACAAAAAAACGAACTGACCGACAAATCGTATCCAAATCATCCCGAAAATATGATTAAGTGAATTGATGGTTTCGGTTTATTTTTTTTAATTTTAAAAAGTGGTTATGTTTTTATTTTTATATATAAAAACCGGCAGTTAACTGAACCGATAATCAATCAGTAGGATAATGGCTATGAAGATTTGAAAGGCATTATGGTGATGGTCCCTGAGCTGGGTTTTTGATGTAGAGGGGGGGTGAATACACCAAAGATAGATTTCTGAAAACTTTTTCAAGTTTAAAACAGAGTTTGTAAGCTCAGTTATGAATCCAGCTGAGGAAGGTCAGCTGGGCTAATAACTCAGCTGGCTGTGCGGAAAGTGGTGGTTTGAAAACTTAGCTCGATTGCTTAGAAAAACTCAGCTTGAAAATATTCTTTACATTTTCGACTTAGTCAAGTTATGCAAGTTTATAGACAAAACACAGCTGTCTTTGGGGAGCAGCTGAGTATGCAGATTTGATAAAGATGCAATATGCAAATGGAATTAGTGCAATATCTGAAAATAACGAGAAAGAAAATAACACGAGATTTTACGTGGTTCGGAGTAACACCTCCTACGTCCACGACCAGATTCACTGGTAATTCACTACCACTTGGTTTCCAAGTACCAAGCAACTTCACAACTCTAATCTGAGTTGCGTTCCAACAGTTTACGGGCACTGTCAAGCCTAACCTTCCAGTTTATGGGTACTGAAAAAACCTTACAACCACTTGAATTTCGCGCTTCAAGCAAGCGTAATCTTGACCTAACCTTTCTGGGTAAAAAGGGTTTGGTTTGGGGTTCCAACTATGAACGAGTTCTTACAATGAAGAACTTAGAGTTAGATGAACTTGTTCGAAATCTAGGCTTAAGATATACAATGAGTTCTGCCTAGGAATCAGACGAAAAAAAGGGCAGTTTCTGGACTAGAAACACTTTAAGATAAAGTATTCTTTGAACTATTTAGAACTGCTTGTAAGCTTTTGAAGGCTTGATGAATTTAGAAATTGAAAGCTTGTAGAAAGTTTTTCGTATCTGATCCTGAGGTTGAAGACGGGTTTATATAGGTAGAGATTCAAGACTAGCCGTTGGAGGAGCCCTTTGAATCTTACTTATTCTTCTTAAATTCGAAATCTGCCGTTGGGCGTTTCTGCACCTGTCTTCATTAGTGTCACATCCTAGGTTCTGAAGTCTAGGATGCTGATTTGGCAATCCCTCATTGATCGAGGTATATTGACTTCCTCTGACAACGGGATCTCTGCCTTTGGAGCTGGTTTTTGAATTTAGAGCTAGATTGGGTAAACTGACTTGAAGTGACGTCTTCAGAGTTAGTTCCCTTTGTTCTGTACAGCTGGACCAGCTGTGTCTTGAACTCAGCTCGATTTATCTTCAGCTTGATCATGCTCTGTTTTGAACTCAGCTCAGCTGGAAAACTCAGCTGATAGTTTACTCCTGCTGTAAACACAGCTGGATCTTCTGCTGTCTTGAGCTTCTGCTGTCTTCAGCTTGATCCTGCTCTGTTTTGAACTCAGCTCAGCTGGAAAACTCAGCTGATAGTTGACTCCTGCTGTGAACACAGCTGGATCTTCTGCTGTCTTCCGCTTCCTGAACCTGTAAACTTAGAAAATATAGAGCTCAAACAGGCGAGTTGGAAAATACTACTTAGGTTGATGCGATCATCTACTCGGTTGGAGAACAGTTGGGTTTTGATATTAAATCAAAACTTTATAATTTTCCCAACATATGGCAATAGGATTTCCAAGGTTTAGCCTAGGGTTAGCCCAAGACCCCACTACTCATCGTATTTGGTTTGGTATTGCTACGTACTGCACATGACTTCGAAAGTCATGATGATGTTACTGAGGAACGTCTTTATCAAAATATTTTTGCTTTCCACTTCGGTCAATTAGCAATAATTTTTTTTGTGAACTTCCTGAAATCTCTTTCATATAGCTTGGCAAGGAAATTTTGAATCATGGGTACAAGACCCTAGGGGTGAGTATTCGGATTACGGATCAGATTTATGCTAAATTCGATCCGAATCCGAAATTCGATATTCTGAAAATAATTAATCCGATCCTATCTGAATGATCGGAAAATCCGAACCGAAAAAATCCAAAATTTTAACCCTAAATTCGATTCGATCCGAAAAATCCGAAATCCTCCAAACAAATTCCAAAATATCCATAAATTCGAAATTAATATAAAGAGAAAAAAATATAAAGATAAACAGAAAAATAAAGATAAACAACCACAAAAAAGACAGAATAACAAGATATGCATTTGATAATAGATCAAGCCTAGAAATTAACATCCTTCTATTTTCCATAATTCCATTTGCATCTCGCTGATGTTAATACATGTAAATCACATCCCACAAAAGGACCTAACAAAACTAACACTAACAGACTAATAGATTTAAAAAATTAAACCAATAGATATCAATAGAAATGGAATTACATAAATAATTTAAAAAATTAAGTAAATATCAGGCGCGCAATCTAACCGGAGCCTGGTCTGCGGCAAGAGTGAAGAGGCGTGCAATAGAACAATAGCAGGTAACAGATTTGAGATGAAGATTGGATGGGTGTCAGCGGGACTGTGGAAGCGGCTACTACTGATTGATGTATGCGGCAGCGGTGGTCCGGGTGGAGAGGCAGCCAAGGAAGACGATGGCATCCGGCGGGGGCTGGCGACGGCGGCGACACGAGAGGCGAGGCAGAGGAGAGGAGCATCCGAGCAGATTTGAAATGGGGATGGGGGTGTGAGCGGGATTGTCAATTGTGGGAGGGAGCGGCTACTAGCCTACTACTGTATCTTCCTTTTTAGTTTTAGGGTTTTAGAAATTAGAATTTAGATAGACATTAATAAAAATAATATATATATATATATATATATATATATATATATAATTTGGATTTCGGATTTATTCGGTTTTTTAAAGTTCCGATCGGATCCGAAAATCAGAATTTTTGAGATGATGAGATCCGATCCGAAATCCGAAAAAATCCTAACCGAATTACATATTTCGGTTTGGTTCGGTTTGGATTTTTGGATTTTAGTTATTTTGCTCACCCCTACAAGACCCTTTACATGCAAGACCTATTGCTTATGTTATAATTTTACTAATTATATGTTACTCCCTTCGTCCTAATGGCAAAATCCCCCTTCTTTTGGGCACAGTTATTAAGAAACAAGAGTAAAAAGATAAAAGTGGTAGGTCTCAAGTCTTTTGAAGAGTTAATTATTTTCATTTTTGGAAGGGGACCTTACTATTGGGACAGACAAAAAAAGAAAAATGGATCTTGCTATTAAGATGGAGGGAGTATAAATTATTATCTTTACTAATTTATTTTTACTATTTTCACTTAAAAGCATGAGAAAGTTCAATTTATGATTTTTAATTTTTTTAAATTGTGTGTTTTGAATCTCGATCTCTTTTAGATACAAATTTTTTCATGCTATGAATTATAAAAAATCAAAACTTTTTTTCTTTATGGTTAACCCATGAATGATTGGTGAGCCGAACTGATTTTTAGTTAACATTTTAGCAGTTTTTTTGTTTTTAATTTTTTATATTTTAGCTGTTAATCGAACCGATTAAAAATGTGATGGTGATTTCTTATGTGGAAAATAGTCGATTAACCGAATCATGCTCATCCCTACTTTTGGATGGGTTGTATAATTGATTAATTATCACTCCAAATTTAATAAGATAAATTATCATTTAATTAGTGAATAATATTACGGACTTCACTTATCCATGAAGAACCAAATTATTCAAATCAAACATTTAATTAAATTAAATTATTTATCAATTAAACTTATCAAACCTTATCAATTAAACCAGAGCACCAGAGTATTTTCCCATTTTCCAGTCCTAAAAAGGGGAAAGGTTAGATATGAGGTGATGTAGTTGCTGGGGCGTGATTGCAACCCATAACGTATCTACCTGATAAAAGGGTTGATGTTAGGAGACTGACCAACTCCGCACGTGCTCCAACAACCAACAATTTCATTTCTCATTCTCATTTTATAATCAGTAATTACTAACAACATTGTGTTTGATAAAAATAAAAATAAAAATAAAAAATAAAATACAAATAAAGCAAAATACAAATGCTAATATCATCTTAAGGAATCTATGATCAGAGACGGAGGTAGGGGTGGGCCGGGGTGGCTGGTGGTGGCGACCGCCCCCCTCAAATTTTCTAATTTTTCTTTATATATATATATATATATAAATATAGATAAGACTCTAATTATTAAACTATAACATAATATTACCAATACTTTTAAGGGAAAAACGGGATAATAGCACTTTTAAGATTAAAAATACTAATAATAGCATCAATTTTTTAAAAAATACATATAATAGCACTTCTGAACATATTTACACCCCTTCCTTTTTCTATATGAAAATTCACAAATTTAAATTTGTGATTTCACTCATCAGATCAAATACATCTTCTTCAAATTTAAAATATTAGTAATTCGTGAATTCACAAATTCTAATTTGTGAATTTATGAGTTTTAATTTGTGAATTCACGAATTCTAGTATGTGAATCCACAAATTTTAATATGTGATTTCACACATCAGAAATGAGGTAGTTGGACGGGAGACGTCGCCGGAAAATTGCCGCCGGAAATAAGGAGGGAGGTGCACCGCCGTCACTTTTAGACAGATAAATAAGTTAAGAGTTTTGATTCTTCAAAATTAGAGAATTAGGCACAAATTAAATCATGTGAAAAAAATATTTTTGGTTATAAAGGGTAAAAATGTACAGAAGTGCTATTATTTATGTTTTTTTAAAATTGATGCTATAATTAGTATTTTTTTTTTCCTGAAAGTGCTATAATCCTATAATATCTTTACTTTTAAACGCATTACTCGAGCTCAATCTCATATGATTAAAAATACAATTTCAATGGGTTGGGCTCCACTTAATGAAATAACCAATATATATCCTTGGATAGATAGAGTCAACAATGGGGTTTAATTTAGAGGAGGAAAAGTGATTTTGTTTGTGATTTTGTGTGATTGAATACGGCGGAAGGTTGTTGCAGTGTTGAATTGATTAAATGAGAAATGCGTGGATGTGGTTACTAAAATTATATGTTTAAATTTGAAATTAGTTGCAGCAGTCTACGCTAGAATACTAAATTTATGTATTTATTCCGCCATTTCTATATATGTAATTGGTCAAATTTGGAATTAATTGCTCTGACTAATTATTACCAGGTAATTTAACTTTATATTTTTTGTTGTTGAATGTTCATGTACAAAATGTGTATATATTGTGCGAAAAATATTATTGTTCCATAAATATTAAATATATATCAAGTTTTTATGACTTGGATTTTAAGAAAGTTCGCCCCCTTATGTAGAATTCATGGCTCCGTCCCTGTCTATGATTATATAAATACAGTAAAACCTTTATAAATTAGTAATCTTAAGATCATAAAATTTTACTATTAGCTTAGAGGGATATTAATGTATCGATAATTTATATAAAGATAATGTGTAAAAATAATTTGTACATAATGTTGAAAATGAATAGATTGATTTTAATTGAATATATTCATGCAGTGCTGGAATAATTAGAGTTTACAAGAGGCATAATCGTAGGCGATTCTACAGAAAGATATTGGAAGGTTATGAGTTAGAGCAATCTAATCCTAAAAAGATTAATGTTTTAGATGTCATCAATCTCGCAATATCCTCTTGGACAACCAATATATCGCAAAGAGACAATAGCAAATTCCATTTTAAATTTCAATATTATCAAGATAAAACAGATAACATGAATTCATAGTTTCACAAATTATCATAGTATTTTTTTTTAAGATTACCATAGTATTCATAATTATACTAATATTTAAGAATTAGTATTAATTTATAATATTGATGAGAACTATAGACTTATAAAGGAGATTATCAAAAAATATTATTTTACTATCTTATTAAATTTGATGATTTTTTTTAACTGGTCCAAGTCGTAACAAGAGAAATTTATTATTATAATGAATATTACTCCCTCCGTCCCATTATTCTTGTCTTGTATTCCTTTTTGGGCTGTCCCGTTATTCTTGTCTTGTTTCCATAAAAGGAAATATGCTTCTCTCACAAAAAGTTATGGGCTCCACCACTTTCTATCTTTTTACCCTTTAAACACCATTCTCCTTAATACCCGTGTCCAAAAGAAATGAGACAAGAATAATGGGACGGAGGTAGTAATTTATAGAGTTTTTAGTAACAAAATTATACATTAGCGTATAGCTTTTACCAGTACAATGGATTTGGCGGACCCCATGAATCTTGGAGTTTCTGCCATTAAAAAATTCATTAAATTCAACAATAAAATATTTAAAAAAAATAAAGTTTCGCGACTTAGTTTCACTATTCCACCAAAGTCGATGGAAATAATATTGGATGGTCAACAGTGATCCATAGATTTAGGAATGATAATTATACTTACAGATTCGAGTATAATTATCATCCCTAAATCTATGGAACACTGTTGAGGTCGAGTTTAACTAGGTTACTCGATTCCCATAAGAATCCATTTGTAATTATAACTAGGCTAATCTATGGATCACAGTGATCCATAGATTTAGGGATGATATTTTTGAGGTCGAGTAGGGGCCAACCATTATGGGAATTTATACTTGTGTTGGATTCGGGGCGGGGTGGAGGATAGATCTCCACCCGAACCCGTCTCAAATAAATATCACACTATATATATATTTTTTTAAATTAACAGTTAATATAATTAATAACTTTTTATTAATTGTATTTATGGAACTAATATGAATTAATATGTTTTGTTTTAAATAAAATTAGTAAGTAGCCCGTCGAAATTCGACGGGAAATAACTTTATGTTTTAATTTATATGTATATATTTTATAAATAATTTTATATCTTATTTAAAAGTTGTGAATTTGTTCGCGTTAATTATTAATCAAACTTAGAAAATTAATTATTTCACGTATCTAAATTTATAATTAGGAATGATAATGCATCGGGTATACTCATTCATTGTGTATTTTTTTAAAATCTAAATTTGTTAATAATTTTTCTACATGTTCGTCCTAATCTCGGTTAAAATAGTGACTTTACTGTACATACTCTTAACAAATCCGTTGAGTAATACTTGATAAAAATATGAACACCCCAAGAAAAATTAATTAAAATTAGTAAAAATCCTTCTTTCTATATTATTTGAACCGTCTTGTTGGTTTATGCTAAATTACTTGATAAAAATCTAAACAAAGTTAATATTAATTAAAAATTGTAAAAATTATTCTTTTTAAATATATTTGAATCGTCTCGTTGGTTTATGCTAAATCGATATCTTTAATCTTTGCCAAAATGCGGAAAAAAATGTTTACATCTTCAAAATAATATTAATTAATATTAGTAAAAATCCTTCTTTTTATGTTATTTGAACAATCTCGTTGGTTTATACTAAATTACTCGATAAAAATATAAACAAAGTTAATATTAATTAAAATTAGTAAAAATCCTTATTTTTAAGTATATTTGAACCGTCTCGTTAGTTTATGTTAAATCGATATCTCTAATCTTTGCCAAAATGCGGAAAAAAATATGTTTACATCTTCAAGTTTTTTTGTTCTTTTCTTTAGCTACATATCCCACATTTGATTCAATGTATATATTTTATAGAAAACACTAATCGAATTTTTAGAAAAACATGAATGGAAAATAAAAATGATTTCATATAGACATGTTGATTAAATATATTTATTTAGTCTTCATAGGGATTTTCATTTACAAATTTTCTATAGATTATTATATATGAATTAAGAATGTATAATTGTTCTTTTCTTTAGCTACCTATCCCACATTTGATTCAATGTATATATTTTCTAGAAAGCACTAATCGAAGTTTTTAAAAAAACATGAATGAAAAATGAAAAGGATTCCATGTAGACATGTTGATTAAATATATTTATTTACATAGGAATTTTCATTTACAAATTTTCAATAGATTATTATATATGAATTAAGAATGTATAAAATATGGACTTATAAGAATGCATTTCGATATTGTTATTATTTGAATATGCATAATAGAAGAAATTAATTAAATAGAGGGAAAGATAAATATGAGATGCGATTAATAGATAAACATGTGATATTTCAAGAATATGAAATTAAACAAAATAAAAATTAGAATATATATGAATTAAAATTATACAAATTACCAGAATAAAGGGAAATCTGAACGGAGCACCGTGAATGGGGCAACTTTATTTTCATATTAGTAATAGATTTTTAGTTTTTAATTATTTTCCATGTAAAAAATCTTTTTTAAAAATAAAAGTTATTGGCGGGTATCCGACGGACACCATTCTCCCATCGGGTAATTGTCGCCCCACCCTAGATTTAAACGGGTACGTGTAGGTAGGGGGTGAATTTTTGGGACGGGTATAGGGGTGGGGAAAGCAGTATCCGTCCCCACCCCACCTTGTTATCATCCATACATAGATTCTCCTAAAAATATCACAGTGCAGAATTAAATTTGTGTATTGGGGCAGAAGCGAGTGTGATTCGCATCATATTCGCACGAAGTTTGCGCCCTGACGAATTTTCAAATAGTAATAGAAAAAGTTAAGGATTCAATTCCGTGCGTGGGGGATATCTTTAGGGACATTTTTTCAAAAACAACTTTATTAATTTAAAAAATGTTCTTAATTGGATTACTTTATTGAAAATGCTTAAATTTTGGGTAGAGAAAAATGTGAATTACATACATTTAATTTATGAGTTTTAAGTTTATGCCAATTTGGCTAGCTAATTAATGAATGTTATTTCTTTTAAAAAATTATGAATTTAAATTTTTTTCAATATATTTCATAAGTAAAATATATAATAAAATATATATAAACAAGCGTATCATCACCAAATCGCATCCTATAATTTTTAAAAATACTTATGCATCGTGTCAGCCCGCAGGTATGCAACATAGGTGGCCGGCCACTAATAATACTAAGTTTTTTTTTTTCGAGATACATTAATAATATTAAGTTAATAGTACCTTTTATATTATAATTTTAATAATTTAATGCTAGTGATGCGGTTCCGTCTTCTCAAAGTTGTGAATAAAAATTTAGGATAAAGCGTAATCATTTTTCTTATGTCTAGTTCAACAAAATGCATTTTTTTTTCTTAATTTGTACTTAAATACATTAAATCAGGTTTAAACGATTTTAATTCAATCATAAGGTTGTAAATTATAATTTTGACTGTAATTAATATTTACCATACAGAGTTTCAATTTGTTCTGATATTTGGTCATGTGCTTGACAAGAATTCATATCTTGAAATTACTGTACATTGAATTGATCCTAATTGGAACTTGAACAAACGTGTGTTATGTTTTAGAAAGTTCAATTGTCCACTACTGCAAATATTGTTCTTTGTATTATTAAAGTGTTGAACCAATTTAGATTAAACACTAATTTTTTTTCAATTTGATTTGATAATGCAACTATTAATACTGCTAGTGCTAGTGTATATGCATTAATAGCATGCAATCCATCTCTAGGTGGAGTAATATACTTTATTACTAGATGTATATGTCACATACTTAATTTATGTGTTCAATATCGATTAAAATTATTAGAGTATTCAGTTACTCCTATTAGAAGATGTGTTGAGATTTGAGATATAATGCTAAATTGACATAGATCTTGGCTAAGATTTTGTAAACAAAAAGTAGGACGTAGTAAGAACTTTTACACTAATGTATGCACCGGATGAAATTCTACTTTTTTTTTTTTTTAAAGAGTAGATGAAATTCTACTTATGAGATGTTGAGTTCAACTTTTGAGTATAAGAATTTATTTTGTGAGTTTTTTTACACTTGCATGAAACCGAAGGATCATATGTCATGTATGTCAGATTGTTTAACTCAAGCAGCAACTCTTTCTTTATCAGTTGTTCTGACACAAATGTAAAGAGCAACACCAAGCTTTGAGTTAAAGAAAAAAAAAAAATAGCATCAAGAAATTACTTGCAAATGTTTTGGACACTGTTAACTATTTATTCCATCACGTGGAGGAATAACTAACAAATTAATTATTCCTACTCTGTATCTCATAAATAGAGAAAGTTACTTCAATGTAAACATACCCCTTTAATCTTAAAAATAATATTGTGGTAGCAAAATTTTATAAAATTTAATGATTTATTTTCATCTAAAAGATTTTGGTCCCTTTTTTTTTACTCTTGTAATTATGAACATATATTAATAACTATTGTATTAACTTTTAATATGCTCATAATTACAAGACTGAAAATATATATATTAAAATAAAAACAATATATTAATAATTAATAAATACCATAATGATGTAACAATATTATTTTCTAAATATAATAAGTACATTTAAGCATTTTTTTATTTATTTCCACGATTTTGTTATGATATATATATATATATATAGGGGAGAGATCAAATAAAAATAAATCCATACGTATTAACTAAAAATAAATCTTAAGCGTTTATTAAATTGATCTACGGTCTACAACAAAGATGGTTGTTGCTTGTCTATTTTCAACAAATTTAAACAAAGAAGGGTACAATAGTATTTTTAATACAGTTTGTAACTTATTCATATTCCTTGATTTGTGGGATTTATGCGTGTAACAATTTTGGCATCTAGATATCATGATTTTATACTTGATTAGTTCCACTATTTATTCTCATTAAATCAAATTAAAATATTTGTTAAGTTTTCCATTTCGGCTGAACTTTTTTTTTCGAGATTTGTTACAATTCGTAAAATGGAGAAAATTTACCTTTTTCTCTATGGATTTTATAATTATTGAAATAATACACGTAATATGCATCAACATATCTGTTGGTTCCAAGACGGATACTGTAGCGACCCGACATCCCACCCTATGCGGATTTGCCGGACCGCTACTTGTGAATCCATGGGCATAACCGTTATTACATCAATAAATGGGGCAATTTACGACTGCGACTGAAATATTAACAAGTCTGAACAATCGAGGACTTGATAATAATACTATGAAAACAACATTTATCGTATTGTCATCGTTACCCTAACTTGGTCGTCTTGGGGGCAAAGTATGAGGACTTGGACCCCGCGCTGCGGAAGCAATTACTTGAAAATAACAGGAATCGGTTAAGTCCGTAGATATTAAATGAATGATGACGTTTGTATACGTGTGCATGCAATGAAGAAGTGGTGACAATCCGAGTGATCGTCATCTATAGGCTTGAATACCAACACACCTCCGTCTTGGCCTTTGCTCAATCTGCATTAGGAAAAACAATGCAGGGGGCTGAGTACTAAATCACTCAGTGGTTCCATGCTCCTCTTTTAAAAATATTTATGAAAACATTTAGATATAGCATGCTTATTTTTATATAAAGGGTATTATTAGTTAGAAAATACTTTCCCTTTATATACTTTAAAACATGTAACATGAGCTTAAGCTCAAAATATAGGTGTACCAACTTATAACTCTCATTCTTGTGTTATCAAACCCGGAACAATTAGTGGGGAGCCACTCCCACTCAATTGAACCGTCCTTTACTGAGACAAGGGGGCAACGTCTTTCAGTCCCTCCCATGTCCAGTTTACCGTGTACACTACCTTGGCTTGTACGGGGCTCATGGCCGAGCGTCGTTGAATAATTTGGCACATCAATGCCAAGAGAAAACGGGGATACCGTTTCTCAAGTAACCACAAGTAAATGAGATAAAAATATTTAGCATGCATATCAATTTAAAAAGCTTTTGAGCTTAATAACCCGAAATGTTACCTCTTGGGAATTTAACCCACACTTGAAAATAGGGATAACCCACCTTTTGTCCTTGATGCAAGAGTATCCTCCAGTATCCCTAACTTGATGTCTCCTACAAGACAATCTAGATACTTAGGCTTAAAGTCATAAAGGGGGTTAATTGTCTTTTAATTAACCTAAAGGTCAACCTATTCCCGGTCTTTATCACTTTAAATTGAAAATCTCATCAATGCATCGCCTTGAGGTTTTATCTTTTTAGAACATCGGATCCGTGATCTTTCGTTGGAAACATGCATCTTAAAACGTTATTCAAAACATAGTTTGAAATCATGTTTTGACATGAGATGCATGATCATGTTGATCAAGTAACACATAAAATATTCGTGCAATTATATGTACGTACATACTTCGTGCATGCATCTCATACTAGTAATCATATATAATGATATAGCATGGTACTAGATAAATGAATGAATGAATCAATTAATTAATTAATTGGAACCGTTGACTAAATTAATTTGATCAACTCATCAATTTTAATTAAATATGGCCAAATGCCCATATAAGTACATACATGCAATTCTACTCACATAGTGAAATCATATTTCATAATATTCCTATTTAATTACTTACATAATTAAATAATTAGATATCATACGTACTCAATTACTTAAGTAATAACTTTAATTAATTCAATCAATTGAATTAATTCAATTAAGGTTAAAGATCTTGACTAATTTGATTTAGTCACATAATTCACATATGGCATAATTGTGCACATATTAACATAATATAATCATATAACAATCATGTCATATCATAAACAATTAATTACTTAAGTAATTAATTTCACTTAATTCGATTAATTAAATTAATCGGTAACATAAATAATACTTGATCATAAAGACACATAGATCACATATGGCACTAAGGCCCACATACTAAGGCCCAAACATTTATTCTAGGCCTAACTTAAATGGCTCTAAGGCCCAATCAATCATCCAAGCCCATACATGTTAATTAATTAAATATCTTATTTAATTAATTAAACCAATGCTTAAAAAAAATACATGGAAAAATCATAATATCATATATTATTATGATTTAATGGAATTTAAAAACACTTATGTTAATTCATGAAAATCGATTTTAAGTGTTTAAAACCATTTAAGCCCTCTTTTCATAATTTCATACTTGAACGATAATTAGTTTAATTAGAGGAAAAATAGCAAACGATCTTTGATCGATTTTCCCTTTTAACACCATCATCTATACTGACCAAATTAACATATTCAAGTGTTAAAATACATTTTCATCAATCATAAGCTCGTCAAATTCGAGCAAAAGGGGCAGAACATATTCTGCTCAATTTCTGGAAGTTCTTTGCACAAGGGGCAGACAAATAAATTCATAGAGGACAAACCACAAGTCCAAAAATTGAGTTCTTTATGGCTATGGAAATATTAGGATGTCTACTACATTTCTTCAGAAGGCCATATTTGCTTAATCTGAATAACCAAAGAGTTATACGCTAATACTTCAAACTGGGCAGATTAGGGTTCCTGAAAACAGGGCAGTGGACAAATTATTTTGTCTAGAACGATTTGCTCGATGGATTTAGCTCATTTTTGAATATGTTACAGAAGATATATAAGGCTACAACATGTTAAAATTTGAGAGAAAATGGAGTTCATTTACTATGGTTTTGGCTGGTCCGTTTGGTTCGAAAAACACAAAAAGTAAACTGGAATTTAGGGCTTTTTATATCTTTCTTATTTTCGAACTCTAAGCTTCACAAATCGACCTATATATCCTAGATCTGAAACATATAACACATATAACATATATATCATTCATATCAAGCAAGATTTAACATGCTTTCACTTTAAAATCTCAAGATAGCTTTCATGTTTCTCAAGAATGCATATATAACCATAAATCTCCATTTTTAACCATAGACTTTCATATATAACCATAGAAATCGAGAAACCTCATGTATATCATGCTCATAACATGTATAACATCTTGATATATAAATCCTAGAAGAAAATCTAGAGATTTAAACCATAGGAAATGAAGATAGAACTCATACCTAGCTTTTCCTCCTCTCTACCTCTCACACTCTCGGCTCTCTCTATCTCTCTCGGTTCTCCTCTCTCTCATGGCTTCCTTGCCTCACCAACAAGCTTCTCTTGCTATCCTTGATCCTCCCTTGGTGGTGGTGTGATGGTGGCGGTGGCGACAAGGTATGGTGGTGGAGGAGAGTGAAGTGTTGTTTGAGAGAGAAAATGGGTGAGTGAAGTGTGTGTGTGTGTTTTTGCAGCTGCTGCTGCCGTTTGGGAGGGGAGGGAGTAATAATGGGGGGTTTCTTGAGTGTATAGGGAAGTGGTGATGTAAGGAGAGAAAGGCCATGCATTGGCTCTTTTCAAAAATAGGTAAGAAAAGTGGTACATAGGTGTAATCATGGAGATGCTTGCACATGTGAATGGGAGCAACTCTCTCTCATACTTTTATACGTATAGTTCATCTCGTCTCGTATATTATATCTGGGTACGAGCCCTCTTGATCGTTACGTAAATTAATTTGAAGGATTCTAATTAATCAAGCTTAAATAATTAAACTAACAAAATTGTGCTATGATCGAATATTATTTAATTATCTTAAGAATACTCACCTAGATAAATTATGCTAGGTGGTCTCGTTGCTAGTTTTTCATCTCATACGGTCTTTATCGATACTTTTATTTGCTACATTATTTAATTATTGAATAATTCACAACATACAATTACATCACATTTATAATCACGTAATATGCGACACATAATTCACACATAGATATATAACGTATCGTGCTAGTATTCGTGAATAAATATGATAATCGAAACAATTAAAAATCAATTGTTAGGTTTCGAAATCAATTCTTTTAAATCCTTATCAATAATATCTTCATATTCTCTTTTAAGTAAATAATTTATTCTTTTAAATCATCCGGGAATAAGGACCTATCTAATTAATCCAAAAAGTTTTAATTTATTCGGATTTTTCTAGCCCGAATTTTGGGAGATGCTACAGATACCTTGGTGTAGAGGGGGTGAATACACCAAAGTTTAAAAACTTTTCCAGTTAAAAACTCTTTTGAGAGAGAGCCTGCTGTGTTCGATCCAGCTGGATGACAGCTTGATTGACACAGCTGGCTATTTGAGTGTGTGCGGAAGTTGGTGGGTTTGGAAAGTCCGTCTGTTGCTTCAAATCATATTGCAGAGCTCTGTTTCACTTTTCAGTTAGTTAGTTTATGCAGCTTGAAATAATGCTCATGAGGGGTTAGCAGAATGCATAAAATAAAGCAATAAAGAACAAAGCAATTTTAACGTGGTTCGGAGTAACACCTCCTACGTCCACGACCAGATTCACTGGTAATTCACTACCACTTGGTTTCCAAGTACCAAGCAACTTCACAACTCTAACCTGAGCTGTGTTCCAACAGTTTACGGGCACTGTTAAGCCTACACCTTCAGTTTCCGGGTACTGAAGAACCTAACCACTCGAATTACACGCTTCGAACAGGCGTACCTTTACCTAACCTTTCTGGGTTTGGGTTTGGGTATGGGTTTTCCAACTATGAACGAGTTCTTACAATGAAGAACAAGGAGTATGATGAACTCGTTCAAACTAGGCTTAAGATATTTATATTCTAATCTATTATGCATATGACTGAATATGTGAACAACTAAGAACACAACTGACTGGCTGGGTGTTCTTGAAAGATTTGGCTTTGAAGATCGTTGTTCATTTTTCTGTTTGCTCTTTTATTTCTTCAGTCGTCTCGCCAGACTCTCCAGTCAGCTTCTCTCTTCAATGGTGAGGAGATAAATATAGGTGAAGATTCAAACTAGCCGTTGAAAGAGAGCCGTTTGAATCTTACCTACTTTCATTGACTTCTGGCCTTTAACCTACGAAGTAGGTCTGTATCTGCAGAAGTTATTTCTTCTCTGATTTGACCGCGTCAGACAAGATCTTCTGACATCGGGATCTTGTCTTGGAGAAGGTCTTCGTCTTTGAGCTGCTAAGCGTCTCTGCTGTGTCTTCAGCGTCTTGGACTCTGCTGCGTCTCGACTCTGAGCTGTGTCTTAGACCTGTGCTGTATCATCAACCTGAGCTGTGTCTTCAACCTGAGCTGTGTCATTAACCTGAGTTGTGTCTCAGACCTGAGCTGTGTCATCGACACCAAACTGGGTCTTTTACACTGAGCTGGGTCTTCAACACTGAGCTGGGTTTCCGTCACTGAGCTGGGTCTTGATACTGCTGGGTCTTTGACTCTGCTTGGTCTGCTCTGCTGAATTCCTCAGTTGTGCCTGCTTAGCTACGTCTTCTGCTGTGCTGAACCTTGACTTAGAAAACCTAATAGCTCTAAACAAGTGAGCTGGAAACAACACAAGGTTTGTACATTCATCTACTCGGTTGGGGTCAGCTGGATTTTGGTATCACTTCAAAACATATTTATTATTTTCCCAACAATATCAATTAAAATGCAATAATTAATACCAAAAAAATAATAAGATCAAGTAAAGGAAACAAAAATAAGCATTTTAAACGATAAATAATATGGATTTAAAAATTAACTAGAAAGCAATAATATAAAATAATACACCTAATATGCATCAACACATCAATTAAAATGCAATAATTAATACATAAAAAAACAATAAGATCAAGTAAAGTAAACAATAAGATAATAAACATTAAAAACAATAAATAATATGCATTAAAACATTAACTAGAAAGCAATAATATAATAAATAATTATTGAAATAGTACACATAATATGCATCAACATATCAATTAAAATGCAATAGATAATACCAAAAAAAACAATAAGATCAAGTTAAAAAAAACAATACGATAATAAGCATTAAAAACAATAAATAATCTGCATTAAAAGAATAATTCGACCTATATCACAAAACATAATAAGCAGAAGAAAATCTCACTGTGTTTTCTTTAGTGCAATATATATGGAGAATAATTATGAGTTGATATCATAATTCCTAAATTTGAGGCGTAGATTCGGATACGTGATAAAAGTAATTACCAAGTTACCCTTCACGTAGAAACTAGAATTGATTAATCATAATTTCATATTCGATCACCACCCTATAAATTTTTGAAATGGATGACTTATATTTATTTTTAGTTAACACAAGAGGAACCATTTCTATTATAACCATCCCCTATATAACAATATATATATATACATATATATATATATATATATATATATAACAATATAAATAGAAAATACATTATATTAGTCTGTGAGTCATCATACAAATGCCTGTACATTTAAAAATTATCATTTTTTTTAAAACTCATTTAAAAATTATCATTTTGGTAACCAACATTTAGATATTGTAACTAAAAATTATAATTAAAAATTACTCATTCCTTCTCAATAGAAAAGTCTAACTTGCTTTTGTTTTTGGCACAATTATTAAGAAATAAGGATAAAAAGATAAAAAATAATAGATCCTACAGCTTTTGAAGAGTTAATTATTTTTATTTTTGAAATGAGACTATGTCAATGCAATAGACAAAAAAAGAAAGAGACACCTTATTATCGGGATGGAGGGAGTATAATTCATGACATTTTAATTACAATGATTAACCATTGGGTACTGAAATAACTTTCTCTATTTATAAATTTGGTATGTATGTGTATTTCTTTGGCTTCAAAAAGCGCAAAGAAGCGGGACAAGCCACGTATCACCTCAGACAGCCTCCCTTCAACGGCGTAAAACGAAAGTTCAACAGTCCGTCAGATTACTTCAATTTGGTGCATTGCAATTTGCATTACCTCAAATTATCCGATTTCCACGCTAATAGTTTTGGTTTTTTGTTTTATAATCAAAGTGAATTCGAGGGCCCTTCTCGTTTCCTCCAGCCAGGGACTGCAACCCCCACCTTCTTGATTTTCGCTGCAGCTCCATCTCCGGTATACACATTACCCTTTTTTCCTTTTTCCTGATCGAGTCTAGTTTAATGCCTTTTATTTTCATGTCTTGGTTGTTTCGTCTTTTTATAAATGTATGAGTGGAGAGTTTTGTAAATTTAAATTGAAGCGTTTGTTTTTGTTGGGCTGTTGTGGGATTGTCTTCACGTTATAGATGGCTGCTCGATGTGTTTATTACATTGAAAGCATGCATTTTTCGAATTTATGGCGGGGAAATGCAGAAGGTGTTATTGATTGTAGGAAGTTATATGATATTGGCATTGTTTAATTTAGTGGTTTTGTATGTTAATTTTTGGTATTTTTGGCGATTGGAGGACACGGAGAACGTGATCTTCATGTTAGCGGGCGTGGTTTGATCACCTTGCTGCTTTCTTCATTGCTATGTATTTGGGGTGCCTGATTGGGAGCCTTTTTACGCACTACTGCGCTCTTACTGCATTGGCTTCGTGATATGTCGTAAAATATCCCCAATATGTAATATTTTTGTGGCCATTTTAGGTACGGTTTCTTAAATTTGTGGTGGTAAACAACTACTCAAAATCATACTTCTTTTGGAGAGAATGGTGGATTTTGATGGTCATATAACATATTCAGGATATGGTGATGAAATTCTTTAGTCCAAGGATGGAAGAAATATCTATAGAAGTCTTATTGAGACAAATTGTCTATAATGTCGCATATATTTAGGAAAAAATGGACGGTTGCACAACTTAGTTCTCAAGCTGCTTCGTTCGAGGGGGAGCAGTTAAAAAATGGAAAAAATTAAGATGTATAGATGATTGTACTTATTTCTTAGCTCTATTTTGCAGTCTTTCATGACATGGCTCAATCTTCAAATATCAGGGTAGACATTTTTATGCAGTTCCATTGCAAACATGATATGCGATTTGTAAACAATTAGGGTGGAGAATTTTATTTTATGACTTGTGAATATGAATTGCCTTTTTTGTATAAAATGATAGAATTATGCTCTTGTTTGCTTTGTCTTTATACTATGCTGACCATTCTGCTGTTAGGTGCCATGTGCCAAACATCATTTCACATGCATTTTAAGATGGAAGCTGTCAGCTTTAGATACTGGAATGACTGCGTGGAACCTGAGGAATTGGAGGCGATGTGGGCAGAACCTGATGTAAGAGCAGAGTGGATTAGTGTTGGAGAGACTAAGGAATCCAAGGTCCACCTCTCACGTGATCCTGATGGTCAGCCTTATCTAACGCAGACAGAGATGAGGGTAAGGTTGAACCACATTTAGTTTCTAGGTCACTAATATTTTCGCTCGATTCAATTTATACGTTCAACCTCAAATTTACAATAATATACATGTATGTCCCTCATAAAATTGAAGTACCATGGAGAAACTGAAATACTAAGCGAGGTCTGTCACGTTGAGGTCTAAATACTATTCTTGTGGGACATAAATCCGTTTTCAGTTGCCTTATATATCGTGTTCTCAATTATTAAGCTTAAAAATTAAATAGTTTTGATTCAGTTCTATCTCTGGAGTTCACATCCATCGAGAAGTATGTTTTAATGTCAGAAATCAAGATGTAACTCGTATATCTTGTTTGACAGGCCGTAGCAGGAATTGTTGTCCGAAGGCATTTTGTCTCTCAAATAGATTCGGTATGATGAACCGCCTCTCAATCACCCATGTTATGAATATTTCATGAATGATGCAGAACGTTTTGATAGCTAACTCAGATTGCTTATTCTTGTGATCTTTGCCTTTTCTGCCTTCTTATATAATTCTTTCTATTTGTAGATATAACTCCAATACGTTCATATTTTGGTTTAATAGCTTCCAAACTCACTGTTCAATTTTTCATCTATATCTGTATGTTTTTTTATCAGAAGTGTAACCTTCTCCATTGTGCTTGCCAAATGTAATGGAGTTTTCTTCTCGTTTTAAATTTTTCCATTTACTATAGTTTATTTTTCCTCCTGTACAAAAATTTGAAAATCAACTCCTGCAAGAATTGCTAGGCCTTTTTTACATTATCTATCACTTCTACTTAATACTCCCTCCGTCCCACAGAAACATTCGGCACTTTTGGTGGCACGGGTTTTAAGAAATGTTAGGTGAGTGCATGTTGTGAGTGGAGAAGGGATCCAAACGTGGAAAGTGAATGTGTTTGTGGGACTTACCAAAATGGCAAATTGTGAATGTTTTATTGTTTTTGTGGGACGGAAGGAGTATATAGTTTACTTGTCCAATATTTCTGAGTTTTTCAATTTTTTACAATCCCGCTGCATACCCAAAGAATTCCAAGAATTTAAGTTTTTGAGCATTACACATTCAACTTCAAAATTTGGACAATTCTAGGCACATTTCACGAAAACTTTTCCAACATTTAGTGATTTCTTAGTTTGGTTTTTTCGTTATAATGTTCTGACCACTAAGAATCAGGGCAGCGGCAGAACCTTGAAATTTTACCCTTAGATTGAAGCACAATGGGTGAAGGTGGAAGTCATCTTTGTTATAGTTCAATTATGTTATAGGCCCAGTGCATATATTTACAGATTCACTATTAGCAATCCATGTGCTTAATGACTCTCATGGTGGTACTGATTCTTTGTGTGATGATCTTTATGAGGCTATACTCCATGCCAAACGTCATCTGGTTTTCAAGTTTTCTCACACTCGGCGGGAGGCGAATTTTGCAGCGCATAGCTTGGCTAATTTTGCTTTGAATATTCATGATGTAATGATTTGGAAGTCGGAGTTTCCCTCTTGGCTTCTCGACATTGTTCAAGCCGATTTGGCTTAGTTTATAATATGTTTTTTCCTCAAAAAAAAAAAAAATTATGTTAATGCCATACATTTAATGTCGTTAGCTTAAATTGTGCATAATGATGAATGCCCATAAGAAACAAACCTTGCCAATTCAAATTGTCAGACAATTTATTCAAGCAATGTGTGCAATATTTAGGTGAAAACATGCTGCTATTCTTGAAAGGTCTCACTTCAGGCTCAGTCCAATAAAGAACAGATCTAAAGCATTCACGCAACGTTCTGCAGTTTCTGGTCTAATCATTTTTTTACATTCCATAGGACATGCTTTGTGCCATTGCTGAGATTGAAAGTGGTAGACAGGCTCTGGCCAAAAGTTACCACAAGAAATCTAATGAGGTCAAGATGGGGATCATGCAGATCTCGCCAAAAACAGCCGAGTGGTTGAACAGGTAACAATTAATTCAGTTTGTCTATTCGAAACTAGTGTAAAAGAGTTAATGTTGAACTTTCCTGCAGGGAGTTGGGTTACAGGACCTATGATGCGGCTGAGGATTCCGAAGTCATGTATAAGCCTTTTCTCAATGTTTATCTTGCAGCTGCCTATCTTAAATGGCTGTCAAACTTTGACAACAAGTAAGATAGTAGAAGTGGAATTCCCTTGTCTGAACTAATTCCTTGTAATTTCTCACCATTTTCCATGCAAGTATCCCGCTCTAGATATATCCTGCTGGCATTTAAGCCTTCACAGGAATTTATTTTTTCTGGAAACTAACACTCACATATCTGCAAAATATGTTCCTACAGAGAAAGGAGTGAAGAATTCATGGTTAGGGCTTATAAAGGTGGCACGAAAAAAGCAACTCACAAGTCAACTTTGCCATATTGGGAAAAGTATCTCTCTGTTAAAGAAAGTCTTCCATCCAGGTAAATTACTTATGCAGATAAACTTCTTACAGGCTCGGGCTGTGGCAATGCAATGGACTCCCAACTCAATAGATTCTGCCATCTCATACAGAACCCTTTGGTCATCATCTGTTTGACTTACTTCCCTTTAGGAATGGAATGTTGTAACATTACAAGTGGTCTTAGACTTGCTTATTCCCCTGATGTTGTTCATGCATGCTAATATTTGGGTTTGAGGACAAATATTTGTGTCATGGAAATTATTTAGCAGCTCTGTATATCGGATTGTAGCAATTCATCAAATCTCTGCCAATTTTTTTCATGTGTTGTGATAGAGTTGGGATTTAGATGACTTTGAGAAGTCTTGATTTGACTACTCTAATTATGCCTATTGGGAACATTTCCATGGTTAAATGAACACATATCCAATAATGCAGAAAAATTTTTGGAGCTGGTTTTGCATTTGAGGCTCCTCCACAGTTTGCTGCTGGAGTTTCACAAAGAAAAGGTAGTGCTAAAATAAACTTCATTTCAGTTTATCATTTAAATGGTTCTTTGGATTAGTTGCAAAATCTACCCTTTGAGGTTTGACTTATTTATATAGGAGTTCATCTCTATGTTTAAATTACAAATATCTCTTGAAGTTGGTATTTGTTTCACTTTCACAAGTATCTTAAAGAAGTGCAATTTCAGAATGATAGTCCATTCATGGAGGGAAGCTTTTGTAACCTTTTCTTTCCTGGTTTAGAGCTTCATCTGTCATGGTTTTCCATGTAGCTACATTCCAATTATGTAGGGCTAAAAGAATTTGCACTTTGGCAATCTACTTAAAAGAGTTGTAGGATCTGTTTATATCTGAGGTAGGGGTCAATTTATGAAATATCTAAATGTCATGAACTTCTCTGCATATAGCGGACTTTCCTTGAAGTTGGTAAAATTTAGATCGCTTCTCCTTAAACTGGTTTGGGTTTTTTGAGGAATATTATATCAATATACTACACTTCATCTTCTTGATAAGTATTCTTTATGACAATCAAAAGCGTTGGCTGAAAAATTTTAATGCCTTTTTTATATATTTAGAACTATGCATAGTTCGTCCACAAATTCTGTGACAATACTAAAAAAAAAAAATCAATATGCAAAGAGAGTATTGCGCCTCAGAATTTGGCAGTATGTGATGATGCTAGCTAGCTTAACATTTTTATAGTCGTTTTTGTTTCTATAAGATATGGTCTGTTCACTTGATTTCAATTTGCATGGGATCAGGTCCACTCCATGCAACTTGGGATTCAAAGACTTCACCTGAAGACATGGAAGCAATGTGGAATAATCCTAATGTAAACAAAGAATGGACCAAATCTGGTGAGAAAAGGGGGAAAGTGCGATTCTCCCATGATGTAGAAAAGCATCCTTATCTTTCTCGGGTAGAACTAAAGGTGAGAAACAAATAGTTTGAATGGTGTCTGTAATTTTTACCCTCCTCATTTCTTGCTTATTTTTCTGCACTGTGGATTCTGGTACATTTGCACAATTTTACTGAGTCTGACCCTTTCAAGATATGCAAGGAATTTTTTGACATGCAAGTTTCTGAGCCACAACAAAACATTTTCTGATATTGATGCAATCATAGAGCTTTTTTGTCACTTTTTTGTTAATTTAGAATCTATTTCAGTGGAACTGAACTTTGGTAGTGATGATGATGAATTGATGATGGTGGAATTGTTTAATAATTCTCTATTTGAGATTCAGAAGGTAGTTCAACTAATAAAAAGGGGAACTAGGTTTCAGCATGAATTGGTAAATGCTCATTTTAGTTCTTTTAAGAAGACCTGTGTTTCAGTGTAGGTGCTTTGGTCGTACTTGTGTTTATGTTATTAAAGAGCAACGACTCTTGTTGCACTTTCTGCTGGCTGCTGTTTGACCCATTTGGTGAATTTTCAAAGGCAGTGATGATAAACTTCTGTTGTACAACCATTAAACATACTAATTGTATTTGTTTTTCTTGCAGGCAGTTGCAGAGATCATTTGGGCTAAACACTTCAGCAAGAAAGGAGGAGATAAACCTGTTAGTAGTTGACTTCTTATTTCAATTACATGATAGCTCATATTTAAAACTGAAATTATACTGTTTGTTTGATACTTTTAATACATTTAATTATATTTGCAAAAGGATAAGCTGCAATTACATGCCAAGGACAATTTCTTCGTGATTGCATTTTGCTTACTTGAAATCAAATAGGACAGCAAAATCCTTTTTGTGGTTCAGTTTTCTTTGGTGATGAGCAAATGAGTTTCTCACTGTTGTGTGTATTCATAAAATGTAAAAAACTTGGTCTAACTGTGTATATTACAAACGACATAGCCAATGGGAATTTTTTTAGTTAGGAGGTGGAGACGAACATGATTGATTTCAAGACTGTATTGTTTTTTGACTATTATGTAGTAGTTGATATTAATAATCAAGGATTTTGTTTATGTTGAGAAATAGAGTGTTCAAATATTGAGCACATTTTTGGATCCTTGACACATTTGTGACCGTTCATAGGTTTCTGTTTCGGGGTCTATATTGATAGCTCTTTCCTCTTTCTTTGCTGTCTCTTCTTGAGGTTCCACAATGGCCAAAATATCCGATAAAATCAGATTGACATGTCTCTTATTTTCTTTGGACAGACTGTTTTATGTGCTCTCTGTGAAATGGTTAGCATGCGGTTCATAAATGGAGTCAGGCAACGCACAGGGCTAATGGGAGTCGACTATCCCACTGCACGTTGGCTTTACAAGTATGTTTACTGAACATTTTGAAAGTGCTAGTGAAAATACACGACACTCTTTTCTCTCCTTTCATTCACTATTCAGCTTACTCCCAACTACCATAAAACATGGAAATTACATAGCCAGATTGAGGTAGTAACGCCATAATCTTCTCTTGACCGGAATATTGACTCATAAATCATAATGGTTGGCGATATCACCTTCATTCGGGTCGTCTATTTTGCCTTAATATAACGTCTTTGATCTACTGTATTTGACATCTAGGGACTTGGGATTCAAGGGTTACTCCATAGAGTCTGTGGAAGATCTAACCAAGCCTTTCATGTCCATGTACTTTGGCGCCGCCTATATGACTTGGTTATCAGAATACGAGGGAAGGTACGGTTTTATTATATCAACTACATTTCAATTACTGCCTCATTCTTTCTTGGCCTCATGCATAAACGAGTCGACTCCCTATATTTCCATTGTTCTTTAAGGTTCTTACACTTTAAAGTATTCTTTAAGGTTCTTGCATCAGAATTTATGACAATTTGGTTGCTGAGCTTTTACTTGCACGTTCACATTTTGTCTTAATGTAAGAAAAAATTTACTAAGGGTGAGTTTACTTTGATTGTAAGGGAAAATGAGGGAAAAGAAAATTCTCTCCCTTTAAATCCCTCATTTCTTATCCTTTCGTTTATATTATTTAGAATTTCACCCTTTCTTATTCCTTCTTTTCACTCCAAGGAGGGAAAATATTATCATGAGGTATTTGGTGTGATGATATTTTCTCTCCTTGGAGTGAAAAGAAGGAATAAGAAAAAAAAAAAAAAGGAATAAGAAATGATGAAATTTTAATATGTAGAAAAAAGGGTCAAGAAATGAGGGATTTAAAGGGAGAAAATTTTCTTTTTCCTCATTTTCCCTTACAATCAAAGTAAACACACCCTAAATAGAGAACCAATCTTGATGCAAAAGGAAGTGTAAGGACTAAAATTTTAATGCAAATGAATGTGCAAACTCAATTTGTATGAATGAAAATTTATGGACTCAATTTTTTTAAAAATAAAATTAAACCATCTGTAGTTTTGTCTCTTTTCCTATTTCAACAAAACCATCTGATTAAGAAGTATAAAATTGTTGCAGGGAAAGAAGTGTGCAATTTATTGTTCAGGCCTATCTATGTGGACCTCATAATGTGAGTTTGCAAGAGACTGGTCCTCTATGGGATAAGTTTGAAGAAACAGTCATCCGCTACCAAAAACCTAAAAGGTAAACTATTTGCTATCTTTCTTTTCCACAAAACTTTACTCGGATTCCGATTTTGCAACAAACCTATCAATTTTACCTATAAATTCATAAACTTTGTATCTTTTTGGAGTTTCCCCCGACTCAACATTCCTGCCATATTTTGTCATACGCGTCAGTAAATTTTAATGTGGCATGATAGCTTTGTCTCAGAAAATTTTATAGTAGACAAAGTTGTCATGCCACATCAAACTTTCCAAACATGATAAAATATGGCCGAAATGTTGATTCGGGGGAAATTCCAAGAAAATACAAAATATATGAATTTATAGGTTAAATTGATAGTTTGGGTGCAAAACTGGAATCCGAGTAAAGTTTGTGAATTTAGGGGTAATTCACCTTTTTATTTTAATTGTATTGATGAGTAATTTATATATTCCAGAGATTCCAGCTGCTGCACTATCATGTGATCTTCCAATCTCATATTTTATCCACCTTTAAATGTAGATATGAAAATATTTTTTCCCTGTAAAAAAGGCTATATTTTGTGTATCGATCCAAAATTCCAATGTGGAGAAATATGTAACCTTTTTGTATAAATAAATGCTTGTTTTGAGTTGATTTGATATGTCTCACACAAAACGTTCTCTTCTCTTTTTCAGTATACTAGTAAGTAGCCCGTCGGAATTAGACGGAAAATAATTTTATGTTTTAATTTATATGTATACATTTTAAAATAATTTTATATCTTATTTAAAAGTTGTGATATTGTTCGCATTAATTATTAATCAAACTTAGAAAATTAATTTTATTTCACGTATCTAAATTTATAATTAAGAATGATAATGGATCGGGTATACTTATTCATTATGTATTTTCTAAAGAATTTATCATGTCAAATAGCCAATATGGATAGTGGAAAATAAATGTTGTCAAAAACTTAATTTATTATAAATTTTAGCAGATTTTAATGTAATGAGATCATTATACCCTTAATTTAAAGTTTTTGTTAATTTGAGTATAATTCTCTCACTTGTTTCAATACCACACACGTAATCTCTCATTCTCTCTCTCTTTCTCCCCGCTACTACCAAATCGGCATCTGCAATCCTCCACCGTCCGCCGACGCCGCCCTTCTCTCTGATCTGAAGATCAGCCCAGCTACTCCTCCTACGACGACTACCTCCAATGTCAGCGACCCCAAGCTCCGCGAGATGTGGACCACTCGAGATTGGGATCGCAACGTCAACAAATTCGCCCAATTATTCTCCGATCTGCAACACCACAACCTGATCTCTAACAAATTCTCCCAATTCTTCTCCGATCTGCAGCACCACAACCTAATCTCTAACAAATTCGCTCAATTCTTCGCCGTGGAATTTTGATTTTTCAAAATTATTGTGGTGGTCTTCGCGATTTGTGAGCATGATTGGAGTTGGATTACACGTTGCTTGATTCTATGCTTGGGAAGAAGGCTGTTCGGGGGTGTTTTTTGTTGCTATTTTTGCAGCAGTTTTGCTGCTGTTCATTATTTGGAATAGCAGCAGATTCCGGCGAACTTGGTACGAAAGGTACGAACAAATCACATTCGTCTCAAGTGTACCACGATGCTGCAATTATTTTGTACGACTGGTACGAATGAATGCATTCGTCCCGTTCGTACAAACTAGTGGCGCACCATAACTTGGTACGAGTAGTACGAATGAATCCATTCGTACCGTTCGTACCACCTAGTGACGCACCATAATTTGGTACGAGAGGGACGAATGAACTCATTCGTCCCTTTCGTACCAACTAGTGGCGCACCATAAATTGGTACGAGTGGTACGAATGAATCCATTTCGTACCAATCTCACCACGATTTCAGCTCTCGATTTTCTGAATCGGTGCCGCCGTGACTGGATCTAGATTTTTGCTTTTCTGTAACAGCGCGACCATCAGATCTATGTTTTGGCATTTGATTTTGGACAGGATCTAATGTTTTGTGTTTGAGATCGACGTGTTGTGAGGTGGCGCCGACGTTGGAATGTTCGAATCTAATTTCAGTGGCGGCGCCGTCGTGATGTATGATCGGCAGTGGTAGAGAGACGGAAGTTAAAGTTTTCAGTTTGAGAGGGAAGACGCGAGAGAGAGAGAGAGAGATTGTGTGTGTGTGAAATTTGATTGTGAAAGAGGTAAAGGGAAAATTTGTCCAAAAATCCCAAAATTTAACAGAATTTATGTTAAATTAAGTTTTGGACAACTTTTATTTTCCACTATCTATAGTGGCTATTTCAAATTTTTACTCTTTTCTAAATCTAAATTTGTTTAGAATTTTTTTACATGTTCGTCTTAATTTCTGTTAAAATAGTGACTTTATTATACATACCTGTCTCAAATCCGTTGAGTAATACTCGATGAAAATATGAACACTACAAGTAATATTAATTAAAATTAGTAAAAATCATTCTTTCTATGTTATTTGAACTGTCTCGTTGGTTTATTCTAAATTACTCGATAAAGATATAAACAAAGTTAATATTATTTAAAATTAGTAAAAATCGTTCCCTCTTAAGTATATTTGAACCGTCTTATTGGTTCATGCTAAATCGATATATCTAATTTTTGCCAAAATGCGGAAAAAAATATGTTTACATCTTCAAAGTAATATTAATTAAACTTAGTAAAAATCCTTCTTTATATGTTATTTGAATCATCTCGTTGGTATAAGTTATAAAGAAAAATCTGAATGGAATACCGTGGATGAGACATACTTATTTTCCTATTAGTAATAAATTTTTTTCTTAATTTAGTCCGGTTCAGCTAAAAATAACAAATAAGTTAGAGAGAAAATGACTATAAAAAGAGACCTAAAATTGTCGTCCATGAAAGTCGTCTTCGTGTTGCAAAAGAAAAGGTGTTCAAAAATTGAAATATGAATGCATCTTTCACCGTCCAAGAATAAGATAACAAAAATCCGGCCGTCCATGGACTTTTTTTTTAATCTCGACGCAACCATCATTATGATTTCATTGTCATTCACTTTTTATTTTATATCTACACAAAAAAACTTGGGTGCGATCTGTGGGATTAGGTGTAAATAGGAAGTAATTAGAGTTCTTATCAATTTTAATTACCCTTCCTGACGCACAGTATTAGGGTATCTCCAACGGTGGGTTCCAAAATTTGGAACCCACCAAATCCACCATTGTGGAGAAAAGAAACTGGTTTCCAGTTTTGGCGGAAATCGCTTTCGGTTTTGAAGCAGGTGCAAGGAGAAAAGGGAAGAAAGGTAGCGTGGGAGCGAAGCGGGGGGCGGGCGGGCGCGTCACCCACGGCGCGTGCACCACGCGCGCGCTGGTTGGCGCGTGCAGTACACGCGCGCGTGGGGGTGGCCGCCAGTTTTGACTTTTTTTTTTCTTTCTGTTTTTCTCCTTTTTTCATTTCGATTTTTTTGTAGTTTTTTATAAATACGGACCTATTAGCTCGTCTAAAACATATCGAACATATATCTTATATTAAAGATCACGACGAGAGCTTTTATTCGACATAAAAATCGTAAAAATCCGATTTGAAACGAGCAAATGATGATATTTTAAAGTTCAAAACTAATAATTTATGTATAGATATATAAAGATAATGTGTATTATAGTGGGGCCTTTAAATAAGTAGAAAGCTTGGTTTTATTGTTGTGGAAGGTGTTTAGATAAAAAGTAGGTGGGTTAAAAGGCGATGTGGCGATGTGACGATTTGGAAAATTTGGCCAGTTTCGCTGGAGACACCCTTAGTTTCCTACCTGATTTCACATAGATTTAGAAAAATATATTTAATTTTATTTTGGAAATATAATTTATACACAATTGTTTTATTTTATCTATATTTATTACTCTACCATCATTTACACATTTTTAAAAGGAGGTGAGATTTAAGCTTGAATAAGGCTATATTGGTAAAATAATGTTTTAATACAATTCTCAATGAAGTAAGAGCCATCGGTTCTCTCAAAATCATTATTAACTCTAAATTTAAGCTAAAATAATAAAAAATAAGATAAAAAGGTCATCCAACAGATCTCTCAAATTGGGTAGACCAACAAAAATATTTACACCTTAAATCTTCTCTCAAATTTACACCTCCCTAAATCTATCATGTCTCACAAATTGAGTTAGACCCACAATTTTTATAGAATAACTTTATGAGCAAATTTAACAGCAAACTTTTAAGACTTTTGCTGGGATTGCTCTAAGGGGGATTATGTTTTAAAACATCCTAAAAAGATACAAGGGACTAATTTCGTGGGATATGGATCAATATTTATTACTCCATCTGTCCCACAATAAGTGACCACATTCTTTTCATAATAGGTATTAAGGATAATGGTGTTTAAAGCGTAAAAAGATAGAAAGTGATGGGACCCACAATTTTTTGTGAGAGAAGCATATTTCCTTAGGAAAGTGACCATTTATCCTAGGACAATCCAATAAGGAAATGTGATCACTTATTCCGGGACGGAGGGAGTAATATTCAATGAAGATTTATTAATTTTTAATTGAGTTTATTAATTATATAATTATAAATTATTAATCTTCAAGTAGAAATTATTAAAATATTAATTAATTTAAAAAAAATAATAAAATAGTTATGGCGCGGCGCGACCGTAGCTAATTGTTCGGTTGTTCCTCTTATATCTAAATAACTCTTCAATTTGTTTTTCTTTTCAAATATGAGGGCTATATACCGTATATTGCTTTTGATAAGCGCACTTCACATTTAATATATTAAAATACCTCAACTTGTATTTCTTTTTTTTTTGAAGTTACCTCAACTTGTATTTTCGATGGCGATCTTATCGAATCAAAGAAGTTGACCAATCACAACTCTTAGTTATAAACATCTGCTTAACAAAGTGTAGGATATTAGAATTGGATTACTCAATAAACATGACATCTTCAAAGCTAAACTTTTTCTAATTTTGTTTTATGACGATAAGAGAAGCCTCCAACCACTAATCGATGGTGCCTATAAATAACATATGAGAGTTAAATTATATCAGATTAATCTTGTGCGACAACTGAAAACTTTTTTGCTATAAGAGATAAAATAAACTATCTTTTCTTTAGGCTATATGGAATTATTGAGAGTAATTACAAAAATTACCAAATATAAAATTCGAAAAATATTGTACATTTTACAATATGATGGCACACTAGAAACAAAAATTGAATTGAAATCTATTAATTTAATATAAAATTTTAAATCGAATTCGGCTTAGTTAATTAATCAATTATTTTTGGGAGGGGGTATTGAGTTCGTACCATAATTTCTCATTCTAAGTAGGAAAATAATACCACTAAATTCGTGATTTATTTATCAATCGAATTTTAAGCACGCATGAACACACTTTTTAGATTTATATATAAGGTCTTTAATTTTTTATTTTTTTATTTGAGAAAGGGGGAGTACTTTAATTGTGTTTCAAAAATAAATAAGTTTGTATCTAATTGTATAACTTCACTGCTTACATAATAAAATCGTCAACAATAAGATGTCTCATGTCTAATTGGGGACAGAGATTTATAAGGTCTTCAATAAACACTAGTAATCCCGACTAGGCCTGCGGTAATCTTTGCTGGCTCCACCAATAATAGTGGAAAATAATATACCTAAATAATGGAATATCATTAATAATGTATTTATTTTATTTTATTTTAATTTTTGACTTGGGAAAGGGGAAAGAGTGGAGTTTGAACCCTAGACCTCACTGCTTACAGACTGAAGTCGAATTGCTTGAACGCATTGAGCACAAAACAAACTATTCTTTCGCCTTTTAATAATGTATTTATATCCTCTTTAAAAAGAAGTTTTATTCAATACTCCATCCGTCCCTTAAAAGTGTGGTTAGTTTGCTATTTTGGGCGTCCCCCATAAGTGTGATTCATCTATTTTAGTACATATTTTTACCCTTATACCCTTAAAAGCTCTAAATATTTACCCTTATTCCTCACTAACACTAACAATTAATAGTCCCTTTTTCCACTAAAAATATCACTACCAAACATTTACTTACATTTTTATTAAAACCCGTGCCATAAATGCGCGGGATGGAGGGAGTATTACGAATACTCGAGACTCTCTAATTTAGCTGCAAAAACGTGTCGGTTCATTAATACAACCGCATTATTCCATTTCAAAAAAAATATACAACCGCATTATTATTTTATAAATTTATCAATAAAAAAAAAGAAGTTAAAATAAAAACCCTTCCGATTTCACTAGCTGATTTTATACTCAAATCCTCGCTTGCCTCTGGGAATGGAGTATCAATAATGGCGGAATCGGTCAACAGCTTTAGTTCTCATACTGCATTTGCCGCTTTGGGTACACAACTTACTGATCAATTTTGTTCATTCTACCGATTCTATTTTACCCTTTTTACCGTTAATTTCTATTCGATTCTGTCACCGGTTTTTCAAAATTAGGATTCTTGCTATGAAGCAATTATTAATTTCTGATATATATGTGTGTGTGTGTGTGTATAATATGTATACATAGTGTGGAGAACGCTTTACAGTCGAATGGTATTATCTCGCTTCGGACTGAAAATTTAGTGAATTATTAGTTATCACTGTGTGATCTTTGCATGGGTAGGTTTGATGGAATCTGAGAGGTTTGGTTGGTGGTATTCCTTATTTGAAGGGCTTTCGACCTACAAATAATATTGGAATGTCCAATTCCCCCCTCCCTCAGTTTATTTTTACTTTTATTGTTACGAAGTTGCTTATGTCCTGAGATAGGACGTTTCGTGTAAATCTTCTGTACAAGGAATAAAATTTTACCGATGCTTCAACTTTTTGTTCAATTGCTTAGAAGGGGCCAGCAATTAGCAATCACCTATTGATTTGCAAATCCCATCATTTCCCAATTAACTGGCAAAAGTGTGTTATGTTGTTTCTTTTGGAGAAAACTTTCTCGTTACATGATTCTTAGTTGTGTAACAAGGAATCCCTTCTCCACGTAGAGTGTATGTATTTGACATTAATATGCAATGTTTCTTTCTTTGCCAGTTTGTTTGGTTCAAGGTTCTCGTTGATGATGATGCTGATGTTCTTACTTCCATCTTGAGTAAGAAAAGTTCCTAGGTCTCTGCTTATGTATTTTCCGAATGCCACTGAAGTTGTTTTCGAACGAAGTATTTCAGCAGATGTGAATGCTTCTCTGTGGCTATTGTAAATTATTCACAGAATCGTGGTGTCAGCAGTAGTCCCCATTGGGTTTTTATTTAAAAGAGGAAAAACTCAGCAATCTTAATATGGAGCCACTGAAAAATCATAACATTATGCAATATTCATCAGAACATGGAAACGAAGATCATGGCCCTGTATCCCTAGTTCACAAGGCAGGTGCTTCTGGTCATGAAAATTCCAGTCTGAAGTACCCAGAGAACAACTTTTTGGAACCTAAACCTGTACATCACTACTCTATGCAGACTGGCGAGGAGTTTTCTGAAGAATTTATGCGTGACCGCGTCAATCCCAAGATTCCATTTATTCCAAATATATATGGGGATCCCAATTGTGTGCCTGGTTACACGGACCTGAAAGGCATTTTAGGCATTAATCATAGTGGATCTGTAATTGGCTCAGATATTCCCATGGTTGCCGCAATGGGAAAAATTTCGACAGAAATTGAGCAGAGGAATATAACTTTACATGGAAACAGAGGTAACCATGGTTCTTTGCAAGCTATGGCACATGTCTCATCAGACTACAACAGCCAGTGCATGCTAACGCATGCCTCCTCTGAGGCATCTGATAGCTCGTCACTGAAGCTTAAGGTTCTCTGCAGCTTTTGTGGTAAGATACTGCCTCGCCCCAGTGATGGAAAGCTCAGATATGTTGGTGGTGAAACACGCATTATCCGTATAAGCAAGGACATTACATGGCGGGAGTTGTGGCTGAAAACTACTGCAATTTATGATGAGACACATGCCATAAAATATCAGCTTCCTGGTGAGGATCTTGATGCTTTAGTCTCTGTATCAAGTGATGAGGATCTGTTGAACATGATGGAGGAGTGCAATGTACTCAATGGTAGAGATGAATCAAGAAAGCTTCGGATGTTTCTATTCTCTCTTGAAGATTTGGAAGATGCTCATTTCAGTCTAGCCAACAGCGATGGTGATTCAGAGATGAAATATGTAGTTGCTGTCAATAGCATGGACATTGTGTCGCGGAAAAGCTCTACTTTTCGTGGGTTAGCAAGCTCGTCCGGAAACAATTTAAATAAGTTGGACAGTCTTAATTTCGAAAGGGACACACGTAGGGCTTCTAGTGAATTTGTTGGGATTAATACCTCTGATATGGCTGGCTTTGTTGTCCCATCAACAGTTGGTGACTCTTCTAATTCTGTTCCACCAAATCCCTCCAATGTCTATGAAACTGTACACTTCTATCATGGTCCGATCATGCACCATCATGAAGACAGACATCAACCTCCACATTTTGACTACAATCTGAATCCTCCCTATTATGCCCGTTCAGAAATTGCTGTGCCTCAATCTTCGTGTGGGGATATTTCTCAACATAAAGGTCTTGAAGGGAAGTCTCCAGGTTCCTCAGATGCTCAAGGCACACAAATACAAGAAAAGGAGGCAAAACTGAAAGTTGATGGTTCAATTCAACCAGAAAGTCGAAGCAATGGTAACAGAGAAGTTAACTTTCCAGTTGAGGAATCAACAGTTATGATCCCTAAACTGGACAAGGACTTCTCTTCAACAAAGACCGAAGGTAGGCTCCCAGAATCTGTGTCTGCCTCTAAACCTTTTGATGTTGTTAAAACATCCCAACTCACTAAATCCAGAGGCAATGAGTATTGTGCATCTGATAATGCTCCAGCTCCCGAATCTGTCAACTCAGAATCTGATCCTACTGATCTGAGCCGCTCCGAGTCTTTTATTCCTCCTCAAAGGGTCTTTTATTCTGAGCGAATTCCTCGCGAGGAGGCCGGGCTTCTTTACAGAATATCAAAATCAGACGATTCTCGGAGTTCCCAGTTTCTTGTTAATCAGTCTCGCACTGATAGTACTCAGCAAGATTTGGAAGATTTAGTTTCAGGATTTGCTGAAAATTTGCAAAATGGACATGTAGACATTCATGCCAAGCAGTCGATTTCTACTTACCCCGTTGAGCCTGAAACCTTTGATAATAGGCATCACAGAACTGAAATGGTAGATGCACTTGATGTTAAAGATTCCTTGCACGAAAGTCAAGTCCCGACAGAGGTGGAAGCGGGTTTGAAGCTTCCTGCTGAGAGCCATGAGGGTTCGACCAAGCATTCTGAAGATCCTAGAGCTCAATGTGTTAATGGGGTGGGTTGTCAGTCCATTCCTAATGACTCTCAGGAGCATTCTCAATCTCCAACGATGGTGGAAACTCAGGAAGAATCCAAGGCTGCTTTACCGAGAACTGAGCAAGGAGACATACTTATTGATATCAATGATCGGTTCCCACGTAATCTTCTTTCTGATATATTTTCACAAGCTATTCTTTCAGATAGCTCATCTGATATCAGTCCTGTACCGAGAGATGGAGCTGGTTTGAGCGTGAATATAGAAAACCATGAACCTAAGCACTGGTCCTTCTTCCAGAGGCTGGCAGGGGATGGGTTCATGAGAAAGGATGTTTCTCTTATTGATCAAGACCATGTTATGTTTACCTCTGGACTTACAAAAGTTGAAGAGGATGCACCTTTAGCATATGATTTTGTGCCACTTACAAGAGATGGAATTCCTCCTAGTCACCCAGAATTTCAGGAAAATTATGGCGAACATGATCAGAAAGATATACCAGCTGGAGATGAACCTGTCTCAATGGCTCTTCATTCCAATGATGACGCACCACAAACGAAAGTCAACGAGGACATTCAGTATAGTGAATTGACGGATAATTTGAGAATTCCAGATTCAGAGTATGAGGTACCTTTTCTTTTGAACATAGAGAATCAATTTTCTTCTACTGAATACTACTTTTAACTGAATCTTTGTAACATTATTAATACTTACAGGATGAGATTAAAAATATTGGCTTACCTCCTCTAGATCCATCCTTGGTGGATTTTGATATCAACTCATTGCAGGTTTGTGACGTTTTTCCTAATCAGTATAACTCTTACCATTCTTCAAACAGTGGCATGAAATAATTACAACTTAGTTGTTGAATTGGTAGCAATCTCATGCTACTTTATAACTCTTTGTAATTCATTTTAAATTTTATTAGAAGTGATATGTGGAATGATTGCTGTTTTGGTATTGAACCTTGAAAATCTGCTAATGTAGCATCTCTTATTTTGGTTTTTGGACAAGATATTAATTGGAATCATGAACTTGTTGGACATTATAACTTTTCGACTAAGTTACTTGCAATCACCAATTATGAATATATAACTAGCTGATGGATGACTTGCAGATTATACAAAATGCAGATCTTGAAGAACTGAGGGAACTTGGTTCTGGCACATTTGGAACTGTATTTCATGGAAAATGGAGAGGCTCAGATGTAGCAATCAAGCGCATAAAGAAGAGCTGCTTCACGGGCCGGCAATCAGAGCAAGAGAGACTGGTACATAATTCGTAGTTTCTGTCACACAATTTAGTTTTCATTTACTGTCAACATATTCTTGAAGGTGTGACACATCATTGGCAAAGCCCTTTGTTTTACATGCTTTGAAATTTTACACAGTTGATAATTGATAGTATTAGTAACCAAATTGAAGAAATTGGCAGCAATGTTTCTCTTGAATTGTAGTCAAGTTATTATTGTCATGCATGTATTTTAGGCCTTGCTGAAATGGTTAATAAAATAATTCACACTTTCAGACCAATGAGTTTTGGAGGGAAGCGGACATTCTCTCGAAGCTTCACCACCCGAATGTGGTAGCATTTTATGGTGTCGTACAAGATGGACCAGGGGCTACATTGGCTACTGTAACAGAATACATGGTTAATGGATCTTTGCGACATGTTTTACTTCGTAAAGATAGGTATTGTTTTTAGCTGACTTGTGGTTAACTTATGTTAACGAGATCGTAGTTTAGCAATTTTTCAAGTCAATCAGGACAGTTATACCTTATGCTTTGTTTATATTTTGACGTTAACTAAAAACATAGGCATCATAATATCAACATGGAATTATGCCTGTAATCCACTTTCACGATACTTTCAATTCACTTGATTGTTTTTATATAACTTTGCAGACACCTTGATCGCTGGAAGCGGCTCATAATCGCCATGGATGCAGCTTTTGGAATGGAATATTTGCATTCAAAGAATATAGTGCACTTTGATCTGAAATGTGACAATTTGCTTGTTAACTTGAAAGATCCTTCAAGACCTATATGCAAGGTCATCTACATTGGAACTTTCTTTTCGAGTAGAATGTTTGCTATGCTTTCTAATTCTCATTATTCCTCATTAAGACTTATGTTTTCAGTCATCCTTTTGGGATCTTTACTAACATTATTCTTTACCAGTAATATGATATTCTGATATTGCTATGCTATGTCAGGTGGGTGATTTTGGTCTATCAAAAATAAAGCGGAATACGTTGGTTTCTGGTGGAGTTAGGGGAACTCTGCCTTGGATGGCTCCGGAGCTATTAAATGGTAGTAGCAATAAAGTATCTGAGAAGGTAACACCTGTAATCTACAGATCTCCACAAAACTGCATTCACAGCAAACCTAGAAATTGATGCATGCTGGTTGAAGACTCCTAATCTTTTAATATATTTTCTCGATCAGTTCTGATGAAACATCCCTTTGTTAGGAGGAATTTCTTCCTTTAAGAAATAAATGAGAATTACATAAGCTAGTTCATTGGCATAATAACCTGCAAATCGACACTTTTCAACTGTTGTAAAACTCTCTGCAAAGTAGAAGAGAGTAATTGCATACTGTTCTAATTAATCTGTTCCGCTAGCTAATTTGAAGCATCTCTATCTTTTCTCTGTGATTAATCCATATAATTGTTGGATTTGGTTGTTTGCTTGGCAGGTTGATGTCTTTTCATTTGGTATTGTCTTGTGGGAGATACTCACTGGAGAGGAACCTTATGCCAACATGCATTACGGTGCAATCATAGGTTTGTAACACCAGTTCACACACATTTTGTTTGTGGTTGTGGCATGCAGCATCTAATGGCTGTCCTGATATAACTTTAAATGGTCTGTATATAATGGAAGTTTAGCTCGGCATTTAAAAACGTAGGGAATGTTTATTGGGAGAAGAAACTGAGAATGGCCTATTGGAAAATGTGAAGTATTATGGGAAAAGTGCATAACGCAACCGTGTTGTGTTCTAGGAGAAAGATTAGGAAGGAATTTGATCCTGCCAGTCATTATACTGGATGGACATGACTACTCTGATAATGGCTTAATATTGTCTTTAAATTACTGCATGAACTATGATACTAAATGAGTGATAATAGATCTACTATTCCTTTAACCAGGTGTCAGAATTTAGGATGAGTTCATTTCTATTGAATAATATATTTTAGAAATCCCTTCTTTTTTTTTTTTTTGAATATCATTACAAATATTAATACTCACACACCCCACCTAGGATTTTTTTGTGGCCGAGAGTACTCGAACCTCTGACCTATTGGTCAACAGGCAACCACTCCACCACCAGGCCATCCCCACTGGGACGAAATCCCTTCTTTTTTGTGTCATCTATGGATCTTGACTTAATCTTCCCATATGAGAAGTTTCCACTTATTTCAACATTTTTTTTTCCTTTTTGTTTTGAAGAACTTACAGCGGGCATAATGAAATCTGCCGCTTAGTTGCTACTTCGTAGTCTTTACAATATCCCTAAATCACGAATCCTCTTTTTTGGGCAGCAGCCAAAGGCAGAATAACTTTGTATCCCTTACTTTTGCAACTTGTAGTAAAGGTTTTAAATTTTCAAACACATTCTAAACTTGCATCCCCATTATCATATGCAGGAGGCATTGTGAACAACACATTGAGGCCGACTATCCCAAGCTTCTGTGATGCAGAATGGAGACAATTAATGGAGCAGTGTTGGGCCCCAAATCCAGTGATTAGGCCATCATTTACAGAAATTGCTAGCAGGCTGCGCGTAATGTCGGCGGCAGCCCACCCACGGAAGGCAACTTCATAGGCTCGCTTTGGTTTTGGTATGTTCTTTACAAATTGATTCAATTCTACACAATAGGGACAACTCAGCCAAAAGATCAACATATACAGATGCCAAGTTTATGGAACATATTATTATGAAGGAATGTTATTAATAACTTATTATGAAGGAATGTTTTGTTTGCCTCTCTTTCTTTCTTTTTTTTTTATCTTTAATGTGGCTAGTTTCTTGTTTGATTTTGAACTGAAAAAAGAATACAGAAGAAAGTGGGCATAAGATTGAATTAAAGAGAAAAAAAAAAAATGAAGCTGAAAAGAATCATACATATGAAGGCAGGCTTTAGGTATAGGCAGGAAAAATGAAACATGTGGTGGTTACCAGTAACACTCATACGTGGTCACGTGGAATTTTGGTTTTGATCACGTGATGTTCTGCTCTTTCGTCCCTTGGCAGTCGTGACTCACCTCATTGGCGGGCTCATCTGCCACGCGCTCTTCCAAACAAATCCTGCCTCTCGCCATTTTCCCTTAATTTCGTCACCAAAATTGAAGTTTCTATGCTAATCCCACGGCTTAATAAATTCCTCCGCCCCTAAATAAGTTCCTAATGTTGAATTGAATATACTTCCTTCGTTCCTAAATAAGTGTCTCGTTGTCAAAACCTGTATACTAAAGAAGTAGATTAATTTATTCTTTTTAGTTCAAATTATTGTATTGATTAAAAAATAGTATTGAAAATTATGGCAAAATGAACAGATTGATATCATTTTTCATATGATTCAGAAAGGTGATACTTATTCAAGGACACGTTTTGTTTCAAAATTATATTTGTACGGAGACGGATGAAATATCTGAAAGAACTTAGAAGTTCTCTCGGTGAGTAGTGGTATCACTTTTTTATGGGTGGTGTAGCGATGAAATATGTTATTGAAATTGGATATATATAGTTTTCTGTGTTTTTTATTTGTAGAAATACCAAATCATACACTTGATAATTTAATACAGTGAACATAAAAAGTTGGAACTTTTTAGTATTGTGTGCATTTATTTATACTCAAAAAATTAATTGGTTTTCGTATCACATGACCACATTTATTCAGTTTTTGAATACTTGATTTTTCAGGCTTTTCATCTTGTTTTTATGTAGTTGATGTTTTAGCAATTTTTCATATATCTAGGTAATTTATCTCTCATCTCATTAATATATCCATTATGCATTGACTATATATATAAGTGTTTTTTTAGCTCTATATTTTTTCAATGTATTTGGTCATGGAGAATGCATTAATTTTCAGAGTGAGAAGTTTTGGAATTATACGTACGGTCAAAGTTTTATTGATGAAGAGTAGATTTTTTAGGAGCAATTAATAGTTTCTTAATTCTAATACAAATGATAAAAAAAATTAAGTATTCAAAAACAGAGGGAGTAGTTGTTCTTGTTCGTACTAAACTAATCCAATTGGCTGTAAGATATCAAATATTAAGAGTTTATGTATTGGATTTCAAATTACTTTGAAGATTAGATAGATCGCAATGGTCACCAATAAGATAAACTCTACATTAAAAAATTGCCTCACTTTTTCTAAAAGTAGGGTGACCACAAATGTTTTCAGATTATATAACTATTCGAAAATAAAATTAAAATTAATTTGAAGATTCTTAGCTCACGGCAACATCCAACATTACAAGTCTTTGCAACACTTTTTTTTGTAAGGCTATATATATTGTAAGAGCACCCACAGCGGCGCGATCGCTCTATCACGCGTCTCTCCCCCATTGCTCAACGGCTTGCAATGGTTTCAAACAACTAGTGCCGATTAAAATTTTGATTATTTTATTTTTTTCATCTATAAATATCACACATCTCATTAATTTTTCATCAACAATTTCGACTTCTCCTTCGTTTCTTCTTCAATTCTTCCATTTTTTTCATCCATTAAATTTTTATAAATCATGTCTCTTGTCAGAAATCTTTTCCAGGAGGAAAAAGCGGTTGACGCTCGAAGTAGAATTATATTTTTTTAATGTTATTTAATTAATGTATTTTTTATTTGTATTTTTATATTTTTAATAAAATTTGCAATTTTAATTATTATTATTATTATTAAAAAATATAGAATAAAAAAATTAAAATTAAAATCAAAATATGAGTCTCATGAATAGTGGAGAGATCACCAAGGAAAGATCTCCCTCCACCATTAGCACAGTTTTTTGGTGGTGATCTCTCCACCCTTGTGATCCCACTTTTAATAATAATAATAATAATAATAATAATAATAATAATAATAATAAGGGTGTTTTTGGTCAAATTATATCTTTTTACCTTTTAAACACCATTCTCCTTAATATCCATGACCAAAAGAAATGAGACAAGAATAACGGGACGGAGTGAGAGACCGGATCCGGGTCGGGCCAACCCGGGTCAAACGGGTCAACCCATTGATCAATTTTTTAAAATTTTTTTTTTGTGTTATTCGTATATATATTCACTGATGGAATAAAAAGGTAGCCCAGCGGTTTTGGCCGCTACTTTAAGTTTCCAATTCTTTTTGGTGTGGGTTCAATCCCAATTGCAAGCATCTGTTATTTTCTTTTCTTTTTTTTTTAATTTCTTACTATATTTTTCTATTTTACTGATAATTCTCATTTTCTTTCTTTCATTTTCTTTTTTACTTTCTTTCTTTTACTTTGTGTTTCTATTTTTAATATTTCTCATCACATCAAATTATTACTATTGTTTTTCTTCTTACTATTTTTTTTCTTTTATTGATAATTCTCAATTCTTTCTTTTATTTTCTTTTTCTTTTACTTTATTTTTCTATTTTTAATATTTTTCAATGTAACATCTGTTGAGATAAAAAGTACTCCCTCCATCCCCTAAAAGTGTGGTTCATATTTGATTATATGTGAGATATAAAGTATTAGTTGAACCACACTAAACTGGGACAGAGGGAGTAATAATTAACAAGAATAAAAGTAACATTTTCAAAGAAACAATTTTCGTAAACAAAAGTAATATTTTTCAAAAGTAACAGTTTTTGAGATAAAAGGTAACAATTGTCGTAAAAAAAGTAACATATTTTCAATATAACAATTGTCGTAAACAAAAGTAATATTTTTCAAAAGTAACTTTTATCGAGATAAAATGTAACAATTATCGTAAAGAAAAGTAACATTTTTTCAGAGTAACAATTGTCGTAAACAAAAGTAATATTTATCAAAAAGTAATATTTGTCGGGATAAAAAGTAATAATTCACAAAAGGTAATATTTTTTCAATGTAACAATTGTCGTAAACAAAAGTAATATTTTTCAAATGTAATATTTGTTGGGATAAAAAGTAATAATTCAAGAGAAGAAAAGTAATAATTTTTTTCAAAAGTAATATTTTTCAAATATAATATTTATCGGGATAAAAAGTAATAATTCACGAGAAGAAAAGTAATATTTTTTTCAATGTAGCAATTGTCGTAAACAAAAATAATATTTGTCGTGATAAAAAGTAATAATTCACGAGAAGAAAAGTAATAATTTATTTCATTGTAACAATTGTCGCAAACAAAAGTAATATTTATCGTGATAAAAGTAATAATTGACGAGAAGAAAAGTAATAATTTAGTTCAATATACCAATTATCGTAAACAAAAGTAATATTTGTCGGAGTTAAAAGTAATAATTCACAAGAAAACTAATAATTTATTTCAATGTACCAATTATCGTAAATAAAAGTAATATTTGTTGGGATAAAAAGTAATAATTTACGAGAAGAAAAGTAATATCTGTCGTGATAAAAAGTAATAATATATGAGAAGAAAAATAATATTTTTTCAATGTAACAATTGTCGTAAACAAACATAATATTTTTCAAAAAGTAATATTTTTTGGATAGAAAGTAATAATAATTTACGAGAAGAAAAGTAAATATTTTTTCAATTTAATAATTATCGTAAACAAAACTAATATTTTTCAAAAGTAACTTTTGTCGAGATAAAAGGTAACAATTATCGTAAAGAAAAGTAACATTTTTTCAAAGTAACAATTGTCGTAAACAAAAGTAATATTTGTCAAAAAGTAATATTTGTCGGGATAAAAAGTAATAATTCACGAGAAAAAGGTAATATTTTTTCAATGTAACAATTGTCGTAAACAAAAATAATATTTTTCAAATGTAATATTTGTCGGGATAAAAAGTAATAATTCACGAGAAGAAAAGTAATAATTTTTTTCAATGTAGCAATTATCGCAAACAAAAATAATATTTGTCGTGTAAAAGTAATAATTCACGAGAAGAAAAGTAATAATTTTTTTCAATGTAACAATTGTCGCAAACAAAAATAATATTTGTCATGATAAAAAGTAATAATTTACGAGAAGAAAAGTAATAATTTATTTAAATGTAACAATTGTCTCAAACAAAAGTAGAGATGGCAGTGGATCCTGGACCCGGTCCAGATCCGCTAATCCAGATCCGTTTTTTAGGATTTGGGCATCAAAAATTTGGACCCGACGGATCTGGACTGAATATGGAGTAAAGGTCCAAAAAACGGATCTGGATCTGGATTCAAAAATTTGAGATCCAGATCCGGTCCAGATCCGCCCGTGGACCCGGTATACATTATATATATATATATATATTAGTTTTGTTTTTAAATATGATTTAGTTTGTTTTCTAATTTAGTCTAATTTAGTTATTGATTGATTGTAATATTTAGTTCTTAACTTGAATGACTTAGAAGAATTATTTTGGATGATTGTAATGATATTTATGGTTTAATGAAATAGTTTTGAACTTTGAGATGATGGTAGAAGTCTTTATATAATTATTATGGTGTTATTATTGATTGTTTACATTTAAAAAAAAATTGAAAATTCCTCTAAAAAAAATATATTGAAAGTTGAAAAAACTACGGATCTGGGTCTGGACCCGAAATCCGCGGATCTCATAGATCTAGATTTTAATTTTTTAGACCCAATGAATCTGGATCGGATCTGGACCAAAGGTCCAAAAATCGGATCTGGATCTGGACCAAGCAAAATCCGGTCCAGATCCGGTCCATTGCCATCCCTAAACAAAAGTAATATTTATCGTGATAAAAAGTAATAATTGACGAGGAGAAAAGTAATAATTTATTTCAATATAGCAATTGTCGTAAACAAAAGTAATATTTGTTGGGATAAAAATTAATAATTCACTAAAAGAAAAGTAATAATTCATTTCAATGTACCAATTGTCGTAAACAAAAGCAATATTTTTCAAAAGTAATATTTATCGGGATAATAAGTAATAATTCACGAGAAGAAAAGTAATATTTGGGTATAATAAATCCTATATGGGGATTAACAAATCTTATTGGAAAAATTAAATTAAAAGTAAAAAAAGCGAGAGAAATTTAAAAACAAGAACAAAAAGAATTGAGGATAAGAATAAAAATAGAGAAAATGAAAAAAATAAAAAGAATTGAGGATAAGAATAAAAATAGAGAAAATGAAAAAAATAAATTGAACAAAATTTATATACTAAAAGAAGAGGAATGCTGCTTTAGATGGGAGTTGATCCCATGACCGTTGGTTCACTAGCGAAGTAGCCAACCACCAGGCTAGCGAGTTATTTCTGTATTTATCCAACTGTATTTTATTTAATCATTAATTTCGGGTCGGGTCAGATCCGGTCTCTTATTAGAGACCGGTCGTAGGGAAGTTATTGCGATAAAGTATTGATAGGTCTCCCACTGTGGATGGTGCACCGAACGAACGATCTAATCTAATCTAATCTAAAATAACGTTTACTATCTATCTTCACAACAGCACAGGTCACCTCGCTTACGTCACAGCAAGCACTCCTCAGACCACCAACCAATAATGGACACGTGGACAGCTCCTCTGAATTTCGGGTTCTCCAGCAGATGCCACGCGTCTCAGGTGTCGATTTCTCCAGAAGAAGATTCTCTCTCTCATCGGACCATATTCAAAACCCTCTCTCCTCTGTCCCTCCTTTTTCTCCTCCTTTCTCTCTCTCTAAAAAATTGTAAACTTATTTACGGCTACGCATATACATAAATAATCTCTCTCTCTCTCTTAGGGTTTTGGCCACCGAAGATATCTCAAGCTGCTTTTGTTATTTCCCGAGAAAAAAAATGGGTACGTATTTTTGCTTTCTTCATCTGTCTCCGTTTTTGATTTTGCAATGGTTTGCCTTGCTAAAATTGTTCTATGCTGAGTGCGGAGATGCCTTTTGTTTCTTCTCTCTCTTTAATTTGTGAGTATTTTAATGTTGTGCGTCGATTAAGTTTTTATTTTATGTGCGTGGGTGCGGCTTAACTCTTGATTGTTGGTTTTAAATATTCGAGTTGACCTCATGATCTGCCAGCTAAAGCTATTTCTTTTTAAAAAGTTAAAGAATAAGGTATGTACACCTTTAGATTATCGTGGTTTTTGTTTTTGGATTTCGCACTCTTTTGGGTTTATTTATTTTATTTAAGTTCATCAAGAATTTTTGGGTGAGATTGGAGATCAGGTAAATGAATATACTAGGATTATCAGTAATTGAATTTTCCTTCCTGTGCCGGATTACATGAGATTGGAGATGGAGATAGGCTTTCTATGTCGTTTTTTCTTCTTATATTTCAGTCGTTTGGGAATATCTTCTTTTCCAACTATTTGTGTTTGATATTATACTACATAACCTGCACACCACATCTAGAAAAGGAATCATATGCAGACTGTGTTCAGTATTTAGTCTATTGATTTGTGACATTGTCGACGAAACAAAACTACTAGGGTGGCATTGGATTTATTGCAGATGTACAATAGGTAAATCGGGGGAATAATTCAATTTGCATATAACATAAGGGAACTCCAGCATATGGTTTCTTTTTGGTCATTTTACTTGTTCAACAATGTCTTAGCATTAGATTTGGAGAGAAGAGTCATCAATTTTCATGTTACAACTAGATCTCTCGCCAAGTTTCGCCTTTTCTAGTGCTAAGGGATTCATGAACTATGTTTTATTTTCCGTCTCTTTTTTTTTTTTGAATATCATTACAAATATTAAACTCACACACCCCACCTAGGGTTTTTTTGTGGCCGAGAGTACTCGAACCTCTGACCTATTGGTCAACAGGAAACCACTCCACCACTAGGCCATCCACACTGGGACATTTTCCGTCTCTTTTGCTGCAATAATAGTGCTTACCTGCAAATGGCTGTGAATAATCCCGGCCATCATCGAATCGGTCAACGTTTTTTATGTTCAGTGCTAGATATAACTGTTTCAGATTATTATCCTACACGTTGCATTATTCTTCTTGTTCATACATCTTAATTAGAGATTATGGCACTATGTTTAACCTTGCACCGTTAATAGCGCTCATCTGGAATTGCTTGCGAGTAAAATTGTTTAATAAATTTCTTGTGTTATTTAGAGATAACAAATAGCGAACTCGCAGAATTCTACTGGGCTTTTCATTGTTCTTCTTGGTAACACATGTCAATTTATCAATGTAAATACAAATGTGATTTTTCGGATGAAGTCTAGTCTTATCTCATGCATGCATGATGGTTATTAATACTCCCTCCGTCCCCCAAAAGTGTGGTCCAAATTTGATTATATGAGGTATAAAATATTAATTGGACCACACTTTTGGGGGACGGAGGGAGTAGCATTTAGGGGTACCTTGGATTACCGATTAGCTGAGTTCTTACGTGGCCAATGTTTCGTTATCTGTTTCAGTGTCAGGGTGAGAACATAGTAAGTAAAAGTTAACATAGTATTTTCAGTAGACATGGATCATTCAGATCAAAGGCAGCAATTGGCACACCAGAACCAGCAACAACAGCAGCCAGGGGTGGGAGTTGCAGCAGGTGGTGGCTCGATGGCGTACGCTACTTCCCCTTATCAAACAGCACCGATGGTGGCAACGGGCACTCCTGCTGGCACAGTTTCTTCTCCAACTAGTTTCGCTCCTCAGCAACAGCTTGCCTACCACCAGGCCCAGCAATTTCACAGTCAACAGCAGCAACAACAACTTCAGTCTTTCTGGGCAAATCAGATGCAAGAGATTGACCAAACTACTGATTTCAAGAATCATAGTCTTCCACTTGCCCGGATAAAGAAGATAATGAAAGCCGATGAGGATGTTAGAATGATTTCTGCTGAAGCTCCCGTTATATTTGCCAAGGCATGTGAAATGTTCATCTTGGAACTGACTCTACGATCTTGGATCCACACTGAAGAGAACAAAAGGCGAACTCTGCAGAAGAATGACATTGCTGCTGCCATCTCAAGAACTGACGTTTTCGACTTTTTGGTTGATATAATTCCTAGAGACGAGTTGAAAGAAGAGGGCCTTGGCATCACTAAGACTGCCATCCCGTTAGTTGGATCAGCTCCAGATGCTCTTCCGTATTACTATGTTCCCCAACAGGCCCCAGTCGGAGCACCTGGAATGATAATGGGAAAGCCGGTCGATCAGGCTGCACTTTATGGCGGGCAGCAGCATCAACCTCCGCCTCAGTTCATGCCATGGCCGCAGTCTCATGTTCAGCATCCTTCGCACCAGCCACCTTCCCAGGAGCAACCGAGTGACTCCTAAGGTGAGGGTAAGTCTCATTTTGATCGGTCTCCGTTGGGGGTGTATCGACGTGTTCTATAATTATGTAGGAGCTGTGATATTGGCAGTACTCCCAAACTTAGTGGTGAGATGAATTTGAGATGGTATTTGATGGATGCCGTGATGCTTTCTGACATTTATTCATATCAATGGTTGGGAACTGGAAAGGCGAAAACCACTTTTCTGTTTTAATTTCAAAATCATGCCGCAGCAGCAGTTCAGCTTATTATGGTTTCGTTTTAATGATTGTAAGGAAAAAAAAGGCTGGGATAAAGTATCACTCTATTTTATATCAAATGTGATTTTTTTAAAATTAAATATTAGAGTGCATTATTCGTCTTGCAAGTTTTTGATCCCTTTGGCCGGTTTTGATCGATTCAACATTTTCTAGGCTAGATCGTGTTAATTAAACAAAAACAATTGATCAAAACAAAAAACTCTAACTATCCATTGAACATTTGAACCCTTGTGAATATGCAAGAGTTGAGATTGATTCAGATGTTGTAACTTCACGCAGCATACCAGTAAAGATTCAACTCGTTCATTGTGTGTGCGCGTGTGTGTGAGAGAGAGAGAGAGAGATGTGGAAAACAACACAACACTTAGGCAGGGCAAGGCATCGGAGTTTGAATTGTGCATTAGTGCATGTATTGGTCACGACTTACAGCTATCATCTTTGATCAAAACTTTCCTATTCCCTATAATACATACAAATGAGCGTCGGACACATCCTTTCTCTTACGACATTAAATTTTAATTTAAACGAAGCCAGTCCCCAGAAACGTCAGAATTCAGTCTTGAGATGCTTCGACACGTTTGACTCTCTTCCGTTTCTTACCGTTGCTCTTTGGGTCTCTGTCTGCCAATGTTTTCAACTTCTGAGCTTTTCGTGCCTTGGCCTTGTCCTCAAAGCCACTGTCCGCCATTTGCAACATCGTCACACGCCTAGCCTTGTACACCTGATGCATTTACACCCACATATCTATAAGCAATCTAGTTAATTCAACAAAGCATGCATCAAATAAATCTGTGTCTGTGTGTGTATATATCCGTTGGATGGTAAAAGCAGCATCAAAGCTCAAACTTAGATGTGCGACATTCATGTCTTGCAGACAGGAAACGGAAAAAAAAAATATATAATATACATTATTGCGACTTAGTCATGGCTCATAAGCACTTACCTTTGTGATATCTTCAAGCACTTCCTTCTCTTTGCACTCGAACTTGTCCATTTTTATCCCAATAACAGCTTCTATTTCATGCACAAGCTCCACATCATTCTGCATATATACATCATAACTGGTTAGCATTCGAGTCAGAGGACCTGGGAAAATGCTTTTAAGCATCAAACGATGAAAACTACATTATATAGACGAGAAAATAAACAACAGCCAAGGCCTTCATCTCAGGAGCTGACTCACACTTTCACCATGCTAGTAGTTCATTGCCAGAAATAATTCACAATTGAATGAATATGTGGCAAATAAAAAGGAAGGACCAATGCCATATAAAGATATTTGCATAGAAAGTTCAACATGGGTGACAGAGGCCCAGGGTCTAACTCAGACAATACCTCAAGGCTTTATTCACTTTCATTGATATACAAAGATAACCCCACTCGATCCAACAAATCATGGATAACCAGATGTGAGGTATTATTTTTCAATCATTGGATTATTTGATTGAATTGTATGCTTACCTTGGAGGTTGATAAATATCAACACTCATAATTTGCTACTTGAGTTGAATACATATTGACCAAACTATCCTCAAAATCAGTAACTCAACAACTATGATTAGGTTATTTTAGTAATAAAACCCTCTAATTGTACTATATATGCTTCTAAGTAAAAAAAAATGTCTGATAAGAATAAGACATATCCCTCATCAAAATCAAACAGAGTAAACATATGATTGATATGTTGATTTAAAATCCTGCATTTAATCTATCTAACAAAACCCAACACAGAATCTCCAAGAATCGGCTCTACTAGAAATAATAAATGACGCTTAACCAAATATCAAATGCAAAATCCCCTCCAGTATACCCTCAAAAAAAGGAAGTATTATGGAACACAAATGTGCACACAAACAAATATATTCTTTAAGTGAGGCAGTATGATGGGACTTCCGTGGCAGCCATTACGCCAATATTTTCTGTGCCACCAAATGACCAAAAGCAGTAGCAACCTACTAGAATTCCATGAAGAGCTTTGAAATTAATTATACCAAATCTTAGACTTTACCGGGGTGACGAAGCTAAGAGAAAGGCCTCCTCTTCCTACTCTTGCAGTACGACCAACTCTATGAATATAGTCCTCTGGGTCCCTATAATGATCAGGCACTTTAGTTCTGTTCGCAAGTATGACAGATGAATTAACATCATTAACGCTCTCGAATATACCATTACCTTGGAATGTCATAGTTTATGACCAAATCTACTGTTGGTATGTCTAAACCACGGTTAGCAACATCAGTTGCTATTAGCACAGGTACCTGCCCAGATTTGAATTTATGTAATGCAGAAAGCCTCAGCGACTGGGATTTGAAAGAGTGTAATGCTGCTACTTCCAAATCAAGCTGTTCCAGCAACAAACTCAGAAGTTCACAACTCCTGCTCACCCAAAGACAACATTGGACCAAGATTAAAGGCTCGTATTTACAAACCAAAGGGTTTTAAAGATGCAACCTTACTACGCAAACTTATATTCTAGTTGAAAAATTGCAAGAAATTACAGATCCACGCATGATACTTTTTACCTTACAAGTATCGTGTTGATATCACTAGTGAATTTGTAAATTTGCAACAGAAACGGAAAAAAGTTAGAAGTGACAGAAACTAAAGAATGTTTAAGATAGTAGTACCTGCAGGTGGAAACAAATATCATGGCAGATCGAACACCCATTTCCTTCATTTTGTTCAATACGTAGAGCAAATACATATCCTTCACATTCTTGGCGACATAAATATACTGTTGTTTCAGAGATTCTACTGTTTTAAAACCTTCATATGCCGCATAGAAATAAGGTTTGTTCACGGATAGTTCAAGTAATGTTTTTAAGTTGCTACTCATGGTGGCAGAAAATAGTAAAGTTTGCCGTTTCTTTGGTAAGCACTGAAAGATAACTCTTAATTCTGCTTCAAAGTTAATGCCCAATACTCTGTCTGCTTCATCCAAGACTAGAAACTGCCAAATGAGATTCTCTGTCAGACATGAATTTGAGGGCATAAGCAGGGAGCGCAACATAACTACCATTTTTAATAGCATACCATCTTACTCATTGCATGCATTATTTTTGGAGGAAAAAAAAAGAGCAACTAATAATGTAACAGAAGCATGGAGTTAATAAGTTAACAAGGTGACAATAATCCTAATGTCGGACTATCATTGATAAGTAGAAAAGATAAAGCACATAGACTCAAAGAATACACTAATGAAGTGTACATTTTGATGACAATTGGTGCACAATCAGAGGTATAAATGACAATTCCTAACAATTTGAAGTTGATATAAACTATCATTGTCTTTCCGGGCACTGACTTTGGGTCAAGATAATCGGGCTCCAATTAGCCATTAAATCAGCATAATACAAAAATACTCAACAAAATACTTCTGATGCTCTTCACTCATTAAGTGTACATCCAAAAAACCAAGCAAACAGTACAAACGGTCCTAACAGAAAGCACTGCCTTTTGACCAGTAGGCCTCGTTTGGTTTGATTGATAAAATAATCCATCATAATTCATAATCACATGTTTGGTGGTTTGAATGATTTAGCCCGTGAATAACTCTCCCCGTGTTCTTATCCACCAATTGAGTGATAATTTATCGTCCCAAATTTGGGTTGATTATTAATCAACCATATAATCCTATTCTCTCCTCTCTCAATGTTATCTCATCTTCCAAACCAAATGAGGCCTAAATGCATATTAACATTTTGAGGACTCAAATTTAAACATTGTCAGCTAGGATTCTTATAAAAAACAAACTACAACTTCAAATAAAACTAATCATTGATGAAAATGCAGCTGAAAAATGAGACAAATTAAAAGATAAATCACCTTAGTATTAGAAAAAATAGCAGGAATATCAGGACTCTGTTCAATAAGAACTTTAATCCTTCCGGGAGTGGCGATCACCACATGTGGCCTCTGTATCAGACTCTGAGCCTGGTTAATCATATCCATCCCGCCAACAACCACCGCACACCGAATCCCCAAGCCCGACCCGAGAGCCCGAAACTGCTCCGCCAATTGGTAGGCCAGCTCCCGGGTCGGAGTCACCACCAGTGCAAACACCCCATACGGATCTTCGGCGAGTCGATGGAGGATTGGGAGGGCGAAAGTCGCTGTCTTGCCACTCCCGGTTTGCGCAAGGCCCATCACGTCCCGCCCCGCCAGGATTTTGGGGATGCAATGGTACTGGACCGGAGTAGGCCGTTTCAATTTGAGCTCCTTGCAGGTGTTTACGGCCCATTTCGCCAGCCCTAGGTCGGAGAAGGTGATGTGGGACGGCGTTGGGTTGGGGTTTAGTTCTTTCTCCACGACCTTCACGGCAGTTTCTGACGGCGGGGGTTTCTTGCTGGCGGTGTTTGTTGTGGTTGATTTCTTTTTCCGGGAGAACAATGGGAAATTTTCGTCGAGTTTTATTTCTTCATCCATGGTTGCTGAGCTATGAGGCCTGTGTAAATCAAGATGCTCAATGAATTAAATTCGAGGTTGGGAAGAATCTGAGAATGGCGAATTGATGGTTGGGTCGGCGGCGGCTACCGGGTCAGCGCGGCGGCGACGCGGATGAAGCTTGGCGGCGCGGCTCCGAGACGACGACAGAGGATTGCTGCGGCTACCCTAAAAGATCAGAAAACGCACATCCTTTCAAACTCCGGTAATTTATATACTACACCAATTTGGGAGATAATATAAGTTGATCTCTGTCACTAAAAATTGCGGGGAAGGAATTTTAAAGAAATAATTTGGTAGATATTTTTGAAGGGTTTTTAAGAAATGTTTACTCCCTCCATCTATTACTAATACGGAAATAAAGCTGGCCACTCCACGGTGCTCCGTTCAGATTTTCCTTTATTCTGGTAATTTGTTTAATTTTAATTCATATATATTCTATTTTTTATTTTTATTAATTTCATATTCTTGAAATATCACACGTTTATCTATTAATCACATCTCATATTTATCTTTCCCTCTATTTAATTAAATTCTTCTATCCATATTAAAATAATAACAATTTCGGAATGCATTATTATAAACCCTTATTTTATATATTCTTAATTCATATATAATAATCTATAGAAAATTTGTATATGAAAATCCCTATGAAGACTAAATAAATATATTAAATCAACGTGTCTATATGGAATCCTTTTTATTTTTCATTCATGTTTTTCTAAAAATTCTATTAGTGCTTTCTATAAAATATATACATTGAATCAAATGTGGGATATGTATGTAAAGAAAAGAACAAAAAAACTAGAAGATGTAAACATATTTTTTTCCGTATTTTGACAAAGATTAGAGATATCGATTTAACATGAACTAACGAGACGGTTCAAATATACTTAAAAAGAAGGATTTTTACTAATTTTAATTAATATTAACTTTATTTATATTTTTATCGAGTAATTTAGCATAAACCAACGAGACGGTTCAAATAACATAGAAATAATGATTTTTACTAATTTTACTATTATCCATTTTAAAATAATAACAATTTCGGAATGCATTCTTATAAACCCTTATTTTATACATTCTTAATTCATATATAACAATCTACAGAAAATTTATAAATGAAAATCCCTATGAAGATTAAATATATTTAATCAACATGTCTATATGGAATCCTTTTTTATTTTTCATTCATGTTTTTCTAAAAATTCGACTATAAAGTATATACATTGAATCAAATATGGGATATGTAGCTAAAGAAAAAAACAAAAAAAAAACTTGAAGGTGTAAACATATTTTTTTCCGCATTTTGGCAAAGATTAGAGATATCGATTTAACATGAACTAACGAGACGATTCAAAAATACTTAAAAAGAAGGATTTTTACAAATTTTAACTAAAATTAACTTTGTTTATATTTTTATCGAGTAATTTAGCATAAACCAACGAGACGGTTCAAATAACATAGAAAGAATGATTTTTACTAATTTTAATTAATATTATTTTGAAGATGTAAATATTTTTTTCCCGCATTTTGGCAAAAATTAGATATATCGATTTAGCATAAACCAACGAGACAATTCAAATAAACTTAAAAAGAATATTTTTTACTAATTTTAATTAATATTAACTTTGTTTAGATTTTTATTGAGTAATTTAGAATAAACCAACAAGACGGTTCAAGTAACATAGAAAGAAGAATTTTTACTAATTTTAATTAATTTTACTTGGCGTGTTCATATTTTTATCGAGTATTACTCAACGGATTTGAGACGAGTATGTACAGTAAAGTCACTATTTTAACCGAGATTAGGACGAACATGTAGAAAAATTAATAACAAATTTAGATTTAGAAAATACATAATGATTGAGTATACCCGATCCATTGTCATTCCTAATTATAAATTTAGATACGTGAAATAAATTAATTTTATAAGTTTGATTAATATTTAACGCCAATAATATCACAACTTCTAAATAAGATATAAAATTATTTTTAAAATATATATATATACAAATTAAACATAAAATTATTTTCCGTCGAATTTCGACGGGCTACTTACTAGTTTACGATATAAAGTCTCATTACGTGGTGCCGGAGATTAAGAAAGATGCTAGAATTGTTGTGAGTGGAATAAAAGTACAATTTAAAATATAGTGTTAAACATACAATTTGTGGAATAAAGATATAATTTATAGGAATAAAGGTACAATAGTACAATTTGTAGGAATAAAAGTATAATTTGTAGCGATCCATCAATGACAAAAATAAGTAAATGTAGGAGAAAATAGAGGGTATAATAGTACAAAAAGTGAAGTATGATATTTTTTTGAGGACAAATACAAATGAGTATGTATGACTTTATATCGTGGACGGAGGGAATAGTAAATATTTATTGAGTAGATAAAGGACCACCTCTTTTAATTTGTTGTGGTGTTTAAAATAGGCCAAGATGCATATAAATTCCTGACCTTTTCTCAAATTCTGGTTTAATTTCAAACCTTTTAATTTTTATAAAATAAATCTCCACCTTTCAATTTTGCTTAATGTTCTCCCGACGACGAATTTGGGAGAAATTCAAAGTGACGTGGCGTTCAAAATGACGTCGTTTTGAATAAAACGACGTCGTTTTGATTTTCAATTTAAAAAAAATTAATTAAATGACACATCTATAATTACTGCCACCTCATCATCTCTAACACCTTTCTCTCTCTCTAATCTCCCGAAAATGGCTGCAGCCGGAATCCCATCACCAAGGGTCGCCGGAAATGCGACTGGGCAGCCCCGCCGCGCGCCTGAAAAAGTGCTGCTCTCTCCGACCTTGGTTCCCGTCGCCCCCGCCGTCGATTGCGCTAAAGCCGCTGCAGCCCATAGCCACTCAAGTCGCCGGAAAACGCGGCCAATCAGCCACCCAGAACTGCTGCTGCTGCGGCGCATCGAACCAGCGCTCTGGCGCCTCCATTTGCGCGCCACCGCAGCAGATCCGGTGTTGCACCGTGCGTCGCCGGGAACGCGACAACGAAGAGCCACTGCCCTCCTTCGTCCTTCGTTGTCGTCGCCGGAAACGCGCTGCTCGCGCCAGCGCGCGGATCTCCTCTTCAGCAGCAGCCATGGAAGCCGTTCGCTGCCGCCGGAATCTGCAGATCTAGCGCCTCCGCGCCTCTGCTCAGAACTGCTGCTGCTGTTCGCGACATTGCCGTCGCCGGAAATGAAGGAAGGCGAAGCTGCTGCTTCTATGCAAAAAACGACAGCCACAACCCCTTTCCTCTATCTACTCAGACGCGGTCCAGCGCACGACTGTGAGAGAGAAGGCCGGCGGTGATGCTGGGCGGAGGTCACGACGACGGTTGGATCTAGAGCAGCGGTGGCATTAATTGTTGATGGAGGGCCGGCAGGAGAGATGGAAAAGAGAGAGAGCTTGAGAGTCGGCAGGGAGAGAGAGAGAGAGAGAGAGAGAGAGAGATGAGAGAGAGACAAAGGGGAAGAAGATGATGGTGTGACATTAATTGTTGATGTGTAATTTAATTTGTTTTATTTTTTAATTCTTAAAATCAAAACGACATCGTTTTGAACGCCACATCACTTTGAATTTCACCCAAATTCGTTGTCGTGAGAACATTAAGCAAAATTGAAAGGTGGAGATTTATTTTGCAAAAATTAAAAGGTTTGAAATTAAACCAGAATTTGAGAAAAGGTCAGGAATTTATATGCATTTTGGCCTTTAAAATATAAGAAAGTGGATGAGATCATATATAAAAAAAAGAAGGAAAGCCCACAATTTTGAGAGAAAGACAAATATAATAATAACGCCACAATTTTTAGAGCACTCACAATAGTGGATACAAAAAGCTTATGCCCATCAATATTTTATTAATTTTTATGGGATCATGTGGGCACTCCATATTTTCCCACATTGGTGCCCCAAATTTGGTGGGCACAACCCATTTTTTATAATTAATTTAATTACTAATTTAAAAAATAATTATTTTATTTAGTGCAAATTTTATTAAATTAAAATAAAAAATATTACATTAATAAAAAAATATGAAAATAAAAAAATTTCAATCCGACCAAAATGTGCCCACTTTTTATCGATCAAATCATTCTCTAGTGTTGTGTGGGCTCTCGACGTGATTTAATGGAAAAACGAAGAAAATTGAAACAAAGAAAAAGAATTGAGGAAGAAATAGAGAGATATGTGTGAGAATGAAGAAAAATAGAGGTAGTATATATAAATAAATATTAAGAATAAAATTTTAAAAAAAAGGTCAAAAAGTGGACAATGGTTAATCCGTTGCCCAATAAAAACCCGTCAGGCCGCCACGTCGCCTCCTTCATCCGTCCACCCACACGCCGAGAAGGGCGCAGTTTTGCCCACCCTCCTCGCCCACACGTGGGCGCCAACGGCATGCACCCACTTGCACCCTCGCCCTCTTGCAGAGCCACGCCTAGAGCGCCCACTGATGGTCCCTGAGCTGGGTACTTGGTGTAGAGGGGGGGTGAATACACCAAGTAGATTTTTCGAAACTTTTATCAAGTTAAAACGGAGTTGAGTGAGAGCTCAGTTATTGATCCGGTAGGGAGGGTCGGTTTGGGTAAACAACTCGGTGGCGGTGCGGAAAGTGGTGGTTTGAAAACTTAGCTCAGTTACTTAGAAAAACTCAGTTTGAAAATATTAACTTATCGTTTTCAGCTTAGTCAGGTTGTGCAACTTTTCGAGAGACACGGTTTGTCTTTGGAGAGCGTTGTGTGTGCGATTTTGAACAAGTATGCAATGATATGAAGGCGTTAGTACACGGTGAATATAAAGCAAAAGTAAAGAGAGAGAGATAGAAGCACGCGAGTTTTACGTGGTTCGGAGTAACACCTCCTACGTCCACGACCGGGTTCACGGTAATCCACTACCACTTGGTTTCCAAGTACCAAGCAACTTCACAACTCTAACCCGAGCTGTGTTCCAACGGTTGCGGGCCTCGTCAAGCCTATACACCTTCGGTTACGGGTGCGAAGAACCTAACCACTCGAATTACGCGCTTCGAGCAAGCGTACCTTTACCTAACCTTTACGGGTTTGGGTTTGGGTATGGGGTTCCAACTATGAACGAGTTCTTACAATTAAGAACTTCGAGTATGATGAACTCGTTCGAAATCTAGGCTTAAGATATACAAAGAGTTTGGCCTAGGGAACGGACGAAAAACTAAGCGGTTTCTTAACTAGAAACACTTTAAGATAAAGTGTTCTTTGATCTATGTAGAGCGCTTGAGAGCTTTTGAAAGAATAATGATTTCGGATAATGAAAGCTTGTAGAGAGTTTTTCGTGTCGATCCGAGGTTGAAGACGGGTTTATATAGGTAGAGATTCAAGACTAGCCGTTGGAGGAGCCGTTTGAATCTTACCTACTCTTCTTAAATACAAGATCCGCCGTTGGGCGTATCTGCACTGTCTTCATTTGTGTCACATCCTAGGTTACGAAGTCTAGGATGCGATGCGCAATCCTCATTGGTCGAGGTAGGTTGACTTCCTCCGATTCCGGGATCTTGCCTTTAGAGTGGCTTTTGAATTCAGCCGGAGCGTCTCGACGTGGAGTCTTCAGAGATAGTTCCTTTGTTACGTACGAATTTGGACCATTGTGTTTTGAACTCGGCTCGAATTCTCTTGACTTGATCGAGCTCTGTTGGATCACTCAGTGAAAGGTTGGCCTTTCTTGTCTTTTGCTAGCCGACTCAGCATTGTGAACACGAATTTCGGGTCGACCGTCGTCTTCCGCTGGCCCGACTCTGCCGTAGACATTTGGGTCGGCCGTCGTCTTCCGCTTCCTTAACCTGTAATCCTAGAACATTTTAAGGCTCAAACAGGCGAGCTGGAAAACACTATTTAGGTTGGCGCGATCATCTATTCGGTTGGAGAATCAGTTGGGTTTTGGTATCAAATCGAAACCTTATTATTTTCCCAACAATTTCCCCTTTTTGATGATGCCAAAACCTAACTGAGACAACTTATGATGCAGAGAAACTTGTGTTTTATTAATGTAAGAAAATACATTATAACACAGGAAAAAGAAAGAAGGAAAAAAAAATCTTCGGTCTTCGATCCTTCGATCGGTAGGTCTTCTCTTGCATCCGTTGCTTCTTTCTTTTGACTCGTCTCTTCTTCGGTGATTCGATTCGTGGTTCCTCTAGCTCAACAGTTTGCCTCTTCATTGACTTGTCTCTCTTCTCCCTTACTTCTCCCTTTTTGGCATGATCAAAACCGGGTGGGAGATATACACCATCGGCTGTTGCGATGTTTTAGTTTGGCGAAACTGTGGTTTTCAGCTCTGAGCGGCGAGGTTTAGAGTCTTAGTGGCTCAGCTGTTGTATTAGCTGGCTCTTCTTCAGTTGCATTAGCCTCGGTGTGATTGCGGACACGGCGTCCTTGGCTGATTCGAGTGGGGCAGTCCAGCTGAGTGCTTGGAGGGATGAGTTAGCACGGGAGATAGCATCTTCTGAGTCGGGCATAACTTCATTCCTTGCAATTTTGCTTCTTCAGACTTCTTAGATTGAATGAGAAAGTCTGATTCAGCACTTGAGGGAGTTGTATTCAGCTCATATCATCATCATCCAGCTGCAGGAGATTGTTGGCTGGGTGATGTTTCTTATTTGAGCTTGGTGCAGGGACTTGAGCATCTTTTATTGAATGATCTCGAAGAAGGTGTCCCTGTGGAGCTGAAGGAAACTGAAGAGAAGGCGGTTGAAGTATCCCATCTGTCTTGGGTTTTAAGCTTGGTTGTTCAGCTGGAATACTCCGTTGCGGTGTTGGTGATGATTATGTTCAAGCAGGGACGTGAACTTCTCTTCCACCGTAAGAAACGATCGCTTGTGGGCCTTCTGCTCCTCGGAGAGTGATTACGAATTCTCTCATAATGTCAGCTGGCTTCTCTGCTGACTGACTGAGCACCTTTGACTTGAGTCTTCGGTTTGAAGACAGTGCTTCAGTATATTTTGTCTCCTCAAGTTGTCTCCGATTCAGTGGGACGGAGTTAGATGCATCTTGCTTTGTCTCCCGCATCTTTTTACGTGCCTCTGTGGCGGAGCAAGAGCTTTGACATATTGCTCTTGAATACTCCGGTTTCATCAATATACGGTCCGTGTACGTTGACGTTGATTTTTGCATCCCTGGGAGTTGTGTGTCCCGTTCTCTCTTTTATGTTGAGAGAAACGGTGGGGTTGAGGAGGTCTTTTCCTTTGTCATTCCCGAAAGTTTTACGCACCTTCAGTGGATGACGTTCTTGAGCTTTGCGCCTCTCATCGCGCCGGCTCGGTTCTCGTCGATGGGCTTCACCTTCTTCTGGACTTCCGTCTTCTTTGAGGTTCCTGAGAGTTAAGCAACTCTTATCTTGAAGCTTTGACAGATTCTTCAGGTTTGATTGGCTTCGGGAGACATCTTTCTGGATTCCATGTTCTTTTTCTGCATCTTTTGTTAGTAGAAACAAACAATACCAATTGATGGAAATAAGAAAGAAAAAAAACTTTCTAGGTTTGATGCGTATATCTTCTAGCATATTTAAAGAGATTTCTTGAAGAATGGACGATCAAGATTTGTCTGTTAATAAGAAGATCTACGACTGGGAGAGATTCTCGCGTCATGTCAATTTAATGCGCGAGAGAGAACGGTTGAGGTGTTTTGACTTTTGCCTCGAAACTCCCATTATTCAATTCTTTGCAGACTTTTAATTAATATTGATTAGTAATGACAAGATGTGATTTGACAGAAAACAGATTGAGTAGGTGTAATTAAAGTTGTTTCAAATCTCTCAGCTGATCATTGTAGTCAGCTGATACCTCGGTTGAGTGGGTGTCTTTGGGTCATTGTGGTTCCAAATTTGGTTCCTCAATTTGAATAATCATTTCCTTTCGGCATCTGGTTTAGCTGAATTCTTTCTCGGTGATATCGGTGACATTGATTACGATTTTCGGTTATTTGCTTGTATTCGGTAGTGCCTTTCATTAATTTAGTCTGCTTCCAGTTCATTGGTCTCTTCCATTCACTGGTCTGCTTCCGTTCAGCTGGGTGAAGCATCGTCTGGGTTGAGAAGTCCAAGTAATCCGCACAGCATTTTGAATCTTGCTTCTATCAGCGGTTTTGTGAGAATATCGGCCCATTGTATGTACGTGTGAATTTTCTCAACAATCACATCCTTCTTTTCTACGTGATCTACGATGAAATGATGTCGTACGTCTACATGCTTGCATCTTGTGTGAAATCTTGGATTCTACGAAATGGCAATCGCACTTGAGCTATCACGGAAAATTGGAACTGTCCGGTTTTACTTCATAGTCATCCGGTGATGTTTCGACGGAGAATTTGCGAGCGGCGGCTTCCGGCGGCCATATATTACGCTTCGTCGTGGAAGTTGCGACGCACGTTTGTTTCTTTGAAAACCATGAAATCAACTTACTTCCTAAGAACCGACAAGTTCCCGAAGTTGATTTTACGTCCAATCGATCTCCAAATGTACCGAATACGAGTATCCAATGTAGATTGTCTTGGTATGTAGATTGTCTTGTTGGGTACCACAGCCCAACAGTCTGAGTTCCTTTGAGGTCTATGAGAATGTTCTTGGCTGCTTGCATGTGTGCTTCCTTTGGATCAACTTGAAATCTGGCACACACACCGACTGCGAAAGAGATGTCTGGACGACTTCTTTGTTAGATACGGCGGGGATCCTATTATCCCTCTGTATTTGGAATCAGCTGACTTCCCTTCGGTTCTGGTTCAATCTTCCGGTTGGTGTTCATTGGAATCTTCTGATTCGCTTGATTGAACTCCATACTTGGCGATCAAATCTTTCACGTATTTGGATTGATTTATGAAGATCCCTTCTGAAGATTGCTTGACTTGAAGTCCTAGGAAGAAACTCATTTCTCCCATCATGGACATTTGGAACTTCTCTGACATCATCTCTCCAAATCTTTGGCATAAGAAGCTTGATCTTGATCCAAAGATGATGTCGTCTACGTAGATTTGAACAACCAGGATATCTTCTACGACTTGATGGTGAAGAGAGTTAAATCTCGAGCCACTTCTTGAATCCTTTGGATATGAGAAAATTTGACAGAGTGTCATACCAAGCTCGAGGTGCTTGCTTCAATCCATAAAGAGCCTTCTTTAGTTTGTAGACTTTATTTCCTTCTACTTCGAATCCTGGAGGTTATTCAACGTAGACATCTTCTTTGATTTCTCCATTTAGGAATGCACACTTCACATCCATTTGATAGACCTTGAATTTGTGATGTGCTGCAAAGGCGAGAAATAGTCTGATTGCTTCCAATCGTGCTACTGGAGCAAAAGATTCTTCGAAGTCAATTCCTTCCTGCTGAGTGTAGCCCTTGGCAACGAGTCGAGCTTTGTTTCTGATGACGACTCCCAGGGTATCCATCTTGTTCTTGAATATCCATTTGAGTCCTATGACTTTGACTTCTTGAGGTCTGTCGACTAATTCCCAGACACAATTTCTGAGGAATTCGTTCAGCTCTTCTTGCATGGCATTTGTCCAAGGCACACTCTGCAAAGCTTCGAGAATTGATTGAGGCTCTGGCACTTGAGCTACGTAACACGCCATTAGAGCTGTGTCTTCATCATAGACCGTCAGTTCTAGCTCTACTGAGAGTTGAGCTGTGTCAGCTGCCTCTTGATGATCCGATGAAGCTTGAGCAGCTGAGCTTCTGGTTTTGACTTGGTCAGATGGTTCTCCAATGATTGCTGATGATGGATGATCTTCAATCCATCTTCTCCTCTTACGAATTTCTTCTTCCAGTTGATTGATGCTTGAAGTGGCTAAAATTCGTCTGTCTTGGAGTTGTTCTGGAGTTAAATCTTGAGAGTTTGGCTCTCTTTGATTTGGATTTTGAGGAGATTTCTGTAGAGGCTCAGCTGGAGATGGAGCTGGGGACTCAGCTGTGTTTGGATTTCCAGCTGATGATGTTCCCCCTTGATTTGGCGTTGAAGCTTCTTCTCGATTTCCAGCTGGTGGAGCTTCTTGGTTGATTTGAATTTCCTCCTCTGGCTCATTGTCCCAAATTAATGGTTCGGCCAGATTCCGATTCTATTCTCTTGAGCCCTTGTTCGAATCAATCTTGAAGATTCTCCTTCGCTTCTTCGTTTGATAGAATCTCTATATTCGAAGGAGGATTCGTCAAAGGTAACATGTGGAGTTACTTCGACTATTTGAGTTCTTCGTTGAAAACTCGTATGCTTTACTCACGGCGGAGTAACCAAGGAATACTCCTCGGTACGTCTTTTCGTCGAACGTCTTGAGCCGTGTCTTCCCATTATTGAGAATGTGACATTTGGATCCGAATACCTTGAAATATCCAATGTATGGTATTCGTTGTTCCATAGCTCATACGGTGTCTTTCCTTGTCTTGATGTGAGTAGGGAGCGATTACGAGTGAAGCAAGCCGTGTTGATTGCTTCGGCCCGTAACTTCTTTGGAATGGCGAGCTAGCTAGCATTGAGGTAGCCGCTTCCTCGAGAGTTTTGTTTCTTCTTTCTGCTACACCATTCCGCCGAGGTGTGCGAGCCGCAGATGTTTGGTGTTGAACTCCGTTCTTCTCGCAAAAATCATAAATAGTTTCATTTAGAAACTCCGTTCCACGATCCGATCTTATTGCCATTATCTTGCACTTTCCTTCTCGTGTTGATAATCTTTCCAGCAGGATAGGCGGCTTAGTTACGCTTTCGCTCTTACGGTATAAGAAAGATACCAAAGTGAATCTTGAGAAATCATCCACAACGACCGAGTATATTTTCTCGCCATTGAAGCTTCGGAGTAATCGGACCAAAAAGATCCATGTGAAGAAGTTGAAGAACTCGATCGCCTGACCGAGCCGGCTTGAGAGAGAATGAAATTCTTGTTTGCTTTCCTTGTTGACACGCGCTGTACATATGACTTTTGTCATATATTTGATCTGGAATTCCATTAGCGAGTCGGTTCCTAGCCAGTTTGTTGATTGTCTTGAAGTTGAGATGATTCAGCCGTACGTGCCAACCACCGACTTCATCGTCGCTTTTTGATACAAGACAAGTCTCCGGAGGGCTGTCGTTCCGCCGCCGAAGTACATATTTCCTTCTCTTTTCCCTCTTAGGAGTATCTGCTTGGTTTCCCTGTGCTTCACTGTGCATCCCTGTGCATCAAACTTGACAGAAAAACCATTGTCGCAGAATTGGCTAATGGAAAGCAAGTTATGTTGCAATCCTTGTACATAAGAAACATTTGGGATTATAACATTTCTAGTTTTAAATGTACCATAACCTTTGGTTAGGCCTTTGGAGTTGTCACCAAATGTTACTTGTGGACCTGTACGCTCAATATACTCCTGGAGTAGATGCTTTAGGTGCGTCATGTGCTTGGAACATCCACTGTCCAAGTACCAAAGCGTTCTCATCGACTCCTCAGAGATGCGTCTATTCCTTGCAACCTAAACAAAAAGTTAAAATTCAGGTACCCAGTTTTAATTGGGTCCTTGTGGGTTAGACAGAGATCCTTTGACGACCCAGATCTGCTTGATGACTCGAATTGGGTCATTTGATCTGATAATTCTTCCAGCTGAGTCGATATACACATTCTGTGTGTTCTTCTGTTGTTGCTGGCGGGGTCTTGATCTCCGTGTCTTCTTGTTTTGTTGTCTGTATTTTGTTTGATTTCCAGCTGTGTGCCTAGCTGAGACGTTCCTTTGTCTCTGCTGTCTCTGATGCTGTGGCTGGAAATGATTATCCAGCTGATACTCGTATGAGTGGTATCCAGCTGGGTATCTCTGATATCTTGGTTGATATCTATCAAAGTGCTGGTGCTGTGGCTGGTATCTGTAAAATCCAGCTTGTGGTCTTCGTTGAGGTTGAGCACGTTGCTGTCTGAGTTGAGCTTGAGGTTGTCGCACAGCTGACCTTCTTGATGTCTGCTGTGTTCTCGACGGAGTTTGAGACTATTTCACAGCTGTTCTTTTTGACGTCTGCTGTGTCCTCAACGGAGCTTGAGAATGTTTCACAGCTGTTCTTCCCGACGCCTGCTGTGTCCTCAATTGTTGATGCTGAGCTGCTGGGGTTGAAGGTTCATTTGCACGTACAAACATAACCTTTGTTCCACTTGTGGAGGCAATGTTTGAGGCATCCTTTGATTCGTTGTATCCCAGTCCCGCTTTGAGTGCTGCTGGACGCTGAGCACTAATGATCTCGTCCATTGTTGACGTGGCTTTGATGAGAGCTACTATCTTTTTAGATAGTACCTCTTCGGTGCTTTTCAGCTCAATGATCTCAGCTGACTTCTTTTCCGATTCAGCTGTGATCTTTTCCACATCTTCTATCAGCTGTTTCTTCTCATTGTAGAATTCCTTCATCAGCTGATCTTGTTTCACTATTTTGTCTTTTAGTGAAACGACTTCCTGTTGGAGCTGAGTTGTATCAGCTGTGTCTGATACTTTTGTCTTTTCCAGTTCCGCCTTCAGCTCGGCATTCTCACACATAATGACGTCAAGGATCTCTTGAAGCTCCTTGGAATCGTTCATTACTTTCTCTACTAGACTCCAATCAGGTAGTCCAGATTCTGAGTCCTGTGTAGAGTGTTCGTGTGATGGTGAGGTGTTAGATAAATTTAGAGTTCGAGACGTTGCCTCATCTTCATCGATGCCGTCTGTTTGTCCCATGAAGCAAGTATCCCAATCAGGTTCATGATTGGCCATCAGGGCTTCTTCTTCCGAGTCTGAAAATGGCATGTCATCCATTTTATTGCACTCTGATTCTTCATCAGCGATATAAGCTCTCCTTCGGTCAACTGCCTTAGCTTTTAATTGGTCTTTATCTTTCTTGGACAGCTTTGGACAATCTTGTCGGTAGTGTCCTGGTTCCTTACGATTGAAGCAACCTTCTTCGCTTCGTTTGTCACCGACTTCTCATCACCGTTGCGTACTTATCTCGTAAGTCCTAAAGAACTTCTTGTATTTGCCACTTGCCGGTGTTGAGTCTGTTATAACTTTTCACCATCATGGCAATTTCTTCGAGTAGCTCCTCTTTGCTCATATCCTTTTTGTCCTTCTTCATCTTGGAGGACTCAGCTGACTTGACATGAGCTGACTTTTCAGAGTTGGCTCTGAAAGCTATTTCTTTTGGAGCTGGGGTGAGTTCTCCGTCATTCTGTCTGCTTGAAGATTCTTCTTGAGTGATCTTCAAGTTGTACTCGTTGGCTTTTAAGAGTGAGAACAACCTTTCTGTAGATAGATCACCCAAGTCACTTCGACTTTGGTGAACTACCTTGTAAGTGTTCCATTCAGCTGAAAGAGCTGAAAGAACCTTTAGATTCTTTTCCCGCTGGGTATACTTCCCAGTTCTGATTGTCTCTATCTCAATGACTATGTTTGAGAACCTTAGCTCCATCGCTTCGATGGACTCGTTGGCTAGCTGCTTGAAGTTGTCGAATTTTTGGCACGCTATTGTGAATTTGTTTTCTTTGATCTCTTCTGATCCTTCACATAGCTTGGCGAGTGTTTCCCACATCTCTTTGGCTGTCTCGCACTTGATGATTTTACTCAGGTAGGCGTTTGAGACTGTTGAAGAGATGGTGTTCCTTGCGAAGCTGTCCAGACCAGCTTGCTTTCGCTCTTCGGAAGAATATTCCTTCTTTGGCTTGAGAATTGGCCGGTATTCTGGTTGACCTCCATCATGAGCAGGTACGAGTTCATTTCCTTGTTTATAGATAAGGATGGGTCCGTCTGTGATGACGTCCCACATCATGTCGTGATGTGCACAAAGGAAACTTTTCAATCTGAATTTCCAGATTGCATAGTCGTCTACCGAGAAGGTGGGGAGATTCCTGTTAAGATAAGAATCCATAGACATGTGCAGTATGTAATAATATGAGTTTTTCTGAAAAACGGATCTGTTCAGTTGACCACTGACACAGATCGTCAAGAGAGATCTCTTGATACAGAAACGGTGGTCTTTTGAACCACTGCTCTGATACCAATTGATGGTCCCTGAGCTGGGTACTTGGTGTAGAGGGGGGGTGAATACACCAAGTAGATTTTTCGAAACTTTTATCAAGTTAAAACGGAGTTGAGTGAGAGCTCAGTTATTGATCCAGCTGGGGAGGGTCAGCTGGGTAAACAACTCAGCTGGCGGTGCGGAAAGTGGTGGTTTGAAAACTTAGCTCAGTTACTTAGAAAAACTCAGTTTGAAAATATTAACTTATCGTTTTCAGCTTAGTCAGGTTGTGCAACTTTTCGAGAGACACAGCTGTCTTTGGAGAGCAGCTGTGTGTGCAGTTTTGAACAAGTATGCAATGATATGAAGGCGTTAGTACACAGCTGAATATAAAGCAAAAGTAAAGAGAGAGAGATAGAAGCACGCGAGTTTTTACGTGGTTCGGAGTAACACCTCCTACGTCCACGACCAGGTTCACTGGTAATCCACTACCACTTGGTTTCCAAGTACCAAGCAACTTCACAACTCTAACCCGAGCTGTGTTCCAACAGTTTGCGGGCACTGTCAAGCCTATACACCTTCAGTTTACGGGTACTGAAGAACCTAACCACTCGAATTACGCGCTTCGAGCAAGCGTACCTTTACCTAACCTTTCTGGGTTTGGGTTTGGGTATGGGGTTCCAACTATGAACGAGTTCTTACAATTAAGAACTTCAGAGTATGATGAACTCGTTCGAAATCTAGGCTTAAGATATACAAAGAGTTTGGCCTAGGGAACAGACGAAAAACTAAGCAGTTTCTTAACTAGAAACACTTTAAGATAAAGTGTTCTTTGATCTATGTAGAACTGCTTGAGAGCTTTTGAAAGAATAATGATTTCAGATAATGAAAGCTTGTAGAGAGTTTTTCGTGTCTGATCCTGAGGTTGAAGACGGGTTTATATAGGTAGAGATTCAAGACTAGCCGTTGGAGGAGCCGTTTGAATCTTACCTACTCTTCTTAAATACAAGATCTGCCGTTGGGCGTATCTGCACATGTCTTCATTTGTGTCACATCCTAGGTTCTGAAGTCTAGGATGCTGATCTGGCAATCCCTCATTGGTCGAGGTAGGTTGACTTCCTCTGATTTCGGGATCTTCTCGCCTTTAGAGCCGGCTTTTGAATCTCGTAGCCGGACCGTCTCGACGTGGAGTCTTCGAGAGATAGTTCCTTTGTTCTGCATACCGGACCAGCCGTGTTTTGAACTCGGCTCGAATTCTCTTCGCCTTGATCGAGCTCTGCCGGATCACTCACTCGAAGGTTGATGCTCTCCGTCTTTTGCTAGCCGACTCCAAACTCGTGAACACGATTGGGTCGACCGTCGTCTTCCGCTATTGACTCCCCGCCGTAGACACGAGTCGACCGTCGTCTTCCGCTTCCTTAACCTGTAATCCTAGAATATTTTAAGGCTCAAACAGGCGAGCTGGAAAACACTATTTAGGTTGGCGCGATCATCTATTCGGTTGGAGAATCAGTTGGGTTTTGGTATCAAATCGAAACCTTATAATTTTCCTAACACCCACTGATGTGGGTATTCTTAGGGAGGAATGAGTATTAAATTTAGGATAGATATAGAATATAGTCCAAATGTTTAACAATTTTCTCATTATTCCTAGGTTTTAAAATTATTTTTTAGTAACGAATATTTAGACATTATATATAAAATATTTGAAATCACAATTTTTGAGATCTAAAAATCGACATATCATGTCGGAGACCGAGAGTCCGAGACACTAAGACATCATAATATACTTTTCTTTAAATTTATATTATAAATTACACATTTATAGCCATATTTTTTCGAGGTCTCTCCTTAATATGATGTCCTACCTGATGCGTCCTCTATTCTCTAGTCTTATTTATTTTAAATTCATATTTTGGGTATCTTTAATTCAAATATATTCATATATATTTTATTTTTTCATATATTTTTATCACACACTTATCTCTTATTCACATTTCATATTATTATTTTTTAATCATATCCCATATTTATCTTTCAACGATAGTTAGGTTTAATAAAATATCAATCATTCCAAATCCATGAATCTATCATCTATGTATTAAACAAATCAAAAGTTCTCTTTACAATAAAAAATGCTTTAGTTATTCTTTTATATTCTACATCCACCGATAATCATATATAAAATTTATATCCAACCAATCATTTGAAAACGCAAGAAAAAAAAAGAATAGTATATATTGTATAAAAATTAAAATATAGTAGTATAAAATACCCTTATTAAATTGTACTCCCTCTGTCCCATTCATCTTGATTTGTATTCTTTTTTAGGTCGTCCATATACCAAAGGATAGATTGGTTCTGGACAAAGGGGCACGTGATACCGTGATAATGAGTGCAACTTTGTTCTGAGGCTATAACCGATTGATGCATTCATGTAGTGAAAATATTTGTACCTATGATCGAATCGAGTTTATGTTCATTGATTTAACCCTTTGCCCAGATTCATATTTTATTTGTTTAATATTTTTATTTTCGTGTTGGTCAAAGCATGTGGTCTGTTGCCCAAAGAAAAACTCTTTTTAGTGACACCATGTGACCAAGAGAAGCTACACTCAACTCCTCGTGGGATCGACCCTTTACTTACCGCTTGCTAAGCTTGCTGTGGGCATAGGAAATTATAAATGTATTTTAACCGATATGATAAAACGACAATCGGGGAGTCGTCAATCTTAACATGTTTCCTTTTTTGGACAAAATTAGGGCATACTTAGGGCCCTAATTAATTTTGCATGAATACAAATTCAAAGAAAAAAAATATTTTATTGACTAAAAAGACACTTTATTAACACTTTCATTTTTCTTAATATTCGTGCCGAAAAGAAACAAGTCAAGATGAATGGAACTAATGAAGTATTTATTAAAATCATTCTTCTCACATCAAGACATGAAAGGATGCTATTACACACAAGCACACACATCATGATTTAGTAAATAAATGGAATAAGATAGAAGATGAGATACCAGCATACTTCCTCCGTCCCCCAAAAGTGTGGTGCATATTTGATTTGTTATGAGATATAAAATATTAGTTGAACCATAAAATACATGATTCTGCAAACATGATGATACCACAATACGAACATAATACATGACTTTGCAAACATAGCTAACTGCTACTAAAAAGTATGAGCAAGCAGAATGGATAGTAATTAAGAAAGATAGTGCAATATCCGACTCTCCCTGAAGTGAGTGAAATGCAGAACGGAAGGATAACGGCAAAAGATGTACCCATGACCAAGACAGCAGTTCAGAGCCACCTAAGTTTGCTAACAACTATGATAAGCCACATACATCATGGTAAGAGCAATCCCTAGCAAAGGCACAGCCAGAGTGAGAGCAGTTAGGACTAAGTTAAGATCACCTAACTGAGCCCACATGAGAGCTGTAGAAACCAGAATCAAGCTAACATCGCAGAAGACAAACACGTGGAATCCCTTGTCTCTCAACATAGTTGCTATATATGCCTATGCCCAAATCAGTGTCTGACTCGGAGCTAACATAGCCACCAGGCATGGTGAAACCAGCTGCAAATATTATTGTGGCAACCAGAGTTGCTACTAGCAAAAGAATGTTCACTCTATCCTTGTAGTTTTCCATATTGAAACTCTTACTTATACCCGAACCTTTACTATTAGAGAAAGATCGAGAAACGGATGCAGATTTCAGGGCGGCCCAAGTCAAACGCTGAAGAGACACAAAGAGATATCAATATGCTCAACTCATGTTGTTGAATGTGATTCCTATACGGGATGTGATCCTCAGCTACATCAACAGAGCTGTCATTCCTTGATAGTTAACCGCCTTAATGTCAAAGTTCTTGTTCCAGGTCAAGGTACTGACTATCGTAGGGTGATAATTTGTGATATCCCGTCTTTCTTGCGTATTAAAATTAATTAATTTAGTAAGAAAGATAAGAATTTCAGTAAGATAAAAATTTTCGTTCAGAAAATTTTATCCGACAAATATATTTTGCCGTAAAAATGAGTTTTAATTAAGAATGATCGTCTCGGTTAATCCGAAATGAAGAAGTTTTTACATTTATCAATGAATGATAAATGTTTGGTCATTAATTGACTGAAAGTGGAATTTAATTTATTTAATTATTGCGTAATTTATTGCTTGAAATTTTAGTTTCGGTCGATTTGAAAATATTTCGAATCTCCGATTCTTTCTATGAGATTTTTATCTAGGGTTTGTGAAACCCTAAATTAAATTCCTATGTTGAGAAATTTAAGGTTTTATGGAGGATTAGTTTGTGATTAATTAATTGAATTGATTAGGATTTTAATTAATTAACTAATTAACTATTTAACCTAAAATATCTAGATATTTAAAATAGAACCTTCCTATATCTATCTATATATATGTTGATGATCACCATTTCCTTCACCCCTCTCATCTCTCACTCTCAACACACACCACACACACACTCAAGGTATTTCTCCATTTTTGTGTTCTTTGAGCTCAAGTTCTAGCAAATCCTTTCCCATCAATTAAGTAAGAATAAATCTCTTCTCTCTCAAGTTCTTAGCTAAATTCTATGGTTGAAATCCCCTCTTTCTTATATATATATGTTTTCGAAATTTTTGAGAGAAATTGGAGGAATGATTGGATGATCTTGATGTCTTAGTATGATGTTTAATTCATGTGTATATGATCATTTATGAGCTTAAATGAAGTATGAGAAAACCCTAACCCTAAGATGTAATTTTCGAAATTATGAAATTTTAGGGGTTTTTGATTCATTTGTTTTATGATTAAATTGATGTTATAATTGAGCTTAGATAATTATTCTAAGCATGTTTAATGTTAAAAGTAAGCATGAATTTTCAACCCTTCAAGTTATATATATGTAAAAGTCGAAATTTAGGGTTTGAAATAAGGGTTTTGAAATATTGTTAATATATGATGTAATTGATGGTTAATTTGATGTTATATGATGATTTTTAAATCAAGAGTTAGTGAAATAAAAGCATGATTAACCCTAGAAACCCTACGAAATGAAATTAGGGTTCTTGAATTGGGATTTAAAGTTTAATGCTTAAATGAATGAAATTAATTTGGGAATTATGCTTAAGATGTTTAATTAAATATGTTAGGAGTTAAAAAGAAGAGAAAAGAATTCTAGAAATCATAAAATAAAAAAATACCGAAAATTAAACAAATTAAATAAATAGTTATTTAATTTTTAATTAATAAACTAATTGCATTTATGAACTTCTTAATAAAAATTAAGTATTGTGTGATTTTCTGGAATTTTAATTCAAAATATTAAAACTTTTCTATTTTTGGTTGATTTTCTGATTTGGAAGTCTATATGTTAGTTGGATCAAATGTGAGAAGTAAATGTGTGATTATGTTTGTTATGATGAAATAAGTATATGGATTTAATTTTAGAATTTTCTGAATCCGTTAGACGGATTAAAATCAACAAAGTCGATTTCTGTGAATAGTAAATGATGTATGTTGATTAAGTGTGAATTGTTTGATGTTTGGAGATTAAATGATAGTTTTAGTTAGTTAAAAAGCGTTTAGGAGGTTAAGTTAGGAATTCTCGAGTTTCGCCGTAGAAATTCAAAGTGAATTAGAAAGTAAGATTATCGAAGTCGTTTCTTCGATGAGAGCTTCACGTTCTAAAGTCATAATTCCATTTCGATTAAAAGAGCAAGTGGAAGTGGAAGCGGAAGCGTGAAGTAGAAGTTGATCGAGCGTTAAAGATAAAGTAAAGCTTAAGTTTATCAGGTGGACTTTCTTATCTATACAACGTGAAAAGTATAAATTTATAGTATGATTTTTCAAAGCTTTGATACTTGCCAAATATTTTTGAAATGTTAAGTATGTTACCATCTACTTAAGAAGGACGAATTCGGTCCCGCGCAAGGTGGGATTTGTGTACCATGTAATCGTGCGCATTTCTTTGATAGGCCGGTTATACGTAATCATGAGCCTTTCCTTGATATGCCGGTTACAAGTGATTGAGAAAGATGCCTCTTTCTCATCACTATTATTTATTGTAGATATGGTTCATACTGTTAATATGTCTGTAGACAAATGTTTTTCAAGAAAAGAAAATGTTTTAACATTGCATGCACAAGTTGTTTTCAGAAAATCCTTGTGCTATGTTTTCCGGCAAGTTTTCAAAATATAGCTGTATTCAGCAAATTTCATATGTTTTCGGCATGTGTTCACTGAGTACGTAGTACTCAGCCCTGCATGTTATTTCTAAAACGTGCAGGTTAGCAGGGATGGTGATGACGAGTGCTGGATGGGCAATTATTGTTGTTAATGTTTTGATAAGAGTTGACCTAGAATATATATCTTCATATATATATTCTCTCGTTTTCCGCTGCAATATTAAGAGGTTTTGTTTTGAGAAAGATTGTGAAGTATTTTATATAAGTTGTTAATGTTGTAAAAAATTCTGAAGTCTTGATCGAACTATGTTCGATAGTTATTTCGTTATCATACTTCTTATATAATATTAGTTGTTTGTTGTTTTGAAAGGTTTTGTCGATCTTAGAATCGTTTTTCTTTATCTTGCTTTCTTGATTCTGAAATCATTTTTCTTCGTCTTCTCATTTATTGTTGATAATTTGGTTGATCAGGTCTATTGATTTCTGAGTTGATTGAGTTCAAATTGTTGATATGCATGTTGTTGTCAAAATCAGTTGATCGTCTTATTAAACTCGAGTCATGCATATCCTATTTGTTTAAGTTTGATGAATTGTCGAGTATGAGTCGTCCTTTGTTATTGTTCAAAAATAGTCGGATCGCTATCTTAATACTTGTGTTAATCATAAATTGTGTAAGTCGTGGGACCTACCGGCTTTGATATCTAATTTCGGGGTCGGGCTGCGACATAATTCCTGCTAGCCCAATGCAGGGGTGTGTTTCCGAATTTATCCTTCATATTTATAAGGTGCTCGAGATCTGGATTCTTGAGAGCAAAAATTAACACATTATATTTTCCACACTTTGCAGCAACGTGTAAAATATTACAACCATTCGTGTGGAGCAGCTCCTCTGCATCAAGGAAATCTTGAAGCAAGAGGCTAATGATATCAACATGGCCTTCAAATGAATTGAGAGCATCCTTTTTTAGCAAGTAACATGCTTCTTGTAGGTAGCCCAAAGATGCAGCAAAGTAAAGGGGAGTTCTCCCTTCACCGTCTCTCATCTGAATTAATCTTGGATTACATTTGTATTAAATATGACGTCCATAACATCTAGATATAGAAGAAAACAGGATTAATTAATTTTTAACCAGTTTAGTAGACCATAATATTGTTGTACATGGTTTAATTTTAATTGTATCAAAAATCACAATCTTCACACTCAATTATAAATTCGACACGATTGTAACAGTTTTGGTGCTATTGGATTCTGATGTGTCCAATATTTTTATAAGAATTGTGGTTAGTTTTAATTATATTTTATATACGTATGATTATTTTTTATCTTTGCTTTATTAAAATGATTATTTTCAATTTCCCCATTATTTTTATCCCATGTAATTATCAATCACTAATTAAATTAGTATATCTAAGAAAGTAAACGCCCCTAATTAATATTTTTTTGCAATTTTGTTTTAGCAAAGCATGGCTAAACTCATGGGATGGAGGGAGTGAGAATGACCATTCTCATCTTTGGAAAGGGTGATTCCATTGGAAATGAAATGATGATTCATTTCGAAGACATATTAATTAGGGGCGTTTACTTTCCTAGATATATTAATTTAATTAGCGATTAATAATTACATAGATTGTGGGATAAAAACAAGGGGGAAATTGAAAATAATCATTTTAATAAAGTAAAGATAAAAAATAATGATACATATATAAAATATAAAAACTAACCAAAATTCTTATAAAATAACTCTCAAGCCCTTACTTTATCATTCTTGTCTCACCTCTTACATGACTAGCATGCATGATTACATTCAAGCAATTAAAGATGATGCATGCATGCTAAAATTGCAGTTTTAAAAATTAAAAGGTAGCTATTAATAATTAATTTACCTGCACGCTTCCCCTGGATTGCTGCAAAAATGGGAGATTTCGTCATGAACAGCTCATCAAACCGTTGATGATCCGTGAATAATCAAGGAAATGCAACCCATTTGGCTGCTAAGTATAGAGCAGATTCTGTATATCTTTGTTTCTGTAAATCTGCAATATAATAGCTCAGTATCTAATTCTTTGATCAAACACTCAGCAATCCTTTCCCAACCGTACATCTTTGTCAAACGCTCATCTTTTTGGCTTCTACGTGGCGATCTGCTTCTTCTTCTTCGACTTTTTTTCGCTTCGTTCTTCGCTTCATTGCGCCTCTCTCTCTCTCTCAATCATCAGATCAAGCGCGCCCATCAGCTTAAATTGCTACAAAACTTGTTATTCCAATGTATGTACGCAAATTTAAGTTATGTTCTCGATCAAATGGTGGGAAGGAAAGGAACTTCGGAAAAGAACGAACTGATTTAATTTATTTTAATGGAAGGTGCTAGTTGACTCCACTCCAAGTAATACGTACACGTGCAAAATTAACAATATTGACATGGATGTTATTGTTGACATTGTCATCCTCATTTCTCAACTTAATTATCAGTTGCACTTGCATATATATTTCCAAACTAATCTCAAACGACATGTAAAGAGTAGTGAAAGATGAAGCGTATTTAGTAATTCTATTTGAATTCCATAAACGTGTTGAACGATACGGATAATCATGTAGCTCATTATGACACAAAAAAGCCTATACTTGTTTGTAGCAAAATGGTGAGTATGTTGTTTTCACTAACATTAATCCCAAAATCTTAATAAGAAGAAGCAACAGAGGAGAGCGGGGCCCACAGATTTAGGCTGGCCGGCAGATTAATCAAAGCTTTGATGATTGATTAGCATTTAGCAGCTACATTAGATCTACCAACAATTTAGTTTGATCCTTTTTTGCTAATACTTTACCAACTACGTGGGTTGGTTTTTCTTAAATGGCCCTCAATTACTTTTAGTTTTTACCCCATGGCCCCAAAATTTACTTTTTAATTTTTTTATATATGTAATACTAGTTATATTTACTTTGCTAAACTAATCTAATTTTATTCAATTTGTCAATAGATTAACATACTTGTGCAAGACAATTATTCAATAAAATTAAAAAAACCCACAAATATCTCAAATCCAAAGCTCACGAATAGTCTTGTAGGTTGTAGCCCACATATAATCATATAATAGTCACATAGACATAGCGCATTTATGAAAAAAATAAAAAAAAAGCCGATAGTACTTGTTTCAAAATGGTGAGTTTCTCAAACTTTCCCAAAATCTTTAATACTGAGAGAATGAGAGGCGGAAGAAGCAGCTCCATTATTTACAGAGTGGGGCCCAGGTATTACGCTGGCCGGCAGATTAATCAATAGTTTGATCCGATGGTGGATTAGCATTTAGCATCTACACTAGATTTACAGATACTAACCGCTTCACCTAACAATTCAATTTCATTTTCACCCTTTTTTGACTCTTATTTATATTTATTAATATAATAACAATCATTCTTAACGGCAAGAGCAAAAACCATTCGCCGGAGTTATGGAGTCGCCGTTCAAGTCCGATGCACTCAAAGGCAAGGTAGCTCTGCTCACCGGCGGCGGCTCCGGTATCGGCTTTGAGATTTCCATTCAGTTTGGGAAGCACGGAGCCTCCGTCGCCATCATGGGCCGCCGTAAGAACGTTCTCGACGACGCCGTTTCCGCCCTCACCTCCCTCGGCATCCCCGTACTATATATCTTTACCCCATCACTTTTTCTCTTTTGTCGGTCTCCGTTTTAAACTACCTTATCTTTTCTGCAACTTAATTTGAGCATCATCTCTTTCTGTTTATATTCCAATTCTGCTATTCATGATTCGATTCCTGCTCTACATAGTCTTTTCAGTGTCATAATCTGCTGCATTTTTGCTTCAATTTTTTGCTTTTTGGTTGGCTTTTTAATTTAGAAATGATATTTGGTACCCATCAAATTCACGCGATTCAGTTTTTAGGCAGTTGGATTTGTAGGGGATGTTCGGAAACGGGAAGATGCAGAAAGAGTTGTGGAGGCAACGGTGAGACAATTTGGGAAGCTTGATATTCTGGTGAATGCTGCAGCCGGCAATTTTCTAGCTGCAGCTGAAGACCTCTCTCCCAATGGCTTTAGGACAGGTTATTTTTGGCCTCTGAACATTATTAGTTTGCTAGTGAAGAAAAAACCGACTTCTCGTTTATTCTGTCTGTTTTGTGAAATGGATTGAGAGATGTGAACATAAACAAGAGTTTAATATAGTCAAAATTTGATGTGATCAAGCATTACATGAAGACTTGGATCTTTACTTGTTTTCTTTTGTGAATGGAATTCTGCGCAGTTATGGACATTGATTCTGTTGGAACATTCACAATGTGTCACGAAGCCCTCAAGTATCTCAAGAAAGACGGACCTGGAAGAACGTCGTCTAGTGGAGGACTTATTATGAACATTAGCGCCACTCTGCACTACACGGCAGCCTGGTATCAGATCCATGTATCTGCAGCCAAGGTTTGTAATTTGATGCTTGTAGTGAAGATAATTAGATCCTTGTACAGTTGTACTTTGAGTGAACTTGTCCTCTTTATGTTTCGTGTCTAGGCTGCTATTGATGCACTCACAAGAAATTTGGCACTGGAATGGGGCACTGATTATGATATAAGAGTTAATGGGATTGCACCGGGTCCAATAGGAGATACTGCTGGTATGAGTAAACTTGCACCTGATGAAATTAGTAACAAATTGAAAGATTATATGCCTCTCTACAAACTTGGTGAGAAATGGGATATTGCCATGGCTGCTGTGTACCTCGCCTCAGATGCTGGTAACCATCTTTAAGTCTATTTCCATTACATTCTACATTTGCATTGTAGTACAGTGTGCTGAGTTGCAGCTTATAAAGCTATGGGGCTACATCATACCATCCTATATCTAATACATTATGTCTGCTATATTTTCTTGCCAGAGTCTCATGACTATTGTTTCAGCACTTAGGTTCATAGATTGTTTGAAGCATAATTGTCATACAACCCGAATATCAGTAACACAATATCGTATGATTTCACTGACCTGCAAATGTGATGCAATCGAAGAACTTAGCTATCCTGCCTCAACTGCACTAATTGGATTTATCACATGCAACATCTCACTCTGGTTTTGGCACCTTTTGATGAAGTAGCCTGTTTTCATACCTGAATAATCCTTATGATTGCAGCAGTTACTGTCTTTAAATTTTAGGCTTTTGACATCGTTAATTTCTTCTGTTAACATTTTAACTGTTGTATGTGAAGGTAAATACATCAACGGGAGCATCCTGCCTGTCGATGGAGGATTGTGGTTGAGCAGGCCTCGTCATCTGAGTAAGGATGCTGTGAAGCAGATTTCTCGAAGTGTAGAGAAAAGATCGCGCGCTGCTCCGGCCGGCCTCCCTAAGAGCAAGCTGTAGCTCAAGTTCTGATACATTGCATAATTTCTGGGTTTAATTAGTGTGCCTTTAGTTGGAACACCAATTGTTGAGTTCCACATGTTACATTATAAATTATAAGGAAGTAACTTTCCAGACTTTTTGCTTGATGTTCTGAAATGTAATGTTTTCAGTTAATGTTGGTAGTATATGGCAGCTTTGATATGGTGCAACAAAATGGAACCCTTATCATATTTAATAAAAAAAAGATAAGTGTTGGTGAATTTGCATAATTGCATCAGCCGGATTCACATGTATACTCAAATTGAGTAACTGAAGGTGCATAACTGCAATCTTTGTGTGTATCAACTATCTACTCTATATCCTATGTGAACATCTTACAGCCGTCGATTTTCGATCAAAAAGCAAGTATGATTGAGTTGAAGAAGCATGCAGTTCCTGCCAAGTTCAACATCTGTGCAGCGGAGCAGGGTATATATCCAGAGGTTGATACCTAAGACGGTCATTATGCGGTAATGGTCCATCCTGTCCAGTAACCACGAAATTTAGATAAAACAGACCATTTTTCCACTGTAAACTTAACACAACCCTTGAAAATATGATGGCAGTCAAAAGTCAGAATATCGCGAAGTAGTAAAAAAACACACCTCTTCCAAATCAATCTGGTACGGTTTCACAAAATCCTCAAACATAACTGGTGACAATCCTTTGATCCTTTCTTCCACTTCCTGAGAGAGAAACAGTGGAAATTTGAACAGATAGTGATGCAGGAGAACGAACAACGTAGCTTAAAGTAGCTTTCAGATCATTATTCGTGAAAAAGAACCAGATCTTACCAATCCAGTTATCCTTGAATTTTGCAACAGTTCTTGGGTTATGATATCTAATATATGCTGGTTGTCCTTCAGTCCCTTCATAGCAAGTTCCTCAGTCTCATCGATGTACTGTTTGTAACACGGAATCCATTATCACATCAATACTATAAGTAGGTCGAAACAATATAAGATGATTAACAGAATATCTGACGACATGCTTCCATCTTATTTTCAGAACCAGATATATTGATTTGTGCCAACCCGGTAACATACTTATTTGATTTCATAATCTATTGATGAGTTCCTTATTAATCAGAATGGCCGATGACACACTTATATTGCACAGCCTGAATGTTGCAGTATACATTATTAGCTACGATGAAAAACACATAGAAAGTTAAAGACTTTCAGACATGCAACCTCCTACACACAAATCATTCGCAATATTATTAATACTTCAGGTCAAAATAAGGCCAAATAGACATGAGGCTAAATATTGGTCGAATAATTAAGTTTCCAACCTATGCTGTGAGCCAAATTAATGACAGTATGAAGAGTGTTAGCCTGTAATACGTAACTTAACCTAAACATAGTGGCGATAATACATATCCTCTGTCGTATTACCATCAATTAGAAGCCATACTAAAATAAGCAGCAGTAGTATTAGCAAGGCACAATATCATGCACACAATTTCACGCGACCAAAAGAAATATACGAAGGCTCATTAAAGTTACCCTTGTTAACTCCCTTGTGAAAAGCTCAGAAACTTCGAGTGTCATTTTTGCTGGAATCACGTGAGGGTCATCCCACTAATATGAAGAAAGTTGAGGAAAATTAGTTGTTTGAGAATAAGCAATTAAAGCAAAAGAGCCATCATCTACTTTGTATTTCACCATATTGAAGTAAATGATACCCTGTATCTTATCATTTCACCATCCGGGTTATCTGGTTGATCAATGAGCCCGATTCTTTTTGTCAAGGAAGTGAGCCCTAGCCTGGGGTTTCTTGGGCTAATTACCATTTCTCGAGCAATCTGAAAGTGATGAAGTAACAATACAGCACAGTTATAGACAATAATGAATTTCCCGTTTCTCCTTTTCAAGTTCTCTCTGTTCATGTTGTTACCTTGGTAATTTTCTCAAGATCATCTTGCCCTCCATCAGTAATGTCATCACCGTATACAATGCGCTCGGCACAACGCCCACCATGAGCAACCACCATTTGCATTTGCATGTATCCAAAGGTGGTATAACCTTGATCTATCATGTCTTCCCGAGGATAAAAGACAGACACGGCTGTCTCCTGCTCAAGCGGACAACAGTCAAAATCTATTAGATATATACCCAAATAAAACAAATTATATCCACATGTTACACTATACCTTTCCACCAGGCAGCAGCTGAGAAAATGCATGCCAGTCAAATCGAGGGAATAAGTGAGCTAACAATATGTGACCAGCTTCGTGCACCGCCAAAAGTCTCTTCTTTTCTGGAGATACCTATAAAAGTGTAGGATAATATCACAGATAAGAAAGAAAAATATATAAATAGATCTCTTTATTACTAAAGAAACCGTACACTTTGTTCACATTTCTGCTGCTCTTCCTCCGTGAGAAGCACACCCATTCCCTCAAGCAGCTGCTTGTCCAAGACATCAACAATATCCTGCTGATAGATCTTCGAATGTCCTTTCCTGACCTGCTTTCACGTATAACTTATCATTAAAGAGAAGACTTACATCAAGGATTAGAGAATAACTGCTAAATAGGCCTAAAAAGCTAGTGAGCGCATCTGACATGAAGTATGACGCGATCTATAAGATGGGCGATGGACACTGCAACTTCCAAGAATTGACAATAGTATGAGATGGGAGTTATAATTACGTAATATGTAATCTCTAATATGCTCACGGCAAAATTCAATAGCTAGCATAATTTATAAAGACATCATATATTAAAGAATATATAGAGCTAGAATCATAACATTTCTGCCAACCTCCTCAACAGAAGAAGGAAAAGACAATTTAAAGAACAAAGCTTCATTTTCAGGGTCCTGTTATGTGTATCAGTGAAGCCAACTCACAAGAAAAGATACACCGAATACATGAGAACTCACAAATATCATAAGAAATAAACTTACAGACATTATTCCTGCTTCATTGACTAGATTTCGTATATCTGCCCCAGAGTACCCGACAGTGCGAAAGACAACCTAAAGAGATGGAGAAAAGAACAACAAGAAATAAGCATAAGCATGAAGAGCACAGTTAATTGGGATAGTTCCTTAACCAATCAGTTATAAGAAAAAGAAGAATCATACTTAAAGAGAGAATACATTAACCAAGAACAACCTTTTTAAAATCAACATCTTCAGCAAGTTCCTTCCCAGCACTATGAACACCAAAGATTTGCGCCCGTTGTTTTGCATCAGGTAGCCCGATATATACACGGCGGTCAATACGTCCAGGGCGAACAAATTCTAAGTCCAATTCATCTGGTCTATTAGTAGCACATATGAAAATAACAGCTTGCCTCAGTGAGAATCTATCAACGCCAGTTTTTTCTTTGCTGCAAATAATGAATTTACATATGCGTTATACTTAATAAACATTAAGAATACACCAAAGGTGAATGAAACCAAAAAAAATATTATAAACTTAAAACATGAGTAGCCATTCAGTTTTAGATTCATAATAGGCAAATCATTAGCCATAGTTGATACTTTACAGATGTCATTCAACTACAGCGTTTCTGGACAGTTCCTTTGTTCCTGGCAAATAGCCAGAGGTGATATTAACAGTAGGGAGTGAGAATCAAGGGAAATTATGATTTAGTAGAGACCTCTAGATTTTCACTTTGGGAACTGGTTCAAGCTTCACGCCATTTTGCCCCAGATCATCAATCAGTAGCACAGTATATAATTTTATAAGTTCATGGTGGACTTATATAAAATAGTTGCATGAAAGGAGATTCATTATTTGAACTTCTCCTGCAAGTTCTGAGTTGGCATGTCGCACCGGGATCAGGTATTACTAAACATCATAGATTTAACAAGTGGACTGGAATTGTCAAATATCGTCAACTTTAAAGTTGCTAGACTGACAAGGAAAATAGTATATTCACTACAAATAAATATGAATGACCCAATACCCCAGTTTTCCTTCCCATGTTTTTGAATATCAAACAATCTTGCCATATATAATTTCCTCCCATAGGTTCTCCAAACTAGCCTAGGACATGCAAGTGATTGCATGTTGCAGAACAAGATAGCCTAGTATGCAGGACCAATTGTGGCCAAATCTGAGCATGACTCATAATTTAAGACAATATGTTATCCAATAATTTTTATTCTCTTCTTCTGGCTACCTTAGCTTCAAAAGAATTTTTATCAGTTTTTGAAGGAGCCATAAGAATAATTCTTTTATTACCTTACTTGTTGAGCAGCATGAGATAAAAATTCAGAAATTTTAATATGAAACAGTTGTTATTCTACTGATTCTTCCAGTATAACAGAACGCACATCGATAAGATTCATAAAAAACAGTGCTTGAGATTGATTTACTAGGAGTCAAGGACTAGACCATATACCACCAGAGTTGCAATTAAACCATGCCACAGAACTTATTCTCATAAAAGCAAATGTGTTTTTTTCTCGATCACTTACTCTCCATCAAGCTGAGCAATTAGTGCTTCAAATGTTGCTCTTCTTCGTGGATCCTTCTTAGCATGTCTTCCAGCAATAGCATCTATCTCATCCACAAATACAAAAGAAGGAGCCTAGAAAAAGGACAGCGTGTTATTGAATTATTTCTTCCAACAACTTGCATGTGCGCTCTCACAGAATAATCTGTATATCTATGCCAGACCAGGCCCTAAAAGTTTTTCCAGGTAGTGCAGGATGACATAACTTCATGATTAAGGACGAGGACACAGATTTGGAAGAGTAGGACCAAGTGAAGCTATGGCGGTGTTTAGTGTAGATATCAAGCATCACAATCAAGAGAAATTCACACAATACTATCTTTGTTATGCTGCCCTTCATGATTTAGTTGCAGATTATTTGCTCCTTGAGAAATCCCACAGAACTAGAGCACAAAATCAAAGGAGACGTAACATATATTACTAACTGGTTCTTCTACTTTTTATCTCTGAAAACAATAGAGAAATATGCATTTATCATATTACAAAGTAATATTTTTCTTATTAAAAATCTAATTTGCTCCAAATAATTATCAGAAGACATTCAGAATATCTCAATCCACCACTTTTCATTATGGAAACCCAACCATTTAAATTGTGTGTCCTGCAGCAACGGTAGTGAACCCCACCCACAAAATCTTGTTGAGCAGGTGCTCAGTCAAACTTATCTTGATAATGAAACTACAACTCACAACTAATATCTCAAAAGATGCAACATAGGATGATGATAGGAGGACACTTACATTTCTTCTTGCTATTGAGAACAATTCATTAATTCTTGCCGCACCACTCTTCTCGCTATCAGTAAATTCTGCACCAGAAGCAAAAACAAAAGGCAACCCACTTTCCTTAGCTAGTGTCCTTGCAAAGAGTGTTTTCCCTGTTCCCGGGGGTCCAGATAGAAGCACACCCTGCATGACAGCGTGAACAACACCTTCAGTGTCTAAATCATGTTTCACATATAGTGTCTCATAATTTTTTAGGTATTGTTAACTTACTCGTACAAACGCCACATCCTTTTCAAAATACTGCATGGGGTTTCTCATATATATCATCAATTCGTCCAGAAGATCCCAGACATCTCCTCCTAATATTACACTTTTATACATAGATTTAGCTTCACCAACTTCACCAACTGGCTGAGTAAAATGAACAATATATCATACATTACTCGAAAACTGGACAAACCAGAGATTCACCAAACTTTGAGGAAAAAAAGAGTTCTCACCAGAATGAAGTTTTCAGCATATGCCATATCAAAAAGCTGATTATATTTCTTATAAAGAAATCGATTTGTTGTAATATAAAGAAGCATCAGAGATTCCCTGATGAACCATAAGATTAATATTCCAGGCAATAGTGCAAATACAACTTTCATAAAATAATGGATCTGCCGCTTCTGGAGAAGATCTACTTCAACTCCAGACCCTGATATTGCCTCAAACAAAAAGGGATCGAGCGGGATATCAACCTAGACACATGATGAATAAGTAAGCAAGAGCTCAACCAAAGGTCAAAAACCACTGTCAAAACTTAAAGAGGACAATGGACTCACAGTATATTCTAAAGGGAACCCTTCTTTCATGGTCACATACAATCGTTTTAGATCCTCTGTAAAGACAACTGCAGCAACCTGAAAATGAAGAAATGAAAAAAAACATATATATTGCACTAAGAATAAATGAATAATATGGCATATTGTAAACATTTTGAATCTTGTGCCTTCTGAAATTCAGGATTCATGTTTTCTAGGTGGTCAAGACTATTGGAGCTCCTGAAACTAGTTCATTGCGTTGACTGAACAATGTCAAACAAGGCTCCTCCACTGCTGAAAACCTGGTTCAGAGTTCATGTCTCCAAAAGCTATGTAAGGGCAGAATTATAAAAGGGCTTTCATTTCCAGACTTATAAGGACTAGCCTATACACAATGAAGGCGTTCAGGATCTTACAGATTGGTATTATCAGTCAGAATTAGGACAGCATATTTACATATTGGGAGACTTCCGGACAAATCATGCATTAACAAGAAAAGAGTTGGACTTGGTAAGAAGAAAATATCCAACATACAAGGAAAAGAAAATGAAGGAACTGAAGAATGGTATAGTTGTACCTCAGAGGAATCAAGTTTTTGCAGGAAATAAGTGTAAGGAAGTTTTGGACGGTAGCGCCACCATCTTTTGGATATCCACAGCGCCCTTGTTCCTTGTACGTTTTGGGCCTTCTCAACTACATCCTTGCGAAGACTATCCTCAACCTCCTGCATGTCAAATTCCACCACATACTTGGAGTTTAATGAATTTAGTTGCTCAGCTAACTTCTCCTTCTGAATAATTTCTTTCCATGCTGCAAGTCTATCACGCCATGTACCTCCAATAGCTTGATTCCCAACTGTCAGAAACTCCAATAAGAAAGAGCAGGGAAAACAACAGGATTCAAAAAGTAAAATAAAACACTTGCATGCATAGTAGTCAGATTATACAGCATAAATCGAATTCATGCAAAAGGCCATTCTCCTACAAACAGCAATACAAGCTCAAAGAGTTCCTGGCACTATTCTTTATGATCAAATCCTAAAACCTAGAGTAGAGCATGCATTTCAACCATATAAAATCCAATTTGCATGAAACTACAGAAAATAACAAGAGACAAACCTGATAGACCCAAATCCTCCTGGAGAACCTTTTTGTCCTCCGTGTTCAATTTTGAGTCCTGTTCTATTATTTCTTTTATGCTCTCTTGGGCCTTTTCTGCATCATCCTCCCATGCATTCTCCCCAACAAAAGAGGAGTCATGAACAAGTGTCCCATCAGGTCCTTCAAGAAACCTTTTGAGTTTCATACCTTTGGGAGTAGCTTTCCTCCATAAACCTTGCTTGAATCTACAAGATTGAGATAAGGTTAGCATTGAGCAAGAAGAAATCAGAGCGCCAATTTCATCCAGAGCCAAGTAAAGAATTTTGAAATCTACGTGGCTCGCCCAAAAAAACAGTGTTTTTATTTTCATTGTTATAACTTATAACCAATATTCTTCATCTCATAGTGCAATCATTTAGACAATAAAATAAAAGAAATTGTGCAATGGGTTTCAGGGTTTGGGATATTTCAATCTTGCAGCCTTGTACCCTCAAATAAGGCCAATCAAACATGCACACCCCAACAACTTCTGAAAATTAGCTTAATAATTCCAAAAGGATCACCACCTACACCAACATCTTAGAAATTGCAACACACTACTTATTTCAACCTATCCTCAAAACCTTGGACATCAATATTCCTTGCATCATTTCATTAGTTTTTTCTGTGACATTTTAAACTGCCATTCAAGAAACAAATTAATGCAATTATGCCAAGAAATGTCACCACTTTGATTTTCTAGTGTTAATCATCAAAATCTCTCGATAACAAAAGTTAACCCCATATATGTAACATATGCATCAAGTATCCAAACTCTAATGCTGATAGGATTTCACTAGTTTCACACTGATTAAATGGTACAAGAAGCAATTAAAAGTTAGATGAGAAGGCGCCACTTACTTCTTCAAATTAGTGGGTGTAGGCTCAGGAATTAATGCATCCATGTACGCCTCAGCCAACTCCTTCCTTTCACGCTCGATAATAGGAGCTCGGACCGCCTTAAATATACTTTGGCAGGAAAAGACAGCCACAGCTATGTATAACACTAAAGCACCCAATCTTCTTGAATCCCAATTCTTTACATCCTAAGAACATAAAATCATTTCGAAAATTGAAACATATCCGCACAGCCAAGAAAGACTGGAATGCCAATGCTGAACAACGTCATCATAAATTTAGCAGTAAAAATCATACCTTCCAATTTTCCCATTGATTCCAACTGAAAAATTGAGGCATTAGCTCGGAGTTGACGCGCTCGAGCTTTTCCTGCGCCTTCCGGGCCGAGTCCCTGGCCCTTCCCCAATACTCATCAGCTTGAACCTTAAAATCAAACCCAGTTTCTTTCTTTACCGACTCCCCCAAATTCTCAAAAAACCGTTGAGAACCGCGGCGAATGGACTGCGAAAGCCGCAGCCAAGAGAACCCATCTGGCTCACTTGAAGAAGATGAAGAGGCTGAAATTACAAACCTCTTTCGCCGTGAAATTTTGGGGGCATGAAATGGGGCACAATGAAGAGGGGTTGGTCGCCATTGAACTGTCGCTAATTCCATAACCATTTGAAAATTGCTCCGGATAAGTTAAAACAGCCGGGATTTTATAGTTTGAGATGAACTTTCCTACTTCTTCTGCTTTGAAGCAGTTCTCAGCTGCAATGAGTTGTTGATTTGGCCATTGGCGTATTGGCAGAGGCGAGAAGAAGCATGGGTTTTACAAGGTTTTTTGTGATTTTCTGCATTTTATCTGAATTTTAAAAGCGCCAATTTACTGTGTATTATCTTTATACCTCTCAAGTTACTTTTAATTTAAACTAAGCCCCTCTTATCACTTTTTTTTTTTTTACAAACATTACAAGAAATTTTAAAGGTCGCGTGACGGTGAATTTGAACCCGTGACATTTGACCCGGACATTAACCACTCTACGTACCACTAGACTAACATACGAACACTCTTATCTCCTTTTTATTGTCAATCTTTTGCAAAAGTAAATGTTATGATCGACCGTCGGCTAGTTGTTTGGACAAAACTAGTCGTTTCATCAACTCCTACTCTAGAAATAGCTAACGAATATATTTATATCTAGTACGTAGCTTTTTGCATATTGAGGATTTGAGCTTAACATCTTTAAATTGATTCAACCCATTAATCTTCTTAATTGTATTCATCTTGTTTGACTTCTAATAATAATCTTGTGTGCTAATTTGGTGTTAATTATATCTTTTAATGAGAGAATATATTTTGGTGATCCTATCATAATAATCAATATCATGCATCATTGCTGCAATGTTCCATTTTGAAGTGAAACGATAAGAAAGAAAAGATGTGTTTTATATCGATTGTAGATATGTTATGTGAAAAAATATAAAATTACGAGAGAAAAAGAATAGATGAACATCCTTAGAAACGTAAAAAAGAAAATATAGTTTTATATCGATTGTAGATATTTCATGTGAAAAGTTATGACACTTGAGAAAAAAAAGATGTTGCAGCTCTGCCTCTTGATTTCTGGATACCCTGAACAACTCATCAAATTAAGAGAAAATCTAGTTAATTTCATTTATATATGTTTCTGTGTTTATTGATTTCAAGTTTGAAACTTTGAATCTTTACTATTTTCATTTTTATTCTGAATTTTGATTACTTCTACTTTTCAATATCAACATCTCTCAATTTAATCTTACTATTTTCATTTCTTAAATTTGATACCCAGTTTCTCCAACAACAGATTATTTTATTTTATGCTACTTTCAATGCCACATTTTAGACAGTCGAGAGGGCAACTCATTTGACAGTCGTGGAATTTAGGTAACAATTTTTTTTTCCGTGTTACTGTTCAAATATTGATTCAAATTCATTTTTCTTAAAAATGATCTTCCCATTACAAGGAATCAACTCCAGTACTTTGACAATCCAAAGTAGAAAAACCTCAAATATTAAATGCAAGACTCGTTGCATAGCCTACACAAAAAGAAGAAACAAAATGAGCTTCCATTCCGCCATGGGTGAGATTCTTGAGCATGTTAAGTTCCACTAATTAAATACACATGACATATATAATATGCATCATTCGTTTCAATCAAATTATATAAGGGATGTTTGTCAACAATCTTTAATTACCTCCCAACTGATCAGTGTCTCCATTTGTAGCAAGAACCTCAAAAACACCATTATCGATGGTCAAGGTACTGACATCCAATGTTCGACCACCAAGATCAAACACAAGAATATAGATCTTTTCACCACCTTTCTTGTCCAAACCGTATGCAATGGCTGCAGCAGTTGGTTCGTTCATAATCTTCACAACATTCAGCCCAGCAATCATGCCAGCATGCCTCTGAGCATCATTAAACTAAGCTGCAAACGACGTTAATGTGCAACAAACTATTCCTAGTGTAAAACCTCAAAACTTTTTTATCCATAGATTTAGAAAAACAAAATGGTTAAGATCTATACATGTGGCTGATAATGGAATTCAATAAATTATTTTTAGTAAATTTATAATAAATAGAAGGATAAAAACGTTCAATATTTTTCCCAATTAACCTCCATTCCTAATTCATCTGCGTCAATTGTGGGACTCCATATTTCACTTCTATTTTCTGAATCTGCCCACGTTAATGCGTTGCATTTTATTCACACAGATATCCATTTTAATAATGCATATCTATTATTTTAATAATTCCTTGTGTTCATGCCATTTTAATAATGCATATCTATTGTTTTAATAATTCCTTACGTTCATGTAAATTCCTAATGGATACACGTATAATGCAATTCCACATGTATTGGTAATGCATTTTAAAATTATATTTTATGCATTATAATGAGAATTATGACTATAGTGCATAAAATCTACTTCGGTTAATGCATTATGAATTAATTCACAATGCATATTAAATTGCAAATATGACACTAAATATGCAAATGTGACAGGATAATGCATTATACTATCATTAATAATGCATTTGATTTATTTTCAAAAAAAAAAAAAATACTCCCTCCGTCCTGAGATAAGTGGCCACATTTTCTTATTGGGTTGTCCCGTGATAAGTAGCCACTTTCCTTTTAAGAAAATATGCTTCTCTCACAAAAAGTTGTGGGCTCCACTACTTTCTATCTTTCTACCCTTTAAACACCCTTCTTCTTAATACTCGTGCCGAAAAGAATGTGACCACTTATTGCGGGACGGAGGGAGGAGGGAGTAATGCATTTTATTTAGTGCAATAATGCATTTAGAACCAAGCATTTTACTTCATTCTTGAAAATTTATAACCAAGATGTCGTTTCTTGATGAAGTGGGATATTCTTGCCCCATAAATTAGAGTGCATATTTTGATGGATATGAATTATCAACTAAATTAAAGTGTATCATTTGAGACTTTTGAGCTAAAAACGAATGAAAAGTAACAAGTTAAAAAAAATTGTATGACGATAAAAATTATAGACAAACAACAACTTACAAATTTACCATCTTAATATTTGTTAAATTAAAACAGAAATGTAGATAATTGAAAAATAAAAAAATATATGTGTAAAAAATCTGAAAAAATAATGGTTTTAACCCTCTGCTTTCCCAATTTGAACATCTAGAATAAAAAATTAAACAAACTTTTTGTTTAAAAAAAGAACCGAAAATTGAACCGTGTTACCATATTTTGGTATATTTTCTTTCTAACATATTTTATTTATTTATAATACTACCTAGTTTTTACAAATTATTATTGAATTTCAGCACCAAAGTCGAAAGTGATTTTTTTATAGTGTGATCATACATAAAAAGTCAAAGCAATAGATGGTGCATTTTCTAAGAATCTCGTGATGTTTATATTTCCTTCTTTGTAATAAACATATTTTCACAAATACATAATCCCTCCGTCCACGAAAGTTGTAAAATAATTTTCATGGCATGAATTTTAAAAAGTATTTGGTATATGTTTGTTGAGTGAAGAAAGAGATAGTCAACCAAATTAAGCAAAGAATCAAAGAGGCGCAAGATAGACAAAAATCGTATGTAGATATGCGCCGAACCGATTTACATTTCAATGTCGGGGATCGAGTTTTTCTCAAAGTTTCTCCTTCTAAGGGAATAGTTCGTTTCGGGAGGGGAAAGTTACGCCCTAGATTTATAGGACCTTTTGAGATCCTGAATAGAGTAGGCCTAGTTGCCTATCATCTAGCACTGCCACCTAGCTTGGCAAGTATACATAATGTTTTTCATGTTTCTCAGTTGAGAAAATATGTGTATGATCCAAAGCACGTAATCACACACGAAGAAGTAGTTCTCCACGAGGACTTAAGTTATGAAGAGAAGCCTGAGGCTATTGTGGATCGTAAGGTTCAAGTTTTAAGGAATTGAGAGATTCCTTATGTTAAGGTTTTGTGGAGACACCACGGACAAGAAGAGGCTACGTGGGAACTAGAGGACAAATTCAAAGCACTATATCCAGAAGTACACTTTAGAGCTATGTCAATTTCGAGGACGAAATTTCTTTAAGGGGGGAGGAATGTGATAGTCCGATTTTATTTCCCTTAATTTAGAATATTTTACTAGATAAAAAATAAGTTTATCTACGCCCGAAAAAAAAATTCTTTTAATTCCAACAAATAGTGTTACTAATCTATTTTATAAATGATTTTTATAAAAGGATTGGCATAATTTATCAATTATATATTACATGTGTGTATATTCATATACTATGATAAGTTTATTATATTGTGCATGAAACATTAAATGAAATATTAATAATTATAATATATACATATAGGAGATGATATCAACTATACCTATTGAACAATAGAAAATATATCTTGTAAACATGCATATCTATATCATTCTGTACACCATCATTGATGGAAGAACTTAAGTTAAATTTCTAGAATCTAACATTATCTCCAAGATCATGGAATTTTATTATTTTCATTTAACATGCATATATGGCTATTAGCTAGTATAATAAATAACTAAAGAAAAAGAGATTAACACATGCATGCACGTGTAGACTAATGCAATAAAGAAAAGTAGGATTATATATATATTTATATTTATATATACTATGCATGAGAAATATATATATTTATTCCTAGGTCACTAGTCTTCAACATTACCAATAGGAAGGGAAGCACACATTAATTATATATTTTCACATTGACGTAAACTACAGGAAGAAGGATTTTGGCCATCATTTCATAGAAGAGAGAATTTAAGTAAAAGATTTAATGTTGGATTTAAAAAATACATACAAAATCCCATGAGTTCATGGGTCATATTCCCAATAACATGGGATTTTCCTATCCTAAATCTATACAAATCTTTCATCATCATACCATACAGACGAGCTCTTCTTTCCCCTTCCCCTCCTATTTCTTTTCTATAAATAGAGCTCCTAAATGAGCTTGAGAGACTCACACCATTTAACAGCAAACAACTCATTCTCCATCTCTCATACTCAAAAAGTGTTAAGTGAAAAGAAAGTAGAAGTCTCCCTACTTCAAGCTACTCCTATTTTCTACACTCTTGTTTCCTACTAGTATAAGCATTATAAGAAAGAGTTGAAGGAAGTGGATTGCCCTAGGACTTCTTGCATTCATCTTTTCATTCTCACAAGTTTAAAGGTATTTCTATTTGAAGACTAGTGTGTGTAGAGTTATGTTTAATGCATAGAATAAATGTCACAACCATAAAAATGCTACTGACCTTGCCATCGAATTTACTTACAGTAGTCCGTTTTGCGCGAAATTTTAATATGTTGTAGATACTGATGTTAGGAGCTCACATATTAAATTTCATAATTTTTGAACGTGTAGTTTTCGATTATGATTTTTCTTCTAAAATTGCACTGTGCTGAAACAAAACTGTCACTTTGTATGTCACTAGAAATTCGATTAAAAATAGTAAATGAACTCAGATTGTGACGAAAATTTATAGGCATGTTAGTAAATGAGTCTTGATGTTATAATAAAAATTTGAGTTAATTGAGTTAATTGATGTTATAGCAATTTTTGTCTTTTTGGACCCTTTTGCCCTTACTTTGACTTTTTTTCACCTAACTTTATATACTCGAGATACGCTAGCTACGAATATGAATATTCGTATCGGTGTACCACGTCCGCCACCGCCACTACTACCACCGCCACCGCCACGGCGGCGAGTTACGCATGATACGAATATGAATATTCGTACTAGCGTACCACCGTCCGTCTCTCTCATTCTACCACCGCCACCACCACCGCCACGGTGGCGTGATACGCTTGGTACGAATATGAATATTCGTATCATTCGTACCAGCGTACCACCGTCTGTTTCTGATATGGCCAATCAACGGAACGACGAAACGTATCAATTATGCGGAAGCTTCAAGACTCGAACAACGTCAGCAACTATGGTTACAATCCGAATTAAATGACCAACAACGACGAACAAAACAGCAACGACACAAGAAACGAAATAAAAACTCAATTAAACCTAAATCGACGCCTAGAAACCCTGACGAAGACTCGACTGGAATCTATAGCAATTCAACTCATATTGAGCTGAAATTTTAACAAAAAGTATAAAATGAAAACAGAAACAACATATCCAATATTCAGCAAAAACGCACGAGTAGAACTCAAAAACTCTCGACGCTCAATTTCGGTCAGATTTAGGGTTCTAGTAATGCGATGGGTTTGAAATAGATGGAATCTGGACTTGGGCGAAGGAATGGATGATTATGGTCGAAGTATGATGGTGATAAGAAGGTGTGGATGGTGGTCGAAGAACACGAGATCAAGAAACGAAAACAGATGGAGATTTACCTCAATACGGATCCCGAATCGACGAACGATTGAAACACACGGAAGAAATTCTCCGGCGGCGTAGTTAACCCGAGACCCACACGAGATCACGAACGAACTATAGATTTCAGATTCAAAGGTGCCAATTCGAATCCTACCAAGAACTAAGGTTTGTGTACTTGAAGAACACGTGAGACAAAGTCGAAAAATAACTTTTTGATTCAAAACTCGTCTGCCAACAATAATGTCAAAAAATAACATAAATACTAGACTAGGGTTCGAAAATTACAAGGCCTTGGAATTGATAATTTTCGAACTAGGCTAAACTAGAATAAAAATAAATAAATCCATTGGCCCAATACGACTAAACACAAATTGTAGTAATTGGGCTCTAATTACAATTAAATAAAACAAACTATACTAATGGAAAATAATTAAATAACACACGTCCCAAACATGCCACGGCCTAGGTGTCTTCCTCGATGCTCGTCAAAGTCACCAACTTGTACCGTTGGAATCCAGTTCCATCGTCCTCCAACTTCTTCTGAACATAGCACTGGAAATAGCCTTGCAGCTTCTTGGCTCTTAATCTCGTCACTGAACCTCTAAGCTGCAACTCCGGGGCCAATTCTTCAGTGCTAGACCCGATCTCATCATTCTCTCTTGCTCAAAAGAATTCATCCTCGAATTCGGTTCCTCCTCGGCATCGAAATCATCTACAGGAAAAGGAGATAAGTCAGAAACGTTAAAAGTCGGAGAACACTTATACTCACCTGGAAGATCAATGCGATATGCATTGTCATTAACACGGGCGATCACGGTGAACGGACCATCTCCACGAGGCATCAACTTTGATTGCCTCAAGTTCGGGAAGCGTCCCGGGCTGAAGTGTATCCAAACCTTATCTCTGGGTTTGAACAACACTTGCTTGCGATAGGTATTCGCCTTAGGTGCATTGCGCACCCCTTGTAGCTCTATCCTTGCCTTCACCTTGGCATGCATCTCACGAACCTGTTCAGCCCTACGAGAACCTTGCAGATTCGAGAGATTGTTAGTAGGCAAAGGAATAAGATCCGTTGGAGTCAACGGATTAAAACCATAGACTACCTCAAAAGGCGACATATGCGTGGAAGAATGCACAACACGATTATATGCAAATTCAGCAAAAGGTAAACAATCTTCCCACGACTTAAGATTATTCCGAACTAACGCACGAAGCAAAGTACCTAACGTCCTATTCACTACTTTAGTCTGCCCATCAGTCTGAGGATGACATGCAGTAGAAAATAAAAGCTTGGTACCTAACTTTACCCATAAGACTCGCCAGAAATGTCCCAAAAATTTGGAATCCCTATCAGAAACAATCGTCCTAGGAATACCATGCAAACGGACGACTTCACGAAAGAACAAGTTAGCAATATGCACAACATCATCAGTCTTCCTACATGCAATGAAATGAGACATTTTGGAAAATCTATCAACTACCACAAAAATGGAGTCCTTCCCGATTTTAGATCTAGGTAAGTTGAGAATGAAGTCCATGGATATATCGACCCAAGGGGACGACGACGTCGACAAAGGCGTATATAATCCAAAAGGACTCGAAGAAGACTTGGCTTTCCTACAAGTAATACAATGGGAACAGATCCTCTCAACATCCCTTTTCATGCGTGGCAAAAAAAAATGCTCATGCAACAGACTCAATGTTTTGGCAACACCAAAATGACCCATCAAACCTCCTGCATGTGATTCAACAACCAACAACTCACGCATAAAACAATCAGGGACACACAACTTCGACTCCTTGAACAAAAAACCATCAGCTATGTGATACGAATCAACAGCCCTAGACTTAGCCATGCATGACGTAAAAATAGGACTAAAGAACGGATCTGCAGCATAGAACGACTTAATATTCTCGAAACCTAAACACTGAGCATGCATAACCGACAATAAAGTGTACCTGTGGGATAGGGCATCGACGACCACATTCTCTTCTCCTTTCTTGTACTTAATAACATAAGGAAAAGATTCAATAAATTCTACCCACCTGGCATGACGGGAATTCAGATTCTGCTGCCCTTTCAAGTGTTTCAAAGAACTCGTGATCAGTGTGTATCACGAACTCCTTTAGACGCAGGTAGTGTTGCCAAGTATCCAAAGACCTCTTCAACGCGTACAACTCCTTATCGTACGTGGAGTACCTAAGAGCTGCGCCGTTCAGTTTCTCACTGAAGTAGGCGACCGACTTCCTGTCCTGCATCAAAATAGCACCAATGCCTATACCAGAGGCATTACATTCGATCTCGAATGTCTTAGCAAAGTCAGGTAAAACCAAAACAGGAGCATTACATAATTTTGACTTCAACAAATTAAACGCATGCTCTTGGACTTTACCCCATTCAAACTTTCGGTCTTTTTTACTCAATTCAGTCAATGGTGCAGCTATACTAGAAAAATCACGCACAAAATGACGATAAAATCCAGCTAAACCATGAAAGGACCTCACATCAGAACATGACTTAGGCGTGGGCCATTCCTCAATGGTTTTCACCTTAGCCCTATCTACTTCAACACCACGACTGCTCACAACAAAGCCAAGAAAAACAACCTCATTCATGCAAAAAGTGCACTTAGACAAATTAGCATACAGTTTAGCATCACGTAGCAATTCAAAAACATGCCTAAGATGTCTAACATGCTCATCAACAGAAGTACTATAAATGAGGATATCATCAAAGTAAACCACAACGAATTTGCCAATCACATCACGTAAAACATGATTCATCAAACGCATAAAAGTACTAGGCGCATTAGTTAAACCAAATGGCATCACAAGCCACTCATATAATCCATGCTTAGTCTTAAATGCGGTTTTCCACTCATCACCTTCACTCATTCGAACTTGAAAATATTCAGAACGCAAATCAATTTTAGAAAAGATAGACGCTCCAGACAACTTACCTAGCATTCATCAAGCCTAGGAATGGGAAAGTGATACTTTACCGTGATTTTATTGATGGCTCGACAGTCCATGCACAAACACCACTCATTCGACTTCTTTGGAACTAGGATGACTGGAACGGCGCACGGCGACAGACTCTCTTGAATCTGCTTCTTTTCCATTAACTCCATGACTTGACGGTCTATCTCCTTTGTCTCATCAGGGCTGGTCCGGTTAGGAAGGACTACACCCGGAATGAAGTCGATCTGGTGCTCAATTCCTTGAATTGGCGGCAGACCACTGGGAATCTCGTTCGGGAATACATCCTTGAACTCCTCCAAAGATAGCTTTGATGGTTTTTCGAACTCCTTTTGCACTAATGAACAGATTTCGGTGCACTGGAGCCCGGTGGACTCAATACAGGAGCTGCTCTCTTTGAAGTCTTGGGCACTGGAGACGTGGACTTGGCCTTGGAGTGTTCAGCCGTTTCATGCTTAGAGCCGACGGTCTCAGCTTTGGCCTTTCTTTCCCGTCCCTCCTTAAACTTCTCCTGCATTCTCAACTGATCTTCCATCACTTCCTTAGGCGACAATGGTTTCAGTATGGTCGTCTTTCCTTCTCTTGGTATGGCATAAGTGTTCGCGTAACCATCATGGATTGTCTTTCTGTCAAACTGCCATGGACGACCTAACAAGATGTGCGATGTCTCCATAGGAATAACATCACACAGAACGGTGTCAGTAAATCTACCAATAGTAAATTGAACGTTTACCTGACACACGACTCTGATCTCGTCTCTGTCTGTAAGCCACTGCAGTTTGTATGGCTTTGGATGCTTGTGAGGCACGAGTGCTTGCTTGGCGACTGCATACTGACTAATGGCATTTACCACACTGCCACTGTCAATTATCATGGAGCACGTCTTGTCTTGAATAACGCAACGCGTGTAAAAGATGTTTTCCCGTTGATCTGTCAGATCTTCTTCTCTCAGCATGCTCAAAGTCCGGATGGATACTAGATAACCAAGTGCAGGAGGAGCTGTCTCCTCCTCAAGTTCAGCCATTGGTATGCTAACCCTCGGCTGATTTTCGGCCTCTGTGTCTGCAGTATCTTCCATCTCTTCTTCACTGGCTGACTCCATTTCATTATCCGTTGTGTTGATCATAACACGACGGTTAGGGCACTGGGTCTGAAAATGTCCCCAACCATGGCACTTGTGACACTGAACGTCACACGCTCTGCCTGATGTAGCATTCTGAGGCTGACTAGACTGCGTTGGCCTATTATGTGAGCTTCTGTTCGGTGCAGATACACTGAAATCATTCCTGCGGCTGGGCTGTGGTGCAGACTGCTCAAAACGGCGTGCTGACTGCGTGGACTGTGCTGGAGGGCGTGTGAGAGGTGTCTTAGGCGTATATGACTCGCCCCTAACCCACGGAGACTTCACAGAAGTGGATTGAGCGGGCCGTCGGCGTCCATCTCTAAGCTTGCGCTCTATAATGGATGTGTAATGGACCATCGCCTCAATACTATTAAAGTCTCTCAGCTCAACCTCATAGGCGATATCCAAGTTCATGCCCTCGATGTACCGGTTGATGGTGGCGTACAAGGTCTCTTCTTTGCCAACTCGGTTCAACGCTGTCTCCAGATCCTTGTGGTACTCTTCTATCGATCTTGAACCCTGACGAATCTGACTGAGCTTGCGTTCCAGTTCCCGTTCATAGTGCACATGAATGAAACGCCCTCTCATAACATCATTCATCTCCTGCCAAGTGTCAATAGGAGGATGTCTCTGAGTGCGTCTTCGGTTCTACTGAAACTCCCACCATATAGCTGCATAACTAGTAAACTCCAAAGAAGCAATTGGACCTTCTTCACCTCTGGAAAGTCATAGCACTCAAATATCTTATCAACTTTGCGCTCCCAGTCTAAATAGGCATCTGGATCATGCTTGCCTTCAAACTCTGGAATGGTGGTCTTGATGTTGCTGAGTAGACCATCTGCATTACCATATCTATTCTGTTCCGGATAGACGTTTCTGTGAGCTGCCTGGAAACGTGGTTGGAACTGATCACCACGACCCCAGCCTCTACCTCGAGCTGCAAAGCCATTTCTGTCTCTCTGAAGAGGGAAGAACTGAGCTGTATTATCTTCAACTCGTTCATCCTCAAAGTGTTCGGACTCAGATACTTCTTCATGCAGTTCGAACTCATCTTCTTGATTAGCAGGTGCTAGCTGTGGCTTATTAGCCTGTGGTGGTGTCTGAACTGTAACTGTACTGAACTCCTCAAATTTGGCCAACAATTGTGCCATGGTGTGCTGAACGTCTCTAATCTGACCCTGTACACGACCACTCAAAGCATCAAAATGGTACTTGGCATCCTAATCTGGCTGGGTGCCTGAAGACAGTGGTGTCTTTTCCTGATCCATTGAACCTGCACAATGAACAAACGTAAAGAAAGAAAAGTAACCTCACAATCCTCACAAATCTCTTGTGTGTGTTCTTTCAGTATTTTTCCACTCGTGTATATCACTCAAGAATGGAATTAAGCAAATTAGAACAAGCTCACCAAAACTTTCGAACTTGACAAAATCCAAGATTGAACCCCTTCGATCCTAGTCAATAGCTTGAACTTAATTCTCGGTGAACCACGGGTCAATAACCACCAATATCTCAAATCACTCCCAAGAACAATATTTCACAATAAATCGACTCAAATATCACAAAACACGGGCTGATTAAACGAAAAAACTGAAAAAAATTCAAAATTAAAAATAAACTTAGAAAAGTTCGAAAGGCAATTTTGCCTAGAAGATGACCGAATTTGGCCAAAAATGTCTATGGGTCATAGCAAAGTAGTGAGTCTTGCTCAGAGCGTCGTTCCGCTTCCGGAATGGTATTATGGAGAAAAAACGGAGTTCTGGAGCAAATTCTACGTCAAACCGAAATTCTGCCGTAAACGAGGGATTTAAAGCAGAATAGGGTGGTTTTTGATCGGTAACAGGGCTGGAAGGATATTTCGGTTGGTAAGGGAATATGTAGAGAAAATGATAAAACCAAAATCCAAAACCAAAACCAAATCGAGCAAGGAAACAGTTTTGAGTTCGACTAGGAAAAGGGACTTCCAAAAACCAAATTAAACTAGGACTAACAATCCAATGCTAATACTCCCAACTAGACACAATAACCGAAAATAGTGACTCCAAGAATGAGAAAACAAGCTGCAATTCGACGACCCCAATCGCTAATCGATGAAGGACGACAAATGCTACACACACACGGTAAGCAAACGACGATACTAGTCTACCCACCACAATTACTCACACAATTTTCGACCAAGAACCAATCAAAATAATCAACAAGAACAAACAACGAAAATTTTTCAAGATTACTTTAAAAAAACAATCGGTGATTCAAAACTAGGGCTCGATCTCTTCTCTTTTTTTTTCTCTTTTTTTTATATATAATCTGATCGATCCTTTTTGCCCCTAGAATGTCACACCACAATTTGGATTGAACCACGACCAGCAAGCTGACGTGGCTCTGATACCAAATTTATGATACGGCCAATCAACGGAACGACGAAACGTATCAATTATGCGGAAGCTTCAAGACTCGAACAACGTCAGCAACTATGGTTACAATCCGAATTAAATGACCAACAACGACGAACAAAACAGCAACGACATGAGAAACGAAATAAAAACTCAATTAAACCTAAATTTACGCCTAGAAACCTGTTCCGACTAAATTAATCCTAAAGTCGCTCGCAATTGAACGAGATCACAGTAGATTAAGCAAGCCAACCCAAGTAACGTCTCACAAGAAAAACTTAGCAGGGAAATTCTTGTATTGCGAAAAGAAAATAACAGAAAGCGGTAAATCAATTTGTTTGTGGTTTATAACTAGGCGGAAAGAGTAATTAAACATAAATTAATCCCTAGGCAAAAACTAAATGCATAAATTAAACCCTAGGCATGAATCGGAATCTAGCATAGCAAAAGCATTAAACGATTGATCTAACATTAATTCAATTAAGCAAATGATCGGAGTAATTATAAATACGAGAGAAGAACGAAAAGCGTAATATCTCACAAACCTAATAAAAATTGACGAACACAATGAACTGGAATTGGAATTGAAGAATGCAATGTCGGTAGCCTCGAATCCGGAATGCAATTACAATAGTAAATCACTAACTAGAAATATCCGAGAGTAAACTAAAAGAAAACCCTAAAGAACTCTAAAAGAACAATGAAAAGAATGCGTCTGGAAAATAAAAGTAGAACCCATCTGAAAAACCCTCGCTTAGTATTTATACGTACGGCAATTAAGTTTGTGCTCAGCGGTCTCCTAGCCTCAGCGACCGCTGAGCACGCCTTATTAAATCCGCTACGTGATCAAACTCAGCGGTCTCTGTGAGCGAGCGAGCGTTGAGGCACCTCGTGCATCAACTTGAGCGTTGGACTCAGCGGTCGCGTAGGGTGAGCGACCGCTGACTTCTCGCCTTGTATTGGATAAGCGCTGGACTCAGCGGTCGCTCGGGATGAGAGACCGCTGACTTCTGGCCCTGTATTCGATGAACGCTGAACTCAGCGGTCTCCTAGAGTGAGAGACCGCTGAGTTCTCTGAAGATGTCCCGTTTGCCAAACGGTCAGCGGTCTCCTTAGGTGAGAGACCGCTGACTTCCTGAAGGTGCCCCGTTTGGCCAAATGGAACGTATTGCTGCAGCAGAAAACTCACAACGGCGGCGGAAGCTGAGCGAACTGTGGTTGCCTTCATCATTCCCTAGCAAAATCTACATTTTTAGCCTGATAGCTCGACACATCAGCGCATTTTAACTTTAAAATAATGCAAAACAAAATAAATGACATCAAAAGCGCGCATACAAAACATCCAGAAATGCAACCAAAAATGAACGCAACAAAACCCCGACGAAGACTCAACTGGAATCTATAGAAATTCAACTCCGATTGAGCTGAAATTTTAACACAAAGTATAAAATGAAAACAGAAACAACATATCCAAAATTCAGCAAAACCGCACGAGTAGAACTCAAAAACGCTCGGTACTCAATTTCGGTCAGATTTAGGGTTCTAGTAATGCGATGGGTTTGAAATAGATGGAATCTGGACTTGGGCTAAGGAATGGATGATTATGGTCGAAGTATGATGGTGATAAGAAGGCGTGGATGGTCGAAGAACACGAGATCAAGAAACGAAAACAGATGGAGATTTACCTCAATACGGACCCCGAATCAACGAACGATTGAAACACCTATCACGGAAGCAATTCTCCGGTGGCGTAGTTAACCCGAGACCCACACGAGATCACGAACGAACTATGGATTTCAGATTCAAAGGTGCCAATTCGAATCCTACCAAGAACTAGGGTTTGTATACTTGAAGAACACGTGAGACAAAGTCGAAAAATAACTTTTTGATGCAAAACTCATCTGCCAACAATAATGTCGAAAAATAACATAAATACTAGACTAGGGTTCGAAAATTACATGGCCTTGGGCTTGATAATTTTCGAACTAGGCTAAACTAGAATAAAAATAAATAAATCCAATGGCCCAATACGACTAAACAAAAATTGTAGTAATTGGGCTCTAATTACAATTAAATAAAACAAACTATACTAATGGAAAATAATTAAATACACACACGTCCCAAACATGCCACGTCCTAGGTGTTTTCCTCGATACTCGTCAAAGTCACCAACTTGTACCGTCGGAATCCAGTTCCATTGTCCTCCAACTTCTTCTGAACATAGCACTGGAAATAGCCTTGCAGCTTCTTGGCTCTTAATCTCATCACTGAACCTCTAAGCTGCAACTCCGGGGCCAATTCTTCAGTGCTAGACCCGATCTCATCAGTTTCTCTCATTCTACCACCGCCACCATCACCACCACGGTGGCGAGATACGCTTGGTACGAATATGCATATTCGTACCAGCGTAGCACGTCCGCATTCCATTACACCACTACCACTACTACCGCCGCCGCCGCCACGGCGGCGAGTTACGTTTGGTACGAATATGAATATTCGTACCAGTGTACCACCGTCCATCTCTCTCATTCTACCGCCGCCACCACCACCACCACCGCCACGGTGGCGTGATAAGCTTGGTACGAATATGCATATTCGTACCAGCGTACCACGTTTGCCTCTCATTCCGCCACCGTCACTACTACCGCCGCCGCCACCACGGTGGCGAGGTACGCGTGGTACGAATTTACAGTTGTTACGAATTACGTAAGTCGTATATTCGTACCAATGATGGTGGTTTACATACTTTGGTACGTGGGATACATGTATCAATATTCTATTACGATTGTCCGTATTCGTAACAGAGTACCATTACATTTTCTACTAGTCGCAAGCTTCTTCTTGGCATTCATGGTGGCTTTGTACTCCAGATCTACAAATAGATCCATAGATTCGGGTAATTTCTCCTTCTAATTCTCACAATTCATGCTTATATAGGATTTTTAAACTTTTGTTGTATTTTTTAAAAAAATTTTGTTGATATAGGGCTTTTTCGTGTTTGTTTTTTATGACTTATGAGATTTTCATATTGTTTTAGTGATTTTTGATGTATTTGGCGTGATATTTGGGTGATTTTCGTGATTTGTGCTTGATTTGGATTGAATTGTTGGAGAATTTTGGGTGGTTTGATGCTTGATATTTGGTTTCTGGTCCACTAACTTGATACCCCAATATGAAAATGGTGTATTCGTACCGTGCATACCACACCATAACGTGGTACTCAGTTACGAATATGAAAATTTCGTACCGAGATACCATGTTATGTTACGAACATAGACATTTTCATAAGTCATCAAAACGTAACATCTGTACGAATATTATAAATCGTATAGTTATGCATCGGAACGACTGACACGAATTAAATAAATTCGTACCATTCGTGACACCAAATAAAAATATGTCGATACGTAATTCATCATCGTCATCAACATCGTACTCATTCTCATTTTGCACATTCCGAACAGTCAAGAAATTGATCAATATATCGCATTCTCATTCTTATTTAACTGACACTACCGATAGTTTCAGATCATGATGGTAACTTTACCAGATTACAACATGGTAACCTTATACGAAATTATCATTTCATACGGGATACTATTTCAAACAGTTGCCACCGGACATGTCCCAATACGAAATTGTCATTTCGTAAAACCTTACCAGGTTACGACATGGTAACCCCGACACAAAATTATCATTTCGTACTCTGCCATTGTAGCAATATATGTGGCGGTGGCAATGGCGGAATGGGAGGTGGACGGTGATATGATGGTACGAATATGCATATTCGTACCAAGCGTACCCTACTGCCGTAGCGGTGGCGGCGGTGGTGGTAGAATGAGAGACAAACAGTGGTACGAATATGCATATTCGTACCAAGCGTAGCCGCCGTGTAGAATGAGAGAGACGGATGGTTGTATGCTGGTACGAATATTCATATTCGTATCATGCGTAACTCGCCGCCATGGCGGCGGCGGCTGTAGTAGTTGTTGTGGTGGAATGGGAGGCGGACGGTGATACGCTTGGTACGAATATGCATATTCGTACCAAGCGTATCTCGCCACCGTGGAGATGGTGATGGTGGTGGTAGAATGAGAGAAACGGACAGTGGTACGCTGGTACGAATGATACGAATATGCATATTCGTACCAAGCGTATCTCGCCACCGTAGCGGTGGTGGTGGCGGTGGTAGAATGAGAGAGACGGATGGTGGTATGGTGGTATGAATATTCATATTCGTATCATACGTAACTCGCTCCCTTAGCGGTGGCGGTGGCGGAATGAGAGGCGGATGTGGTACGCCGATACAAATATTCATATTCGTATCATGCGTAACTCGCCACCGTGGCGGTGGCGGTGGTAGTAGTGGCGGTGGCGGAATGGGAGGCGGACGTGGTACGCTGATACGAATATCCATATCCGTAGCAAGCTTATCTCGAGAATATAAAGTTAGGTGAGAAAAGTTAAAAGTAAGGGCAAAAGGGTCCGAAAAGATAAAATATTGCTATAATTTGTACAAACTAAGTTCCTTGACAACTATTGATTTTTACTAAGCTATTTGTCTATTTTATGTCTCATCTCTAAAAATTTTAGGGCAATTGACTATATATTGAACATTTTATGATTTATTGAGCCAAAACGGCTCAAGATTTGCAAAATTTATAATGATTTGATTTCTACGTGACTCAAAATATTATTATTATCAAAGAAATATTTATGAGATATGTATATAATGCCTGAGAAAAATATTGGAAATTTTTGAATAAGTTTTCATATTTTATTATGAATGTAGAATAATTAAACAAAGATTGTGAATAATAAAAGCGTAAATAAATGTTGATTTTTAAATGTTAAGTTAATAATTATATATTATGAAAGAATATATATATGGTATAATTAAGGTTAAGTAATTGTTAGAGATTTTTATAAATTACTTAGAGATGTTCTTTGAAATTATTAAAAAGTAGTTGAGTATAGTACATATTTTGAAATTTAGATACACATGAGGTTAATTCTTGGTTGAGTAATGTTCATGCATATTCTTAAAAGTCAAGTAGGGTATGTTAGTACTCTAGTTAAGAGTTGTTTTTCATTTAAGAAATTATTAAGTTTTTAGGGAAAGTTCGGACGTAGCGAATAAGAATTTTATTAATATATTCTAGGGATTTTGCTTAAGTAAGTATTGCTTGTGTATGCCCTTCAATTGAGAATCTCTAGACCTGTGACTTTCCGAAGCAGTACTTTCAGTACTAATTTGACTACAGGTGGGCTTTACTTTATTTTAGTACAAATACTTTTGAGTTATTATGCTCTGTTGTTGAATTTCATGCTTAAATGTTTTTAGTTAAACTCCCTATTCAATATGTGCTTATGAGATGAGAACGATCGGGTCCTGAGGCTGGCCTTCGTGCTAGTCAGGGCTAGTGTACACAACTTGCGGATTATGTGGGTTGAACCCAATAATCCTATGTACCGGACTTGGATTGAGTTTACTCTCCATGTTCGAATGGACTTGAGAGATTAAATTCCTCATTTCCAGAATATTCAGAATGGACCTCTGTGGGCTGCTCCCACATGTTCATAGTATAATAAGCGCCAATAGATGAGAACTATGGTGATGAGCTCATAAAATGATTTAGTATACATAGATTGCCCCTTTTAAAAACTCTCTATGTTATACTTGAGTCATGAAAATTCTTTTCTAAAATATGATTTAAAATGGCTAAGCCCACGGGGTACATTTGTACTCAGCCCTACGAAATGTTTTCAATTATTTTGCAGAATGAGCGGTCGTTGTAAGGTGTTGGTGCTGAGGAGTTTGGTTGCTGTCAATATAGATTCTCCTCATCTTTTGATGATTAGTTTTATGCACTTGAACACCTCTTTTTGAGAAATAATGCTATATGTTTCCGCTTTATTTAAAACAATGAAAATTCCACATTAGTTAAATTGTCGTAAATTTTTCGGAGAATTTACGACCTTTTGTAATGACTTCTTAATGGTATTTAAAGCTCCGATAATTAAGTTATATTATGTACAAAGCTTCAAAATTTTCTTCACCCATCTTCTTTCCCACTTCTTTAACCCCACCCCAGTCACGTCTCGGCATTCATGCCTTTCATCGGAAATGTGGGCGTGACACACAACATTATGAAAAATATAACTCTTGACATCGTAAAACAGAGAGTTATACTCTTTACCTGGAATGTAGTCCTTTTTGAGGTCCAACCTTTGAGCACTAGCTTTCTCATGAGAGATGTCCACGTCATCAACATTAATGGGTTGTTGTGATGAGAAAGAACTCCCTTCTGCAGTTTGAAGCCTCGAAGAGGATCCCTTTTTAGGCAGATGGGGTTTTGATCCAGCCGTGCTCCCATCATCCGTTTTCTGCTTATTTGAAAGACTTAGAGCAGGTTGTGGAGGAAGAGATGACGTGGAGCGAGTGCGTCTCCTTTCAGGAGTGTTACCAACATAACCAGTAACAGTCTGAGAATGTTTTCTTTTCCTAGTATTAAGAGACGGTTCATCTGCCACTGAAATAGGGATATCAGAGGCTGCCGTCTCCTTGTTGTTTTGGGCCTCAACATCTTCACTTTGCTTGGACGAATTTTTGGATGACTCAACATTCTTGTCATCCTCACTCTTCTCAGCATTCTCATTCGAACTATCACCAACATCTTCTTCATCAGTTGGTTCATTAACCAACACAGTCATCTTTTTGCCCTTTTTCTTTGATTTTTGAGCAGGGGTTTTAGATTTAGCAGCCATCTGCTTCTTGGTGAGTCTCTTCGCCGCCTGTTTTAGTCAAGGACCAAATTTTGAAACTAGGGTTTGCTATTTTTCTTCTTCAGCAAGATGGTTTTCTTCTGATGTTGCAGCGTGAGTTGGCGACATTACTTCAGTATCTTCGACCGGATGATCTTGAGGAGGTATGGGAGAAGGTGATGTTTCTTGTGTTGATATTTCCATGGCTTCAGGAGCTTCGGATTTCTTCTTCGATTCTAGCAACGAGTCTTGTGATTGAGCCCTAGAATGCGATGGGGTTTTCTCCTTTTGGGAAGATGAGTGAAACTCAAGAAGAGAGGTCATTTTCTTGATAATTTCAGGAGAGCTCAGATCAGGAAATGTCTCCTTTAACGATTTCAAGAGCTCTTGATCTTGATTTACCATGTGAAGGAAAGAGAGAAAGACGTAATGTGTGAGCAGAGAGAGAAGGGTGGAGATGTAAGAATGAAAATCGAGGGATTTCAGCTGTGAGAGAATGAAGAGCCTCCGGGTTAATATATATATTAAAGGATAAAAGTCCTACATAAATATATCACTTAAATGATATACTTAAAAGATTTGGTTTATCAAATATTTTAAACCGAATAAAAGATTTGAAAATCTTAGCCAAAAATAGGATTTGATTTTTGATATACACAAAGAAATCCAGTTATCATAAAAGATAATTAATGAGATTCGAATAATTTGAATCTTATTAAAAAATTTCATGTTGACATAGCTGTGATCAATATACGGAAAATCAAGATTCTCATACAATAGATCATCAAAAACAAAAGATCGAAGGTCTTGGCCTTCGGCCGACCTTCAAATAACAAAAATCAACAAAAGATTGAATAAAAAAATCATCACTTAATTAAATTAAGTACAAAAGATCAGAAGATATCACTTGAAGTAAACAATTTAACTTAGTTCTTACTTACAATGAGCTTATCTTCAAAGAAAGAGCGAAGGAAAAAAACTTAGAAATCAGAAGAGACGAAAACAACTGAAACAAACTAATCTAGTTTCTACATAAACTAACTAAGTGAAACAAGAGAAGAAAGAGAAGTAACCTAACAAACTCTCTCAATATCAAATGTTGGATGTTCACGCACCAACATTAGTTTCAACAATCTTCAGCATATTCCAGTCTTCATAGACTTGTGACACAAGAACCAACATAGGTTCCAATACTAGAACTGATTGGATTATGGAGAGCAGATTCCAAGTGTTTTACGCAAAAAAGAGAATCTTTCAAAGTCTAGAGCTTTAGTGAATATGTCAGCCAATTGTTTATCAGTAGGGATAAAGCTAAGACTTACAATCTTTTTCTCGACCAGTTCTCGAATGAAATGATGTCTTATGTCAATGTGCTTTGTACGAGAATGTTGAACATGATTCTTGGATATTTCGATGGCACTCTTGTTGTCACACATGACCAAAAGAATGTCAATTTCCATGTCGTAATCCTTTATCATCTGCTGCATCCATAACAGTTGAGCACAACAGTTTCCAGCAGCAACATATTCAGACTCAGCCGTTGATAGAGTCACACAATTTTACTTCTTGCTTGACCATGATACCATGTTATTACCAACAAAGTAACATGCACCACTTGTGCTTTTCCTGTCAGTAATATCTCCAGCCCAGTCTGCATCACTGTATCCAACAAGGTTGGAGTTGGTGTCTTTAGTATACCAAATTCCTAGATCAACAGTTCCTGCAACATAGCGTATGATTCTCTTGACTGTTTTCAAATAAGATTCCTTTGGTTTAACTTGGTATCTAAAACACACTCCAACACTATACATGATATCTGGACGGCTTGCAGTCAGATATAGCAAGCTTCCTATCATTCCACGATACATGGTTGGATCAACATCTATTCCAACATCATCCTTGCTAAGTTTGTCACTTGAACCCATGGGAGTCTTCATGTGTTTAGCTGATTCCAAGCCGAATCTTTCACCAAGTTTCTTGCATACTTGCTTTGTGAGAAGAAGATGCCTTCTTTGGACTGCTTGACTTGTAAGCCTAAGAAGAAATTGAGTTCACCAACCATACTCATTTGGAAATTTGCCTTCATGGCTTCCACAAAGTCATTAACAAGCTTAGGGCATGTAGCACCAAAAATAATGTCATCAACATAAATATGTGCAACACAAAAATGTTCATCACTTTTGTGAATAAACAATGTTCGATCAACAATACCTCTACAAAAATCATATTGTAGTAGAAAATCAGTTAAGCAAGCATACCAAGCACTTGGAGCTTGTTTTAGGCCATACAAAGCTTTCTTAAGCTTATATACATGATTAGGAAAAACTGGATCTTGAAATCCTTTAGGTTGAGCAACATATGCTTCTTCAACTAACACACCATTTAAGAAAGCACTTTTGACATCCATATGGTGTAGTTTAAAACCAAATTGACATGCAATTGCAAAAAGTAATCTAATGGATTCAAGACGTGCAACGGGTGCAAAAGTTTCATCAAAATCAATCCCCTCTATTTGAGTATAGCCTTATGCAACTAACCTTACCTTGTTCCTAACAATGTTACCGGATTCGTCAAATTTGTTCTTAAAAATCCATTTTGTTCCAATAATGTTCTTATTGGCCGGTTTTGGAATAAGTTTCCACACATCATTTCTGACAAATTCATTTAATTCCTCATGCATCGCATTTACCCAAAATTCATCTTTCAATGCTTCATCAACATGTTTAGGCTCAAAGGATGAAAGAAAACAACCGTGACAAATCTCGTCATATAAAGTAAACATACATGCAAGTCTTACCATATCTTTGTAGTTTACTGAACTTTTTCTCCTGGTCTGAATTCTTTCAGATGATTCACCAATGATCTGTGATGTGGGATGATTCTTCTGGATTCGTCCTAGAGGATCTCTGTTGTCAGTGTGTTGGAAAGAGGTGTTGTCAACATGGATCGGACTGTTGATATCAATGTTATCAACATCATCTTCAGCATTTGATTGAGTGTTGGATTCTGATGTCAGTTCTGTTGACACTTTTGATGTTGGTTCAGAGGTACTTCATCCATTATTTTCAACAGTTTGTGAAGAATTCTCACCATTTTCACAACTTTCAAGTACAAGAGAATTACCATCATCACAAACATCTCCATCAAGAGTAGAGAAGTCCTCAAATACAACATTGATAGATTCTTGGATAGTCCTAGATCTCAAATTGTAAACACGAAAAGTTATACTATTAGAAGAATAACCCAAGAACAAACACTTGTCTCTCTTTGAATCCAGCTTGTTTAAGTATTGCATGTCATTAAGGATGTAACAAACACATCCAAAAGTATGAAAGTATTTGAGATTTGGCTTCTTCCCTTTCAAAAGTTCATAGAGAGTCATGGCTTGAAGAGTTCGATTTTTTCTTTCGGCAACACCATTTTGCAAAGGCGTCTTGGGTGCTGAAAATTCATGAGAAATTCCTTCATTCTCCCAAAAATCAGAGAAGTATGAGTTCTCAAATTCTTTTCCATGGTCAGTCCGAATCCTTACAACATTCATGTTATAACGGTTTTGAAGAGTTTGCACAACTTCTTAAACATCGCAAATGTATCTGATTTTTCTCTTAAGAATTCAACCCAAGTGAAACGTGAGTAGTCATCAGCACAAACTAAAACATACCTCTTTCTTCCAAAACTTTCAACCTCCACGGGACCCATAAGATCCATATGGATTAGCTCAAGACATCTGTTGGTACTGCATGTTCCTAACATCGGATGTGACACCCTAGTCTGCTTGCCTTGTTGACATGGTCCACAAACAAATTCCTTTTTGATATTTAAACGAGGAAGTCCAACAACAGCATCATTAGTAATCAGCTTCTGCATGTTGGTCATGCTAACATGACCCATTCGTTGGTGCCACAACTTAGCTTCATCAACTTTGGCTGACTGACATGAATTTTCATTGTTAGTTTGATAACAATTGTCAGTTGATCTGCTTCCCAACATCACAGAATGGTTAAATCGATCAAACACTTCACAAAAATTTCTATCAAATCTTACAGTCATGTCATCATCACACAATTGACTGATACTTATCAAATTTACCGTCAGTCCTTTAACATGAAGGACATTTTCTCAAATTATGAAAGTTTGGAACGTTCAATGTTCCCTTGCCAATTATGTTACCCTTTGCTCCTCCACCATATGTCACTTTTCCTCCATTGATCGAAACATAGTCGATGAGGTAATCTTTGACTCCAGTCATGTGTCTCGAACAAGCACTATCAAAGTACCAATTTCCTGCAACATCAACTTTCAATGAAGTGTAAATAACAAAACAAGACTCATTTGAGTGACGCCTTTTATTTTTCACAAAAGGTGAAGATGTTGATCTGGATGTTTCACTGTTGGTAACAGATGAGTCCTTTCTGAGGTTAGACAACACTTTTCCAGATTTTGACAGAAACTTTCCATGTATCTTTCTGTTGGCAACATCTTCAATATATTGATTGCAGTTTGGTTTGATATGACTAAGGGCAGAACAATAATGCACACATAAACCTTAGATTTTTCTTTGTTAGTAACACTGGTGTCACAAACATCCATATCAACATGATTTGGACTCTTTTCTTTCACGAAATTCACATCAAAGGAATTATTTTCAGCAACATTCGAATCAAACCCTAGACCATGTCTATTAGTTTGACCCAAAGAAAGAGCTTCTTTAAAAGCAAGAGTACCTCTGTTCAACCTGTCAAAGGTTGATTGATCATCTTCATGTTTCCTCTTCAAGATGTGTAACTCATAATCCTTTTTAGTGAGAAGAACCTCAAGTCTCTTGATTCGACTCTTAAGGGATCGATTCTCATCAATCATCATCAAGAGATCTTTTCTTTGATCAGCACATTGCTCATCAAGAATTTCATAGAGTCTTCTTACTTCTTCAAGAGCTTCGATCGGATCAAAAACATGTCCTTGATCACTTAGGATTGCGGTGTTAGCACATTCTTTTTCTTGAACTGTCATATCATACCATGATAGATGTGATGTTGGTTCGGAAGTGATCACAACATCTGGATCAACAATCTCTTCAGTGTAAACTGGAGGATTTGAAATGTGCATGTGATGCTCATTGGATGAATCAAATTCTGTTATGATAACATCATTGTTATTGACATAAATCTCTAAACTAATGTTATTAACAGATGCATCAACACAGTTTTCTTCATAAAAAGTATCAGTCGTGTCATCCACAACACAGTCAACACCTGATAGATTTGAGAAGGAATAATCAACGGACATATTAGATGTAGAGACATCAAAAGGATCGTAAGAGAATGTGTTAGTCGAAAGATTACCTTTAATATTTGAGACAAAGGTAAGTTGATCATTCAACTCATCTTCCAACTCATCAATAAGAATGTCATCATCAATGTTGATTAATGTGTCAATCATTTCTTCACTATGAACATCAACTTCAGTAACTGAAGCAAAGAAAAATACTGGTTGATGAGTGGTTTTATCACTCTTTTCGACTTCTTCAGTTTCTGAGTTATCACTCACTGTGACATTGAAATTCTTCTGCATTCTCATACGAACAGTAGGACATTCATTTGTATAGTGCCCCATCCCTGAACAGCCTCTATACTAAATAGAATCAATGTTAGATGATGTGTTCCTAACAGGCTCCTTAACAGTAGGTTTGACATGAGACACATGAAAAGATGATTGGGTCTTTCTCTTCCTGAAATTGGATTTGTCGTTTCCTTTCTTCATTCTTTTGATGACAGAGTTGAACTTCTTCGTCAACAAGGCCATGCTAGAGTTTCCTTCATCGATAGGCTCCAGATCTGAATTCTCGAATTCTTCTTCTTCACTTGAAGTTTTGACAACGTCAACATGGAATGCAACACTCTTGCCTTTCATACCGGCCTTTTGTTGGTTTAAGTTCATCTCAAAAGTAAGTAAGATACTGAATAACTCACTTACACGCAACCTATAAACATCTCTAGCTTCCTCAATTGGCGAGATCTTCATGTTAAATCTTTCAGGTAAAGATCTCCAATTGGTTCACTAAGAGCAACAGCTTCATTAGCTATTTCAGTGATCTTATCAGAGTATGTTGAGATTGACTCATCCTCCAACATCCTCAAAATTTTGAACTTAGTTGTGAGTATTCTTAACTTAGTTCTCTTCACACTTTCAGAACCTTCACATTGTTCTTGTAAAATATTCCAGGCATCACGAGCCTCAACACAGTTGGAAATCAACCGAAAGGAAAGAACATCTATAGAAACAAAAATCGCATTCAAAGCACGAGAATTGAAGTTAGAGACAATTCTCACATCGGCTGTCCAACGTCCCTCAGGGGTTAACGTTGAAATTCCATCAACTTCTTCACGTGGTGCAATCCAACCATTTACAACAGAAAGTCATACTCGTTCATCAATTGATTTGATAAACATCCTCATGTGTGACTTCCACAAAGGATAGTTCTTACCATTGCTATCCAAAATAGAGGGCCTTCCAGTGGCGTCCATGGTGTAATCTGCACACAGAATCAGAACTTAGTATATCAAGTTGAGGCTCTGATACCACTTGAAAGAATCGAGTGCCCGAAATTACAACAAAATCACGCATTTTGTTAAAACAGGAGTGTTAAATCACATGTTAACAACAATAGATTTAACGTGCAGCGGAAATTTAACAAATACACAAATTAAACTTTTTGGCATGTGATTAAACCTGCCGGTGCCGTACGGCAAAACACCATATTGAAACCAAAGATTACAATACAGAGAAAACAAAACCATTCAATCCATATAGCAACAAGCTCTAAGTATCGAATGGGTAGAAGATTAAATCTACACTAATCTAATCAACTACACAAACATGTTCGAACCTTTACAGCCTATCAATATGCCTAAGAATCATAACATGTAAAGATAGAGATTAATCTCTTCGAAGACTAATCTAGATAAGACTATCTACCTTAGTGACTTGCTTCTACACAACCCAATTCTCCACAGCGTGTTGGTTTGTGATGTTGCTAACACTAGGTAGACAGAATGGCGAAAGCTGAATCTGGAATTTGCTAAGTGTGATCTTCGTTCAAAATGCGCAACCTTGAGAATGAAGCTTGTGCAGTATTTATATTCTCCAAATGCTGAACAATTTATTTCCACCTTCTCATCATTTGAACGTCCACAATCTGCTCTTCATTCCATTCCAGCGATTGAGAAAGTAGTGGAGAGTGGCGGTTACACAAGGTGGTTATTCCCATGATCTCCTAACATGTTATGGATAAAACCTCCGTGTACTTCGCCTAGAAATCCACTCTTTCTGCTGATAACCGTCATTCAACTGTTCTTTTATCTACATGAAACGTGCAAAGGAAAAACAAGACAAGATAAAATAATATACAATTAAATAAAAATAACAGTTTTCACTGTCATCAGACATGTTGGTAACACATGTTACCAACATCCAAAGTAACACTTATGCTAATGAAAACCTAACAAAATGTGTGGTAGATGTTTGTTGAGTGGAAAAATGACCCATTATTTTAAGAAATGTGTGGTGAATGGCTGCTTAAGGGGGTTGTGTGTACAAAAATGAACTATGCTACACTTTTTATGGACAGATGAAAATGACCTAAATGTAACTACAGTTTTTGTGAATAGAAGGAGTATATTAAACACATAAACATAACCTTTGGAGAAAAGACATAACTCCTTTGGAGAGCTTCGCGTGCTTTATGTGGTGAAACCGTAACTCCTTTCGGATCGAAAGTTATGCTTGATTGAAGTTCGGGATTCCAATTTCGCTCGTGCATTTCAACTATAAAAGAATAGATATTGCCTTGGAAAGTCCTCGTATTGCATTTTTTTTATCGCCGAACGTCTCTCATTTTTCTATTTCTCGATTTTATTTGATCTGAGTATGAAATTAAACATTCTCTCGATCATCTTTATGGATTTGTTCTTTACGTCTCGGAGAATCTATACATGGGCCCACATGTCACGTCCCGACACTCGGGCATATGCAGAATGCCGGGCCGCTACGCTGGCAAAGATACCATGCATACATTTTAGAGGTTTTGCAGTAGAAAATATTTGAAAACAAGGTTTATTTTGCTGAGTCAATATTTAAAGATTAGTAAGAATGTTCGTTCGGAATTATCAAGTCAAAATATTGGTCCGAAGTACGAGGACTTTGCGGAAGCGAAGGAAAATTTTCATTGATCACCCACGACAATCGAGTGATCGATGCAAAGAAAAAAAAATAAGTTCAAGTTTGTCAAAGCAATAAATTACAAACAAACTATGGGTTCACATAGGTCAAGTCAAAATAAAAATGGCGAACCAAAGGACCGTCATCCAAATAAACGTCGGAAAACCAATGCCCGCCTCCATCCCATCACTCATCTTGCATTAGGAAAAACAATGTAGGGGCCTGAGTATAAAGCACTCATTGGTTTGTGATGCTGCTGGCGTCTATGAAGGGGACGAGAAAGAGTGTTGCTTTATTTTTCTTCCCAAATGATGCAGCGCATGAGAGGGGCGTATATCATGCAGCGCAAATGAGAGGGGGAAAAGGGTGGTGGTATAGGCTAGGAAACAAAATGAAGATTTCTTTTCCTTTCTCCCAAAATCAGTCGTCCACCGCCTTCTCTCCTTCTTAAATTATGATTTTATTGTTCTAATTTCAAGGTATGCATGATATATATCTTGCTTGTTCACACACACACAATACATATAGATCTTGCTTGTATATATATATATGGATGAGTTAGTATAGGAACTATTCTCCCGTGAGAATATGAGAACCATGCTTAAATCTATATATATTCATGCTTAAATCGATATATAGTCATGGTTGATGAGATTCATGCTTTATTGTATAAACAATGATGCTTATATAAAATCATGCTTAAATCTATATATATACGTGCTTCGAATAATAACAATCATAGATCATACAAAGATCAAAGGTTCAGATTCAGGGACGGAGCCAAGAATTTTATATAGGGAGGGCGAACTTTCTCAAAGAATTAATAATATTTTTCGCACAATATATACATATTTTATACACGAACATTCAAAAAAAAATTATAAAGATAAATTATCTGATAATAATTAATAAAAATAACTAATTCCAAATCTGACCAATTATACAGAAACGGCGGAGTAAACACACAAGGTTAATATTTTAGTTTAGAAATTTGTAACTAATTTCAAATTTGACAATATAATTTTAAATAATAAACATGCATTTCTCACTTAATCAATTCAATACCGTTACCGCCCTCCGCCATATTCAGTCACTTATAAAAAGTTCCAAACAAAATTACTTTTCCTCCAAATTAAATCTCGTTGTTGATTCTATCTATCCAAAGATATAATATGTTATTTAATTAAGTAAAACCCAATCTATTTAAATTAGAAATTTTAAATCATTTGAGATTGAGCTTGAATAATGGGCTTAAAATTTTCTTTATAATTAGTCTTATAATATACATGTAAATATATATTTTTAACTACACAAATTTATAAATATTTATAATATGTGCATGTATGTATATATATATATATATATATATATATATATATGAAGTGGATCTAGTAAGAACACATCTTATATAAGAACGTAAGAACAATGCATTTTTTATTACATAGGAAATGCATAAAATGCAGAAACTAAATGCATAAATATTTAAATACATAAATTACAGTAACTAAATGCACGGTTAAATCTAGACCATAGATCAACAAAGATCAAGGGTCCAGATTTGTTCTTATTTCTCACCTAAGAAAGTGTTCTTATTTGATCCGCACTCTATATAAGTAAATGAGAAAATTTGAGAGGGGCGACTGCCACCACCTGCCACCCCTTAGCTCCGTCTCTGTTCAGATTGGTTCCTAGTTCGTCTCTTTTAATTGTGGATCGTCATTCCTTAGATGAATCGTATTTCAAACGAGCCCAATATTGAATATTAAATCAAAAGAAGAATTTCCTAAAAATTTACAAGCAAGTATACAAAATAATTCACATTGTCACGAATATAATTTTATCACATAAGATTAATTATTTATAATTAATCTAAATCACATAATCAAATAAATTGCGCAATTAAATCATGACATAATCAAATAAAAATAAATGTAAGAAATGCATGATAACGAAAATTGATTTAGAATTCCTTCAATTTTATTTTTAGAACAAAATTTCTTTAAAACTTGTTAAATAGCATTTCATATTCTTAAAATTTAAATCCGTTTCTTTTAAAATTGTTAAAAACTGGTGTACGCGTCCTTTCTTGATTACAATATGAAACAAGAAATGTAGGAGAATGAGATTACAAAATGAACTAAATAGTAATTACAATATAAAATAACAAACTCAAATGATAAGTCGAGTCGAATGAATCCTTCTCCCCGCAAGACGAATAACGCCCCGGTAGTGCTCTCGATTTGGCGGTTCGTCCCCAAAGGTAAAATGACTTCGTCTCGACGGATGTAGCACCACAATCCGGCGAGTTCTGGCGAACTAGACGAGAATCGAGAAACTGAGCTTGTAACTATGCAATTTTCGTGTATAAGATGTACATGCTATTTTTTTTCCCTTTTTTATCTTTTTTCCCATAGAATCATGCAATGAGACTCGTATATATATAGGCCAAATCACCCATATGGGAATAACTACACCTAATGGTGTGCATTAACAACCTTGTTGTCGGTTTTGCTATTTAAAATAGCAGTTACATTGCTATTAAATTGGAAGTTTCATATTTGAACATTAAATCTCAATCAAGTGGCGGATGTTTCATATATGAGAATTTATTCTCATCAAATGTCGGTTTCATGGAATTTAATTCCAAGACAATTAGACATTGTAGTGTGTGTTTGCCGAGAAATTCAATCAATTAAACAAAGTTTAACTATATTATCAATTGTTAATTGGGCCAATCTCAACTCTTATCAAAACTTGGTCCAAATTAATTCTTTTCTAAAGAATTAGTCCAAGTTCAAGCCCAACGTCCATGGATCAAGTTCGAGCTCGTTTCTTCAACGTGGGATAATTATATTGATGAATTTGCCTACAACAAATTCAACTCCAACACACAACTTTCTTGCCCAAACTCCCAACATTAGCACTTCATATCTCACTCACCAAAAATCAGTTTGAGATATAATATTTAATTTAATAAATAAATTAAATACAATTGATTAAATAAACCAATTTTTCAACAAAAATCTCCTGGGATAGGAACCGACATTATTTCTATCGAAATTTTTAGGGACGGAAATTTAGGCTCTCACACCACATGCGTAACTTCGTCGAAAAATGCCGACGCCGCTAAAAAGGGCACGAAAAGACATAGAACATGTATTTTTGCATCGAAAATATGTGACAATGGATCTACAATCGATTGCCCATGACGTTGGGCTCAAGAAGAGTTTCGTGTGCTTATGTGGTGGGACCCGTAACTCCTTTCCGATCGAAAGTTATGCCCGATCGAAGTTTAGAATCCCAATTTCGCTTGTGCGCATCAACTATAAGAATAGATTATGCATTTTACTTATGAGTGCGATCATAGTGATGGTCCCTGAGCTGGGTCTTTGGTGTAGAGGGGGGGTGAATACACCAAAGATAGATTTCTGAAAACTTTTTCAAGTTTAAAACAGAGTTGGTGAGCTCAGTTATGAATCCAGCTGAGGAGGGTCAGCTGGGCTAATAACTCAGCTGGCGGTGCGGAAAGTGGTGGTTTGAAAACTTAGCTCGGTTGCTTAGAAAAACTCAGCTTGAAAAGATTATCTTTATGTTTTCGGCTTAGTCAAGTTGTGCAAGTTTCAGAAGGACACAATTGTCTTTGGAGAACAGCTGTGTATGCAGATTTGATAAAATACGCAATGTGATGATAAAGTTAGTACTAAAACTGAAATTAACGAGAAAGTAAAGAACACGATATTTTACGTGGTTCGGAGTAACACCTCCTACGTCTACGACCAGATTCACTGGTAATTCACTACCACTTGGTTTCCAAGTACCAAGCAACTTCACAACTCTAACCCGAGCTGTATTCCAACAGTTTGCGGGCACTGTCAAGCCTAACCTTTAAGTTTACGGGTACTGAAAAAACCTTACAACCACTTGAATTTCGCGCTTCAAGCAAGCAAGCGTAACCTTGACCTAACCTTTCTGGGTAAAGAGGGATTTGGTTTGGGGTTCCAACTATGAACGAGTTCTTACAATTAAGAACTTTAGAGTTAGATGAACTCGTTCGAAATCTAGGCTTAAGATATACAACGATTTCTGCCTAGGAATCAGAGGAAAAGCTAAGCAGTTTCTGGACTAGAAACACTTTAAGATAAAGTGTTCTTTGAACTATGTAGAACTGCTTGAGAGCTTTTGAAGGCTTGAGAATTTCAGAGAATGAAAGCTTGTAGAGAGTTTTTCGTATCTGATCTTGAGGTTGAAGACGGGTTTATATAGGTAGAGATTCAAGACTAGCCGTTGGAGGAGCCGTTTGAATCTTACCTACTCTTCTTAAATTCGATATCTGCCTTTGGGCGATTCTGCACCTGTCTTCATTTGTGTCACATCCTAGGTTCTGAAGTCTATGATGCTGATTTGGCAATCCCTCATTGGTCGAGGCATGTTGACTTCCTCTGACGCCGGGATCTCTGCCTTTGGAGCTGACTTTTGAATTCAGAGCTGGATTGGGTAAACTGACTTGAAGTGATGTCTTCAGAGTTAGTTTCTTTTGTTCTGTATGGCTGGACCAGCTGTGTCTTGAACTCAGCTCGATTAATCTTCAGCTTGATCCTGCTCCGTTTTGAACTCAGCTCAGCTGGAGGACTCAGCTGATAGCTGACTCCTGCTGTAAACACAGCTGGATCGACTGATGTCTTCCGCTTCCTTAGCTGACTCCTGATGTAGTTACAGCTGGGTCTTATGCTGTCTTCCGCTTCCTGAACCTATAAACTTAGAAAATCTAGAGCTCAAACAGGCGAGCTGGAAAATACTACTTAGGTTGATGCGATCATCTACTCATTTGGAGAATAGTTGGGTTTTGGTATCAAATCAAAACTCTATTAATTTCCCAACAATTTCCCCCTTTTTGATGATGCCAAAACCTAACTGAGACAACTTATGCAGCAGAGAAAATTGTGCTTTATTAATGTAAGAAATTACATCATAAAACAAGAAAAAGAAAGAAGGAAAAAACAATTCTTCAGTCTTCAATCCCAATTGGTTGGGTCTTCTCTTCTGCATCCGCTGCTTCTTTCTTTTGACTCGTTTCTTCCAGCTGATTCAACTGGTTCCTCTTGCTCAGCAGTTTGCCTCTTCTTGTCTCATTCTCTTCCCCCTTTTTGGCATGATCAATGAAGGCGGGAGAGATACACCATCGTCTTATTGAGCTGTGCAATTTCCTGAATTGCGTCAGTGATCTTCGCTGTACTATCAGCTGTTGCGATGTTTCGTTTGGCTGTGCTGCGGTTGTCAGCTCTGAGCATCGAGGTCTGGAGTCTTGGTGGCTCAGCTGTTGCATTAGCTGGCTCTTCTTCAATAGCATTAGTCTCAGCTGTGATTGCAGACACAGCTTCCTTGGCCTGTTTCAGCTGGGGCGGTCTAGCTGAGTGCTTGGAGGTATGAGTTGGCATTGGAGATGACATCTTCAGAATAGGGCACAACTTCATTCCTTGCAATTTTGCTTCTTCAGACTTCATGAGATTGAATGAGAAAGTCTGATTCAGCACTTAAGGGACTTGAGTATTCCCCTTCCACTTCTGAAGTGGTGGGTATGGGGTTCAGTTCATGTTTTCATCATCCAGCTGCAAGTGATCATCGGCTGGATGATATTTTCCACTTGAGCTTGGTACAGGGGCTTGAGCTCCAACTTCCATAAGCAGATCTCGAAGCTGGTGTCCCTGTTGAGCTGAAGGAAATTGAGGAGAAGACGGTTGAAGTATTCCATCTGCTGTGGGGTTTAAGCTTAGTTGATCAGCTGGAATACGTCATTGTGGTGGTGGCGATGATGATGTTCACGCATGCACCTGAACTTCTTCTCCACCGTAAGAAACCACCACTTGTGGACCTTCTGCTCCTCGGAGAGTAGTTACGAAATCTCTCTCAATGTCAGCTGGCTTCTCGGCTGACTGACTGAGCACCTTTAACCTGAGTCTTCTCTTTGAAGACGGTGCTTCAGCTTGTTTTGTCTCCTCAAGTTGTTTCCGATTCCCAGCTGGGAAGGAAGTAGATGCATGCTGCTTTGTCTCCTGCATCTTTTTCTGTGCCTCCTGTGGAGGAGCAAGAGCTTTTACATGTCTGCTCTTAAAAACTCCGGCTGTATCAACATCTCGTCCAGTTCTAACTAGGCTTCCTCTCCAGTTGAATTCCTTTGTCGGAATCTTGTGGACGTTGATTTCCACATCCCAGGGAGTTGTGTGTCCCGTTCTTTCTTTCATTTTGAGAGAAACAGTGGGGCGGAGGAGGTCTTTCCTTGCCTTGATGTGAGTAGGGAGCGATTCGGAGTGAAGCAAGCTGTGTTGATTGCTTCGGCCCAGAACTTCTTTGGAATGGCAGAGCTGACTAGCATTGAGGTAGCTGCTTCTTTGAGTGTTCGGTTTCTTCTCTCTGCTACACCATTCTGCTGAGGTGTGCGTGCTGCAGATGTTTGATGTTGAACTCCGTTCTTCTCGCAGTATTCATAAATAATTTCATTCAGAAACTCCGTTCCTCGATCTGATCTGATTGACATTATCTTGCACTCCTTCTGAGTTGACAATCTTTCCAGCAGGATAGGGAGCTTAGTCCTTGTTTCGCTCTTCAGGTACAGGAATGACACCCATGTATATCTTGAGAAGTCATCCACTACGACCAGAGTATATTTTCTGCCGTTGAAACTCGCTGGAGTAACTGGACTAAAAAGATCCATGTGAAGGAGTTGAAGAACTAGATCAGTTGACTGAACTGGCTTGAGAGAGAATGAAATTCTTGTTTGTTTTTCTTGTTGACACGCGCTGTACATATGACTTTTGTCATATACATGATCTGGAATTCCATTAGCGAGCTGGTTCCTAGCCAGTTTGTTGATTGTCTTGAAGTTGAGATGATTCAGCCGTCTGTGCCACAGCCAGCTGACTTCATTGCTGCTTTTCGATACAAGACAAGTCTCCGGAGGGCTGCTGTTCCAGTCAGCGAAATACATATTTCCTTCTCTTTTCCCTCTTAGTAGTATCTGCTTGGTTTCCATGTGCTTCACTATGCATCCCTGTACATCAAACTTGACAGAAAAACTGTTGTCGCAGAATTGGCTAATGGAAAGCAAGTTGTGTTGCAGTCCTTGTACATAAGAAACATTTAGGATTTTAACATTTTTAGTTTTAAATGTACCATAACCTTTGGTTAGGCCTTTGGAGTTGTCACCAAATGTTACTTGTGGGCCTGGACGCTCAATATACTCCTGGAGTAGATGCTTTAAGTGCGTCATGTGCTTGGAACATCCACTGTCCAAGTACCACAGCGTTCTCATCGACTCCTCAATGATGCGTCGTTCCCTTGCAACCTATAAAAAAGATCAAAATTTAGGTACCCAGTTTTAATTGAGTCCTTGTAGGTTAGACAGAGATCCTTTTACGACCCAGATCTGCTTGATGACTCGAATTGGGTCATTTGATCTGATAATCCTTCCAGCTGAGTCGATATACACATTCTTTGTGTTCTTCGGTTGTTGCTGGTGGGGTCTTGATCTCAGTATCTTCCCAGCTTGATGTGTTTGTTGATGTCCTGATCTTTTTCGGTATCCAGCTGAGACGTTTCTTTGTCTCTGCTGTCTCTTGTGATATCTCGGCTGAAAATGGTGCTCCAGCTGGTGATCATTTGAGTGATATCCAGCTGGGTGTCTCATTTGATATCTCGGTTGATATCTTTCGACATCTTATTCTTTATTCTTTGGTATACGAACTATCCCTTCTTTGTCTTTGATGAGTTTGAACATGTTGTAGTCTGATATGAGCTTGAGGTTGTCTCACAGCCGGCCTTTTTGATGCCTGTTGTGTCTTCAACGGTCGTTGCTGAGTTGCTGGAATTGGGTTTTCTTTTGCTCGTACAAACATTACCTTTGTTTCATTGTAACCCAGTCCTGCTTTGAGTGCTGTTGGACGTTGTGCACTTATGATTTCGTCCATTGTTGTTGTGGCTTTGATGAGAGCTACCATCTTCTTAGACAGTACCTCTTCGGAACCTTTCAGCTCTATAATCTCAGCTGACTTCTTTTCTGATTCAGCTGTGGCCTTTTCCAATTCTTCCATCAGCTGTTTCTTTTCATAGTAGAAGTCCTTCATCAGCTGATCTTGTTTCACTATTTTGTCTTTTAGTGAAACAACTTCCTTTTGGAGCTGTGTCGTATCAGCTGCTTCTGATACCTTTTTCTTTTCCAGTTCCACCTTCAGCTCGGCATTCTCACACATTATGACATCAAGGATTTCTTGAAGCTCCTTGGAATCATTCATAACCTTCTCTACTAGACTCCAATCAGGTAGCTCTGATTCTAAAACCTGTTTAGAGTGTTCGTGTGATGGTGAGAGGTTAGATAGATTTTGAGTTCTAGACATTACCTCATCTTCATCAATGCCGTCTGTTTGTCCCATGAAGCATGTATCCCAATCAGGTTCATCTTGTGCCATCAGTGCTTCTTCTTCTGAGTCTGAAAATGGCATGTTATCTTCCATTTTATTGCACCCTGACTCCTCGTCTGCGATGTAGGCTCTCCTTCTATCAGTTGCCTTAGCTTTTAGTTGGTCTTTATCTTTCTTGGATAGCTTAGGATAGTCTAGCCTGTAGTGTCCTGGTTCCTTGCAGTTGAAACATCCTTCTTCTGTTCGCTTGTCAGCTGACTTCTCATCAGCTGCTGCGTACTTGTCTCTGTAAGTTCTTGCGAACTTTTTGTACTTGCCCTTGCTAGTGTTGAGTCTGTTGTAGTTTTTGACCAGCATGGCTATTTCTTCAAGTAGTTCTTCCTTGCTCATGTCCTTCTTGTCCTTCTTTGATGACTCAGCTGACTGCATGTATGAGGATTTTTCAGAGTTAGCTCTGAACGCAATCTCCTTTGGCGCAGGTGTCAGCTCTCCATCATTCTGATTGCTTGAAGATTCTTTCATGGTAGTCTTCAAGTTGTATTCGTTGGCTTTGAGCAGGGAAAATAATCTTTCAGTTGAAAGATCACCCAAGTCACTTCGACTTTGGTGTACCACCTTATATGTGTTCCATTCAGCTGTGAGCGCTGAAAGGACTTTTAGATTCTTTTCTCGCTGGGTGTATTTCCCAGTTCTGATGGTTTCTATTTCTACCACTATATTGGAGAATCTGAGTTTCATCCCTTCGATGGACTCGTTGACAAGCTGCTTGAAGTTATCAAACTTCTGGCAGGCCATCGTGAATTTATTTTCTTTAATCTCCTCCGACCCTTCGCATAGCTTGGCTAGGGTTTCCCATATCTCCTTTGCGGTTTCGCAATTGATGATTTTGCTGAGGTAGGCGTTGGAGACTGTTGATGAGATGGTGTTCCTCGCGAAACTGTCTAATCCAGCTTGCTTCCTTTCTTCTGAGGTATGCTCACTCTTTGGCTTGGGAATGAGATGATACGTTGGCTGTCCACCATCTTGAGCTGGAACAAGCTCGTTTTCTTATTTGTAGATGATGATGGGTCCATCTGTGATGACGTCCCACATCATGTCATGATGCGCACAAAGAAATCTTTTCAATCTAAACTTCCAGGTTGCATAATCGTCGACCGAGAAGGTGGAAAGATTTATGTTCAGATAAGAATCCATAGGAATATGCACAGTATGTAATAATATGAGTTTTTCAACAAAGAGGATCTGTTCAGTTGACCACTGACAGATTATCAAGACAAATCTCTTGATTCAGAACCAGCGGTCTTTTGAACCACTGCTCTGATACCAATTGATGGTCCCTGAGCTGGGTCATTGGTGTAGAGGGGGGGTGAATACACCAAAGATAGATTTCTGAAAACTTTTTCAAGTTTAAAACAGAGTTGGTGAGCTCAGTTATGAATCCAGCTGAGGAGGGTCAGCTGGGCTAATAACTCAGCTGGCGGTGCGGAAAGTGATGGTTTGAAAACTTAGCTCGGTTGCTTAGAAAAACTCAGCTTGAAAAGATTATCTTTATGTTTACGGCTTAGTCAAGTTGTGCAAGTTTCAGAAGGACACAGCTGTCTTTGGAGAACAGCTGTGTATGCAGATTTGATAAAATATGCAATGTGATGATAAAGTTAGTACTAAAACTGAAATTAACGAGAAAGTAAAGAACACGATATTTTACGTAGTTCGGAGTAACACCTCCTACGTCCACGACCAGATTCACTGGTAATTCACTACCACTTGGTTTCCAAGTACCAAGCAACTTCACAACTCTAACCCGAGCTGTGTTCCAACAGTTTGCGGGCACTGTCAAGCCTAACCTTTCAGTTTACGGGTACTGAAAAAACCTTACAACCACTAAATTTTGCTCTTCAAGCAAGCGTAACCTTGACCTAACCTTTCTGGGTAAAGAGGGATTTAGTTTGGGGTTCCAACTATGAACGAGTTCTTACAATTAAGAACTTTAGAGTTAGATGAACTCGTTCGAAATCTAGGCTTAAGATATACAACGATTTCTGCCTAGGAATCAGACGAAAAACTAAGCAGTTTCTAGACTAGAAACACTTTAAGATAAAGTGTTCTTTGAACTATGTAGAACTGCTTGAGAGCTTTTGAAGGCTTGAGAATTTCAGAAAATGAAAGCTTGTAGAGAGTTTTTCGTATCTGATCTTGAGATTGAAGACGGGTTTATATAGGTAGAGATTCAAGACTAGCCGTTGGAGGAGCCGTTTGAATCTTACCTACTCTTCTTAAATTCGATATCTGCCGTTGGGCGATTCTGCACCTGTCTTCATTTGTGTCACATCCTAGGTTCTGAAGTCTAGGATGCTGATTTGGCAATCCCTCATTGGTCGAGGCATGTTGACTTCCTCTGACGCCGGGATCTCTACCTTTGGAGCTGACTTTTGAATTCAGAGCTGGATTGGGTAAACTGATTTGAAGTGATGTCTTCAGAGTTAGTTCCTTTGTTCATATGTTGGACATTTGTGTCTTGAACTCGGCTTGATCTGCTCCGTTTTGAACTCGGCTCGATTTGGAGGACTCGGTGATAGGCGACTCATCCGTAAACACGAATTTGGATCGACTGATGTCTTCCGCTTCCTTAGCTGACTCCTGTTGTAGTTACAGCTGGGTCTTATGCTGTCTTCCGCTTCCTGAACCTGTAAACTTAGAAAATCTAGAGCTCAAACAGGCGAGCTGGAAAATACTACTTAGGTTGATGCGATCATCTACTCGGTGGGAGAACAATTGGGTTTTGGTATCAAATCAAAACTCTATTAATTTTCCCAACACATAGCAACATGTTTGATTGATAAATAATCTAATATAATCACATGTTTTGTTTGAATGATTTGACCTGCGATCATATTCCCCACCAATTGAGTTATAATTCTTTCCAAAGTTGTGGTGATTTAATTAATGTCATCCTCCAAACTAAACACCACCTTAACGTCACAAAAAAAACAACAAAATGAAAAAATAAACGTCCAAACTAGAGGGTTGAGCATTTCAGTTATTCGGTTTGATTTTAGCCTAAACCAAACTAAATCAAATAAATCAAATTTTAAAAAATTAAAATAAAATCAAACCAAACTAACCGAAATTCTAAAAATTAAAATCAAACCAAAGAAACCGAATTAACCAAGATCAACAAAAATCTGTTATAAAAAAATGAATGGTAATAATATTTTTGGTTTGATTATTAAACCAAACCGAAGCAAACAAATCAAATAAAAAAATAAACAAACTAAACAAACCGAACAAATTGAACCAAATTTCATTTTTCAATTTGGTTCGGTCTGACTTTTGATTTTCGATTATTTTTGCTCACCCCTAATCCAAACCATTAAAAAACATCGGGGGTGGTACGTCTCACAAGTTTTCCGCAATCGTAAATTCATTCATCACAGAGCACACGTGCCCTACACAATATTCAATATCCACAGGCACTTCAAAAAAATATACCTTATTGCCACGTTAATAATTCCCTCTGCTGGCACGTCACCACAAAAATTTTCTCAGTCAACGTGGATTACTGTTAGACCCTTAAGAGTTGGTGCGGGACGTGCCGTGTCAGTGGCATGTCGAGTGACTCGATGGTGCAGTGTCAGGCACGTCGGGAGTGTGTGATGTCGTGGTGCGGAGTCATGACACGTTGGGAGATCGAATTTGGCACGGAGCCAATGTGTTTGGATGAGATGTTGGATTCAAGAGTGCATGGGCTAGATGTTGAGTTGGAATCGAGAGAAAAATGGTGATCCGAGTTCAACTCGTGTGGTGCGTGTCCGACGTGTCCGTGGTGCGGTGGTGTGTGTGTAGCATGGCGCTCGGCGCCCGACGGGGCGAGTGCCTATGAGACGTGCCGCTTGGCACTCGGTGGTGCAGACATGTGTGGTGTGTCATGCCCCCGGCACTCGACGAGGCAAGTTGACGTCTTGTGGAATTTGGCTTCTAGTAGGGTGTGCGGTGCGATGCATGGCCCCCGATGAGGCAAGATGTGAGGCGTAGCTCGAGGGAATGTGAGAGAACTTGTAGAACCCCAAAATTTCGGGCCTAAAAATTTCGTTCTAAGTAAAATAGAATCGAATAAGAATATAAATAATTAGAATAATAGAACGGTCATTTATTCCTGAAAAATTTTAAAAATAGATTTTATTTTAAATTATAAAATCTAAAGGTTTCAAAGCAAAAGTTTATATTATTCATGCATTGTATAATTTCATATTTAATTAATTGATTATGTTATATGGGTGATTAATTACGCAATTTAGTTCATTATGTGATTATATGATTTAGATTAATTAGATTTAATTAATCTTATATGATAAGAGTATTTATGATAATGTAAATTATTTGGTATATTTGTCCGTTAATTTTTAAAAAATTCCGTCTAAGATTAAATATTCGATATTGGGCTTGTTGGAACCCAAATAGTTAACCCTATTCATTTACTCAATCGAAATCATGATTCGACTAACGAATAACGCATCATGGCCCAAGAGACGGAAGGTTATATAAATATGTATATATATATATATTACAGAGATGGCAAATTTGGCCCTGCCCGAGGTACCCGAAATTTGGGTTGAGCTGGGTTAGGAAATTAGAGGCCCAAAAAAAAATCGGGCTGAAAAAGCCCGCCCAAATAGCCCCCCGGGCCGACCGGGCTTCGGGCCAAAAAAACCAGGGGGTTTCGGGCCAAAAAGCCCGCCCGGTAATTTATGATTTATGAGTTTTTTAATTAATACTCCTTCCATCCCTGATAAGTGTGGTCCGGAGGGAGGGGCACAAGTTTTAAGAATGATGTTAGGTAGATGTGTAGTGAGTGAAGAATGAGACCCACTTTGTTGTAGTGTTAGTTACTTTTAAAGGATAAAAGGATAAAATTTTAAGTGGGCTCATATCCATTTAAGGAAGGACCACACTTATGGGGGACGAAAAAATAAAGTGGACTACACTTATCAGGGAGAGAACGAGTATTTAATAGGAATAAGTCAAAAAGACAAAAACCTTGACCCTTTTGTCTTTCTCTGTTTCTCATCTAACTCTACTCCACTCCCCACCGCCGCAGAGTCATGGACACTCGGAGTCCACTCCACCACAACCGCTTTCCTTCTCATTGCCCACCCTCACCCGTCTCATTCCTTCCCCGTTCATCGCCGCTCTCACTCTCACTCGTCGTCTCTCTCTCTGCTCTCATCGAACACAGCAGCAGCAACAACGCACCATCACCGGCGAGTCTCACTGGTCGCTGCCTTGTCTCTATCGAACGACACCACTTTTCCCTTTTTCTTCATGAATTTCGTTTATTATACGGAGGTGAGTCACTGTTTGGCCAATTTGGATCCTTTTATTTCTTTTTGTGGGTTTTTTATTTTTGTATGGAATGGAGCTCTGTTTTGTGGTTTTAGTTGTGTGTGTGTGTGTGCGTGTGTTTCAGTCAGTTGTGGTTTATTGATTGAACGGATTTTTTTGGTTGAGAGGATATGATTAATCACCTTATTGATTGTACCTGTATTTTGCAGTCCTGCTGCAGATGGTTGATTTTATTTTGGAAGGGGGATAGGGGTTAGAGATTCAAGGTGGGCAAGTCGATTGGCAGCTTCTTTTTGAGGTGTTAATTGCATATTGAGTCAGTGTGTGCATGTTTTATACAGTTGCAAATTGCAATCATTTTTGTTGTAATTTATCGACACTTTTTTGATTGATTGGGAAAAATATTGGTTTACGGACTTGGGTTGTTTTGGGGCATGAATAATGTGTTTGATATGGGCACTCTGTGGGGATGCATCTTTATAAGCCAAAGGGGACTGTTTTTTTTTTTTTTTGGAGATTTTGTAATTGTTTTTTGTGTGCAGAATCTAAAAGACTTATCGAGATAGTTTATCTTTGTGTAATTGTTCTTTGTAATTTTTTTTGGAGATTTTTTAACATTTTTTTTCTTTTGTACTATCGGGCCAGTTTGGCTCGGTGGCCGATGGCCCGAAGAGGGGCTGGGCTGGGTTGCAGTTTTGGCAGCCCAAAAAAAATTGGCCCGACCCGAGAAAATTATTTTGGCCCGATGGCCCGGCCCGGCCCACCTCTTTTGCCAGCTCTAATATATTATACGTGTAGTGTGCGTATGTGTTGGTGTGTGTGTGTAACATTCAAGTTATTAATAATGTGGTATTTTTATTTATGAAATTAATTAGTAAATATTAATTGCTGATTAGATAAGACAAAAAAAGGAAGTGATTAAGAGGGAGAGAGAGATTGGCGTGGGAGAGAGGGAATGAGATCTCTTATCAAATTTTATTCTTTAGGCATATATAAGTGCCTATTTTCCAACGGCCAAAATCACCACTCCTATTCCCCAATTAAAATCGGTTAGGCATAATTATAGATGTACAACCTACAGTCTCTCTCCTTCTTTTTATCCCAGACGTGAAACCCAACTCTCACACTCCTGCATCTCCTTCATCACCATTCTTCCTCCTTCAAAAGCCATCCAGAAACCCTAGCCCTAAAAACCACCAACCATCGCGAACCGCCACCTAGCCGCCGCCGGCCACCATCCGAGGGAAGAGGAGGCGAGAGGAATCGAGTGAGAGAGAAGAGCAGTGGGTAGAGAGAGGAGAGAAGAGAGAACCGAGAGAGAAGTGAATTAAGAGAGGAAGAGAAGAGGTAAAAAAAATGACTTGAACTTTCTAGGGATTTCATTCTTGTCTTTTCTATGATTTGGAGCATGATTAGGAGGAGTAATGAGGATGAATGCCTGAGGAAAATAGGTTGTGGATGGAGTTGTGAGGGTCATGGAACTCGATCCATCCATAGATATGTTGGATTTTATTGGTTGTCGATGAATATGTGTGAAATTATGTGTGATGTAGCATGAACTAGGGTTGTCATTTTATGACTACTATTAAACGATTAGTATGTTTTGATTCTGCCCCAAAACGTTTATCTATGTTTATATGAGTCGAGATGACGTTATCTTTAGTTTGGATCGAGTTGTGATCATTTTCGTTGAGCTATGTTTCTTGTGTGTGAGTGAGAGACACATATATCTCTCAATCTAGATGTCAAAATGGGGTGAATCCAAGTTTGAATGAAAGCTCTACATGTTAACTAATATACATAAAAATGAGAATTTTATGTCTAGTATAAGTGGATCGAATCCAGCCTGTTTTCAAGCTGCACTTAAAATCTTGCGCAGTCATGCCTTTCTTGTCATATCTCTCAACTCATAAAAGCTTTTTACGAACGGTTTGTTGGGTGATGTCAAGGACATCCCAAGATTTCTAAAATGATAAGGTTCACTTTCATAGGATGAAAACTCGATTTTTAGTGGAGCTTTGAGTAGACAGCAGTGTGCTGTCAAATTCCAGAAAACGTTGGTTTAGGATACTGTACCAGAGACTAGATCTCGTGTACTAAATGACATCCGATTTAAAAAACGTTAGGTGTGGTCCAAAAATTGCATCCATCGGAGTTGATTTGATATTTTTAAGGAAATAGTTAAAGTCAGCCCTTGACAGGCGAAAAACGTAAAAATTGTGCTTTTGTGATTTTTGATCTAAACTCGATTTTTCAATTCTAAAATGATGTTTTGGTCTTAAAAACCACCTATTGGGATTATATGATGTTATTAGTAGTACGCGTACTTATGTTCCTTTTTAAATTGATTTACTTATATTAAGGGTGTTGTTTTATACCAAGGTGTTCCCTTACATGAGAATAAAGCATGATATATCTTTCAAAAATGTTTTCAAAGAGGGGCACGAAACCACTGAGTGCTTTTGTACTCAGCCCTGCATTGTTTTTCCTAATGCATGATGCACGACGTGGAGATGAAGGAGGGATGTCTGAATAAGTCAACCGTATGTTGGGCGACGAATCTTGTGGATCGTAATTCTAATCTCACTCTATCTTTTCGTGGTCTTGATGACACTTTTTTTGTATTTTGTTGACTTTGAACCCTAAAACTTAGTTACCTCATTTGGTCTCAACTCAACTATCCTTCAAGGATAGTTACGCTTCCACAGTGCGGGGCTGGTGTCCTCATACATCGATCCCAGTTTAAGTATGCTAGGGCAATGTTGTTATCATTTGTGACCCACCTCAACTCTTTTATTCAAGTTCTTCCAGTACTTATCTTTCGACTATATTAAATGTTCACCCTTTCCACTTTCATATATTATTATGTCAAGTTAGTTCAAGTTTATATATGTCAAGTTATGTCAATCAAGTTCATGGTTCCACCGCGTGGCGGCCCGTCCGATCCACACAGGCCGGGTGGCGGGGCGCCACAGAACTCGACTTTAGACGTAAAGTGCTCGATGATGTGCGAGGCATGCTCGGTAGCATGCGAGGATGGCAAGGAGAGATGGGCGACGTGACTCAAGCAGTGCGTGTCAGGCTGGGCGACACAGAGAGATTTTGGGTGCCGGTGCTAGTGCCAGGCATCAGACATGAGCAATGGCACGGGAGAGAGTAAGTTGTGCCGAGAGCGATAATTACTCGGGTGCCGAGCGATTTTGGAAAGTAGGCTGAGCAAGAAGTGCTTGGGGGCGGTTATGCGGAGATAACTGCCTCATAATGTGGTGATTGGCCGAATTGAGGACAAGTGGCGCCCACCAATAACAGCCCCGACACTTTTGTAGCCTAGTTTTCTAGTTGATGGTCCCTTGTATTGTTGCAGTAATAATATAAGGTTGGGAGTGTGGGATTCCCATATATGCTTGTGTTCTTTATAGTTTATGTTTGTGATTTCGGGTGATGTTAAGCTTTTTGGTGGCGATCGAGACGGAGCGTGGATGCAAGTGGGAATCGAGTTGAGATTTCAACGTGGGAGGCATTGAAGTCCGTTCGAGTGTACATGAAAGACTTCTTCAGTTTGTTGATGCTTGATGTGAAAGACACATCTAAGTCGGACAAGTTGTTTTAATTATATGGCAGGTTTGCAACCTTTGGGCTCAAACCGAGTTGAGACGACAAGGATGTGCGAAATTGGCGTTGTTGTTGTCGAAGGGTTGGTTGACTTTAGGCCGATAGATGCCCCTAACGAGTCCGAGAAAAAATGGAAGGAAAGAGTCGTGGACGAATTAGTCAAGCCGTTAGAAGAAGAAACAAGGATTGTCTTAAGTATGCAAGTTTAAATGCGGTCGTTACTGAAAATGTGGGAACAACGAGATCACGGAGTCGATGATGAATCTGTTGCAGTTAGTGTCCGCGATTCAAGTGGATGAGGTCAATCAAGATGGTGGTACGGATAAGTTGAAGGATCCGGCCATAATTCTGTTAAAAAAAAAAATTGATGTGAAGAAACTCAAGGAAAGAGAGGCTTCTTGCCATCAACGACGAGAACGTCCACGGATTTTGGTAGGGGTAGTTTGTTAGACCCTAAACCCTTAAGAGTTGGTTCGAGATGTGCCATGTCAGTGGCACGTCGAGTGACTCGGTGGTACAATGTTTAGGCAAGCCGATAGTGTGTGGTGGGTGTCATGGTGCGGAGTCATGACACGTTGGGAGATCGAAGTTGGCATGGAACCAAATGTCTTGTCCGAATGAGCTGCTGGATTCAAGAGTGCATGGCTATATGTTGAGTTGGCATCAAGTGAAAGATGGTGATCCGAGTCGTGCACAAGGTTGGTGCGTGTCCAACGTGTCCGTGGTCCGATGGTGCGCGCAGTGTGCCGCTCGGCTCCCGATGAGGTGATTGCGTGCGAGATGTGTCGCTTGACACTCAGTGGTGCGAGCATGTGTGGTGGTGTCATGACGAGGCAAGTGGGCGCGTGTCGTGGAACTTGGCTCCCGTCGGAGATGTAGTGCACCAATTACAACGGGACAGAAAAAATGGAAGAAAAGAACTACACGGAAATTGAACTAAGTTAGATTACAAAAGAAATAAACAGAAATAACGAATAACAAACTTGATTCGTCGAGTCGAGGAGGCCTCTATCCGCAAGACGAGATACGCCCCGGCTAGTGCTCACGGTGTGGCCTGGTTTGTCACAATTAAAGCAATTCCCTTCAAACTTTTTGTTGTGCACCTTCCCTTTGCCTTTCTCATTGGCATTGGGACGAGCGCGCTTCTTTGAGTTAGAGGATTCACCCCGCTCCATTAGATTGGCCTTTGCCTCGACCACGATCCTAGACTTGGGATCTTGCTTCTTGTTGTCTTCCTCAATTTGGAGACGGATCACCAAATCTTCAAGAGTGATCTCCTTGCGTTTGTGCTTTAGATAACTCTTGAAATCCTTCCAACAAGGAGGAAGCTTCTAGATCACAGCTGCAACAATGAAAGCAACAGGAAGAGACATACCTTCGGCTTCGACATCGTGCAATATGAGTTGCAGCTCTTGCACTTGTTCAACCACCGAACGAGTATCCACCATTTTGTAGTCCAAAAACTTGGCCACTACAAATTTCTTAGTTCCCAGATCATCGGCCACGATACTTCTTGTCAAGTGCATCCCACAGCTCTTTCGCTGTCTTGATATTTGAATAAACGGAGAAGAGGCTGTCCCCCAATCCGTTCAGCACATACCCTTTGCACAAGAAGTCGCCTTGACCCCATAGGTCGAAGGCAGTGCAGACATTAGCGTCCGTCTCATCTTCAGGAACGACGGGAGCGTCTTCCTTCAGAAAATTCGCCACACCCAACGTAGTTAGGTAAAACAGCATTTTTTGTTGCCAACGCTTGAAGTCAGCACCGGTAAACTTGTCGGGACGCTCGGCATAAGGTGGCAGCCTTGAGATTGCAGCGAGCGGAGCCATCGAGAAATTGGTGGCGGCAATAGTGGATAAAGTGGAAGAACTGTTGGAGCCGTTGGTGTTGCCTGAGGTCGACATCTCCAAGCAAAGGATTAAGTTTCGATAGTTTTAGTTTCAATTTAAAGTCCAAACTCCTCCAACGTACGTAAAACGTACTATCTCGTCTTGCGATTGTAGTGCACCAATTACAACGGGACAGAAAAAATGGAAGAAAAGAACTACACGGAAATTGAACTAAGTTAGATTACAAAAGAAATAAACGGAAATAACGAATAACAAACTTGATTCGTCGAGTCGAGAAGGCCTCTATCCGCAAGACGAGATACGCCCCGGCTAGTGCTCACGGTACGGCGTATCGTCTTTCAAAGATAAAACGACGACGTCTTCTCGATATCAGCACCGAAAATCGAGACAGCTCCGGCGAACAAAACGGAGGTTGAGAACCGAGCCTTTAGACTTCTTAAATGCAGCTAGAATGTGAAGCAATATGCAAAATGATTTTAGAGATATATTCTGTAATCTCACAACTCTAAAATGGCCCTATATATAGCATTTCGGAGGGTTTGTGGAAGGACACAACAATGATGGCAGCCATCAAAGCATGGTGGTTACACCACATGGAAAGTCTCGGCAATTAGAGGAATTAAAATCGAAGCAGCTGAAAGACCAAAAGGCCGCAGACCATACCATTCCATTTAATTAATTAAGCAATTTGTCATGCTTAATTAGCTCATGTGTATTGATAAAAAATTGGCCGACAACTTCCAAGCAATATAAGTGTTTAATTTTGTTATGAATTGGACAATTGGGCCAAGTCCAATTTCTAAACAAAGCCCAATCCAAAACCAAAGCCTACGGCTCACGGCCCGAGCCCGTGCTCGTTTCTTCAATGATAAATTTGCTTACAACAAATTCATCTCCAACACACAACTCAAATATACCATTTCTCACTCACCAATTAATGGTTTTGAGAACATGAATATATTCCAATTATTTAATTCTCAATTAAATAATTAACCACCATAATTAATGATATAAAACCATTATATCCAACAATCCCCCACATGAGTGGAAATGCCGTATGCATGTATGCAGACACTAGCTCAGTCCTCACGATACAATATTGCATTTGGAAAGGTAACTTGTGGTTTTGAACCTTCCATAGTTAACACTATCGGATATACTGGCGGACTAGTGGACGTGATGCCTTGAACTATTCCTCCTTAACGTATACCGAGACAATAGCACTAACACAATACCATATCAACTCCATTTGTTCTCACGTTCGTGTCCGTTTCGGCCATGGACAACATCCTTGAATTTTCATAAGTGTCTCACTCATTGAAGCGGCCTCACTTCTCACTTATATAGGTAATTCTTCTCGAGTATCCTGCCATACTCTACCTCCCCAGGGTATTTAAGAATCATTAAAAGTCACAGAGACTTAACCTCTACCACAAATGCAGGTAACTACACTTTTTTGCTCTCTAGGGCAATGAGAAAAGATAAAAGTCTTATGAGTGTCTTAACTCGGATTTTTGTAGCTTAGTTTTCCCATTGAACCAAGTTCTTGGGATCTCCAGTCATCATGGTTGGGTTACCACTACAATCATCCTTATCATGTGGATTTCAATCCCATTCCCTCTAGCAATTTATACATTTGATCACGATTCAAACCTTTGGTTAACGGATCCGCCAAGTTATCTATTGACCTTACGTAGTCAACTGAGATAACACCACTCGTGATCAACTGTCTCACAGTATTATGTCGTCGACGAATATGTCGAGACTTTCCATTATAAAACCCATTGTGTGCTCTGCCAATAGCCGCTTGGCTATCGCAGTGTATTGTAACTGCGGGCACCAGTTTTCTCCAACATGGAATGTCTTCTAGGAAATTACGAAGCCACTCTGCTTCTTCCCCTGCTTTATCCAAAGCGATAAACTCGGATTCCATGGTGGAACGAGCAATACACGTCTGTTTCGTTGACTTCCACGAAACAGCACCACCCCCCACACAGAAAACATATCCACTCGTTGAGAACGAATCTTTTGAATCAGAGATCCAATTAGCATCACAGTACCCTTCAAGTACTTGGGGATATCGCATGTAGTGCAAACCATAGTTAAGAGTATACTTCAAGTATCTCAACACTCGAGTCAAAGCAGTCCAATGTTCTCTACTTGGATTACTCGTATAACGACTCAACTTGTTCACCGAACATGCTAAATCTGGCCTAGTACAGTTTTTTAAGTACATCAAACTGCCTATAACTTTAGCATACTCTTCTTGAGCAACAGGCTCACCCATATTCTTACTCAAGTGAACACTAGGATCTAATGGGGTCTTTACAGGTAGGCTCTCAAAAGCGTTAAACTTCTTGAGAATCTTTTCAACATAATGAGATTGTGTCAAGACAATCCCTTCGGATGTTCTTAGAATTCGGATTCCAAGAATCACATCCGCTAGCCCCAAATCCACCATGTCGAAATTTTGTTTTAACATGCGTTTAGTATCAACGATAACTTGATTATTACATCCCATAATCAACATGTCGTCTACATAAAGGCACACAATAACAAAAGAGTCAGGTGTTCCTTTAATGTAAACACATTTATCACACTCATTGATTTTGAAACCATTTGATAACATTACTTCGTCAAATTTCAAGTGCCACTGCAAAGGCGCTTGCTTCAACCCATACAACGACCGTTTTAGTTTGCATACCTTCTTCTCTTGACCAGGTACTACAAACCCTGGGGGTTGTTCCATATAGATCTCATCTTCCAATTCACCATTCAAGAATGCAGTCTTTACATCCATTTGATGAACCTCAAGATTGTGCAAAGCAGCAATTGCGAGTAGCATCCGAATAGATGTAATTCTCGTCACGGGTGAATAGGTATCGAAGAAATCATAACCTTCTCTTTGTTTAAAGCCTTTGACAACAAGTCTAGCTTTATACTTATCAATAGTGCCATCAGGTTTATACTTTCTTTTAAGGATCCATTTACATCCTAGGGCCTTGCAACCTTCTGGAAGATCGGTCAACTCCCATGTATAGTTTTTCATAAGAGAATCTAATTCACTAATAATAGCCTCTTTCCAGAGTTTAGCATCTGGACCAGATAACGCTTCTTCAATTGATATTGGTTCTCCATCCAATAACAAAGTGATGAAGTCAGGACCAAAGGTCTTAACCGTTCTGACCCTTTTACTACGTCTCGGCTCAACTTCACTAGGAAGAGAACTAGCAGCATCTGCAACAGTTCTTTTCCCAGAACTTGTTTCTGATTTCTCAAAAACTTTCTCTTTTAGAGGATATACGTTCTCAAAGAATATCGCATTTCTAGATTCAATCGTTGTACCAACCGTAACATCTGGTACATCAGAACGATGAACTAAAAATCGATAAGCGCTACTGTTGAGTGCATAGCCAATAAAGATACAATCAACTGTTTTAGGGCCAATTGTAACTTGTTTCGGCAAAGGCACTGCAACCTTAGCCAAACACCCCCACACTTTGAGGTATTTGTATGACGGTTTTCGCCCTTTCCACAACTCGTATGGAGTTACATCCTTATTCTTAAGAGGAATCTTATTCAGGATATAGTTGGCTGTCAAAACAGCTTCCCCCCACATGTTCTGGGGTAACCCTGAACTGATGAGCAAAGCGTTCATCATTTCTTTCAAAGTCCGATTCTTACGCTCGGCAACTCCGTTCGACTGGGGTGAATAAGGCGCTGTCGTTTGGTGAATTATACCACTTGCGTTGCATAATTCCTCAAACGGAGCAACATATTCGCCTCCACGGTCACTACGAACAATCTTGATCTTTTGACCAAGTTGATTCTCGGCTTCGGCTTTGAAGTTCTTAAAAGCTTCAATCGCCTCGTCTTTACTCCTTAAGAGATAGACATAACAATAACGTGTGCAATCATCAATAAACGTAATAAAATACTTTTTTCCACCTCTAGTTTGCACAAATTTTAAATCATACACATCGGTGTGAATTAAACCTAGAGGTTCAGTGCTTCTTTCTACCGAGTGAAATGGTAACTTGGCCATTTTAGCTTCAACGCAAATTTTACATTTGTCTTGTGAATTGAATTCACTTATACTTAGCAAATTTAAATTTACTAATCTTTTTATTGCATTTAGATTAACATGTCCCAATCTACAATGCCATAAATCAGAACACTCAAGCAAGTAAGCAGAAGAAGATTCATTATTATTATTGATAACTGGAGCACGGCGCACAACCATTACACTGAGCTTAAAAAGTCCATTGGAGAGGTAGCCCTTTCCAAGGAACTTTCCAAACTTGCTTAAAATAAACTTGTCATTCTCAAATACAAGCTTAAAACCTTTACTAACAAGTAAATAACCAGAAATCAAATTCTTGCGGATGTCTGGGACATGCAGCACATCCTTAAGCTTCAGCTCTTGACCCGAAGTCATCTTGATCACAACATCACCCATGCCGATAACTTTAGAAGTATCAGCGTTTCCCATGTGGACCTTCTTTCCTTCTCCCACTTCCTGGTAGGTTGAAAACTGGCCTCGTTCCGAGCAAACATGGACGGAAGCACCGGTATCAACAAACCAAGCCTTCGGGCTATCAACGAGATTTACCTCAGAGATCACAACAGTCAGATCATCTTGATCCCAATCGTCGAAATCCTTCTCGATATTGTGAGCAGCTGGCTTGTTCTTCTTCTTTTTGGGCTTGCGGCAGTCCTTCGCCATGTGGCCTGGTTTGTCACAATTAAAGCAATTCCCTTCAAACTTTTTGTTGTGCACCTTCCCTTTGCCTTTCTCATTGGCATTGGGACGAGCACGCTTCTTTGAGTTAGAGGATTCACCCCGCTCCATCAGATTGGCCTTTGCCTCGACCACAATCCTAGACTTGGGATCTTGCTTCTTGTTGTCTTCCTCAATTTGGAGATGGATCACCAAATCTTCAAGAGTGATCTCCTTGCGTTTGTGCTTTAGATAACTCTTGAAATCCTTCCAACAAGGAGGAAGCTTCTCGATCACAGCTGCAACAATGAAAGCAACAGGAAGAGACATACCTTCGGCTTCGACATCGTGCAATATGAGTTGCAGCTCTTGCACTTGTTCAACCACCGAACGAGTATCCACCATTTTGTAGTCCAAAAACTTGGCCACTACAAATTTCTTAGTTCCGGCATCATCAGCACGATACTTCTTGTCAAGTGCATCCCACAGCTCTTTCGCTGTCTTGATATTTGAATAAACGGAGAAGAGGCTGTCCCCCAATCCGTTCAGCACATACCCTTTGCACAAGAAGTCGCCTTGACCCCATAGGTCGAAGGCAGTGCAGACATTAGCGTCCGTCTCATCTTCAGGAACGACGGGAGCGTCTTCCTTCAGAAAATTCGCCACACCCAACGTAGTTAGGTAAAACAGCATTTTTTGTTGCCAACGCTTGAAGTCAGCACCGGTAAACTTGTCGGGACGCTCGGCATAAGGTGGCGGCCTTGAGATTGCAGCGAGCGGAGCCATCGAGAAATTGGTGGCGGCAATAGTGGATAAAGTGGAAGAACTGTTGGAGCCGTTGGTGTTGCCTGAGGTCGACATCTCCAAGCAAAGGATTAAGTTTCGATAGTTTTAGTTTCAATTTAAAGTCCAAACTCCTCCAACGTACGTAAAACGTACTATCTCGTCTTGCGATTGTAGTGCAACAATTACAACGGGACAGAAAAAATGGAAGAAAAGAACTACACGGAAATTGAACTAAGTTAGATTACAAAAGAAATAAACGGAAATAACGAATAACAAACTTGATTCGTCGAGTCGATGAGGCCTCTATCCGCAAGACGAGATACGCCCCGGCTAGTGCTCACGGTACGGCGTATCGTCTTTCAAAGATAAAACGACGACGTCTTCTCGATATCAGCACCGAAAATCGAGACAGCTCCGGCGAACAAAACGGAGGTTGAGAACCGAGCCTTTAGACTTCTAAAATGCAGCTAGAATGTGAAGCAATATGCAAAATGATTTTAAAGATATATTCTGTAATCTCACAACTCTAAAATGGCCCTATATATAGCATTTCGGAGGGTTTGTGGAAGGACACAACAATGATGGCAGCCATCAAAGCATGGTGGTTACACCACATGGAAAGTCTCGGCAATTAGAGGAATTAAAATCGAAGCAGCTGAAAGACCAAAAGGCCGCAGACCATACCATTCCATTTAATTAATTAAGCAATTTGTCATGCTTAATTAGCTCATGTGTATTGATAAAAAATTGGCCGACAACTTCCAAGCAATATAAGTGTTTAATTTTGTTATGAATTGGACAATTGGGCCAAGTCCAATTTCTAAACAAAGCCCAATCCAAAACCAAAGCCTACGGCTCACGGCCCGAGCCCGTGCTCGTTTCTTCAATGATAAATTTGCTTACAACAAATTCATCTCCAACACACAACTCAAATATACCATTTCTCACTCACCAATTAATGGTTTTGAGAACATGAATATATTCCAATTATTTAATTCTCAATTAAATAATTAACCACCATAATTAATGATATAAAACCATTATATCCAACAGGAGAACTCATACAAACATAGCAAATATATATATATAGATATATATTTGCATATCTATATATATATATATATATATATGTATATATATTTGATATATATATATATCAATTCAAACACTTCAAGGGCAAAAATTAATTGAAACTTAAAAAGTAAACAAGCACAAATTATATATATATATATATATATATATATATCAATTCAAAAAAACTGCAACCACTTCAAACACCACAAACATACATAATCACAAAATTTAATTGAAATTAAATCTATCAAGAAATAAAATCAAAGTAAAAAAATATATATACACATACAAACATAGCAAATATATATCAAACTCAAATACTTCAACCACAAAATTTAATAGAAACTAAAAAAAATATATAAACACAAAAAAATATATCAAGTATATTCAATTCAAACACCGCAATCACAAAAATGAAAAAAATTAAATCCATCGAGAAATAAAAATCAAAGTAACAAAGAGAATATATAACATTCAAATTCCGGTTTTTTCCATATACTTTTAATTTTGTTTTTCCATATACTTTCAATTTTTCTGGAATTTCCCCCAAAATTAAATTCCGGCCAAATCAATATGATGTGGCACCGAAAATTGCTGACTTGTACTTTTTATTAAAGAGTTAATTTGGTTTAAATCCATGAAGAATTCAAAATTTTTGGTTTTTACCATGAACTTTTTAATTTTATTTCTAAATTCATAAACTTTCGGTTATTTCGGAATTTTTAAAATAAATAGATTTTGTATTGAAAACGTGTATTGATTTAGCCATATTAATTTGTATCGTATGTCACAATAATTGTATACATAAATATCGTCCATATTTGTATGAATAACACTTTGAATAGATGAATAGTATCTTAGGACGACGACAAAAAGAAGCAAATCAACGACATTCATTCATACAAATTAACATGGCAAAATCTATTTATTTTAAAAATTTTGAAAAAATTGAAAGTTTATGGATTTAGAAACAAAATTAAAAAGTTCATGAGAAAAATCGGAATTTTGGAATTCTTTATGGATTAACTCTTTAATAAAAAATACACGTCAGCAATTTTGGGTGCCACATCATTTCGATTTGGTCGGAATCCGATTTCGGGGGAAATTTCGGAAATATTGAAAGTTTATGGTTTTAGAAACAAAATTAAAAGTTTGTGGGAAAAACTAGAATTTGTAATTTTTTATGGGTTTATACCAAATTAACTCAAATTAAATCCATTGAATTATAAAATCAAAATAAAGAAGAACTCATACAAATATATATAATATATTCAAGCACTTCAACCACAAAACTATTCGAAACTAGTAAAACAAAAACAAGCATAGAAATATATCAAGCATATCAATTCAAACACTCCATTGACAAACAAAATCAAAATAAAGAAGAACTCATGCAAAAATAGCAAATATATAAAACAATTCAAACACTTCAACCATAAAATTTAATTGAAACTAAAAAGTTAAACAAGCACAAAAATATATATCAAGTATATCAATTTAAACACCGCAAGCCACAAAAGTAGAAAATTAAATCCACTGAGAAACAAAATCAAAGTAAAGAAGAACTCATACAAACATGGCAAATATATCGAGTATATCAATTTAAACAAAGCAAGCCACAAAAGCAAAAAATTAAATCCACAGAGAAACAAAATCAAAGTAAAGAAGAACTCATACAAACATAGCAAAATAAATCAAGTACAAAATTTAAACACTTCAACCACAAAATTCAATAGAAATTAAAAATAAACAAACACAAAAATATATCAAGTATAACGATTCAAACACCGCAACCACAAAAATAAAAAATTAAATCCATCGAGAAATAAAATTAAAGTAACAAAGAACATCGTAGCAAATGCATCAATTCAAACACACAACCACAAACATATAAAAAAATTACTAAATTCATAAAAAAAAATCAAATTAAATAAGAGCACATATAAATGCAACAAATATATTTAATTCAAACACCATAACCACAAAATCCAACTGAAAAATAAAAAACCAAATCCGCATAAAGAGACATAATCAAGAATTCATTCAAAGAATTCAAACACCACAACCAAGAACTGGTGAAAGTATTATCATTACCTAACAATTTCAAAAATAAAAATCAAACTACAGAAACTAAAAAAAGAGCAAATACAAGATTATCAAGAAAAACTAATTGAAACACCACAATGACAGGAAGAATCATTGTCACCAAATCATAATGAAGAACAAAAACCACACGACTAAGAAACAAAAGCACAAAGTAAAGAAGAAGACAAAGCATAAAAAATGTCAATTCAAACACTACACGAACATAAATAACTAATAATAAACCATAGAGCAACAAGAATAAGCAAGATAAACCAAGATAACAAGAATACAAGAATTATTTGTGCCCACATGAGAACATAAAGTGAGAAAAATGTAGACAAGAAAACAAACCCAAGATGGAAGAATGACTTGCATAGCAAGTAGATAAAATGGTCCACTCCATATAAACCAAAATAAACAGGTTTAGAAATTAATTTCAATTTAAGCATCATTATTATCAAATCTATTAACAGAAAAAACGAAACCTCACAGATAAACATAAGTCAAATTAAAGAAGGCCAAAGACCAATCTGTTAAATAAAATCACACCACATTGACGGACGAACCGTAGAAGAATTATCACTATAAAGAAACAAAGACAAAGTAAAAAATTAGCAAATATTCAAAACATACACTGCGCAACCAAGAACTTATGAGCATTATCACATTACCAAACAAATTCAAACTACAAAGAAATAGAAAACAAACTAAAAAAGTGCAAATACAAATTTTACCAAGAAAATCAATCCATACATCACAATGACAAGAAGAAGTGTTGAAAAATCATCCCCACAAAAGCAACTTGAAAATAAAAAACTAAGACAAAGTAAAAATGAGGAAACATATCTAACAAACAATTCACCATAGTGTTGCACAAAAATCATTCACAAATCATATTGACGAACATGAACCACAAAAAGAACTGAAACATAATAAATAAACAAAGTATAGAAGGCCAAAATATGAATATTTTCAATTCAAACACCACAGAAAGAACTGAAAATAAACTGTAGAGCAACAATATACAAAGACGAAAAACCATTCCAACAAAAACAAATTGAAAAGAAAAAACTAGGACAAAGTAAAATGAGGAAACACATCTAGCAAACAATTCAATTTGAACACCAGAGTAGAATGCTGCACAAGATTCATTGTCACCAAATCATCATATTGAAGAACAAGAACCACACAACAAAGAAACATAACACAAAGTAAATAAGAGCAAAGCATAAGTTTTTTTAATTCAAATACCACACGAGCAGAAAACCTGGAAATAAACCATAGAGCAACAATGACACAAAGAAGAGAGAGAAAATAACAGCCAAACAAAAATCAAATAGAAGAATAGTACAATTCAAATTTAGCAACTTCAATTCAAATACCATGCAAGAATCATTGTCACCAAATCATGTGAAGAACAAGAATAAATAAAACACAAAGTAAAGAAGGATAAAGCATAAAATAAATTCAATTAGAACCCGCACGAACAGAAAAACTGAAAATAAATCGTAGAGCAACAATAAAAGAAGTGAGAAAAATAATTTAAGCAGGAACTGCAAAAATGAATCGAGAAACAATAACCAAACAAAAAATGAAACAAAACAAAAGCAAAGCACAAATTTGAACATCAAAGAGAACCACTGTAAAAATCAACAAATTGTCCAATTTAGAAATAAAACACAAGGTAAAGAAGAGTAGGCACTATTTAATTACATACTAATTAAATTCAAACATCACAGATAAGAACAACAGAGAATCATCAGACACGAACTACAGAATAAAAGTACAAAGAAAGCACAAACTTAGGTTTCAACCAGAACTTCAGTTCAAACACCACAATAAAGAATCATCGCCATCAAGTCCAATTAGAAACAAAAACTAAACCACATTGAAACAAAACACAAATTAATCAAAAAATCCAACTGAAACACCACATCACAAAGTCGTGTAGAAATGTAGAAGAATCGAAAGATCAAACCACAGTGAATCAAAGACAAGTAAATAAGAGCAAATATAAGTTAAGCAAAAAATTCAGATACGAACTCTAGAAGAATCATCGTCACCACATTGAATTGGAAAACAAAAATCAAACAACGGAAACAGAACAAAAGTATAAAAAGGGCAAGTCGACTTCAATTCTCATCAATCTAATTAGAAACAAAAATAAACCACGAAAAAACAAAACACAAGGTGAATTAATCGTCATTGATCTATTTGGCGAAACAAGAACCAAACTAAGAAGAGACAGAACTGAACACATAGTAAAGAAGACAAACACAAAATAATAAAAAAAAAATCCAACTGAAACACCACACCACCATAGACAGAGAGACATGAAGAAATGTAGAAGAATCGAAAAATCAAACCAAGATCAAATTAAGACAAAGTAAAGCAGAGCAAATATAATTGACAAATAATTCTGGTAAGAACTGCAGAAGAATCATCATCACCAAATTGAATTGAAAAACAATACATCGAACTACGGAGAAGAAAAGAGCAAAAGTCAGTTTTAACTAAAACTTCAATTCAAACAGCACAAGAAAGTATCATCACCATCAAGTCTAATTAGAAACCAAAACCAAACCATAGAGAAACGAAATATAAGGTAAAGAAGTGCCAACACAGCGCAACAGAAAAGAATTAAAGAAGAATAAAGTTCATCATAAAAAATCAAACCATTCAGAGAAAAGCAGAGAGTAAATAAGCAAAAGCATAAACATCAAATGAAGAAAAATAGTTGTTGCATGTGTATTTATATAGATCATAGGAGTTGGAAAGCCTCTGATTCTTTACTTACCGTTGGGCGTATTGCTCATTTCAGAGCAGTTCCTCTGGACAAATCCTTGCAATATTTGGACCATACCTCTCCCAAATGGTAATCAAACGAGTAAAATTTCTAAATTTGACTTACGATAGCACGGAGTTCGTCGGAGAAGCCCATTACTTCAAAGGCTATTGGGAGTGGACCGAAGATATACTTAGCCGCTGCAAAGATGATCTTCGCATGATCGGACTATACGATCCTGTGTACGCATCTCTTTTTACTTATGATCGGAACACGGAAGTCATCAAAGCTTTCTGCGAATCATGGTGCCCTTCCACCAATACTTTACTTACATCTTCGGGCGAGCTATCAATCTCATTATGGGATTTACATGTCTTGTCTGGACTTCCCATGAATGGCATGCTCTATGATGAAGTAGTCCCGTCCACGGAAGAATTGTTTGGCGTTGATGGAGGTGGAAGATCACGTATACCGATAAGTTGCAGACACTTACTCCATAGCTATCATACACTTCGGAACAAAGGAAAAACTTTCAATACTTCAGTTACAGTCGAAGAATGGATCTAATTTTGGTCCAGGAATAGCTTAAAGTATCAAAGGCCTCCTACCAGGAAAGAAGCGAAGAGATCAGTGCGTTCCAAGTTAACTCACAACCCTACTGGAAAGCTTGAAGGTCACGTAGCATGGACTTCTGCTCAAAAAGTTCCATTTGCGGAGACAAGTATTAGAGAAAGACATTGGTATGAAACTTATTTGGCTGCCTACCTTGTTTGTTGGTTGTGCACTTTCGTACTTCCAGAAGATGATGCAGACTTGATCCGACCTAGCACATTCAAAATTGCCAGTATCATGCCGAGCCAAAAGAAGATTGCTCTTACTGTTCCTGTTTTGATGAGCATCTATAGAGGCCTAAACAAGATTTCTAAGCTTCGCGATTTAACTCGAGTTCATGCAGCATTTCCCATTCACTTTGTCTATGGTTGGTTGGCACTCTACTTCAAAACTCACTTTCCTCTTGACCAGACGGTGCGCGTACCTCGAATGGTTCAATTTTCGGGAGAAGGGGGAACGCGATATTATGACTCTGTTGAAGCTCGCAAGCGAATTTACAAATGGGATCAAATTTCTTGGAGCTGCACCATGATTGTGAATAATGAGGCTATTCCATATAGGGATGATGGGAATGCTAATGAAGTGGACCGCTATATCTTTATGGCTATTCGTTCCAACTACTTAGCTTGGAGACTTGGTGATGAGTTTGTCATCGAGCCTTACAGTCCACATCGCTTCAGCCGTCAGTTTGGGTATTATCAGATTCCTCCAGGCATCCTAAAAAAAGATGTTCGTAGAGCTGGCTTTGATGACGGCATTCAATATTGGCGTGCTTATTTGCTCCAAAAGTCTTACAGTAGGGCCACAATTCCAAGTTCGCTCCAAAATGCCAAGAAGTTGTACTCGCTTGCGTATAAGAATTGGTGGCACATGGTCTATGGAGAGTTTCTTGAAAAGAACTTCACAGTTTTAACTCAATTTCAAGAACACGATGCTTCCAAAGATTGTGGAGAATACACACGAGAAACTTTGACTCCTTTGGAAAATACAAGAAAACGGAAAGCATCTCTGGATGAGCCTTTCAATGGCAAGCGTAAATCATCTTCAATTCCTTTAGGGGCTTCTCTTAGTAGCAATGTGAACCCTCATAGACACAGTCGTGTTGACTCGCTTAAGGAAGCCTCTATCGAAGATGACGCCGATCATGTATACAATCTTACTCTTGAGGTTATTTTTACTTCTTCTTTACATATGATTGATTTTTATCATTAGCTCTAACAAATTTTGCTCTCCTTTATTTTTAGATGGAAAAAGCCCTTGGTATTGATAATCTTGAAGATTCCCATAGCAGTCATAGATCTTGCGGATCAAGCCAATCACTTGGGACTCATCATTCCAATAGGCAAGCGACATCTAAACATGCACCACAAATCGGGGCTAAGTCTGAGTTCAACAGCGAAGCTATCTTTAGTGATCGATGTAAGCAATTCTTGGAGCTATGTTGGGGCGATCTTCAAGCCAAGATAATGAGAACTTCAATTAATGATTTATCATCTATAGAAGACGAGATACGCAAAGGAATGTCATACATGAAGGACTGTTCTCGTGACTTTGATGTATCTTATCTTGAAGAGAGTTTGGACATACTTTTTGCTAGTGCTGGCGACTACGACAAAACAAGATCGGCATCTCATAACCTTGGAGGATCTGCTGCCCAACGCTTGAAAAAAGCCGAAAGAAAGTTTCACGATGCAAGTGCCGAAGCAAGTAAGCAAGATATTCCATCAAACAAGAGATTGCTACACTTTCATCAAACCTGAAGCAACTTCAAGCTGCAAACCAAGCAACTCAAAACAAGGTTCATGATCTCAAAGAAGAATTTGTCAAGCTTAAGAATGCACCTCCAATGGATGACGAAATGGCGAAAAGCTTGAAGGATTCAAAGACTTGTTTGGAGGCTGCTCAACAATCATTGAAAGATCAAAAGCCCTTTGCTTAGACATTGTTTCTTTGTTTTGCTTCACTTTCTTTCTTTTTTTTTTCTTCTTTTCCTTTCGTTTTGCTACACTTTCTTTTTTGTTACTTCTTTTTAGTATGCAATAAAGTACTTTATATTTTTTTTTCATACTTCTTCTTGTGCTTTATATCTTTCATCTTGAATACTTGCACTTCTAAATCACAACTATCCAATTTAAATCACAATCCAAAATATGATTGTAATAATCCAACTTGAAGGAAAATACAAAACATGACTGAACTTAGAATATATCTAAGCTTCCTACGTACCTTTTTATATAAAAATGATCAAGTCAAAACGTAGTTCAAAAGATCAACTTGAATTTTAAGAGGGGGGGTGCCGTACACAGTTTATACTCATGTGGGCCAGGAGTGACTATTTTTTTAACCACTATATAGACAAAGTGAAGTACATATCAGTTTAACCACATAAATTTACCTTTTGGTGGGATAATTAAGTTTAGCCACATTAACTTAACTCTTGGTGGAGAAGTTAGCAATTTAACCACGTACACTTTGTTTGGTGGTTTTCTTTCACAGTTTATACTCATGTGGGCCAGGAGTAACATGCAGTTTAGGCTCGTGCGTCATGGAGCTGTCTTCTATCTCTTTTTGGCTTTATTCTTTTTTTCTTTTTTTTTCTTTTTTTTGCAGGTACACCCTTTTTTCCTTTTTTTTCAGGTACACTTCTATCTTTTAAGGATAGTAGCGCTTCAAGAACTTCCCGTTGATTGGACCAACTCTCACATTTTCTTTGGAGATCAACTTGTATGCGCCGTTGGTGTAGACTTCCTTGACAACATAAGGGCCATCCCATTTCGACACAAATTTATTTCCAACACGATGAGTGGTGATGATTGGCACTAAGTCTCCAACTTGAAAAGAGCATGGCCAAACTTTCTTATTGAAAGACTTTGAAAGACGAGCTTGATAGCATTCCAGTCTTTGTTGAGCCTCAAGTCTCTTTTCGTCCAAGGCTTCTAACTCTTCAAGGCGTAGACGAGCATTCTCTTCTTCAGTTAAGCCCTTCTGGATAGCAATCCTCAATGATGGAATTTGTTGCTCAAGGGGATTTACAGCCTCTACGCCATACACCAAGGAATATGGAGTTGCTTGTGTAGGAGTCCTATGGGTAGTTCTGTAAGCCCACAATGCTTCTCCAATTTTTTCATGCCAATCACGCTTTGTCTTTGCCACAACTTTCTTCAATAAGTTGCACAGTGTTTTATTGAAAGCTTCAGCCAATCCATTAGTTGCTGCGTTGTACATGGATGACTTTCTCTGCTTGAAACCAAACTTTTCACAAAGCTTATCTATGAAGGCATTACTAAAGGACTTTCCATTATCAGTAATGATGTATCGGGGAATTCCATGGCGGTAGATGATATGGCCTTTGATGAAATCAGCAACGTTTTCTTTCTTTACTTCTCTCAATGGTATTGCTTCAGCCCATTGGAGAAGTAATCTGTTGCAGCCAAGATATATAAATGCCCCTTTGATGATTTTGTCAAAGGCACTACGACATCCATGCCCCAAGCATCAAAAGGCCATGAAGCGACTGTGGGGTGTAGGGGCTCAGGTGGCTGATGAATGAGATTTGCATGAAACTGGCAAGCTTGACATCTTTGAGCATATTCCATGCAATCTTTCACCATAGTTGGCCAGTAGTAACCCATTCTTTTGATCCGAAAGTGTTACTTTGGACCAGATTGATGAGCACCACAAATACCAGAATGCGCTTCCTTCATGGCTTTTGTAGCTTCTTCTTTGTTCAAACATCTCAGAAAGACTCCATCAAATGAGCGTCTATAAAGTGTATCTTTGAAATAGATGAAGCGAGTGGCCCGACGTCGGACATCAACTCTTCTACGTGGATCACTTGGTAGCTTGTCATACTTCAAGTAATCAACAAATACTTGGCGCCAATCTTCTTCTTCTATCTCAAAGACTTCAACAACATTGCTATCATTGTCTTCACAATTTTCTTCTTCAAAGAGAGGTGGAACGACCCAGCTTTGGCAAACTGGTATAGAGATTTTATCTTCAGACATGGCTATAGTAGAAGCAAGTTTGGCCAGTGCATCGGCTTGCTTGTTTTCACTTCTTGGTACATGCCCAATTTCTACATCTCCAAGCCATGCGATGATTCTTTGGGCATACTTGACATATGGAAGTAACTCTGGCTTCTTAACTTCGTACAATCCAAGTATTTGATTCACCACCAATTTAGAATCACCATATACCTTCATGTATAATTTCTTTGCGTCCACTGCCATTTCCAAACCGATGATAAGTGCTTGATATTCTGCTACATTATTGGAGCAATTTTCAGTCAAGGTGAATGAATATGGGAGTACTTGTCTTTCAGGTGTCACAAACACAACTCCTGCCCCAGCTCCTTCTCTGTGAGATGCTCCATCGAAGTACATCACCTAAGGAGAGTAAATGTCAATTAAAAGTACGTCTTCATCTGGGAGATCGTCAGTTAATTCCCATTCGGCAGGAATTGGATGATCAGCTAAGAAATCTGCTAGCACTTGTCCTTTTACAGCCTTTTGGTAAACATACACAATTTCAAACTGATGCAGTTGTAGATACCAACGCGCAAGTCTATATGAGAGTACGGGCTTACACATGACGTACTTCAATGGATTTACTTTAGAAATGAGACGCACGGTATGTGCTTGCTTTAACTTCTGGATAGAGAATATCAAAGTCAAGCACAACTTCTCAATTGGAGAATACTTCAACTCATTTGGCGTCATCATTCTACTCAAGTAGTATAGAGCATTCTCTTTTCCATTCTCATTTTCTTGTGCAAGTAATGCCCCCATAGAGCGTTCTTGAGCGGCGAGGTATAAGATCAAAGGACGACCTGCCACAGGTGCAGCCAAAACAGGAGGTTTCATCAAGTAAGTCTTGATACTTTTGAAGGCATTTTTGCATGATTCATCCCATTCAAATGGTATGCTTTTTTTTCATAATTCGACTAAAGGGTTGACATCGTCCAGCTAGATTCGAGATGAACCTTCGTAGATATGCCAACTTTCCTTGTAGACTCTTCAACTCATGAATATTCCGAGGTTCCGGCATCTTCAAAATTGCATCAATCTTTGCCTGCTCGATTTCAATCCCTCGATGGCGGACGATGAAACCAAGAAACTTTCCGGACTTTACTCCAAATGCACATTTTAACGGGTTCATCCTTAGCTCGTATTTTCTCAACCGTTCAAAGACTATTCTCAAGTCTTGCAAATGGTCACTTCTTACTTTCAACTTCACCACCACATCGTCCACATAACATTCAATGTTCTTGTGGAGTATGTCATCAAATATCTTTTGCATGGCTCTTTGATACGTGGCGCCAACATTTTTCAATCCAAACGGCATTACTGTGTAGCAAAATATTCCTTTTGGAGTACGGAATGCCGTCATTTCTTCATCAATTGGTGACATACGAATTTGATTGTAACCGGAAGATCCATCCATAAATGATAAAGCTTCATGTCCGGTTGTAGCATCAATCATCAATTCAGCAATGGGTAGTGGAAAGTCATCTTTAGGGCATGCCTCATTAAGATCTCTAAAGTCGACACAGACACGGATTTTTCCATTCTTCTTTCTTACAGGGACAATACTAGAGATCCATGTTGGATACTTTACTTCCCTGATGAATTCAGCTTCAATGAGCTTGTTCACTTCAGCCTCAATCAATGGGATTAACTCGGGTCGAAATCAACGTTGAGCTTGCTTGACAGGTCGTGCCCCCTTCTTAATATCTAAGTGATGAACAGCTATCTTCGAATTCAATCATGGCATTTCTTTGTATGACCATGCGAATATGTCTTTGAACTCTTTCAAGAGTTCAACATATGAATGCTCTTCCTCGGCAGTCAGTGAAGCACTGATGTAAGTGGGTCGTGGATCATCTTTAGTGCCCAAGTTAACTTCTTTCAATTCATCAATAGTGGACTTCACACCTTCTTCAAATTGTGGGGGCGCTATGTCCGCATCTTCTTCTTCAATGCTCACTTCTTCACAGAGAGTGATATGGTATGATGAGGCGACATCTTCATTCCTTTGCTCGGAATTTTTGAAATCTATGCACGTCCTCATTGTTCTATCTCTCTTTCTTACTCTAACCATCTCTGTTATATCACTTGCTCTAATAATGCCACTTCTAAGTAGATGGGCGACATCTCGATGCAATATACTGTGAGAAGTAGGATTTTGGATACTTTCGATAGCGTGGTAAGACGAAGCCACACTTTCTCTATCTTCTTCATCTTCATCCTTTTTAGAGTCTTGGGTGAGGATAACAGTTTTCATCCTAGTTTTCAACTCCCTTCCACATGATACAGAGAGTATAGTACTTCTCTTCATTCAAGATGGGATTAGACTCCTCAATTTCTGAGTCATTTGTGGCTTTCCTTGTGACATGCCTTTCTTCATACTTTTATCCCCGCTCAATCTCTTGAAAACAGACACTCTTTCGATCCATCTTTCTCCTAGTCTCTTGAAGGTCGATACTCTTTCAACTTTTCTTTCATGGGAGAGGCTTGTTGATGTAGATGATACCTCCACCTCAAAGATGTGATTGGTAGTTGCCCTTTTGATGGCAATACGAATAGGATTTTGTGGGACGAATCATAGGCCTGTCTTGGTACTTTGGACAATATGACCATTTTTCTTCAAGAGTTTTTGGGTATTGCCAAGTCCATGATCATCTTGGTTTGTAACTTTCAAGTTGGACTTCAAATTAGGATTTTGTTTGGGATCATATCCGGCTTTGACCAGAAGTTCATATGCTTTTGGGCCGAATCATTTAGCAACTTCAGGGCTCGAAAGTTCACCATGTTCGGTAGTACCACCTTGCTTTGGACGAACAAATCCTTCAAGTGGTGGATGAGTTGGTTTTGTTGTATCAATCTTTGTCAAAGGCATAGTGAGTCCATCTAAAGATTTCTCCTTAGTGGTTAAAGCCTCCTTCTTGCTCTTTTGGCCGCTTTCAGGCTCTTTATGACACTCGACCTGCTCTTCTTTGGTAGCCTTTATCTTTGTCATGTAGTACTTTGCATCGGCAAAGTATGATTCAGCTTCTGTAAAGGGCTTATGATCACCAACCACTTTCTTCACTATGCCATCTCGACAATATTTGAAACATTGATGCCACGTTGAAGGAACAACACCATTTTCATGCAACCATGGTCGGCCAAGGAGCATGTTGTAAGATGTCTTGGCATCAATCACTTGGAATAATGCAGTTGAACTCATGTCATCCATTAATAAGTCCAATCTTATTGTACCAAGAGCTCTTTCTCCTTCATGATTAAATCCTTGAATCATCAATCGACTGCTCGTGAGCTCACCAACTTGAATTCCCTACTCTTTCAAAGTCCTTAGTGGTAAAATATTGACTGCAGATCCTCCATCAATGAGTACTCTATTCACTCTTTGTTCATTAGTATAACAATTTACAAACAAAGGTCTGTTATGAGGTTCGGCTCTAAGCTGCAAGTCTTCATCGGAAAAAGTCACCACTAGGACATCTTCATCATCGGCCATACTTGACTTGAGTTGACCTTCTACTTGGCTCACCATACCGCACAAGGCTTCATTACCTTCTTCTATGTTCTTGGAAATGACATTATTTGCGGCGGCATTGTCTTTCTCAAGCGATATTTTCCCTTGTCGGGCAAGTTGCATGATCTTATCTTTGAATATGAAACAATCATGTATGGGATGCCCCACTAACCGATGGTACTTGCAGTATTTTGGATCATCAGTTTGTCCTGCTTCATTTGGTCTCTTCATTTCTGGCAATTCGATAAGTCCTTCCTTGACTAAGTCATCGAATATTCCAGAGACATCTGAGTCTAAGAAGGGATATTGCTTTTGCTGCATCTCTTTTAGGGTCAACCTTCTTTGTCTCATGTCTTGAGAGATATTCTGCTTATCCTCTTTGTTGGCATCCTTTCTTGAGAACTTGACATGAGTCGCTTTGATCTGCATTGACTCTTTCTTTGGGGTTTTGTCAAAAGAGTTGGCTCATTTCTTGAATTCTTGCTTCTCCTTAACCTGACGAGGTTCTTGGATTGGCGGTCCTCCAATTCCACTTGCTGCCATGCTCAACTCCATATCGTGTGCTCTTGTGGCCAATTCTTCAAATGTCATTGGTTGAATCCCTCGCAGAATGTATTGCAGGCCCCAATGCATCCCTTGAATGCACATTTCAATAGCAGATGATTCTGACAATCGGTCTTTGCAGTTAAGACAAAGGTTCATCCATCTATTGATGTAATCAATCACTGGCTCTTCTTTGAACTGACGGGAACTTGTGAGTTCCACCATGCTAACAGTTCTTCTAGTACTGTAGAAGCGATTGAGAAACTGGTGCTCCAATTGCTCCCAATTGTCAATTGAGTTTGACTCCAAATCCGTATACCAATCAAAAGCATTTCCTTTGAGTGAACGAATAAACTGCTTAACCAAATGATCTCCAAAGATGACAGCATTATTACAAGTTTCAATGAAGTGAGCTATGTGTTGTCTCGGATTACCCTTTTCCATCGAATTGTTGAAACTTGGGTGGTTGATAGCCTCAAGTTATTAATTCTTTGAGTGTACGGTTTTGAGTAAACAAATGAAGACTTGGAGCTTCCCTTAAACTTGTCTTTTATGGTTCCTTCAATAAGCTCCTTGACTTGGTCTATTGAGATGTGTTGGGAAAATTATAAGGTTTCAATTTGATACCAAAACCCAACTGATTCTCCAACCGAATAGATGATCGCGTCAACCTAAATAGTGTTTTTCAGCTCGTCTGTTTGAGCTTTAGATTTTCTAGGTTTACAGGTTAAGGAAGTGGAAGACGACGGTCGAATTGTGTTTACAGCAGGAGTCAGCTAGCGGAAGACATCAGTCGACCCAGCTGTGTTTACAGCAGGAGTCAGCTAGAGGAAGACAGCAGTCGACCCAGCTGTGTTTACAGCAGGAGTCAGCTAGCGAAAGACAGCAGGCGTCAAACCTTCAGCTGAGTCCTCCAGCAGAGCATGATCAAGCTGAAGAGAATTCGAGCTGAGTTCAAAACACAGCCGGTCCAGCTGTACAGAACAAGGGGAACTAACTGAAGACATCACTTCAAGTCAGTCCAGCTCTGAATTCAAAAGTCAGCTCCAAAGGCAGAAGATCCCGGCAACATGCCTCGACCAATGAGGGATTGCCAAATCAGCATCCTAGACCTCAGGACCTAGGATGTGACACAAATGAAGACAGGTGCAGATTCGCCCAACGGCAGATCTTGTCTTTAAGAAGAGTAGGTAAGATTCAAACGGCTCCTCCAACGGCTAGTCTTGAATCTCTACCTATATAAACCCGTCTTCAACCTCAGGATCAGATACGAAAAACTCTCTACAAGCTTTCATTCTCTGAAATCATCATTCTTTCAAAAGCTCTCAAGCAGTTCTACATAGTTCAAAGAACACTTTATCTTAAAGTGTTTGTAGTTCAGAAACTGCTTAGTTTTTCGTCTGTTCCCTAGGCCAAACTCTTTGTATATCTTTAACCTAGATTTCGAACGAGTTCATCATACTCTAAAGTTCTTAATTGTAAGAACTCGTTCATAGTTGGAACCCCAAACCAAACCCCTCTTTCCCAGAAAGGATAGGTCAAGGTTACGCTTGCTTGAAGCGGGAAATTCAAGTGTGTAAGGTTTTTTCAGTACCCGTAAACTGAAAGGTTAGGGTTGACAGTGCCCGCAAACTGTTGGAACACAGCTCGGGTTAGAGTTGTGAAGTTGCTTGGTACTTGGAAACCAAGTGGTAGTGGATTACCAGTAAACCTGGTCGTAGACGTAGGAGGTGTTACTCCGAACCACGTAAAAACTTGCGTGCACTTTAATTTCTCTTTATATTCAGTTTTGTACTAACTCCTTCATAACATTGCATATTTGATCAAAACTGCATACGCAGCTGCTCTCCAAAGACAGCTGTGTCTCTCTGAAAGTTGCACATCTTGACTAAACTGAAAACCTAAACTTAATCTTTTCAAACTGAGTTTTTCTAAGAAACCGAGCTAAGTCTTCAAACCACCACTTTCCGCACTGCCAGCTGAGTTATTTACCCAGCTGACCCTCCCCAGCTGGATCGATAACTGAGCTCACCAACTCTGTGATTTAACTTGAAAAAGTTTCTAAATATCTATTTGGTGTATTCACCCCCCCTCTACACCAAATACCTAGCTCTGGGACCATCAATTGGTATCAGAGCAGTGGTTCAACAGACCACCGTTTCTGTATCAAGAGATCTCTCTTGACAATCTGTCAGTGGTCATCTGAACAGATCCTCTTTGCGAAAAACTCATATTATCACATACTGCATATTTCTATGGATTCTTATCTTAACAGGAATCTTCCCACCTTCTCGGTAGACGATTATGCAATATGGAAGTTCAGACTGAAGAGCTTTCTCTGTGCGCATCACGATATGATGTGGGACGTCATCACAGACGGACCCATCATCATCTACAAATCAGGGAACGAGCTTGTTCCAACTCAAGATGGCGAACAACCAAGATATCAGCTCATTTCCAAGCCCAAGAATGAGCACACCTCAGAAGAAAGGAAGCAAGCTGGACTAGACAGCTTCGCGAGGAACACCATATCTTCAACGGTCTTCAATGCCTACCTCAGCAAAATCATCAACTGCAAAACCGCAAAGGAGATGTGGGAAACCCTAGCAAAGCTATGCGAAGGGTCGGAGGAGATAAAGGAGAATAAATTCACGATTGCATGCCAAAAGTTTGATAACTTCAAGCAGCTGGTCAACGAGTCCATCGAAGGGATAGAACTCAGATTCTCCAATATTGTGGTGGAAATAGAAACCATCAGAACTGGGAAATACACCCAGCGAGAAAAGAATCTAAAAGTTCTTTCAGCGCTCACAGCTGAATGGAACACCTATAAGGTGGTACACCAAAGTCGAAGTGACTTAGGTGATCTTTCAACTGAAAGATTATACTCCCTGCTCAAAGCCAACGAGTACAACTTGAAGATTACAATGAAAGAATCTTCAAACAATCTGAATGATGGAGAGCTAACACCTGCAACAAAGGAGATTGCGTTCAGAGCCAACTCTGACAAATCCGCATACATGCAGTCAGCTGAGTCATCAAAGAAGGATAAGAAGGACATGAGCAATGAAGAGCTACTTGAAGAAATAGCCATGCTGGTCAAAAACTACAACAGACTCAACACCAGCAAGGGCAAATACAAGAAGTTCGCAAGAACTTACAGAGACAAGTACGCAGCAGCTGATGAGAAGTCAGCTGACAAACGAACAGAAGAAGGTTGCTTCAACTGCAAGGAACCAGGACACTACCGGCTAGATTGTCCAAAGCTGTCCAAGAAAGACAAAGACCAACTGAAAGCTAAGGCAGCTGACAGAAGGAGAGCTTAATTATATCGCTGATGAAGAATCAGAGTGCAATAAAATGGATGACATGCCATTTTCAGACTCGGAAGAAGAAGCCCTGATGGCCCATGATGAACCTGATTGGGATACATGCTTCATGGGACAAACAGACGGCATCGATGAAGATGAGGTAATGTCTCGAACTCTAAATCTATCTAACATCTCACCATCACACGAACACTCTACACAGGTCTCAGAATTTGGACTACCTGATTGGAGTCTAGTAGAGAAAGTAATGAACGATTCCAAGGAGCTTCAAGAGATCCTTGACGTCATTATGTGTGAGAATGTCGAGCTGAAGGCGGAACTGGAAAAGACAAAGGTATCAGACGCAGCTGGTACAACACAGCTCCAACAGGAAGTTGTTTCACTAAAAGACAAAATAGTGAAACAAGATCAGCTGATGAAGGAATTCTACTATGAGAAGAAACAGCTGATGGAAGATGTGGAAAAGGTCACAGCTGAATCGGAAAAGAAGTCAGCTGAGATCATTGAGCTGAAAAGCACCGAAGAGGTACTATCTAATAAGATAGTAGCTCTCATCAAAGCCACGTCAACAATGGACGAGATAATTAGTGCTCAACGTCCAGCAGCACTCAAAGCGGGACTGGGATACAACGAATCAAAGGATGCCTCAAACATTGCCTCCACAAGTGGAACAAAGGTAATGTTTGTACGTGTAAACGAACCTCCAATCCCAGCAGCTCAGCTTCAACAGTTGAGGACACAGCAGGCGTCAAGAAGACCAGCTGTGAAACATTCTCAAGCTCCGTCGAGAACACAGCAGGCATCAAGAAGGTCAGCTGTGCGACAACCTCAAGCCCAACTCAGACAGCAACGTGCTCAACCTCAACGAAGACAATAGGCTGGATTTTACAGATACCAGCAACAGCACCAGCACGTTGATCGATATCACCCAAGATATCAGAGATACCCAGCTGGATACCACTCACATGAGTACCAGCTGGATAATCATTTCCAGCCACGGCATCACATGAGACAGCAGAGACAGAGGAACGTCTCAGCTAGGCACACAGCTGGAAACCAAAAGAAATCAAGACATCAAAACGAGAAGACACGGAGATCAAGACCCCGCCAGCAACAACCGAAGAACATAAAGAATGTGTATATCGACTCAGCTGGAAGAATTATCAGATCAAATGACCCAATTCGAGTCATCAAGCAGATCTGGGTCATCAAAGGATCTCTGTCTAACCCACAAGGACCCAATTAAAACTGGGTACCTAAATTTTAATTTTTTGTTTAGGTTGCAAGGAATCGACGCATCTCTGAGGAGTCGATGAGAACGCTATGGTACTTGGACAGCGGATGTTCCAAGCACATGACGCACCTAAAGTATCTACTCCAGGAGTATATCGAGCGTACAGGTCCACAAGTAACATTTGGTGACAACTCCAAAAGCCTAACCAAAGGTTATGGTACATTTAAAACTAGAAATGTTATAATCCCAAATGTTTCTTATGTACAAAGCAACATAACTTGCTTTCCATTAGCCAATTCTGCGACAACGGTTTTTCTGTCAAGTTTGATGCACAGGGATGCACAGTGAAGCACAGGGAAACCAAGCAGATACTCCTAAGAGGGAAAAGAGAAGGAAATATGTACTTTGCCGATCGGAACAAGGCCTCCGGAGACTTGTCTTGTATCAAAAGAAGAATGAAGTCGGTAGGCGTGGCACAGACGGCTGAATCATCTCAACTTCAAGACAATCAACAAACTGGCTAGGAACCAGCTCGCTAATGGAATTCCAGATCAAGTATATGACAAAAGTCATATGTGCAGCGCATGTCAACAAGGAAAGCAGACAAGAATTTCATTCTCTCTCAAGCCAGTTCAGTCAACTGATCGAGTACTTCAACTTCTTCACATGGATCTTTTTGGTCCAGTTACTCCAGCAAGCTTCAATGGCAGAAAATATACTCTGGTCGTAGTGGATGATTTCTCAAGATTCACATGGGTATCATTCTTGCACCAGAAGAGCGAAACCAGGACTAAGCTGCCTATCCTGCTGGAAAGATTATCAACACAGAAGGAGTGCAAGATAATGTCAATAAGATCAGATCGTGGAACGGAGTTTCTGAATGAAACTATTTATGATTACTGCGAGAAGAACGGAGTTCAACACCAAACATCTGCAGCACGCACACCTCAGCAGAATGGCGTAGCAGAAAGAAAAAACAGAACTCTCAAGGAAGCAGCTACCTCAATGCTAGCTAGCTCTGCCATTCCAAAGATGTTCTGGGCTGAAGCAATCAACACAGCTTGCTTCACTCAGAATCGCTCCCTACTCACATCAAGGCAAGGAAAGACACCGTATGAGCTATGGAACAATAGAATACCATACATAGGGTATTTCAAGGTATTCGGATCCAAATGTCACATCCTCAACAATGGGAAGACACAGCTCAAGACGTTCGACGTGAAGACAGACCGAGGAGTATTCCTTGGTTACTCCGCTGTGAGTAAAGCATACAGAGTCTTCAACAGAAGAACTCAAATAGTCGAAGTAACTCCACATGTTACCTTTGACGAATCCTCCTTCGAATATAGAGATTCTATCAAACGAAGAAGCGAAGGAGAATCTTCAAGATTGATTCAGACAAGAGCTCAAGAAAATAGAATCAGGAATCTGGCCGAACCATTAATTTGGGACGATGAGCCGGAGGAGGAACTTCAATTCAACCAAGAAGCTCCACCAGCTGGAATCAAGAAGAACTCTCAACGTCAAATCAAGGGGGAACATCATCAGCTGTAAATCCAAACACAGCTGAGTTCCCAGCTCCATCTCCAGCTGAGCCTCTACAGAAGTCTCCTCAAAATTTAAATCAAAGAGAACCTATCTCTCAAGACTTAACTCCTGAGCAACTCCAAGTCAGACGAAATTTAGCCACGTCAAGCATCAATCAATTGGAAGAAGAAATTCGTAAGAGGAGAAGATGGATTGAAGATCATCCATCATCAGTAATCATCGGAGAACCATCTGACCAAGTCAAAACCAGAAGCTCAGCTGCTCAAGCTTCATTGGATCATCAAGAAGCAGCTGACACAGCTCAACTCTCAGTAGAGCGTGAACTGACGGTCTATGATGAAGACACAGCTCTAATGGCGTGTTACATAGCTCAAGTGCCAGAGCCACAATCAATTTTTGAAGCTTTGAAGAGCGTGCCTTGGACCAACGCCATGCAAGAAGAGCTGAACGAATTCCTCAGAAATTGTGTCTGGGAATTGGTCGACAGACCTCGAGAAGTCAAAGTCATAGGACTCAAATGGATATTCAAGAACAAATTGGATACCCTGGGAGTCGTCATCATAAACAAAGCTCGACTGGTTCCCAAGGGCTACACTCAGCAGAAAGGAATTGACTTCGAAGAATCATTTGCTCCAGTAGCACGATTGGAAGCAATCAGACTCTTTCTCGCCTATGCAGCACATCACAAATTCAAGGTCTATCAAATGGATGTGTAGTGTGCATTCTTAAATGGAGAAATCAAAGAAGATGTCTACGTTGAACAACCTCCAGGATTTGAAGAAGAAGGAAATAAAGTCTACAAGCTAAAGAAGGCTCTCTATGGACTGAAGCAAGCACCTCGAGCTTGGTATGACACTTTGTCAAATTTTCTTATATCCAAAGGATTCAAGAAGGGCTCAGTAGACAGAACTCTATTCACCATCAAGTCAGGAGAAGATATCCTGGTTGTTCAAATCTATGTAGACGACATTATCTTTGGATCAAGATCAAGCTTCTTATGCCAAAAGATTTGGAGAGATGATGTCAGAGAAGTTCCAAATGTCCATGATGGGAGAAATGAGTTTCTTCCTAGGACTTCAAGTCAAGCAATCATCAGAAGGGATTTTCATAAATCAATCCAAATACGTGAAAAACTTGATCACCAAGTATGGAGTTCAATCCAGCAGAACTGTAAAGATTCCAATGAACACCAACTGGAAGATTGAACCAGGAACTGAAGGGAAGTCAGTTGATTCCAGCAAATACAGAGGGATAATAGGATCCCTGCTGTATCTTACAGCAAGTCGTCCAGACATCTCTTTCGCAGTCGGAGTGTGTGCCAGATTTCAAGTTGATCCAAAGGAAGCACACATGCAAGCAGCCAAGAACATTCTCAAATATCTCAAAGGAACTCAGAATGTTGGGGTACATGGTACCTATTGAAGACAATCTACAGCTGACTGGATACTCAGACTCAGACTTCGCTGGAGACCGGTTGGACAGAAAATCAACTTCAGAAACTTGTCAGTTTTTAGGAAGTAAGTTGATTTCATGGTTTTCAAAGAAGCAAACGTGCGTCGCAACTTCCACGACAGAAGCAGAATATATGGCCGCTGGAAGCTGCTTCTCGCAAATTCTCTGGCTGAAACATCAGCTGGATGACTATGAAGTGAAAACTGGACAGGTTCCAATTTTCTGTGATAGCTCAAGTGCGATTGCCATTTCAGATAATCCAGTACTTCACACAATATGCAAGCATGTAGACGTACGACATCATTTCATCAGAGATCACGTAGAAAAGAAGGATGTGATTGTTGAGAAAATTCACACAGACATACAGCGGGCTGATATTCTCACAAAACCGCTGATAGAAGCAAGATTCAAAATGCTGTGCGGATTACTTGGACTACTCAACCTAGACGATGCTTCACCCAGCTGAATGGAAGCAGATCCAGCTGAACGGAAGCAGACCCAGTTGAATGCAAGCAGACAACTAATTCAGAATCAACGTCACTGAGAAAGTGAAGGATTATTCAGCTGAGGGGGAACCAGCTGGAACCACGATGACCCAGCACACCCACTCAACAGAGGTATCAGCTGACTACAATGATCAGCTGAGAGGTTTGCAACAACATTAATTACACCTACTCAATCTATTTTTCAGTCAACTCATATCTTGTCATATCTAATCAATCTTAATTAAGAGTCTGCAAAGAATTGAATAATGGGAGTTTCGAGGCAAAAGTCAAAACGCCTCAACCGTTCTCGCTCGCGCATTAACTCACATCTTCTAATCAAGAAATTAACATGACGCGAGAATCACTCCTAGTCGTAGATCTTCTTATCAATAGACAAATCTTGATCGTCCATTCATCAAGAAAATTCTTTAAATATGCTAGAAGATATACGCATCAACCCTAGAAAGTTTTTTTTTGGCATTCTTTCTTATTTCCATCAATTGGTATTATTTGTTTCTACTAACAAAAGATGCAGAAGAAGAACATGGAATCCAGAAAGATATCTCCCGAAGCCGATCAAACTTGAAGAATCTGTCAAAACTTCAAGATAAGAGTTGCTTAACTCTCAGGAACCTCAAAGAAGACGGAAGTCCAGAAGAAGGTGAAGCCCATCGACAGATCCAGGCCAGCGTAGTGGGAGAATGCAAAGCTCAAGAACGTCATTCACCAGGAAGGTGCAGAAAACTTTCTGGGAATGTCAAAGGAAAAAGACCTCCTCAGCCCCACTGTTTTTCTCAACATAAAAGAAGAGAACGGGACATACAACTCCCTGGGATGCAAAAATCAACGTCAACAGACCTGGACCAGATGTTGATAAAGCCGGAGTATTCAAGAGCAGTCATGACAAAGCTCTTGCTCCACCACAAGAGGCACAGAAAAAGATGCAGGAGACAAAGCAGCATGCATCTATCTCCGTCCCAGCTGGGAATCGGAGACAACTTGAGGAGACAAAACATGCTGAAGCACCATCTTCAAATAGAAGACTCAAGTCAAAGGTGCTCAGTCAGTCAGCCAAGAAGCTAGCTGACATCATGAGAGAATTCGTAATTACTCTCCGAGGAGCAGAAGGCCCACAAGCGGTCGTTTCTTACGGTGGATAAGAAGTTCATGCACCTGCTTGAACATCATCGTCACCAACACCGCAACGGAGTATTCCAGCTGATCAACCAAGCTTAAACCCCAAGATAGATGGAATACTTCAACCGCCTTCTCCTCAGTTTCCTTCAGCTCCACAGGGACACCAGCTTCGAGATCTTCCGATGAAAGATGCTCAAGTCCCTGCACCAAGCTCAAATGAGAAACATCACCCAGCCAACGATCACCTACAGCTGGATGATGATGACATGAGCTGAACACAAGTCCCTCAAGTGCTGAATCAGACTTTCTCATTCAATCTGAGAAGTCTGAAGAAGCAAAATTTACAAGGAATGAAGTTGTGCCCGACTCAGAAGATGCTATCTCCCGTGCCAACTCATCCCTCCAAGCACTCAGCTGGACTGCCCCAGCTGAATCAGGCCAAGGACGCTGTGTCTGCAATCACAGCTGAGGCTAATGCTACTAAAGAAGAGCCAGCTAATACAACAGCTGAGCCACTTAGACTCCAAACCTCGCTGCTCAGAGCTGAAGACCACAGTTTCGCCAAACTAAAACATCGCAACAAACGATGGTGTATCTCTCCCACCCTGTTTGATCATGCCAAAAAGGGGAAAGTAAGGGAGAAGAGAAGTCAAAGAAGAGGCAAACTGTTGAGCTAGAGGAACCCAGCTGAATCAGAATCAGCTGAAGAGACGAGTCAAAAGAAAGAAGCAACGGATGCAGAAGAGAAGACCCAGCCAACTGGGATTGAAGATTGAAGATTGAAGTTTGAAGATTTTTTTTCTTTCTTTCTTTTTCCTGTGTTATAATGTACATTCTTACATTAATAAAACACAAATTTTTCTGCGTCATAAGTTGTCTCAGTTAGGTTTTGGCATCATCAAAAAGGGGGAAATTGTTGGGAAAATTATAAGGTTTCGATTTGATACCAAAACCCAACTGATTCTCCAACCGAATAGATGATCGCGTCAACCTAAATAGTGTTTTCCAGCTCGCCTGTTTGAGCTTTAGATTTTCTAGGTTTACAGGTTAAGGAAGCGGAAGACGACGGTCAATTTGTGTTTACAGGAGTCAGCTAGCGAAAGACAGCAGGCATCAAACCTTCAGCTGAGTCCTCCAGCAGAGCATGATCAAGCTGAAGAGAATTCGAGCTGAGTTCAAAACATGGCCGGTCCAGCTGTACAGAACAAGGGGAACTAACTGAAGACATCATTTCAAGTCAGTCCAGCTCTGAATTCAAAAGTCAGCTCCAAAGGCAGAAGATCCCGGCAACATGCCTCGACCAATGAGGGATTGCCAAATCAGCATCCTAGACCCCAGGACCTAGGATGTGACACAAATGAAGACAGGTGCAGATTCGCCCAACGGCAGATCTTGTCTTTAAGAAGAGTAGGTAAGATTCAAACGGCTCCTCCAACGGCTAGTCTTGAATCTCTACCTATATAAACCCGTCTTCAACCTCAGGATCAGATACGAAAAACTCTCTACAAGCTTTCATTCTCTGAAATCATCATTCTTTCAAAAGCTCTCAAGCAGTTCTACATAGTTCAAAGAACACTTTATCTTAAAGTGTTTGTAGTTCAGAAACTGCTTAGTTTTTCGTCTGTTCCCTAGGCCAAACTCTTTGTATATCTTTAGCCTAGATTTCGAACGAGTTCATCATACTCTAAAGTTCTTAATTGTAAGAACTCGTTCACAGTTGGAACCCCAAACCAAACCCCTCTTTCCCAGAAAGGTTAGGTCAAGGTTACGCTTGCTTGAAGCGGGAAATTCAAGTGTGTAAGGTTTTTTTCAGTACCCGTAAACTGAAATGTTAGGCTTGACAGTGCCCGCAAACTGTTGGAACACAGCTCGGGTTAGAGTTGTGAAGTTGCTTGGTACTTGGAAACCAAGTGGTAGTGGATTACCAGTAAACCTGGTCGTGGACGTAGGAGGTGTTACTCCGAACCACGTAAAAACTTGCGTGCACTTTAATTTCTCTTTATATTCAGTTTTGTACTAACTCCTTGATAACATTGCATATTTGATCAAAACTGCATACGCAGCTGCTCTCCAAAGACAGTTGTGTCTCTCTGAAAGTTGCACATCTTGACTAAACTGAAAACCTAAACTTAATCTTTTCAAACTGAGTTTTTCTAAGAAACCGAGCTAAGTCTTCAAACCACCACTTTCCGCACCGCCAGCTGAGTTATTTACCCAGCTGACCCTCCCCAGCTGGATCGATAACTGAGCTCACCAACTCTGTGATTTAACTTGAAAAAGTTTCTAAAAATCTATTTGGTGTATTCACCCCCCCCTCTACACCAAATACCTAGCTCAGGGACCATCAAGATGAAACCGTCTGAAGAGAACTGAAAGTCTTTATCATGCGACTTCCTTTCTTCGTGCTTTTCCTGCTTTTGGGAGGCTTCATCGTCATCTTTCTCGTCATCTTCATTATTATCCTTATAACTTGATTCTTCTTTCTCTCTTATGAGTTTTGAGATCTTGGCATCTTGTTCTAGGATATGCTTGCCCATACTTTCCATCATCCTTGTTAGATTTGCAAGTTGCCCCTCTACTGTAGACGCGTTTGTTGTCATAACAGGAGCCTCCAATGAGTAACTTTCTGCCGGGTGGCTTTTGGGCGATGCTGATCCATCTTCTGTGTCGTTGCCTTCTTCATTCATAGCAGTAAGGTGTAGCTCTTTCTTCGTGATAGAAATTGACTTAGCAGCTTTTTGTATTCTTTTAGCTTTGCTTCGCGTCATGACGCCATCACTCTCCAAAGAGGCCAAACCTCTTTAGTTTTTGGAGACATCCTTCAAGATTTTGGTGAAGAGTTGAGATGAGAGGTAGAGAGGTCCCACCGGGCGTGCCAAAATTTGTAAACACAAATTTTATGTATTTAATATAATAAACACAATAAATCGTGTACAAATAAATATTTGTAGATCAAAATAGAAGTGCGGGTTGCAATATCTATTTTATCCTCTGATTCGTCTCTTCAATTTGTTCTTGAACGATCTTCAAACAGTTTCTGGGATTTTCAGAGATTTAGCGTCTCATTGATCTTTATCGGATTTGATGTTTGACTTTATAACGTTAATCCAAAGGGCCGACGCCTTATTTCTGAATCAAACGCTAGACTTTGGACGCTTTTGGTAAGAACACCTTGCTTCCCACGAAGAACGCCTTGCTTTCCTTGAAGAACGCCTTGAATGTTGGAGAGGATTCTTAGAGAAATTCTCTACAACTCTTGAGCTCTTCAATATGATTTTTTTTTTGTGTGTTTATGACCTCTCTAATCACCTCTATTTATAAGTAAAAATAGAGTTGATTTGGTGGGCTTTTGGGCTCCATCTTGAAAACTTTGAAAGCACACAATCTTATTGGCTCCTCAAAATTTGTAGTTATCACAATCAATTTTGATCATTATCATAATCAAATATTTGATTTTCTATGCAGATTTGACACATGACGATTTCTGATTGGCCTAAAATCTCCATGTTTTAAATATCAATTTATATTTATTTAATTTAGGAATTATCTTTAATTAAATTCCTAAAATATAAATAAAAGATATAATTTAATATTTATTTATTTATTTTCCACATGTCGCAATTCAACTGGACACAAATTTAATGTGTCTACAATCCTATCATAATATTTGCATCATTGCTGCAATGTTCCATTTTTAATTAAGTGATATTTGCAACTTAAGCCTATTGTTACTTGGTGGCATCATACATATTCTGCAAGAAGTTTGGAAGGTTGCAGTGAAATTGTAAATCCTTTAGGGAGTTCATTTTGGTGAGGATTATGCTGAAATACTATAGGAACAGAGGAGACATTCTAAGAAACGATAAGAAAGAAGGGTGAGGATTTTGCTGAAAAACTATAGGAAACAGAGGAGACATCCTATGTAGTGCTGTCAAAACAGGCCCGGGCCGGCCTGGGCTCAGCAAATTCAAGCCCCACGAATTTTCGGGTCGGGCCGGCCCGGCCCGAAATAGGCAAAAGCCCGGTGGGCTCGGGCCGGCCCGGCCCGGCCCGGTAAAAATGTGCTATAAATTGATTTTTCGGGCCGGGCTGGGCTCCATATTTTCCGGCCCGGTGAATTTTCGGGCCGGGCCGGGCCGGCCCGGCCCGATTTTTCCAAAAAGCCCGCCGGGCTCGGGCCGGGCCGGCCCGGCCCGGAAATTTGCCAGCCCTAATCCTATGAAACGATAAGAAAGAAAAGATAGTTTTATATCGATTGTAGATATGTTATGTGAAAAAATATAAAACTACGAGAGAAAAAAATATTGCAGCTGTGCCTCTTGATTTGTTAAACCCTAATCAAATTTAGAGAAAATCTAATTAATTTCATTTATATATATAGTATGTTTTTGTGTTTATTGATTTCAAGTTTGAACCTTTACTGTTATCAACATATCTCAGTTTGATCTTTACTATTTTCATTTCTTAAATATATCCAGCTTCTCCAACAACGGGATTATGTTATTTTTCAATGCCACATTCGAGACAGTCCTGGAATTTAGTTAATGAATTTTTATTTTATTTTTTGTGTTCCTGCTCAAATTGATTCAAATTCATTTTTCTAAAAGATGATATGAACTTGGTTAGAAAGTGGTACAACAAAGTTCATAACTTACACAAAATGATCTTCAACTCCACTCGTTGCATCATCGCTTATACAAAAACGAAACAAATGCATATATAAATACAAATTAGTCTATAAAAGAATATTAATCCCCCTCATTTACATGGTTAGCACTAATTAGCACCGTTGTTTGAAAAAAAAGATAAATTTTTTCGATCAACTCAACTGGACTCAAGACTTGATAGTGGCAACATCTTTACTAGACCTGTTGTATTTCATATGGCTCTTCACTAGTTGTCCGGCAGCAATCGCAGATATGAGAGAGAGCTCTCCTGCAAGCACTGAAGCAGCAACAATGGTGGCTAACATCCGCGCATTCGCTCCGGGAACCTCCTTGTTAGCTCCCTTGACCCCCAGCAGATTCAAACACGCCGACTGAGACGCCAGTTGCGTCCCACCTCCGACCGTACCAACCTCAATACAAGGCATCGTTACAGATACATGAAGGTCCTTCCCGTCATTCACGGCTTCCATCATCGTGATGCAGTGAGAACTCTCGATATTTTGTGCAGGATCCTGACCCGTGGCTATGTAGATTGCCGAGACTATGTTGCTAGCATGCGCGTTGAAGCCGCCCAGAGCGCCGGCCATGGCGGAGCCGGTGAGATTCTTGAGCATGTTAAGTTCCACTAAGGAAGCAACATCAGTCTTGAGCACCTTGTTCACCACATCACCCTCGATCACCGCCTCACACACTACCGATTTCCCCCTGCCTTCAATCCAATTCACTGCTGCAGGCTTCTTGTCCGAGCAGTAGTTTCCCGAAATCCCCATCACATCCATGTCCGGGAACTGGTTGTTGAGGAAATCCATCACATTCTGAACACCCTTAGAGACCATATTCATTCCCATGGCGTCGCCCGTGCTGCACGAGAATCGGATGTACAGATTCTTGCCGGCGATGGCGCACTTTATGGTCTGGAGCCTGGCAAATCTGCTGGAACTATTGAACACGAGCGATAGGGTCTCGAAATTGAGAGGCTCCTCGAGGAACAATTTCAGCTCTGCAGCCCTCTTGGCGGAGGCGAACCTGACGACGGGAGCCCTAGTCATGGCGTCGCCGAAGAGGGAGCTGGTGGCGCCTCCAGAGGCATAGATGGCCTTGCATCCCCTGTTGGTGCTGGCAACCAAGCAACCCTCTGTCGTCGCCATGGGAACCGAGTACTCCTTTCCGTCTAGAAACAACGGCCCTGCGATTCCCACCGGAATTTGTACGTACCCCACCGGCATCTCGCAGCACTGCCCTAGTATGGACTCGTAATCGAATCCTTCCAGGGGGAGCCCTTCCAGGGACTTTCCTGTGATGCGCTGCAAAGCTTCGCGACGGATGGCGGCGGCGCGGCGGCAGTCGCCCAATTTCGATTCTAGGGCGTACGAGGGGATTTTGCCCTGCACAACGGAATTGACAATTTCCTCATCGGCGATCTCAATCTTATGTGGAGAGGCAACCTTGAGATCATCAGATTGGGGAGCGCCGGCGCAGGGGATTTTTGGTGAATCGTCCTTGGCCATCAAGTGGTCGTAATTGTTAACGTCATCTTCGTCATCCGTGAGATCTTCGTGGGGAGCGCCGGGAATGATGAGGGACTGGACGAAGCCGATGCCGAAGAAGCCTAGAAGATAAACGAAGGAGGCGAAGAATGTGACGATGGCGGCCATCTCGGAGAGGGTAACCACGTGGAGGGGGGTGGAGTTGCGGATCTTCTCCCGCCACCGGAGGAGCAGGAAGTAAACGACGGAGAAGAAGAGTGTGATGAAGACGGCGTTGGTCAGGTAGAGGGGACGGGGGACATCATCGGACACCTCCAGCGAGTCGTCGGCGACTTTCGTCTGACGGCGGCGGGCTTCCATTCTCAGAGAGAGAGAGAGAGCAGAATAGCTTGACTGTTGGACTGGAATGGTGAATTTGATTGAATGAGGAGATTATGAATTAGCGTTGTATTTATATGTGGATTGTGTTGGTCAAAAGTCAAAAGGAAGGTGTGGGGCAGTTTCGAGACTTTGAAACTTCACATGCAAATTGTAATATTCAATTGAATTTTGTTTTGGGTGATGTCACTAATTTATTTTTAATTGAATCTCCTTAATTTGGCGTTCTACAACGTGTGTCAATTCAATAGTTTATTTTACAGATATTAAAAAAACAAAGTCTATTTTAACTTCATTCAATCACGTGGGTGCATAATTTTAGACGCGCTCTCTCTCCTCGATAATTGCATTACTTTGATAAAAAAAAAAAAGACCCTTTAAAAACACATTTCATATTCTTAGTTGTGCATTCACGTAAAAAAAAATATTGAAAGAAGGGTGATTCTTATGCAATTCTCCATTTTAACTCTTGATAGCCTCTTATTTAAAATAATAATATATCTATAATATTATATTTCTGAAGCTCCTAAATCCATTATCTCATACAACCACAACTATCTCATACAAACGCATCAAAGTAAAGCTTCTAGCGGTATAACCCCTCCTTATCAGTTCTTTAATAAATCTTTGCTTTGTTGATTCATTGCAATTTTTGGAATAGAGATATTCTTGAGTTTGATTTGGCATAAATTTTCAGCTGCCCGTCTGTCTGTGTTGTGCTATGTGTATCATATATTTGCTTAATATTTTGTTTTTGTACATTAAGTGTAAGTGAGGTTGTTAGCATAGTGGCTTAGCTTTGTCATAATTATTTTCTTTTTTAGTTTTATTTGAATCTTGATGATTGTTGAAGGACCCAAGGCCATGGATTAATGTTAAATGAAGACTTGATGCCCTTTTCTTTTCTTTTCCATTCCGTTTCTCCTTTAATATCTGAAAAATTTTATGAATCTCATGCGTTCAGTTTAAAGATTTATAAACAAACTTCATTATGCAATATCATCACTCTCTCAAAAGAAGTTGAAAGGAAAGGAATAAATGTCAAAATTGTAATGAGCTGTGGATTTGGGGTTTGTTCATAGCTTGAAATTTCAATTTCATACTGGTTGGAGGAGATGGTGGATTTGAGGGTTATAAGAATAAAAAAGTACATTTAATAATATTTTTATTATTGTTTTAAATAAAGGGCTATGATTATGAAGAGTAAAATAGAGGCTACATATAGAATTACACTTTAAAACAATTTATGGCGACATACGAATTAATGTGCACGCACGATCAATAGTAGTCATTCTGGAAATAGCATTAATTTACTACCTCACGAAGGATAAAAGTATGTGTGAAACTTACAAAATGCAATAGTAGACTTTAAAGAATAACACCCAGCTTCTGATGCTTAATTTACTAGCTAAGTAGGATAAGCAAGTGATTGAAACTGACATTTAGACCCCTCCTCGAAACCGTTACAATACAACTATGTCGACCGTCCCGTCGGAATGAAGTGCCAAATCTAACCAAAACTACAAGACTCGTCTACATCTGTCTAAAGATGTGCTGTAGCACAATGATGAGAGCACAAAACTTATAATCGAAACAAAAACAGAGACTAAAACTCAATGGGGCGACGCAAACCATAATATACAGCTTTCCGTAGAAGGGGATGAACTTCTTGTGTTAGTACCTCAGCATCTAATTTCTCAGCAAGTGGCCAAATCTGGGTGTACACGGCACAAAGGAAGACGAAATCAGAAACAAACAAAATACCTACGTAAAATCACTAGTACAGAATAGGAAAAACAAGTTAATACAAGCAGATACCAAGAGCTTAAAGCAGTTTCGAGACCAAAGTTGACCCTTGCTCCTTACAATGTGTCAGGAATAGTTCGCATACACCGCATTTTAATTTTATAGTATAATCTTAGAGTTATGATCTTGCCCGAAAATGTAAACATAAGAAGTTAATACTATCTCAGGCCACAACCATAAAGTATGTCACAAAAATCATTGCAGGATGCTAGTTATTGACACGAAACAATTACACAACAAGAACATGACACCAAAATAACGAGTTAGTATATAGGCTTATCGTGTTTGTGTCAATCTACCAGGCACAACAAAAACTAACAGATTAACCTGACAATTTATTGCATGTATCTCATAATAATGATGGAAACTCAATAATATCTTGAAAAATAAGACAATTACCGTATTAATAAAAAGATTTTAAAAAAATTTAACATAATTATTTTGTTCAATTATTTACCTTATGCCCCGAATTAGAAAGAAGAAAATTAGGCAAAATGTTTGAACAAAGAAAATCTTTAAGTTCCATATTTTTATATATTGGTCAATTTTTAGAGTGTTGGTATACGCTTTTGCAGCGTAGTTTAATATTTGTATATTGGATCATTTTTATCTCGTCGTTATCATGTCGAATTTCATATTTGTGTATGTGTAAAGTACATTTCTTATAATGTCATTATCGTGTCGATACAAACACTACACAATTATACAAACTGACAACTCTTATTATAATCAACATCAAAAATCAAGGATATACTTTAAACCACAAAAGAACATCTGTGCATAAAAAAGAACTCAAGTGCTACATGGAGAAAGTCTAGGAACTTACTTCTGAAGCATATTGACGAGTGAAGGCCTTCACATAACCCAAAGTTGATAAACACCACTGTTCCTTTTCACCAACATTATAACCATTTACGGTCTTTCCTCCATTGGATTCACTGCAAACATGATGACAACATTACACCCAAAACCAACAATGAATAGAAGTCCATTATCAATACAATATACTTGGAACCTATGAAAAGTTAAGCGCAGCGCACCTTTTCTCAGATTTACCACCCTCTTTGTCTAACTCCATAGCTGTAGTGTCTTCATTTTCAATAGCCATTTCATCTGCTGCCTCAACAGAAGATGGGTGCAAGGACCCCTCTGTATCTTGAAGTGGTTCCGCCAATACATCAGAGAAGCTTTTATACAAAAATAGAAACAATCCCTGCAGGTTCCCAATCAATAATAAATTAATACAAGGTTGCCTTTCCCCATAAATAAAACATTACGACTAAGAAACTTCCAGACATGGCATATCATAAAAATTTCAAACAAAATCATTCATTGGATATTTACTCTATACCTCAATTTCATCAACAGCTCGTGCAAGAAGGGCTTCTTTTGCTTCTAATGATTCCCGAGTAGAAACCTCCTCCTGTTTTGTTTTTTCTACATTTGAATTTAAACGCTTCATTTTCACTGGATTTTCAGCAAGAACTGGTTCGCCATCCACAAGAGCAAGAGTAAGCTTTGACTTAGCATCCTCTAATTCAGCCTGGGCTCTAGAGGCAGCTTCAGCAACCGATACAACACTCTTCTTGAGGGATGATACCTCTTTTCTTAAATCAGTAATACGATTGAATGTCTTGGTAAGAGCATTTCTTAGTATCTGTAGATGAAAAGAGATTCAGAAAAAGTAATTAACTGAATTACTTCAAAAAGCTTAGCACTGAGGATGTGGTTTATAAAGGATCTTATTATGCATGTTTGTAGTGTACCTCCCACAGACGATCAGAAACATGAAACTGACTAACATTTGATGGCAAGAAAACCCATCTCACGATAGCCACATTGGACACAAGACGATATCCCATCATTCTGTCAATCGCCACAGCAGTCATTTGAGCGTTGTTCTTCCAGAAAGAACTCACTTCAGAAATCAGCATAACTTGCTTGTCTTGATCTGGACAAATCCTTGCAATGATTGTACCATACCTCTCCAATACGGTAATCAAATGAGTAAAACTTTTTGAACCAATATTGAGGAGGGTCTGAACAACCACTCTGAGAGTGAGATCCAGTCCATGAGCTGGAAGCACCTGATCATCAATCCATGAAATAATTTCGCGGGTAGACACTCGTTCTTTAACCATGCCACTGAGTTCTGAAGAGAGGCCATGCTCGGTTTGATCTTCATCTTCAGCACTGTATATGAAATTTGTCGTACCTTTTGGTGGAAGCAACTCTTCCAAAGCAGGGGCACTCTCAATGCTCTATATGCATTCAGATAAACACAAATTACTTGTATAAACATTAAAAAATAAAATTTTTAAAATATGGTTCAAATGTTGTATTCACATGCATTACTCTACTAGTTCCAAAGCCATTTGATGTAGCAACATCAAATATATGACAAACTGAATCATTTAAAAAATTGAAGCGGAAGGTGGAAGAAACACTATCTAACTTCTACTAAGTAGATCCAACAAGCACAATACACCATCTCAGGAAAGACTTGTGTAGCATCAGACATGCAGCAAAGGATCTAATTAATATCTCAACCCGTGGTCATAGAAAATTTTGGAATTTCTAAATTTTACTTACAAGCTTAGATGCATGTGCAGAGATGATCGCCATGTAAGATTCACTAACTGGATTCTAGATGTTGGTAAGAAATGCAAATGATAAATAACAAATTTACCTGCTTGATTTTTTCCCAATATGATAGGCGCACTTCCCTTTCCAAAACCTCCTGAACAAACACTCGCTGTGGTGCCCATTTTGGAAGGTCTAAGACATAAGCCCATTCTTCCCATGGCCAAATGAATTGAAAATTTGATCTGAAATACAACAATTGAGCCAAAAGAAAAGCACTCAGTACTGATGTCCAAAAGACGGGTTGGTGAGCATAAAATAGCGATTCGAGAGACATATCTTACTACTGAGAAAATCTGAGTAAACAAGAGCATCATATGAGTCTTGATTCATATATGTACTAAATATGATGAAACTTCAGAAAATGGTAAAGGGGTCAATCAAACTGCATCTAACTAAACCAGCAAATATGAGAGTTGGGAAAATACTATGCAGCATATAAAAATTGATAATACATCACAATTCCTCTGAAACAACAGAGATTTCACATTGGAAGGGAACTCAAAAAACTCCAATAATCAATTAGTCCACCAAAATAATTCACAACAATACTAACAACTATCAAGTGAAAGATTCTAAAAGTGAATTCCAATTATTAGAACAATTACTGGTATTTCAGTTACCATCGTATCCATCAGCATATGAATTAGGAAACCAGATGCTTCAGTACCAATAAAACATGTCAATACTTTGTCTATGATGTCAGATGCCTAATTGAAAGTATCAGTGTGAGCAAAGAAAAACCACAAGTTTGTTTATGATCTACAATTATCACAACTATGGACTATGTAATATGGAGGATTTGTGAATACTGACTTACAGATGGTGAGAAAACCAAAGGATAAGACGAGTTCGGCACTCCATGTCTAACTCAGCAATTTTATCAAAAAGTGAACGAACAGCCCCTGCTACAACTGCTGGAAAGGCACCAGGAAGAGCCTGTAATAAAATCTTGCACTAAGAACTCAAATGTCCTTGATAGCCTAGTAGTATAGTTTCAAATTATGTTTTATGAGAGAAAGTCAGCTGTCATGGACTCATGGGCAATAGAAGTGGAAGAAGAAAATAAGCATACCTTGCATAGGTCCATAATGACCAATGTATAATAAATTGGCCTAAAAGGAGGTTGAGGCAGTAAAAGAATCTGCAAGTAAGAAATAGATAATTGATATTAAAGAGTAACACAATATGAACAATTGATAGTGGTTAAGGTAAAGCGCATCATGTAAAAGATAACCAATGCCACCACTCTCGCCCCTCCTCAATCAAAACCCACCCAACCCCTGCCCAATATTACTGCTAGTAAGAGCTACTTTTCCAACTGTTTCCACTAGTTCCACAGCGATAACTATAAATTTCAAATTTTGCAGTGACCAATTTTCTTCTCGGAGCGATGGTAGCTGAAGTTAGCCTCAAGAGGATTTTTAATTCTTTATATCAAATCCATGAGACTCCATTTTAGTTCATACTCCAGACTAGCAGAAAAATGAAAGCTCCTAAACATTCAAAATGTGCTCTGCAGGCATGGTTCTATTCACATTGCTATCTACTCAGAACTCGAGGTTAAAAAATTCTCTAACGGATGCTCAAACATATCAAATTGTACGCAGAGAACCCCCAAAAATAATAAAAAAATAAAAGCTGCACCGTCGCTTTGTACCTGAGAGAATATTGTCTCAGCCATAAGGTACTCGTATCGAAAGGGAACGGGCAGGCCAACCATGGATGAAGCACATTCCTTTCGACTAGCTTTGCAGAAACATAGGGAGATAACAAAACAAAAGAATAAGAAGACTCAAATAAGCACCTCTAAGTAGAATAGAAAATATTCAGTCAAGAAAGATTCCACCCTGTTGCTTTTCTAACAAAATGAATTAGTGGATGAAATCAAAAGATGACATGACCCAACTATCTATTTTGTATGTACCAACAAACTTCTCATCATGGAATATGCCCCTAGCTTCAGAGCAACACACACAGAAAACAAGTCTAAAGCCATTATAGTGATTTCCAGAATCTGCAGCAAGATGAGGATTTATTTTTTCAAATAGATGTGGATATGATCCTAACAAGTCACCATCCTAATTTGCCAAATCAGCACTCAGCAGCCAAAGCCTAAAACTCTAATCCTCTATCACAAGAATTAAACACAGTACTAATACATATAATATGAACAACAGGAAACTAACCATCCATTTAAGAAATAAAGCACGTCCATTAAATACTCTTCCACAACAAACCGATCTATAGGTTGCAAGTCCTGCAAAGCAAAAGAAAACAAGGGCAGAAACCACTAAGAAGGTACCACGAAGATGAAGAAATTATTATATTCTACTGGTCAGCATCTAGGTTCATAAATACAACTCAAGAATTCGCTTCTCGTTCTATCATGGAAAACAACGCACCAAAACAGACTTGATTTATGCTCATAAATACAGCTCAAGAATTTATTCTCATTCTATAATGACAATAGAATGTAGAGACAAATAATAACATCATGCATCAGGTACTAAAATTATAATCTTGTCATGGAAAGGGAAAACAGATTATGAAGAATATAAGTCCAATATAGCAGCGATTAGAGAGAGAGGTAACTGAACTCATCATAGAGCATCAAATCAAACTCGCAATATCATAAACATGTTTGTTTAAATATAGCAGTTACCATGTTGAAATTTCCTGAGATTCAATTTTTTCTACACCATATTTCATGATAAGTGTGCCTCAATTCTGTTCAATTTGATGAAGGATTCAACCACAGGAAAGAGAAGGAAAATATTGTTTTAAAAAAACAGAGGGAACTTCTTCAGGGAGAAAAAAGAAAAAGAATATATTCTGCAATAAAACTGACAGATCATAAAAAAGTAGCATGGGATGGGGCAGAAAGTTTCAAAGAGAAATAGCAAAATTATACCAACCACAGATTAATGCAGGCACAAAAGACCATATATTTGCTTTAGAGAGCATCAAACAATCCTACAATGTTGTACACATGCAAAATCAGTGGGGATTCAAACATCAATATCTAGTAAAATTACCTCAGTTTTACTAGCAGGAAAAATATTAAGCCTCCTAATGCGCTGAGGATACTTCAATTCAGCTTCATGCTTTTGTTTTCCATACGCAATGCTCGTAGCTGAAGCCGGAGGATCAGGAAGCTCAGGGCAGTTTAAGGAACCAAAATCATGAGACTTCCCCGCTACTAGCTGTGGTTCAAATGGAAGGTGTGGTCTAGGAACTGAAAACAAGAACAACTCAGAAAATGATTCATGGATGTGGATGCACACAGTCAAAGAAGGAAATGTATACTCTAGAAAATAAAGGCTGTTTTTATCATGCTCAGCAGACAAAAACATGTACAAGCAAACCAAAGACACAGTCATGCTTGAAAGAACGATGTGAATTGAAGCCCGCTTGCTACTTAGATCTTAGTGCTTCATCATAGACACAATCACATGAATCTCCGCTTTCTGCGCAAATATAAAGAAAGGAGAAGTGGCAAATATCCCCCTATCATATACCCCCTAACATATTTACCTCCCTATTTTTTGATTTGGAGCTGCCAACACCCCAACATGCCATAAATAGTGCGAAAACCCCCTCGCCTCTAACGGATGACCAACACCATTAACAATTTTTCATTCTTTAATTTTCTATAATTTGACGAACAATACCGTTAATTTTCTATTTTCTTATTGTATTCTTATTTTTTAATTTTCTATTTTCTTAATTTTCCATCTTTTTAATTTTTATATTTTTTTATTGGGTCCCTAGCCTCTTAACATATTATTGTTTACAATTTTTCATTTTCTTAGTGGCTCCCACTAAACATATATATATATATATATATATATATATTATATAAAACACCAATAAGAAAAGTAGAAAATAAAAAAAATAAAAAATTGTAAACAGTAATCCGTTAGAGGCGAGGAACCTAATAAGAAATAGAAAATTAAAAAATAAGAATACAATAAGAAAATAGAAATAGAAGCTAAAAAAAATAGAAAATTAACGGCGTTGTTAGTCAAATTATAGAAAATTAAAAAATTAGAAAATTAAAAAAATAGAAAATTAAAAAAAAAATTGTTAATGGTGTTAGTCATCCGTTAAAGGCGAGGGGGGTTTTGCACTATTTATGACACGTTGAAATCAAAAAATAGGGAGGTGAATATGATAGGGGGTATATGTTAGGGGTGTATTTGCTACTTCTCCCTATAAAGAACCAAAGAAGGAAAAGTATGGCTTTTGAGTATAAAGGTTGCTTATACCATGCTCAGGCATGGTGCCTGAAGTAAAATCAAAGGCACGCCTAACACAAAATTTTGAATTGAAGTCCACTTGCTATTTACATTTCAGTTACTAATGGTGCTTCCTGATGGACACAGTCACAAAACTCACATTTAGTAAAAGAAGTTGTCTAAGACAAGTGTCCATGTTTAAAGTGAGTTGAGATCTTTAAAAGGAGATTTTTCTTGAAGTTCACAGTACCCAAACAAAAGGTCAGGAAACCAGGTTGAAGGATGCAGCATTGTACTAATCTCAACTCATCAAATAAAGTAAATGGAAAAAGGGATATTTGTACAAAGAGAAGTTCACATTTTTCACTTTTTTGAAAGCTCATCCTTTCTGAAGATGTTTGATTAAGATGATAGAATCAAGGACAGACATACGTTACAAAATCAAATAAGTATATCTGATCTGAATACAGAAAAAAGTTGATATACCATTCATGAATCCCAAATAAAACACAAAAAGAAGGATGACGAGAAAAAGAAAGCAAATATAATCACTACCACTATCCAGCTTCCAGGCCTTGTTAGAGAGATCCTGAATCCTGCTCCACAGATCCTCCAAGAAATCCTAATAGACACATGGATTAAAAACTGGAAACCGGTGGTGCATAATATAAAGGGTATCCGCATCCTCTGTTACATATCTTATAGGTTACATGCAGAATTTCAGTAAGAAAAAGAACACGTGAACACATCATGTTGATACAAAACAAAGAGATGGGAGACATACATTTCCACCACCATCCTGACTTCTATCATCAATATGCTCGAAAGGAGAGCAGCCAGCATCAGAAACATGCCTTCTGATACTCATGTAAGCTTGTATACCTACCATGACCCTGTCGACCTCCTCAGGAACTTGCTGGCAATCAAAAAACTTGGATGATCATTTTGAAAAGGTCTACCAAACTAGGGCACCTTAGCTCTGTATTAATTCATCATCTTCACTGATGGAGTTAAAGAAGTTGAAAGAAATGAAACCAATAACTGACAAATCTTTATCAAGTGGAACACAAGTTCAAGTTACCTCAACAAGTTCTGCTCCACCCCAAGGGAGACATGACAAGATGCAACTAATATAGAAGTCTGCACAAGCTTGCCAAGAGGGATTTCCTTTATCTTCATCTACAGTCGTGGCAGCTGAAGACAGCAATGTTTCAAACAAAACAACTAACGAACTTGGTTGGAGAACTTTGCTGCACATCTGTAAAATGGATTGCTTCGTAATCACAGTAGCATAAACAGCTTAACTACATGAAGGGCTGAGATTTGTGTAATTTATACAAAGTGTGTCATTTCGTTCTCGTTTTACTCCCCATCAAATATTTTAAGAAATACACCAATAGAAATCCAAATTGAGATAGCACATTGAGCAACCTCGTGATTTTTGAACTCTTCTAACTTCAGAAAATATAACAACAAGGCCATTTATCAGGTCATCAGGTGGATTTTCAGCTACTCAAAGGTGCCATGCAGGAAGATAAAAGAACTAGGGGTGGCACTTAGCAGTACAAGTAGAAAGCACAACAGATATACCCACACACACAGGTTGGGATCTATGTAGGTGGGTCTATAACTCATCACACCAATCTGGAAAAAAAGTACTATAACAGAGATTTTATTATCCGGTAACTTTGTAAATAGGATATAGACTAAAAAATAAAAAAATATTCCTGAGTTTTCAAGAAGAAAGGGATACAGACTAAAGTTAACTTTCAGGGAAGCGAAATCTTCTATCGTGTGGCATTTTTTTATGGTAGACCCCCCCCCCTCCCTTTCCATCCTATTGGAGTGATTCCAGAAGAATGATTAGGATCATAATCTAGAGAAAGATGTGAACTAGCACTAGTTTGACACCTTTACCTCTAGGGATGATTCGTCAATTCCCAAAGATTTTTACATGGATTCATAGCTTTCAAATTTGCAAAGAGATTGTAAAATATATATTCAATACATCCACCAATGATGAATAGATTATAGTTAAGTAAGAGTTGTTATAGAAAAGAGAGTCAGTGAACCCATACCAAGGCAGTCAAAAAGCGCATAAGAATGCGAATCCTGTTACAATTTCCATTATCTAAAGAGACCTGCCAATAAACAATGAAAGTAGATCAGTATACAGTAAAAGACCAATCAACAGATTTTTGTATGTCAAGAAGAAAACTAACAAAATGGACGGACTTTTCCTTTCAAACTCAACAAACGCTCACTTAGGAACAAATACAAACCACAATTTGAGTAAGGAAGGAATGTTGATGCCACGTGAAGTAACAAAACAAACCACAAGTCCTGATGGAGAGCAGCAAGTTGATCGTTGATATGTACGCGTGTTTATTTGTGAGTGAGTGAGTGAGTGAGAGAGAGAGAGAGAGAGAGTCTCTTGAACATATGCCCTACATGTAGTCTGTATTTTGGTTTCTTTACCTGCAAATTGTCGTGTGTATCCTCCAAAATTTTCTTGACAGAATCTTCATCTTCTAAATTTAGCAGACCAACCTACAATAGTAGGAGAATATAAATTGAAAACACTGAAAAGCCTCTCATCAATGAGAAAGATCATAAGAACATCATGCTACATCAGTAGTGATTCTGTGGTATAACAACACATCTAAATGAAACAAAGATTCACAATTACATACTGCAGTGTAATGAGTAAATCAGAATTCAAAAACATCCCAGGTACCCACTACAGAAAGCCCAAGAAGCGCACTATTGCAATTTGAGCATACAATAAAAATGCTTACAGAGAAAGAAAAAAAATTGACCAGACAGTTATCCTGATTTTGATCGAATATTTGAGACACAGATGAGTTCTATGGGTTAATGGTGAATCACTATGTTTTCTATTAGAGAGTAAAGAATAGACACACAACTTTGAAGCCATATGAAATGGTTCTGAGAATTAAGCAAGGCCATGAAGTCCTCAAAACGTAGTTGAAATATGGTACTTAGTTCATCAAAGAGATTTGAGACCATTATAGGTTTTTATTCATGAAAAGAGGAACAGTAGATAGATTTTTGAATCCATCCATCTACAAATTTTCTAGTTAAGCTTCACAGCATTACCTTCAAACATCCATGTTCTAATACCATAAAATTGAAAAATTCAGAGAATCAACAGGTGTGTATTAATATATAATAGTAAAAGAGTACAGGTATATAAAGAAATAGATAGACAGAACTTCAATCTTACCAGAGTTCCATATAGAGGTATCTTGTGAGGCAACTGTTCCGCACACTGGAGAAGGAACTGCCATAATACCATATGGAAGCAAGAAGCTTGATCATTGAGAGGAATTAAGAGTAAACATGATAGCTAAGCATGCAATGGATTCACCACATCTTGCATCTTGCTAACATTAGCTGAGCAACACCATATGCATGATCTTAAACCAACTACTTCATAATTCAGCAAAATTTACTCAAAATCCTTTTTTCCACACAATTTGTTTCAAGTTCACAGCTAAAACTTGCTGACAAAAACAGTAAATATTGAATGGAGACAAAATTTACACAACGTCAGAAGGGAAGAACACTGAACGAACAGGAAAGGAAGTTCCTTACAGTTAAAATATCATCTTGGGAATGCGGCAGTTCACGTCTAACCACGCCAAAGCAAGTCTCCTGCGAGGAAAAGACAATGAAGATGATTCGAGAGTGCTACGGAAACCAGTAAATAATGTAACAATTCGCGGCTATATAAAATAAAATTTTGAGTAGTGGAGCATTGAAAGACATGGAAGTATTGGCAAGCAAAGAATAGCAAATTTTAAGGGTTATCGCCCCGGCAGACATTAAACAGAGAGGAGAAGGAAAACAAAACTAGGGTTTAACAGAAGAAAATAAGACTGACGAGTTGGTCTCTGTAATCGGTATTCCCGCCATACTCGGCGCATTTCTCCCCAATTCGAAGCACCAGACTTCTCCAACTACTCATTCCGGCAGCGGAATAAGGCAGAATTTCCAAATGGTCGGAGGAAAACGGTGGCGCGCGACGGAGATCAGTGGAGCGGAAGAAGGGTTTTAAAGTTAGTGAAACGTTAAATTACCGACCCGATTTACGGGTGCGAAACCTCGTCGTATTTATTCGCTTTTGTGTTTTTGTCTTAATCTACTTTTCGGTTTATTATTTTAATTTTTAAACAATCGAGGATACCGAATTAAATTTTTATTTTTATGTATGAAAATCGACGGTTAACGGTGGTCATAAATTTTTTTGATTTTACTAATTTTATGTTATCATTCTTACTGAATTATTTTAACATTTTGACTTGAAAGCATGAAATAATTTGATTTATATTTGTACTTTTTTAAATTGTATGTTTTAAATCTACATTTTAAAGTACAATATATTTTGTACTATGAATTACAAAAAATAATTATGATTGTCCATTGAATAATTAAACTAATTTAATTTTTAGATTAAACCGTTGTAATATTTTTTTATTTTTCTTTTTTACTTCTTAACGGTTAATTGAAACCGATTAAAACCATATGATCAATTTTTTTTTCGTAGCAAATGTTTGGTTAATCCAATCGTGTTCACCTCTAGTTTTACCACTGGGGCTACTAGATTTTATTCAGTCATTACAAAGTTAGTTAGTCTATTAAACAAAAATAGATAATAACTAGAAAGTAATAATTAAAATTATTTGAACACAATACCCAAAACCAATTTTTCATCCCAAAAAGTGAGCACGCACAGACCAACACACCAAGAATATCCATCTTCTCCGACTGCAAAAACAGTTACTATGCAGAGTGTGATCCTACCTATTTACAGCATTGCGTCGTTAGAAGACGAAACTCCCAACTGAATGAATCTTCTGCGGCGAAAAGCTCGGAGTCCCAAAGGTACGCTCTTGCCCCGCGCCCTGCCACAGCAGTTGAGGAATCCACACTTAAAACCATCTGCTCTCATGGCGTGTGGTGTCAATATGGATTGACTACGAACACATGGAATCGACTTTAGTTCAACTCCAATTTCTTCCAATTTCAAGAAGCCAACAGTGCAAGCCAGAGAACTGCGCATACCATTAACTCTATCCATAAAACAGTGGCTCACATGGATTTCATCTAACTGGAAGACATGGCCTCTTCAATTCTCCTTATAACTAGACCCAGTTCGCCTCCATTTTCCAAAGCTACAAAAGCTGCTCTATGGGCAGGTTTATGTAATTTGAGCAAATTGTACGATTGCAGCACAGACCAACGGGCTTGATTTGACATCTGTGAATTTTAAAGCCAAATGTCATGTTCCACATTGATATACGTGGCTCTCCTTATTAGTAACTGAAACTGTATCACAAAAAGCATTGAAAATTGGCAATGAATATAGAGTTTGAATAAAGCACTGAGTTTCCACCACATACAGGTTTGACCCAAAATAGAAAACCACATAGATCCTCTTTGGAGTTTAGGCTGCCGTATGTGTCTTATCAAAGAAATGCATTCACATATTCTACTAACCGCTAATGCCTATCAAAAAACCAAATATAAACATTCTAACAAAGAGTCATCGATATTGGTCATGCTAATTCCTTTTCTTTCTATCAGGTTCACATAGTAATGTGGAATTGTGGATATTCACAACCTGGACCAATTTATAATTGCTCATCTTAAGAGTTCCTCATCCTTGTACCAAAGCATCATCTTTAAGATGAGGCTGCATGCAAAGCTGGTGGACTATAACACTTGCAGCCAGAGCATTGGGTCATCCACTCTTCCCACAGTGATCAGTAGACTAAAATATTGAGCTCCAACTATAACTAATATCGGCATGGTATCTCAGCCCAAAACTGCAGTCCAACTGCACTCACTATCATAGGATACTGATAATGCCCTTTCGGTACTATCAAATATGGACCTGATCTTGGTTTTAAAAAGCGCGCCTAGGAGCGCCTAGGCGCTCCGCCTAGGCGAGGCGCACAGTTGGGGCGTTTTTTAGGGTTAGGCGCAGATATATACTTAAAGCCCACCGAGGCTCATCGAGGCGCACCGAGGCGCGCCTAGGCGCAAAAGCCCTGAGGCCCGCGCTTTCAGTATCTAGGGTTTAGGATATTATAAATGCTTAGCAGACATAATTTAGATGATTAGGATGGGGTGGAGATGGAAGAGGACATTGGTGAAGACAAAGATGATGAAGGAGATGGGGATGATGCATTTTATGATGATGATTATTGATTAATGATTAGTTGCTTAGTTGATTTGATTGTACTTTAATATTTATGTGACGTACTTTAAGACTTAAGTATTTGTGTTTGTTGAATATTTATGTGTTTTAAATTAAGCATTTGTGTGTTTTAAGTGTTTGTGTTTTAAGTATTTGTGTTTTTAGTAGAAAATATATTATAGGTAAATATATTAGAATTTTTATACTTTAGGTGCGCCTCGCCTACGAAAAGCCCGCGCCTGAGCTTAAAGCTCTGCGCCTAGGCTCCAGGCCAGTTTGCGCCTCGGTGCGCCTTGCGCTTTTTAAAACCAAGGACCTGATACTATTGAATATTGAAGGTACTACTATGCCAGGATGAACGAAGATTCAATGAAACCCCAAGACCAGAAGTGTTGCTGCCAACATTCATAGATTGCCAGGAAATTTACACTAGACAAACAAAAGATGTTTCAGAGAGAAGGAAGACCTGTGTAATGGTCAGTGGGGGTTCTAGAAGCCCACAGATACTCCTGAAGAGGTTTTCGTCGTTTTCTCCACCCTCAGCCTCTCCATATATAAGAGCTTCAGCTGCAATCCCAGCAAAAAGCACCATGCAGTACCTAAACATGAGAGACTTGAATTTTGATACTACTTCACAACTCAGAAGACACTTTCTACATCACAATATACATCCATATTACAACCTACACATTTTTCCAACCAATTGATATTAACAGCAGAAAGCATTATCAGGATATTCAGTGATTTAAAGTTGGGGATAGGAACTACTGAGCAACTCTGACTGAATTTTGAGACCACCAACCTGTCAAAGGCAGAACCACTGAGACGGCCCTCAGCAAGCTCATTTTGAAGTTTCTCATCCCAAAACTGTGTCCCTGCCTGCAAAACTTGAAAGATAGAGAATATGATGAAAGCATAAAATATGTTTGTGGAGAGGCTGCTAATTGAAACAAACTTTTTAAAGTTGTCTTAAGTTAATAGGGGGAATAGAAACAACACTTTTGCATTACAAAGTCATGGAGCAAAAACAATACTAAGAATATAGAAACCTAAGATATAAAATTAGAAATTGGACGGTGCTTTATTACTGTGGGTGGAAGGAGTGCCGTGGGAGCAAACCACCAGCCCCTATTTGGTTTTATAGTTTAAGACTGATAGATGGACGAAGAAATACAATTCAGTAAAGGTGAATCAACTGATATGCCAGGTTATATGGTTCGCCTCAGTCCTCGAAACAATTCAATTGAGCTCCAGATATGTTTACAATAAAAGCTACCACCACAAAAACTCATACTACGCAGTGAACATCCACATTTATTCTATTAACTATTATTGAATCCTTTAAAGCACGACCATTCTGAAATTATAGCTAGAGACCAGAAAGCTTTGGAGGATCAAGCCAACAATGTGATGTCTATTCACCAATCTATAAATTTGGAGTAAAGATAAAGAAGAAAATATGCAAGGATCGAAGTACCTGCCCCTGAATGCCCATTTGCATTGCTCTAATTGGGTCTAAAATTACACCACGGATTGGACAGCCCATTAGGTATGCTGCAAGTTCACGGAGCTACAGCATTATTGTTATTGACAAAGTAAATACATAACATCATGCTAATGCTTCTATTCAGGTAGAGTAGGAAAACATATAGGCCTGCATATACGTACATGAATATAGTATGATATCGTTTTACTTATTGTACTTAGTGCCATAGAAGAAGGAGAAAAAATATTCTACAAGAATGGCTTACCGACGAGAAGGTGACCAGCTTCGTGAACTAAGATACGACGCCTCTGTGGAGGCCAATAACTAGAGATCTGAGCTAAGCATACGCCACCAAGAAGAATAGCATCTAGCATCGACAAAGCTAAAATTGCTGCAAGGTTTGGTCTGACATCTATTCCTTGATTTATCAGTATAGATGTTCCAGCAAGTACAGCTATTAAAAGAAGACTAGAGCTTCCAGAAACTCCCCACTTTTTGGGAGAGAGCTTTGAAACTGGAAACAGCAACAGATATGTGAGGGAAATTATTTAAAAAAAAAAACAAATGTATGGAATAAAAATTGCAACCAAAAATAAAATTTTCATTGCTTCAAGGGGAATTAGTAAGTGGAACAGCTGATTCATTTGAAATATGGCAAGATATATTATACATCATTAGAGGTATTTATTCAAAAAAAAAAAGTACTTACTTAGATGATCTTATACCTTCTAAACCAGTAGAAGACTTCAACACTGACGGCGTAACCTCTCTGGGCCCTCCTAAAACTGCAGAACATAAATACAACATTACTCTAACACCTAAAACCTTGAATTGTACATGAATATTCTATCAATTTGAGGAGTGGCTGGCAATATGCTCAAGATGTTCTGTATATTTCATACAAATTCCCTCCCCTTTTTTTTTATCTCCTTCCCCTTTTTCTATCCATAACTAGTTCTTCCATTCTTTTCTTTAGCTTCTAATGCCCAATTCCCATGTTTTCCTCTACATTCACTTATTCAGCTTGCAAATAATAATGTTGAAATGTAATGATTCAACGTTTGGAATCATTTATTAGCCATGTTAACTACCCCTTTTCTCAGGAACCAAATCTAACTAACAAAACATATACAGAATATATTACTTTCAATAACTAACGCTCACATACATGCCAACATTAACCACAAATTTAATTTGTCAACGGTGACGTTACTTTCCATAATAAGCCCTCTAAAATCTCTCTTTCACCTCAAAACCAATTAAGAAGAATTAACAGCTACAAATATGCAAAATGCAAACTGAAGTAAACACACCAAAATACAACTACTCCGAATAATACGTTAGCTAAACTTTTTTAACAGTGAAAATCAGGCGGATAACTTACCAATGTTCCGGTATTTACCGAAATTGGTCAGCAGCCCTCGATCTTTGAGAAAAGCGTAGGCGCTGCCGACAAGCCGCAGATCATCGGCGTTCAAGCACGTGTTAAGCACCTGCAAATCCCGTTCAACTACAAACAAACGTAGCTCGTCATTAATCGGACGCGAGGACTCAATTGAAGAGGTCTCAAGTTCGTCTTTGAGTTTGAGGAAGCGAAGCGCTCGAGCGAGGTCCTTCTTCTTCACCGCTTCTTCGTAGTCCTGCCACTCCCTGACCGCTCTGATTGTGGAGCGGCGCCCCTGGATTTTTCTGCGCGGCAATCGCGTGGAGAAAATGAATGGAGACCGGCCGCAAAGCGACGGAGGGGGTGCTACGGAGAGCAGAAGAAACGGTGCCGATTTCGCCATTGGAGACTTGGGTTGTTTGCTTGAGCGTTTTGTTTAACCATGGATTCCTTTGGTTGTGTGTTTGGGCTTTGTTCGTATTTGATGAGATTAATGAATCGATTCGGGTGCATGGGCTCAATTTAGTAAGTGGACTTTGTGGTATTTGGGCCACGAGGGTCGAGGGCGATGGCTGTAGAATCAAGCAAGGTTGTAACTTCGTACCGTACGACACGATACGATGAATAATTACTCCATGAGGCACACTCCCGAAGGATTGACCGTACGGTAAGATTGTTTCTTTTTTTTTTAATTTTTAATTTTAATTAATAAATATTTAATAAATTCTTATCGGGGATTGATAAACTCTGATTACGGATTAATAAATTCTAATTGGAAATTAATAAACTTTAATTGAAAATTAAAAAATCTTAATTATGAATAATTAAAGGAAAAACGAAAATAAAAGAGAACTAAAAGAAGATGGCCGAAATTTAAAAAGTCTAGCGTAACATACTGTGTGCGCCCATCTTAACCCTCCATTTGGACACGTGAGATGGACGCACCAAGAGAGCACGTGGGAAATGTGTGGTCGTCAGTAATTATATAGTATAAAGAAACACATGATCATAAAATCTTTATTGCTTTACATTGTTATGTGCAAGTAACTTTTCGGAACATTCAAATGTTGAATCTCTCTCTGTATAAAGAGAGAGGTCTACGATTCAATCATCATCGTTCTTCTTCCTCCAATTAAAAGAAAAGTTATGTGCAAGTACTAAATATTACAGTGAAAATTAATAAAATACTTATTTTGATATAGAGAATTTTTGAAAGCATGTAAAAAAATATCAACTCCTACTAAATTACCCTTCATTGCACGCCTTAGTTACGATTACACATTTGGGCACCCAAATTTTGCATACCATGCGAGAGGGAGAATGGGAATGTAGTAATTTATTGTTAAAGGCAAATTTGGACATTCGCCTACAAAGTAGGTAGGTAGTTTTTGTATTTGTGGATATATTTTATCTTTGTTTATCCAAAATGGGTGGTTTTCACTAGGGTTAAATTGTTAATGAATATTTAACCTTTGATGTCTTTTGCAATTTAGATTCAAACATTAAAATGTTGCAAATAAATATCTAACATTTATAATTTTTTCCAAATTCGACTTATCTTGTTTTTTCGACCTCCGACATGTTGATCTAACTCGTTTCATTAACATACGAACTAGGGTTCCGTAGTGTATGAAATTTTTTTCGCAATTAACTGCAAAAATACACGGATCAAGATTTTTATAATTTTATTGGTGTTGATCGTAAGAAATTATCCATTTACTAACATCGGTCTAGAAAATTTTCTTTTTTATTTTTTGAAAATGAAATCCTACTCGCTAACATATCAGTCTAGTAAAAATCCATGAAATTTATTACCCAAGAAACCAATAAATAAATAATTTAAAAATGATAGCAAGAAATTTTCTGGCCAATAGAATAGTAGATGAATGCGAAAAGTTGAAAAGCGAAATACACAAGAAAACGCTCAACAGTGAACCTGAAAATCATCGAACATACACCTTCAAAGTTCAACCTCAACCTCTACTCGACGATAAGAGAAATCATCCTACATCTCAATCCCATACCACAAACACCCACCACTTCACTTTCTCTCTCCGCCACTCTCTCTCTCTCTCTCTCTTCCACATATACACACCCCATTTCTCAGTCTGACTCTTTACAGAGTGAGACCCCAATTCCACCACACACACAATCCACCGCTCACATAGAATGGCGTCCACCGCTGCATCACCGGCCTTCTGCGGCATTCCCAAGGCGTCAACTGCCGCCGCCGCCAGGGCTTCCCTCAGTGCCCCCACCACCCGCTTCCTTGCCAAGACCCCACTCCGCCGTCTGGGCTTCGCCGCCGCCGACCCACTCCTAGCCCACCACGTCGCCACTAAGCTGCGATCTTTCGGCGGCTCCTCCGCCAAGCCCGTTCGAAGCGCCGCCACCATGGTGAAGAAGAGCGTCGGCGACCTGTCCGCGGCTGAGCTTAAGGGCAAGAGGGTCTTTGTCAGGGCTGACCTCAATGTGCCCCTCGACGATAATCAGACCATTACTGACGATACTAGGATCAGAGCTGCTATTCCCACGATTAAGTATTTGATGTCCAATGGTGCTAAAGTCATTCTTTCTAGTCACTTAGTGAGTTCATCTTTGTCCAAATTAGTTGTTGAATTATCTCTTCCATGCTTGGGATATTCTTTTTTTTTTTGCTTTGCATTGTTCATATGAATAATCTTGGCTGTTTGACTTGATTTGATTGGTTGAATTTGAATTCTTGTTTTTGGATCAGTTTGTGTATAATTCATGTGATGTTTGGGGTTCAAGATCTGATTCCACACAATGTTTTGTTTCTGATATAGCCATAGGCCTTATGATCCAAGACTAGATAATCACGAATTTGTTCATGCCCATGATCGCTTTTAATTTAGTTTAAGAAATGGATTATTAGATGCTATCTATCGTTTGGCTGTGGTATTTCAACATTTTTGTTTCAGTCTAGACTTCTATTTTATAGTTGATTTGATTTGGATGTATCATGTATCTACTTCTCGTCAAGATGTTCCTGTTATTGCATTGGAGGCCTTCCGTTTCATCATGATCGTATCTATCATTCTTTCACTTATTGTTCGTATGCTTGCTTTTTCAGGGACGACCTAAGGGTGTCACTCCGAAATACAGTCTTGCGCCTCTTGTTCCCAGGCTATCTGAACTGCTTGGCATTCAGGTACCAATTTTACGGATTTAAATTTTGTGATACACAGGCTTCTTTATGCTAAATATTAGCATGACTTAATTTTATATTTCTTCTGATAATTCATACCTAACCAGGTTGTGAAGGCCGATGACTGCATTGGTCCAGATGTCGAGAAACTGGTTTCTGAATTAAGTGAAGGGGGCGTCCTCCTGCTTGAGAATGTGAGGTTCTACAAAGAGGAAGAGAAAAATGATCCCGAGTTTGCAAAGAAGCTTGCCTCATTGGCTGATCTTTTTGTGAACGATGCATTTGGTACTGCCCACAGAGCACATGCCTCTACTGAGGGAGTTACGAAGTTCCTGAAACCCTCAGTTGCTGGTTTCCTGTTACAAAAGGTTAGACTTTCTCAACTCTAATAATTTGGCATTTCTATAATGGGATGTTACTTGTTTATTGATTTACACACAACTATAGTAGATTTATGTTTGGAAATTGATGGTCAGTGCTAATTTGGTGCCTCAGGAGCTGGACTATCTTGTTGGAGCAGTTTCAAGCCCAAAGAGACCATTTGCAGCCATTGTTGGTGGTTCGAAGGTCTCCTCCAAGATTGGAGTGATTGAATCTCTTCTAGAGAAGTGTGATATATTGCTATTGGGTGGTGGAATGATCTTTACATTTTACAAAGCACAAGGACTGGCGGTGGGGTCGTCCCTGGTAGAAGAAGACAAGCTTGAATTAGCAACATCACTTCTTGAGAAGGCAAAGGCCAAGGGAGTGGAAATCATGCTACCAACCGATGTTATTATAGCCGACAAGTTTGCTCCAGATGCAAATAGCAAGGTCTGGTTCTTTTATCCTTCATTTGGCCGTTTCCCGCCTGCTATCTTTTCTGTATTTGTGATTCTTGATGCCATTCAGGAACAAATTTAACCATTCTTGATCTCCAAATATGTTGTTGACACTACAGCTAAGTTCTTGAACATTATATGAAATTGCAGATTGTGCCATCATCGGCCATCCCTGATGGCTGGATGGGATTGGATATCGGACCAGATTCTGTAAAGACTTTCAATGCTGCCTTGGAGACCACACAAACTGTTATTTGGAACGGACCAATGGGAGTGTTTGAGTTCGAGAAGTTTGCTTTTGGCACAGAGGTAAATTCTTGATTGAAAAATACATTGCTTTTTATTTACTTGAGGTATTAATCAGTTTCTGAAAGGGTGTCCTGGTTGCCATCCATCCATTGCTGCTATCATATAAATTAATTCTCTTACATGATTCAGTCTCTTATTTATCTGGATATGTCTTAAATGAATGCTTTTATGTAAGAACTGCAAGTTGAACCTCGTCTTTTTGAAACTTATCTCTTTGTAACCACGGTTGTAACAGTCAGTCGCAAAGAAGCTAGCAGAACTGAGTGGGAAAGGAGTGACAACGATCATTGGTGGTGGAGATTCAGTAGCTGCGGTGGAAAAAGTGGGAGTTGCAGGCGTGATGAGCCACATATCGACTGGTGGTGGTGCGAGTTTGGAGCTTCTAGAAGGCAAAGCGCTTCCGGGCGTGCTTGCGCTGGACGAAGCCACACCAGTTGCTGTGTAAGGCATAAGACATCATTTCTTCTAAAATTTTTTTAACCCCCATCCATTGTCATGTTTGGTTAAGGTTTGTAAACGAGATTTGTAATAGAATGCGAGTTGGCGCTATAGATGTTTCTCTCAGCCCTCTTGTTTAATGTCTGAACCAAAATCACAATAAGGAATGAAGGAATCAATCTATTTCGGGATGTATCTGTATTTTCTTCTTGTTATTGTCGTGGTTCAGTTTCTCTGTAACTAAAATTTAACATAAAAACTTAAGAAAGCCAGTTTCACGGAAATATGTGAATTCAAACTCATATCCAAAGACATATTTGTGATATTTGGGATTGGATTAGCACTTTTGACCCGTCTCATTCAAAATGTATATCAAAATGTAGGTAATAGTGGTGCAGAATAATTCTCTAGGCTGTGTGCATTTTCTTGCGTCTATTATGCAAGTAAAACTATTTTTGCCTGCAATAGGTAAAATTGGACACCATATCTCCTTAGGTAGGCAGGCATGAAATGATTTGTGATTCTCTGTCCTGTTTCAAGTGTCTCGCTGTCATTTTTTTTTTCAGTTTAATTTTACAACTATTAATTAGGATTTATATTTTATTTATTTTTTATATTTAATTTGCAATTATTCAATTAATAATTTATTATTAGGATTGATTTTATTGAGTTAATTAAGGTATAAGCTTCAATTTTTAATTATAAAATTTGCTACTGAGCCATTATATAATAATAATTTTTTATAATAAATATTTTAAAATATTAAATTAATACATAATACTAATTACTTGTAGTAGACTAGTAGTTGTATGTCGCGCCCTCTTTTGCTCTACACAGAAATCATAGAAGACGAATGTCATTCAAGTGTTTAGTTTTATCTGTGAGATGACGAACTAATGTTGAATATTATTGTTATTTTTCATGTCGTATAGTGCTACTAAACTTGTTTTGTTGGATGCTATTTTTTGGATTTAATCAGGTTTCTATCTTTTGGGCTACTCGTATTCTTATTTTGTTACTTTTTTATTTTTATGTGTGTAGTTTTTTTTGCGACAAATATTGAATAGTCAAGAAAATATATACATGTTAATTTTATTTACAAACTTTGTGACCCGACGGGCCAGCCCGAAAATCGAAGGGTTAGGGTTAGGGTTGAGTTTTTTCAACCCGAAAAAAAATCAACCCGATATAACCCGGACCAAATAGCCCGACAGCCCGATAAGGCTGACCCGATACCGAAAGGGTTGGCCCGATTGACATCCCTAGGTGGGATACACAAAATGTCGGATAAAAGATATGAAATTAATGCAATATTTAGTTCTCACTTAGAAATGTCACTTTGGTGCAATCACCGAAGAGCTAAAGAAATCATATTCAAGTGTACAACAGATAAAAGTAGAGCTGACAAATTGGTCCGACCCAAGACACTCGAAAATAAGACTTGATTGGAATAGAAAAACATAGTGCCAAAAGAATGGAAACCATACAAGCTCGTCCAAATAAGCCCCTAGGTCGATCGGGCTTGGGGCTAAAAAAATCTGGCACATAAAGAGCAATGAAAAGTCAAAATAAATAAACAAACGAGTTTAGGAAATATCAAGTGTCTTGTAAGACATTTTCAGGTAGTCATAAGAGACAATTTTATCAATTTTTCTTACAGTCTTTCTCACGATAAAACATACACATATTAAACTTGATCACAACAGTTGCTCGATTGGATGTCCTTTAATTTGGACTGATTTTAATAAAATCTGGAATGGACCACATTTAAGAAACTATGTAAGAGTGCCGAAAATCGTTGATCAAAGGGATAAACCATTGAAATCATTAGTTGATCAAAGCGATAGTCATTCAATATTATTGGACGATCATTTCAATCAATCAATCAAATAAGGGAAAAGGTACAAAATACAAATACCCCTTTAAATTTTGTTTAGGTGCAAATTCACCATTCCCTCAAGTTTTCAGGTGCAATTAATCCCTCGCCGTGATGGAAACAACACTTCCGTTAGCAAAAAAATATTTTTGATTTATTTTTATTCTTGTGGACCTTCACAATTTCCAACGGTTATATATTAGTACATAATTGGTGCTAAAAGCTCAAATTATGAAATAAATTTGGGCTCTAAAAATAGAGAATTTGAACTAAACACCAAATTTGTATCTATAAATACCATTCACGAGCTTCATTCTCCTCACCATTTCAACATTTTACCTGAGTACCATTTCTTCCATAGCTGCACTAGCTCAATTTTTTTTTAAAGTTATTTTTTAGTTTTTATTTTTTCAATTTATCTTATTTGTTGTTTTTTTATATTTATATTTTTGCTACTGCTATTACACAACAATTTAGTTTGAAACTCAATCCTACTTTACTGAGACTATCAATATCTTTGTAATCAGTTGCACCTTGATGGCCAATATAGCTCCATATATTACATTGGTTCCTGATCTCACACCTGCAAAGACTACGTTGTCCACAAAAGACATTAATATCATCAAATGAATAGGTCATGATATAAGATGTAAGTCAAAATTATCAAAGTTGATATTTTTTTTACAAAGAACTGTTCTAACCATTTTTTTTTCTCATGTAGGGGTGCAAAATTGATTTTTCTATCTCTAGGAAATGGGTGCCAAAAATTGGAAACAATGTCAAGCAATGAAACATTAATACCTTTCAAAATTCCTTAATGAGGCCAAATAACATGCTCAACAAAAAAGTAGAAGCTATGAATTTATTACTGCTTTTGAGCATGCTTTTACATGCTTAATTAATACATGCAAGTAACAAAACAATCAATCAGCTAAATATAAGTTCAAGACTTACCATTTGAAAATTCTTCTGCTCGATATTATTGTATGAAAAAGTCAGCCTTTATTATTTAATATTTTAATACATAAAAAAATATGAAGCAGTGAATAAAATTACTTATCTTTATAACATAGTATTAGTTATGAAACACAGGGAGAAGATCGTAAAGGGATTGCTCATCTATATATAAAATGAAAAGATTAAAGGACAGAAATGTGCAAAAGCACAGTTGAAGATCTGCAAAAAATTAAAGAACAATAAAAAACAATATTAGAAATTAAAAATTAAATATCTGGAAAACTTTGTAGATCTTTCCTGATCTGTATATATTTTGAAGAAATAATTCAATATAAAACTAAACAAAAAATTTAATCCAAGTGAATAATTAGCAGATCCGTATAGATCTACGGTATTATTGAAACAAATTACAAGATCGTTTGATTGAAAAATATTACCTTAAAAATATATTTAAAAAAACGGAAGCCTATTGTTTCTGAAAAATGGAAGCCGTAATACTTAAGCAGATGAGGAGATGAGGCTTAGGGTTTAGAATTTTTTTTCTTCTTCAGAGATGGTAAAGTTTGTGTGGATATAAAATGGAGAGAATCGATAATGGGAGAGAAGACGGAGCGATAGATTAGGATTAGGGTTTTGACTTATTTTGCATCAGAGATGGTGGCAATTGTGTGTGTAACTGGAGATAATTTTTTAGAATGGCCACTAACTTTATTCTTGTGGCAAAACAAGGACACTTTTATTTCGGGCTTTCAAAAGTAGGACACTAAGTTTTAAGTTCATCAAGAAATGGCCAAAAACATGTTTATTCGGGCCTTTTCTCACGTGATGCGCACGTGACGTGCTGACTATAGCCCGAATCCTACCTGGCTCACATGTAACAGCCTAATCATCAATCTTCTACATAAATATGACATTTTCTTCAACAAATACGCACAACTTACTTTCCCCCAAATAATCTGTGAACCCTAAACCCCAAATAGAAGAACCGTACCCTAGCCCCAAAGTCGATCTATTGTTGCAATTTACAGAAATCACTTATTCGAGAATGGCGAAAGAGAAATTTCAGAAGAAGTCGAAAGAGAAAGAGAAAAAGATGGCGACTATTCGAGAAAAAACAAAACTCAATCGTCCTCCACCTATGTACAGTAAGATGGCACCGAAACCCTCTTGTCTGGCTTTTTTTTTTTTTTTGAATTTAGGATGAGTTTATGCTTCACTAAACAAAAAAGGATGGGTTCATGCTTATGTGGGTTTTCAACATGTTTTTGGTTACAATAGTTTTTGTTTTTCTTGTTTTTTGGTTGTCTGCATAATTTGGCTCTATGATTTCCAGTTAAACTGGTTTTGAATTATTTTTTGAGTATCTTACGGTGAAAAATTTGCATAAATATAGCCTGAACTACAGATTTTCGAAGATTTCTATTAAATGGATAAGAAAATGTGTATTATTGTCTGAATCTTTATGTTTTTGGTTGCTGCAGAACCTGTAGGTGTATATTTAACTCTTGTGATCCACCATGGAGGCAAATGTGTCTTATCTCCAGGGGTAAAATATGTTGGGGGGTTAACTTTTAAAATTGATTATGTGGTTGCTAAACAAATGAGTTTACAATCATTGAAAAACAGTCTTAAGCAGTGGTTTTTGTGTGATGAAGATGTTAGAATTTTTGTTTTACTAAATGATAGTTTTAAACAGTTGGTGACTGATGAAGAAGTGCGACAGATTTGTACACAATGCTTGGGCTTTAGAGAAGTTGTATTTTATGTAGAGGATTTGAATGTGGTGAATATGACTGGTGAGGGGTCTTCTAAAAAGGATAAGATTACTGGTGAGTGTGAGGATGAAGAGTCAGAGGTTTTTGAGGATAGTGACTTTAATCTTGATGAAGAAACTGACAGTGATGATGATATGTTGGTTTTGATGAATAAGGTTATTGATGAATCTGATGAAGATAGTGAAGATGAACTTGATGTTGTAAAGGAGGATAGGCATGGTTTTGATGAGTACAAAGATTCTGATGGTGAAGAAGGAGAACCTAATTGTCCAATATTCAATCCGGAGGTGATCTTTGAACCAGACATCGAATTAGGAATGTTATTTAGTTCAAGGGATGAGTTTAAGTCTGTTGTGCAGTCATATGCCATAAGAACCAAAAGATCTTTGAAGTTTTCAAAGATTGCCCCTACTAGAGTGTATGTGAATTGTTCAAGTGAGAACTGTAAGTGGACAATTCATCTTACCAGAGTTCAGAATGAAGAAAGTTGGCAGATTAGGAAATATGTGGACACACACATAGACACTTGTGACCCTTCTTTCCATGTAACAAATGTGAAATCAAAATGGTTATGTGACAGGTTCTTGAAGAAGTTTGTGGCAGACCCCAAGAGGTCTTCTAGAGTTTTTAGACTAGATGCAATTGATGAAATTAATTGTGATATCTCCAAAGAACAAGCTTACAGAGCTAAGAGGCTAGCACTAAGAAAGCTTGAAGGAGATCCTGATATGCAATACTCAAAGCTTTGGGATTATTATGAGGAACTTAGAAAGACAAATCCTGGTTCAACTGTCATACTAGGATGTGAAGATGATGAAAATGGAATTCAAAGGTTCAAGTGTTTTTATGTATATCTTGATGCTGTCAAAAAAGGGTTTGAGGCAGGTTGCAGGCCTATCATTGGAGTGGATGGTTGTCATTTGAAAGGGCCGAATAAGGGAATTCTTTTAACTGCTGTCGGAGTGGATGCCAATAACAATCTTTTCCCAATTGCTTGGGCTGTGGTAGATAGAGAGTGTAGGGAAACTTGGGAGTGGTTTTTGAATGTCTTAAGGCAAGATTTGAATTGGTATCATGATTTTGATTATACCTTTATGTCAGACAAGCAAAAAGGGCTTATCCAGGCCATGAATGAATTATTTCCAAGTGCTGAGCACAGGTTTTGTGTAAGGCATCTGCATGGTAACTTCAAATCTGCTGGTTTTAGAGGTTTAGCTTTTAAAACTGCATTGTGGAATGCTGCGCAAGCCACCACTGTGGGAGAATAGAAGTACAGGATGATGGAATTAAAAAACTACAATGAAGCTGCATGGGAATGGTTGACATCAAAACCTGCTGAACAATGGAGCAAATCACACTTTAGAGAATACCCTAAGTGTGATATGCTTTTAAACAATGTTTGTGAATCCTTCAATTCAACAATTCTGGATGCCAGAGATATGCCTATTTTAACCATGTTAGAATGGATTAGAGAGTGGATGATGATTAGATTTCAGAAGCATAGAGATGTTGCTTTGAAGTGGAAGGGAATGATCTGCCCAAAGATAAAAAAGATTTAGAGAAACATGCTGAAAGGGTGATTGATTGTATTCCAATCAAAGGGGATAATCATCACTATGAAATAAAATGCCATGATGGAGGTCAGTTTCTAGTTGATCTGGAACTTAAGAGTTGCAGCTGCAGGTTATGGGAGTTAAGTGGTATTCCCTGCAAACATGCAATTTGTGCTATCAATCACTGTAAAAGGAACAGAGATGATTATGTGGCAGACTGTTTCACAGTGGATACATTCAAGAAGATCTATGCAGCCACTGTATATGGTATCAATGGACAGCAATTATGGGGGGAAAGCTTATTCATTCCACCACTGCCCCCAACAATGGGGAGAGGAAGAGGTCGGCCTGCAAGTCTAAGAAGAAAAGAGACAGATGAACCTCAGAAGAAAAAGAAGAAGCTGACCCAATTAAGAAGAAGACAATCCACTGTCAAATGCAGAGATTGACGTGTTGAAGGTCACAACTCTCTTACATGTGGTAAGGATCAGGAAACAAAACAGCCAAGAAAGAAGTTAGAGGTAATATTTTGCATTTTTGGTGTGTTTTTTGGTTATTTTGAACTTATGCAATTACACTCATTTCCTATAAATAATAGGTGAAAAGGAATAACAAAGCAACAAGTTCAGTTGGAACTTCATTGCAACCACCTATTCAAAGTTAAGTGTGTGATGAGAAGCAACAAATTTATGAACCAGAAATTCCAACCCAAGGCTCTCAAGTTCAATCTAAACCAGCACATCAACCTGGTCCATCAATGCACAACCAGCTCATGATGGGAAAATCTCAAAAACAGGGGCTCTTGATAGTGGAAAGTGGGAAGAAGTTTGTGAGCTTGACTACTTTGCAAGAGCAGTTAAGAAAGAAGTAATAACCTCAAGAATGATGAAGAATGTTTTTTGTCTAGCCTTTTTTGTAAAGTATACTAAGAATGATGGCTTTTTTGTCTAACATTTGTCTAGCATTTGGTATTTTTAGCCTTAAGGATGTTGATTTTTTTGTCTAGCTCTATTGAAACAATAACAATATTGAAGCTGTAATGTGCTGCAGAATGATCCCATATGCATCTGGCCTATTTGATCTAGCTCTATTGAATCTATAAAACATATAACTTTCTTGGTTTTCTACCTCATTTGATAAGGTTTATCTTTCTTACAATTATGCCTTTTTTTGGTAGAATGATTCCATGTACCTGTTCTGTAGAATGATCCCATATTTATCGTACCTTTTATTTGACTGGTTTATGTGCATGAACAAATAAAAATTAAAAGATCATATGCACTGAATGAAATCCATTAATTCAAAGTCCATATCTTAGATTTAAATTTCGAAAGTGCAGTACATTACCAAGATCAAAGGTACATAACAAGATACAAATTATAAAAACAACCATCAAACAACAATTTTCCAGATAAAAAATACACATATTTGTTGGAAATGCACAACATATTTCATTCTTATTTCCTCTCATTTTTTCCTTATTCCTTTCTGGCCCATATTAGAAACGTGGGTGGTTGTTTCCGGCTTTTCCGAGATTACGTTTCTGACTCTCTATTTATTTACTCCATGGTGGACCGAATTTCGCTTTCAAGGCAGTGGCCTCCATACCACGGCGCAGCGGTTTATCTTTTGTTTGTTCGTTTTTTCTCTGTTTGTGCAGGTTTTCTTCACTCTGGAATTCTGTCGAATAGGTGGTGTGCGCATAAATTCTTCTCCTGACTTCAGACTTTGGGTTTGAACTTTGATCGAACAGTTGGCAGACACCCTTTTGTTCCTACAATATCATGGTCAACATTACACAGATAAAAATTTCATTTTTTTCCGACTTTTTTTTAGCTCCTCAACCTCTTTTTGCTGAGCATTAATTCTCGTTAGCAAGCCCAAAATTATTGATCTCGATCGATGACACATAGGAGGATCTTCCCAACCCAAAATGAGCATCCGTCAATCTTCTGCATAAATCATAAAAATGACAAATTTCATTGAGTTCAAGCTAAAACCCACACCATTTGTTCCTAGAATCAGGAAGAAATAAGTTCAGACTTCTTACTTTGTATTTTTGGCAAATTGCAAACCCTCTCCCAGGATTGTCATGACGTGCAAATCAACGCCCTTCTTCCGCATCAACACTTGACAAAGTGATTTTCGAGCCCACTCATGGAGTGAAATTAGATCGACTTTGGGGCTAGGGTTCTTCTATTTGGAGTTTAGGGTTCACAGATTATTTGGGGGAAAGAAAGTTGTGCGTATATGTTGAAGAAAATAACATATTTATACAGAAGATTGATGATTAGGCTGTTACGTGTGAGCCAGGTAGGATTCGGGCTATAGTCAGCACGTTACGTGCGCATCACGTGAGAAAAAGCCCGAATAAACACGTTTTTGGCCATTTCTTGATGAACTTAAAACTTAGTGTCTTATTTTTGAAAGCCCGAAATAAAAGTGTTCTTATTTTGCCACAAGGATAAAGCTAGTGGCCATTCTAAAAATTTATCTCGTGTAACTGGAATGAAGCAATTGAAAATGGAAGAGAAGGGTGTCGCCGCAAATGAGAATTAGGGTTTCGAAGAGTGATAGTATGATTTTTCTCACTATATACATTGGGTCATTTTGCAATAAAATGCATTTTTGTGTGGTTGGCTTTATTTGAGGTTTTTGCTGGAAGCTTTAAAAAAATATACAATAATCGAATTTCAGATTTAAAATTGTGTTTGTGGTAGCTTCTTTCATTTATTGATTGGGCCTTGAATTGGATTTTCATTTGATAAGCCAAGCTATTAAAAAATGGCTAATTTATTCAGGAATGACCCATTATTATTAGTATATTGTTTTTGCTTACTTATTCTTCGAGTTTTTTCAAATTTAATAAATTATTAGTAGTTAAATTGTTTAATTTAAAAAAAATATATGCTTTTTGTTCACTTGACTTTCGTTCATATATTATATTATAATTTTGATTTTTTTTAATATCGTGGGAACTCGCAACCGCTACCTTTGGTACATACTGAGTAAATCACCGTCCTTGATTGTGTTTTAATTGTGTGATTCATATATTGGCTTATTATTTTTTTAATTTTTATTAATGAGTTTAGAATATATCTTTGAAAACTTTTTTTTATCATTATTGATTTTAATTATCTAAAAAATGTAATTAGTAAAATATTATCTATTGTTCCTTTCAAAAAAAATATTATTTATTGTTTTAATTTTTTTGTATTTTTTGGTATTTGATTTATTACTTTTTATTCTCATTTGGTCAATATATAAGAGGTATTAGTGGACATTTTCAAATTATAATATTGGAGAGCCACGTAAATATGGTGAATATTAATTAGAAAATTATTGTTTAACTACAAAATTATATTTCATTTATATTGATATCATGTTTTTTTTCTTTTTTTCTTAATGGATTAAAAATTATGATTTTGGAAGTGAACCTTCTACGAGAATTCACGCTTCATTATGATTTTGATGTTTTCCACTAAATGTTTTTTGTATAGGTGAATGTTTTGCTAAATTACAACATGTCAATATGGAATGTGTAACTGGTAGTAGGATGCTACAAAATTGTGTTAACAATAAGTTTTCTATTCTCTATTTTTTGTTATGATTAGTTTTTTTTTACTAATTTATCTTTTTGTTACTATAATTTAATTATCATATTTATTATTTTTTGCAGATGATGGATGTTATATTTCTAATTTATCGTATTACACGACAATATAATTAATGAATTGAGTAATTCAATTAATAATTCAAATAATATATAGGAGAGATTTGTAAGAAACATGTTGTGTGTAGCTTTAATTTGATTAATTTTTAAAAAATGTAAAGAATTTTGTATTGGATCAAATGATCTCTTAATTGTACTAGAGATGAAAGTAATACTAGGGGCTCGTTTGGTACGAAGTATGAGATAAGGCTTGATATGTTTGACTGAGATGTCTTATAAATATAAAGAATTAATATTCTATTTCGTATGATGTATTAAATTCTCTGCAACACATAATAATTATAGTAATTTATTGTTATAATTAGTTGCAGTATTATTTATACCACCTCATAGGTAGTATACATAACAACAAAATTAAGTATTATTCATACGGGCCCGAACTTTATAAAGGGCCGTATACTTTGTACCAAACAAGATATTAGGGTGTCATAGACATATTATACACCCTAATCATTCCTACCAAACGAGCCCTAGGAATACATCTCATATCCAAGCCAAGGTACCGATTACTACAAATTGATATTAAGACTAGAGAGAATAGACTATAGTTTATTGAAGTTACTAAAAATATTGTAAGTATAAAATGTAATACGTTAATTATATTTTGTAATGTATTACATTGGAATATTTCATAATAAATTTTGTTCACAAGACAAAATTTATTATGAAATGTTCCAATGTAATATTGAGTTGTTTTCTCTTGTTAAACTTTATTATCATCTTCATAATTTAAACCAGAGTACATGGATCATGTCATATTTAGTCAATAGGCCAACTTAGCAGGCTGTTTTGGTCAGTTTGCATTATCATTTTGAATTAAATACGTTTCTTGCTAATAATACCTATACAGTTCTGTCCAGGAATCCAATCAGTTCGCTTGGTAAATCTTTGGTTAAACTGAAATCAATCACCAAATTATGTTCTTTATTAATTGAGTGTCTATTAAATCAGTCAGTACATTGAGGTTACGAGGGATCTTACTATCAATTTATGTTATAGCTTTCTCTTTCTAATTGGCAACTGCAAAAAGTTGTTTCATTTCTGAGATCCTATGTGGACTTAAAAGAACTTCACTTAGCTCACAATGAAATCATGGTACAATTTATAGCCACCATTCAAATACTCATATAATTGACTCTTTTAATGTTTTTGTAAGTCTCTTGTTCATGTATAAAGTGTTGATGATGTTCTTTTCCCAATCTTTCAAACTATTCCTGATGAGTTTGACATTTGGTGAAACTTCAAAATCTAGACTTGCGCAACAACATCATTGCAAGATGGTCAAATCTAAAGGTGACACACAATGTCCATAATCATATTCTGTTATTCTTTTAGATGATATGCTCTCCACTGGTCTTAGATTTATGGGTCGACCGGACTTGGGACCAAAAAAGTCTTGCACATAAAGAACAATGAATAGTAAAAATAAACATGTAAGCGAGTTTAGGAAATATTAAGTGTCATTTTCAATTTAGTCATAAAAGGACTATTCTATCAATTTTTCTTACAGTCTTTCTCATAATAAAACATACATATTAAACTTGACCACAATAGTTGCTCTTCTGCTCAATTGATGTCCTTTCATTTAGACCGATTTTAATAAAATTTGGAATGGTCCACATTTAAGAAACTATGTAAGAGTGCCGAAAATCGTTGATCAAAAGATCAAAACGATAATCATTCAACATTATTGAACGATCATGTTAATCAATCAATCAAATAATAGTAATTACTATCAAACTCTGAATACGGTAATCCTCAAAAAGCGCTCTGCCATTCTTTTTATATTCAATTGGCTCCCATTCCAGACTCTTTTCCAAAAAATAGATAATATCATGCAAAGTTTGTTTTTTATCCATATCAAGTAGTATATTGCAAACCCAGTTAGTTTTTTCTACTTTTTCCAACCAGTATGCAATGGTCCAAAGCGGACACACAAATCGCTCGAAGATCACTTTCACCATGGTGGTTCGTATGGTTGAACATCATAAAATAACTCATTGCGAAGAGACTTTCTGTCACGGTGAGAGTAAGAAAAGATATTGCTCGTTGTATATATTATATTATATCATTAGTTGAGTTCGAATCATATTAGAGAAGACACAATGTAGTAAACAATGTATCAATATCTAATCTCAAGTCTTAAAATTCAACCTCGAATAAGATGTACAATGATCTGGTACTTGATTCGCAATCTTCTAACTCAACCTCGAATTGGATGCACAATATACTAGTACATGATCCTCAGTCGTCCAATTCAACCTAGAACTGGATGCATGTATGGACCAATCCAGGTTTTTAAAAAATCGGTCCAAATGAAGAGGCATTCTAATAAAGCTTATTGTTGTACAACTGCTCATTTCATAGATGATTCTTGAACATTGCACAAAAAAATCCTTGTACATAAGTTGGTTGAGTATCCACGTGATGAATATAAGTTGTTTAACTTTATGAAAGATATGATTCTAGAGTGGAACAGAGATAGAAATGTGAGTCATCCATGATTAATATGTTGGCTTGTTTCTGGTTCATTGATTCCCTTTTCTGGAGATTTGTTACATGTGCGTTATAGTGCACACATCTTAAACTTAATTGTATAAGATGAGCTTGGCGAAATTAGAAATTTATTAGATGACATTCGTAAAATTGCGAAATACTAAGAAAGAACTCCATTTGTAATGCAAAAATTTGAAAAGGATAAACAACAATGTAAGCTCCGAGATTTAAAAAAAGTGACAAATGATGTGTCAACTAGATGGAACTCAATCTTTTAATTATTCGAGACGACACTACTTTTGAGGGATGTCATTGTCCGACTATAACAGATTGACCAGTGCTATGTCTACAATCCTTCTACACAAGAATGAGATATTGTTGCAATCGTTGTTGAGTGTATGAGGACTTTTTATGAAAGTACCAATCTTTTCGGTGGTAGTAAGTATTCAATTTCGAATGATTCTTTCCAAGTATCTGTGACTGTGATATCTATTTAAAGTTAAATACGCTTCTTGCTAATAATACCTATCTATTTATGGTGAGGATGTTGTTATTCGGCATATAAGTAGGGTTCAAAATCTGTTAGAAGACCTTTATGCCTTTTAAGTTGGGAGTGTCGTACCATTTCATTGGGTTGTTTCTAGTAGTTCGTCTGTTAAGGTACAAATTAGTATTTGGCATGGGTTTAATGAGTGGTATGAAGAATCACATGCTTCATTTTTGCAACAGTCGGAGTTGGAAATCTACCTCAATTAATCCAAACTTCATCCACATAATAAGTTTAATATTTAAAATTGGTGGAACTGTAATGTTATTCGATTGCCTAGTTTGTAAAAGATAGCGTGTGATATATCAGTGGTTCCATCTTCCACGGTCGCCTCAAAGTCAATATTTAGTCTTGGTGGTCGTATCGTAGACGAGACTCCACTACTAGAAAAACGCTCATACATAACGGATATTCTCCGTTATGTATGTGGCCAAAAAACCGTTATATATAGTGGTGTTATGTATGATGCGCTCATACATAACGGAGAAAAACCGTTATGTATAGTGTTATACATAACGGTATTTTTCTTATACATAACACTTTTATCTCCGTTATGTATAGTTATTATACATAACGTTATAAACCGTTATGAATATCAATTTTTTTCGTTATGAAATATTCTACATTTTTTTATATTTCACTATAGATAACATAGATTTGTATTTTAGATAACGGTATTTTTACGTTATCTTTTGTCTAATACATAACAATTTTTTACCGTTATAAATGTATTTAAATTTCGTTGTGTTATTTATTTCGATAAATGAATAAATAGTTCTAAAACAACAAGATGATATTACCATCCATAACAAATATTATATATCATCCAAAACATTCATACATTATCATCCGAATATAGTCAAAATATCATATGTTAGCTATATGTCTTAAAAGAAAGAAAAATACAGCAATTTGGAACAACGTTTCTGGCGAACAATATTGATAGCCCCTTCAGCTCAACGACTCCCTTTATCCAACACAATCCTCCCACGATTACATAGTAAAAAAAATTAAGTAATAACACAAATCATCAACGCAAAAATTATCAATACACAAATCAACAATAACAACACACGAATCTCGAGATTCAATATAACCAGCTCAAAATCAAAACAATATAACAGACAAAATGTCACTGAAATCAATATAATCAGAGCAAAGTGTGACTGTGTGAAGAAACTATAATACAACCAACTCAACAAATCATCTTACCGCTCTTCTATTTCCACCATCTATATCAATCTTGTTTCCAAGTAATATAAATGGAAATGACTTCGAATCCGGTGGATATGTCTGCATTGTAATCAAATATATACCATCAATTTCTCATCTATCCTAAAGATACAAGGTGTACATCAATATGTTTCCAATTAAAAACTGGACATTGATTACTCATACAAGTTGGCTTTAAGCCTCCATGATGAAATTTAGAAAGTACCAACAAATGAAAAACAAGAAATCTCTCAAGCAACAATACCCAAAATACAACACTAGAAATCTTTTCAAATCAAATTACAAAATCATGACAATAGAGCATAAAAATAACCTGTAAAAATACAAGACATTAACCTGCTTCAAAAACTCTTCATGCCAATTGTCAAAGGTATCAAAAGACCTCATTACGTCCACGTCATAGACCAAAACACAGCAATCTGCCGCTCTATAGAATGCAACTCCAAGACTTTGACATCTCTTTTGGCCAGCAGTGTCCCAAATCTACAAATCCCAACACCATTTGATGGTCCATACTTGTCAGAAGATGTAGAGACATTAGGGGGCACATTTGAAATGAATAGTTCGTACACCCTCATCCCGAATATTAACATAACGTCCAACAAGATACACATCTGGACCCAAATAACCAGAATCCAATTAGTTATTCAATTAGATAACAATAACAGAGAAAATATACTAATACTATGAAAATAAGAGTAGAGCGCACCAACAAAGAGCATAAAAATCATGAGACGGCGTGCAGATGGACCTGATCAAGAATGAGATCTGAATACAATTAATAAAACATGTTCATAACAATCAATTTCTCACCACTTGCATAAACATGAATCATAATATCTTATTAATTAATCTTACCTTCAGGTGGATGGAAGGATTCCATGACGTGCTCTGTATTTACCAGAATCCAATTAAAATAAATAAACATGAGACATAGAAATGAAATTTGAAACTTGTAGGTTGAACTTTGGAAAGCAGTAGCCTTACACCAGTGGTAATAAAGACCAGAATGATAACAAGTGACTACGTCATCGGGCGAGACAGAACAACCAGATCCTTTGCACTTGCGAGGCATATTTCTCTACTATTTCGGAGAGTGTTATAAGTAGGAGTGTTTTAAGGCTAAAATCTACTATTTCTCTAAAAAAAGAAACTGTAGACTTCAATTGTTATCAAAGAATCACAAGAATCGACCATATTCAAAGCGATAAAAATAAAAGTAGAAAATACTAAGATGAGCACAAAGGCCAATAATGATAAATCATTAACATCAACTCCTACCAGTAGAAAATTCCGACAACATCGGAAGCATCATTCAGAACTATCCTGGAATATCTACGACTTTCAATCTCCTAGTTCTAAAAGCCACAAAAGTCTAAACCTGCTATCTTCTATACTCACCACTCAAAAAAAAATCTCTGTGTAACCATGCAATAAATTTGCAGTCAATTCCAAAACTATTAGCTCCTAAATTACTTTCACGAATGTCCTTTAATGAGTTTTAACTAAGATAACTTTATTCATATCAATAAGTCCCAATGCCGAAATATTTTTTACAATTAAACTCGATGTGCCAAAATAAATTTCAAGTCCCCATTCAATCCACACAAATCATAGTAGGAAAGGTTCTTACTTTTCAAACATGATTTGAGATAAAATAAACATCGGGTTCAATCCAAAACAGCAAATGAATTCAGTGTACATGAGCTAATGAGCTAAACCAATTAGCAGCAAAAATTAAGGAAAATTGACAGCCATGAGCGAGGACCGAGGAACTCAAAAACTCAGAAATGAGACTTCAACAAAATAAAATTTCGAATAATAGTGGTGAATAATGGGTGAAAGAAATCGAACCTCCGAAAGACAGTTTTCCATTAACGGAGAGTGTAGGGAAATGCGTAAAAACATAGCACCGTGGGATGGTCTTAACGCCGGAGGAGATGAAGATGATTAAACCCAAGTAGTCGTCACCACTGCTGGGTGAGCGAGCGGCGTCTGAACCCTAGAAAATGTTACCGTCGTGGGGAGAGAAATCAGACATCCCTCCGAACAATAACCTTCATTTTGCGGGAAATCTAGAAACTCCATGACAGATCGGAGAAGCTTCAGTGATGTTGTTAGCCGGAAAGTCAGAGAAAGAAGAAATGAGAGTGAGGGTTCTGTAATTAAATTTGAGGGTTTGGGGTTTTCGGTGAGAGGAGACGGTGAGAGGAGAGGGTTAGACGAGAGAGTGGGAGGGGACGACAGCTATGGCCGGCGATCGATTTCCGCCGGAGAAGGAAGTAGATGCCGAATCTTCGCCGGAGAAGAGAAAAGAGAAATTGGAGCAGAGTGTGAAATGGGGGCAGAGGACATGCGCTGTGTGATTTTGATTTATGTATTAATATTTTATGATATTTTATTATATTATTGTTATTATATATTTACAAAAATATATTAGACGCTCATACATAACGTATGGCATAACTGTTCTCGTAAGACCGTTATATATATAATTAATAGATAACACTCATACATAACGTATGGCTTGACACCGTTATATATGCACGTAGATAACACTCCATACATAACAGATATTTATAAATGTGTTATCTTTACAAAAAGTACGCTCATACATAACGCATTTTCAAAATGTCCGTTATGTATGCAGTGTTATGTATGAGAGTTTTTCTAGTAGTGCTCGTTCTAAGTTGAGTCTGAATGTTGTTGAGGTATTGGTAATTGCTAATGATTAGATTCCACCACTTAAAGAGAATGATATGTTTGTATTTAATAGTATATCATCGTACAGTTATTTATTTTTTTTAGCCAAATCGTATAGTTATTTATTGTTTAAGTTGTGTTTTTATAATTTTTGTTGTATGTGTTTGTAGTGCACCGAAGGATGCCTATAATCTATCATGATGAAGTTCTAGGTGCAATCAGCGAAGATGAAAAAGAGTTGTAAAATGGTGATTTCCATTGTAAGTTTCTAAAAAATCGTTGAATAATTTACTACTAGAAACTGTAGAATTTACTTTGTTTGTGTATGCATCTACAATCTACTACTATGCTTCCTTTATCCTTGAATTCTGATATCTTTTGTTTTCTTTTGCAACTTCTTGTTACTTAGTCTTTTGCATCCTAAACTGAATGAGATGATCATATGATCATTTCACGTAAAAAGAATGTATCTAATTTAAAGTGAACGTACTTCGGGATATTTTCATTTGTTTTGAATGGTAGAGCATAGAAAGAATTGACTTTTATGATCTTCTTGTTACTTTAATATTTAGATGATACATTGTTATTTTGCTTCATATCAATATTGAATATAAGCTACTATCATGTCTATAATTATAATGGAAATGGGTGATTGAATCTTATATTTTTTCATTATTGCTTGGACTTCCACCATGTTTTTTACTTTTATGTATTTGAAATCATATACCTAATTAAGTTCTAGTTACTCAATCTTGCTTGGCTATCAATCATACCTTTTACATGATTAAGATTTTTTCTCATATTTAGTTGCGTTTTACAAAACATTGATCACTTTATGAACATGTGAATCTTGCTTTTAAAAGGGAGATTAGGTTTAAAGTAAATCAGGCCAAAGATTTTGATTTTGTAATACTACTAGAATTCTACTACCATGTTACAAATCCTAACGGACAAGAGCAATAAATAACATCCAAAATCCAAATTGTATTCAAACTGAAAAAATTTAATCGTCAATAAATCAACATCTGAATTGTATCCACTATTAAATCAACCAATTGAAATCTTGATAATAAAAATCACATTAACCGGGTGGGATCGGACCCAGAGCTGTAACTTTTTAACTCAATGAGTTATGAGCGTTCCAGATTGATTCGAATAAAACCCGTCCGTTGACATGCCAAACTTGAAACTTACATTTTTGAATTTATCAGCCAGAGAGAGTTTTTATTTCCTAAAGCAAACATATACCCTTTGTTAAGCCAAATAGCATTGAACACAAATAGGGTGACTTTATCACTCTAGGTATTTGGCTGGATGAATTAGACTAGACTTAGTTTCATGAATGTTGTTCGATTGGGTAGATTTTTTGACCCAATACTTAGTCTTAGGACGCAAGATTAATCATGCATTGTGAGTCTTAGCTTCCACCCTATAACAAAAATAATCTTGGACCAATTTAATTTTGACAACCGAACACCTCTAGAGGATAGAGTGGTATAACAGTGGGCTTAGGCGGGACCCACTTAGATTTAAGCGGCCGACATGTGATCGGGTCAACATGCCATATCTAATTTTAACCTCGATCCGACCTAAGCACGTCTTAGACAAATAAAAAAGACAAATAAAAAAATGCTATAGGAGTGTAAGCCCAATTAAATTATTAAAGAACCAAGTGAATATAACTGTATAAAATCGGCCAAATTCACCCATGGTGGTGACCGCAAGGGCTCCACACGCATCTCAGCCTTTCGCCCCAAAGGACGAGGGACCCACCAACCTTATGGGCTAAGCTTGATTCCAAGCCACAAATCCGCAGAGATTGTGGGCCCATGGACTTTTTCTGGAATCAGGCTCATTTTAACAATGGACGCCTAACCCAATCACTTCATCTCATGGCTCATTAACGAATTCTTAATATTCACTATTTATTTAGAGCTTTGAACATCGTATTTCTGCGGTGTGGTACAGGCTACAGCCAGTGCTAATTAATGCTCTTGAAAAATATACTTATAGGAATGTATTTGAAATATTAAAGGATAGTTATAAACTAGGGAGGAAATAGATACTAGCCCTAGAAGTTAGTAGAAAATAAATTCTGTCAAGCAACTTAATTTCAATAAATTATAGCAATATTTTCAAATTTTGGACATTTTTGCCCTTGATGAAACAATTACCGTATAATATTCACTCAATTTCTATTTTTCATTCATTCTCATTCTCTCTTTCTACAAAACCCATCTCATTTCTTCTCCATCGCCACCGCACACCGTCCTTCTCCGCCATGCCGCTCGAACCGCGCGCCACCCCATCCATCGCGATTCACTATCCATCGCGCTGTCGCAACCACCTTGATTCCTCATTCGATCGCGCCGAAATAACGGTAGCAAGCTCTCATCGACATCCATGGAGGCTTTGTGCTCTAAATCTACAAAATAGATCCGCAAATCTAGGTATTTTTCCATATTTCTCGTTGTTCATATTTTTTTTAGAGATTTAGGATTTTCCTGGATTTTTGTTGTATTTCTTTGATTTTTTCGTTGATTTAGGGTTTTTTTGCATTTGTTTTGGTGATTTATGCGTATTTTATATTGTTTTCGGTAATTTTTGATGATTTGTGTGTATTTGGGTTGATTTTGGGTGATTTAAGCGTATTTGTGTTGATTTCTGGTTCATTTGTACTGATTCAGGATGTTGCTGTTTGCTGTCAAAATTCGATGGTACGAAATGAGTGTATTCGTACCAGTAACGCAAAGACTATTATTGACTTGTTGGCACGGATATGATTTATTCGTACCATGTAGATCTGGACAAAATTAGGGGTTTTTTATTTTTTTAATTTGAATGAAATTAGGGTTTGATACGACTTGTTTGTAACATTTTGTTGGTTTGGTAGATCTGGTGTTTTGGTTATATTTGATCGTTGAATGATAGTACGATTTGATGTAAATAAAGAATTGTACCGGCGTACCATGCGTGTGAAACACAATTTGCATGGTTTGACACTTTATTAAATGTAATCGTACAAGCGTACTATGTGGGTGCGGTGCACTGTATTGGAATGCTGGTACGAATATGGTATATTCGTATTAGTGTACCATGCAGCGCGGGGCACAAACTTGGTACGTCGTTACGAAAACGGTGGGTTCGTATTAATCTGCCATGCGGGCGTATCGCGTTTTACCTGGTACTCTTATACGAATATGGTAAGTTCGTACCGATCGTACCAGGTACGTTGGTACGAATGATTTATATTAGTAGCAATTTCTAACTGGTACAATAAATATCATAAGTGATATCATCAAAAAAATTTGGTGAATTCGGTCATGATATCTAACAAGAACTCAAGAAATGTAAATATTCAAAAATCAATTTCAAAATAAATAGTCCACAAAATAATTCAATTAAATATGCCAAAAACACTAGTTCCACTAGTACATTCCCAAAAAAAATTCAAATGTATTATATAATCTAAAATAGTTATCAAACCAATTCTTGCATATGTTGTTATTTCATACTCTTCTATATATGGGCAACAATTGAAGAAGATGACATCATCTGCATGACTTAAATACGAGACAATCAGTTTGGAATTTATACAAGACAATAAGACTACGTACGCAAAGTACGTAATGCACGATATAACATAATTCGTACCTAAACATGGTACAAATTTATGTATTTGTACCATCATACATAGGCATGTAACATGATGTGTTGGTATGAATATGACATACTAATCATGTGTATCAGTTGTAAAAACTATTGGCATTGTCAGTTAAATGGTATGAATGGAACAAATAGTTCATTCGTACCAATTGTACCAAGTAACTGCATATCTAAATTAGACAGATTGCAAAATAAATACAATTTTGGAAAATTAATAAATAAAGCACACGTACTAATAATACTAATAGTATAGCAAATTATTTACAAACAAGATATTATAGCAAATTATTTATAAATAAGCATTGATCATTCACTAATCCCTAATCCAGTTCCATCTACTGTAAGTGTTATTTCCTCCGTGCTGAAAAGAATAGATGCTCCCAATCAAAATATTTGATTTTCTTGAGTTCTTGTAGGACATCATGACCGATTTCATCCAAATATTACACATATCACTTATGATGTTATGTCATCATTTCATGTAACTTGCACCTTTTGTTGCATCTTAAACAAGCCATACCTCTTTAGATCCTTAAAAAAAGCAAAACACACTTAAGATATGGTACTAATATAAATCATTTGTACCAGTGTACCGGTACTACTAGTACGAATACACCAATTCGGACCAATCATACCACTGCAATGCGCTGCGCTCACATGGTAACATATTGGTACGCTGTTACGAAAATATAATATTCGTACTAGCGTACCAACATCTAAAATACTCAAAACAACCATAAATCAAGCACAAAAACGTCTAAAGCACGAAATCACTAAAATCGTACCAGACAAATCGTACCAAATTCTATTTACCAAAAAAAAATCGTACCAAATTCTACTAGAACGAGTTACTACTGGTACGAATACACTCATTTCGTACCAACGACAAGTACGATATGTACGAACGAACTTAATTCGTACCTAAATGTGGTACGAACAGATGAATATGTCCGTTCTTACAGCAGCATGTTGCACTAATACATAGGTACGCCGGTACGAATACATAATATTTGTTCCAACGTAACAATGCAGTGCGTCGCGCGTGCATGGTATGTCAGTACAAATAAACTATATTCATTCCAACAAGTCAATAATAGGTTGCACCAGTACGAGTTACTACTGGTACGAATACACCAATTTCGCACCATCGGATTTTGACAGCGAGCAACAACCTTCTGAATCAACACAAATGAACCAGAAATCAACATAAAATACACCAAAATTACCCAGAAATAAACTCAAATCACCAAAAATCATAAAAAAACAATATGAAAACCCATGAATCATCAAAAACAAAAACACGAAAAACCATAAATTAACAATAATTCGAACGAAAAAAAATCATAAATCATCGATTTCAGATTTGGTCGTGGATCTCGAGCATGAAGATGCCATGAATTCCGGCAAAAAAGTTGATGCGAGCGGTGGATAGAACGGGGCGACGGAGAAGGAGGAAGCAATAGCTTTTCAGAGAAGAAGATGTATGTATAAATCGAAATCGGAAAAAACGACCGGAGAAGAATATGTGATGACGGTGGCAGAATGAAGGTGGTGGTGGTGGCGGTGGTGGCGGTGGCGCAGTGGATTGCAGACGGCAAGCGAAGAAGAAGAAGATGCGAGAGAGAGATACGTACGGGAAGAAGATGAGAGAGAGAGAGAGAGAATATAAGAGAGTGGAGAGAACATATAGAAGTAAGGGTATAATAGGAAGTTTGTTTCAAAGTTTGACAAAATTTATTGAAATTAAGGTCCTTGACATAATTTATTTTTTACTAACTTCTTTGACCATTCTACCATATTAACTCTATAAACTATATATATTTCAACTCAATAAATAATTATAAACTATATAATCTAGGCAGGGGGATGAAATAGACGAATAAATTAGCCGGCAAAAATAACTTATAAATAATAAAACTAGCTCGTGGTTACGTAAGATTCCGAATAATTAGTTGCGAGCTGAACTCAGAAGTCACGCCTTTGTCTTCAAAGTTGACAAACGTTTCTAATTTATTTATGATAATATAATGAGGGTCCAGATGAACCATGCATTAAGTCATAAATTATTAATTATTTTGCACAAACGTAATTTTAATCAAGCATTCTTATTTTTGTTTTTTAATTGATGCGAGGACTGGTGGTTGGGTTTATCATTTTTTTAAATTAGGCTCTAAATAAGATGCATTGTTCGAGTATCTCCAAAAAATTCAATAATATTTTCGATGAATCTGTTTAAAAGAGTATTTTTTATTATAATGTCATACCTTCTATTCCATAACCAATTAACTATTCAAAGCACAATGTATTAAATGATCTATAATATGATCTCTTTAAGTTTGTTCTTAAAACGCGTCACGAAGCTTTCAAGTTAATGGGATCCACATTTTTAAAATATTTTCAGCGGGTTACTTTAGCTCTCATCTCAATCGCTTCATCTTTATAAACTATAATAGCAAGTTCAGGCTGTTAATTTTAGAAACTTTTATTTTCAGTTTTTTTTTTAATTTTCACTTTTCAATTCTGGAATTTATAAATACAAATGGTATATCACAATTATTCATTAATATTTTTCAATTAGATGATTAATACAGACGTTACAAAAGCATAAATTCCGACAACAATTTAATATAATTGAAGGCTAAAAATCAAATTTAATATATTGTCATTTAATAGTATATTTTGTGCCTATATATAGTGTTTGGATGTGAATTATTTTTTTCATATCACTTTATCCCCTCACCTTGAATTCAAGTGGTGGTTAACAAGAGTGTGTGTTTGACACTCGATCTCGATCAACATTGATGCATGAATGTATATGGCAGTCCAGATAAATATAGGTCGATTGAGTATTCAAAGGTGTTTAGTATGTTTTTATGGTATATTTTACCTATGTGTTCGATTCTCCGTCATTATTAAAGTTGGTGAATTGTCCATCGAATGATTGTGATTGTATTTATATTGTTTCACATGTTATAGATATACACATTATAAATAAAATTCCATAAAAATAGAAAAGACATGTAAATAATCCCATGGAAAAGGAATTACAAGTAAAAAATCCCATTAAAAGAAAAAAGAAATTACAAGTCAAAAGATTAAAGGAAAATAAGATGGAATATGCCCTGGGATTCCAGTTTCCAACTCCAAACGAAAACAAAGCCAATAATAAGAAAAAAACACAAAACCACATTGAAAATTTTCCGTACGTGGTTGCTGACTGCTGTGCTGGCCCGCCCATAGAGATTAGAGAGTCTCTCTCTCTAAACAAACTCGATTTATTCTAAACCACACAAGAGGTTATCTTTCGGCACACCAAATAGGCTAATACAACCTTGCTTTCATTATTTAATATTGTATAAATCAGTATTTGGTATCTATGTTCATACCTTTTATGTCGTTTAATCATATACAATAAATTGTAGATCCACTTCATAAAAATAAGTATATTAACTTATTGTAAAATTTCAATGTAAAAGTTAATTTTGAATAGAGATAGCCCTAGCAAAAATAAAGAACCATGCAATCAGAATTTAGTGCTCGTTTAATTCGAGTATAGGAATGGAAAGAGAATGAAATCAGGTAGAGGGAAGGAATGATAACAATAAATGTTACTTTTATTGGGTATTTGATTCAACAATGGAAAGAATCACCTTGTGAAATGATTTCGGAGAAGAAAAGATTTTGTTACCACTCTTGTTTGGAGGGTAACATTCTGGGGGATTGTGTTACCCTCAAGTAAGGGTAATGGTTAATCCAATACCCAAACCAAACAAAAAGTAATGAATCTCTTTCCATGTCCAAAAAATACCGAACCAAACATGGGCTTAGTTTAGGACAAAATATATACTAATGATTTTCTATATATAATTATAAATCCTTTTCTGAATAATTTATAATTATTATTCTAAAAAAAATTACGAAATGGAAAAATGCGCACCTGGTCGGCTGGTCCCATTTAGCAACATGTAGCATTAAGACTCTTAACCTACGCCTTAACTTTACATATAAAAGTAAAACCCTCTCGATTCTTCCCCACTCCATCTTCTCGTGACTGATCTCTACGCATCGATCTCTTCATTGATTTTATCAACGTAAGCCTCAATCCTCTCTTATCTTCGCTCAAATACTTGCAATTTCGCCGGATCTGTAATCATATATTGTTAAATTAATTCTTCTTTGTTCGACCAGTTTTTTATTAGGATTTTCATCTAAAAATGGCGACGAAGAAGAGCGTAAGTTCGCTGAAGGAAGCCGATCTGAAGAGTAAGAAAGTTCTGGTGAGAGTGGATCTGAACGTGCCGTTGGATGACAACTTCAACATTACCGATGATACCAGGATTAAAGCCGCCGTCCCTACCATTAAGTATTTGATGGGAAATGGAGCTAAAGTCATCCTCACTTCTCACCTCGTACGTATTTATTTTTTATATCTTACTGATCCGTAGATCAAATTTGTAGGATTCGTATTTGTTCTATACGTTATGCGGCTAGATGTTTGTTCGGATTTGTTTTTTATTCGATTAAGTTGTTGATTTGGAGTATGACCGGATGTTTACAGTTCGAGATTTAATCATGAGATTTGATTTGGCTACTGCTTCATAGTTTTTAATTTTCTTAATTGGTTGGGCTACTGCTTTGGTGTTTCGATCTTTCTAAATTGTGCTTACTAGGTTGATCAGATGTGATGGGTAGTTACTACTGCTAGGAGTTTCGATCTTTCTAAATTAGAGTTGGGTCAGATATAGATTGTTTCATGTGATCTTCACGGCTTCTCCGATTATCATAGATACTTAATGATATGTTCTTCAATTTTGTTTGAGAAAAAATAGTTTGCACCTACTTTTTTGTTCCTTAGTCTCTAAAGTATCCTTACTGTTAACTAATTTAATGCTGTGAGAAATTTAATTACGTATTATGTAAATCTTGTTATTAATTTATTATTGTATATGTGGTTTTCAGGGCCGTCCGAAAGGTGTCACACCAAAATACAGTTTGAAGCCTCTTATTCCTAGACTATCTGAGCTTCTTGGAGTCGAGGTTCTTAGTATATCCATCACCTTTTCAGTACAGATCGATGCTTTGTTGTGGCAAGGTGTTTTGCTTATCTAAGTTATCTCATGTTGTCAGGTCAAGATGGCCAATGATTGTATTGGTGAAGAAGTTCAGAAGTTGGTGGCTGGACTGCCAGACGGCGGTGTTGTTCTCCTGGAGAATGTTAGGTTTTACAAGGAAGAGGAGAAGAACGACCCTGAGTTTGCAAAAAAGCTTGCTTCTATTGCGGATTTGTATGTCAACGATGCATTTGGAACTGCACACAGAGCACATGCCTCAACCGAGGGAGTTACCAAGTACTTGAAGCCCTCTGTTGCTGGATTCCTTATGCAGAAGGTTAGCAGACATTTTTTCGTTGTGCTTTTATACACCCTATTATATTCTTCTACTGCACCAAATTTCTCTATTAGGTTTCTAGCTTTCAGTTTTATATGGTTGAATCATCAGAATATTAAGTTTTCAATGCTGCAATCCACCATTGTATCAATGAACTTGCATTCTGAAATCATGTTTCTGCCACTTTAATGCGTTTCAGGAACTTGATTATTTAGTTGGTGCTGTGTCCAACCCAAAGAAGCCTTTTGCAGCCATTGTTGGTGGCTCAAAGGTCTCATCCAAAATTGGTGTTATCGAGTCACTCTTGTCCAAGGTAGACATCCTGTTTCTTGGTGGTGGAATGATCTTTACCTTCTACAAAGCCCAAGGACTTTCGGTGGGAACCTCACTTGTGGAGGATGACAAGCTTGATCTCGCAACTTCTCTCATCAAGAAGGCTAAGGCTAAAGGGGTATCCCTTTTGCTGCCTTCTGATGTAGTTATTGCTGACAAATTTGCTGCTGATGCCAATAGCAAGGTATGTAGTTTTTGCCAAAAAGTGATAGATACAAAAGCTCAGCTTTAGTTCTGTACTTTGTTTGAATTGTTTTGAGTTTGATCGAGAGCAAGTATTGCCTTGTCTTTACTTTCATGATCAAAATAGAAACAGTTGAAGCACCTTTGCTGCTTCTGTGCTTGTGCGTTACAAAAATTAATTGCTGCTTTTGCTTTCAGATTGTTCCAGCATCTGCCATTCCTGATGGATGGATGGGCTTAGATATTGGACCGGATACTATTAAATCATTCGGTGAAGCTCTTGATACTACCAAGACAGTCATCTGGAATGGCCCTATGGGTGTTTTTGAATTCGACAAGTTTGCAGCAGGAACAGAGGTATTCATTCAGTGTTAAATTGCATTACAGTAGATTATTGCCATTTGGGTGGACACGTTTTTAAACTAAATCCTTTTGAATTGTTCCTTTTCAGTCTGTTGCAAGGAAGTTGGCGGAACTAGGTGGGAAAGGAGTGACAACAATCATCGGAGGTGGTGACTCAGTTGCTGCAGTAGAGAAGGTTGGTCTGGCAGACAAGATGAGCCATATCTCGACTGGAGGCGGTGCCAGCTTGGAACTTCTTGAGGGAAAGACTCTACCTGGAGTCCTTTCCCTTAATGATGCATAAGCTGAATGTTGTTGCTATCTTGTTTTTGTGTGCACTCCTTTTAGTTGTCGTGTCGGATTATCTGCGAGAACAGATTGTTGAGATGTTAGAGCTGGTCTTGTAGAGTGGTAGGCCAAAAACGCTAATAATTATCCCCACCATGACTGGAAATATCTTGGTGCAATAACAAGTTTTTTGCTTTCCTGTCGTTACACTTGATGTTAGTGTTTTATTTTGATGGTTTTGGTTGCAAGAAACAAACGTACTGATGTATTTGATTCTGTACGCTTTAACCTAAGTATATTGGGGCCAATTGCCCTTACATACTCTCCATCTGGACCTGGTTAGGTTAATCGATTATTTATCATATAAAAAAAAGTCAAAATCAATTTGATTAACCGTTAAAAAGTACAAAATGAAGATAAAAACTGCTATGACAGTTGACTTAAAAATTGGTATGGTTAACTAATTACACTTTATTAGATTACTAGTAGTCCGTGCGATGCACGGGATTTTTTTTTTTTTTTGGAATTTAGAGTTTTCTACATATGAAATTCATAAGTATTAATGATATTGAGGTATAAGTTTTTTAAGGGTAAATTACTATTTAAATACTAAACTATCTCCATTTTTTCAAATATAACTTGAACTGTAAAAAATAACCATTTAAATGCTAAACTATCATTTTTGTATTAAAAATAGCCCGATGCACATTTCCGGCCTAAATATCTACGTGGCATGTCAGAGTCCATGGTGGATATATATTAATTTTAATTAAATACATGTTGTCATTTAACCCCCCCCCCCCAACCCCCAAAAAAAATCTAGGTTATTGTGGAGTACGGTTGGAGATGCTCTTTCCATTCACAACACATTCAATCAATTTATTAAAATTCATATCGTTAAAAATGTGGTGAAAAGGTTGTGAAAGGAGGGAGTAGGTTTTCTTTAAATTGGGTTGAATTATTTAAAAGTAATTTCATTGAAACTTGATTTAAAATAGTTGTATACTTGTATAGGCTCGTTTCTTTTTATAATTTTCTGTGAGGAAACTTTACCTATTTATTTTAGAAACAATGTTCAAAAGTAACCAATTTGAAAAAGCAAAGATAAATTCTAACCACTAATCTTTAAAAGATAAATAATGTCCACTCTTCCAATTTTGCCCTTTTATACATGACTCCATACATGAATTCATACACGAATCCATACATGACATACATGTAGAGTTGTATACGAATCGAATAATTTTGGTTCGGTTCGGTATTCGATTCGAATTTTTGATATTCGAATTCGAAAATTTATGATTCGAATTAGTTATCAAATACTTTTTTCGATTCGATTAGTTATCAAATACAAATTCAAAATCATGATATTCGATTCGATATTCGAAAATATTCGATTATATACATATATATTTAATATTCACAAATACATATTTATATAGATATATATACACATTAAAATGTGTTGTTTGACCCATCTTTAAGCTCATTTTAAAATAAGGTCAAAATTTTCCTTAAGGGATATGTACTGCATTAACTATAATCTCTTCATTGGTGCGGATGTAAGTCACAGTCTTTCTCTCTCATCTAACTATTTTACATTGTCTCGCATCTACCATCATTCTTATTGTTGTTTTTCATCGCATTCCTTTACAGATTTATGGAAATTCGTTCTTCATCTCCTTTCTATATAGATTCGATATTCGATTCGAATTCGTGAAATTATTCGAATATTCGAATTCAAATCAAATTTAATATTCGAATATGATTCGAATTCGAAAATGATTTCATGAATTCGATTCGTTTACAATGATATTCGATTCGATTCGATTCGTTTACATCCCTACATACATGAATCCATACATGAATCCATATACGACATACATGAATCCATACACGGCATACATGAATACATATACGAATACATATAAGTGTGTGTGTGTGTGTAAATGAATCCATACATGACATACATGAATTCATACATGACATACACGAATACATGTATGTGTGTGTGTTTTTTTCCTTATGTATGTGTTTCGTCGGAAAAGTTTTTTTTTCCTGAAACTATTTTTTGCTAGAAAAGTCGCCGGAATTTTTTTTTTTTTTCTGAATCTGTTTTTCTCTAAAAGTCTCCGGAAAAAATTGCCGGAAATTTTTCGCCGGAAAAAGTCGTCGGAATTTCCGCCGGAAAGTCACCGGAATTTTTTTCGCCTGAATTTTTTTTTCTGAATCTGTTTTTCTCTAAAAGTCGCCGGAAAATGTCGCCTGAAAAAGTCACCGGAAAAAATATTTGACTATCATGTATGTATTCATGTATGTGTTCATATATGTCATGTATACATGTCATGTATACTTTCATGTATAAGAGCAAAATAGTAAAGATGTAAAAATATTGGTTAGTATTTATCTTTTAAAGATTAATGGTTAGAATTTATGTTTGCTTTTTCAAATTAGTTATTTTAACTTTCCTCCCTTTATTTTACTTGGCAGAGACTTGAGCATTACCAGCTAAATTGGAAATGGGCTTTAAAGCTCCTTTTCGAGGTCCTGGAGTGAAAGAGAACGCTTTTCTTTGATGAACGAGCTGTCTTAAAATAAAGCTGAGTGTAAAAATTATTGACGTGGATTATTTATTATTTTTAAATTTTAATTAAAATTTATTACTTCATAGTTTGATCTTATTAATTTAAATTAGAATTTATCAAGTTATATTCAAAATTCATCAATCCCTAATTTGAATGTAAAATATAAAGTGCTATTATAGTAAAATACACACTATTCCTTTTGCAAAATGAAAATTACCATGACAGAAAAGAAGGCAGTCGTGGCAACTCGGAAAATGGAATTTCTGGGTATCGAGATCGATGAAGCAGGAATTATTCTACAGGACCATATTGTTCAGAAGGTCCAGAATTTTCCTGAAGATATGAAAGAAAAGAAACAACTTCAGAGCTTTTTGGGAGTTGTTAATTTTGCGGGACCATTCATTAAGAATCTCGCAAAACATAGAAAAGTTTTCAGTACATTACTGAAAAAGGATGTTCCGTTCATCTGGACGGAAGAACATCGACAGGGAATGAAAGAGTTAAAAGAGGTTTGCAAAAATCTCCCAAAACTCTCGATACCTCTTTTCCCCTTCTGGGTAAGAATCCCTTCCCGAACTCTGGTTCCTTCTGGTTCTGACAAACCGAACAAACGCGTTCAGACCAGTTCCCAAAATGAGCCATGTTGCAGTATTTACGATGAGTTTCTTTACTCGTCGCAATCTTGCTTTCCCAAAGCAGAGTCTGTTTTCTTTCGAAAGCTTCTTCTGCAAATCTTGTAGTGGTTTATTCTCAGAAGATGAGGCCATACGATGGCACATCAACGAGAAAGAATTCTTTGCAGTCCGAAAGGCGTTTAAAAAATGGCCTTTATTTTAATTGGTAAAGAAATTTACTTTGAAAGTCGATAACACACAGGTTAAGGCTTTTTTAAGAAACAAGATGGAATCTAAGCCTGAAAAAGCTATATTAATTAGATGGCAAGTTGAATGCCAATATTATATTTTTGATATTGTCATTGTCCAGTGTCTGATTATTCTCTAAATACCGACTAAATACCATACGCCCCGGGTAGGAAACGAACGAGGGTTGTGCTGAGTGTTGCTGAAGGAGTCTGTGTCTGGAAACCATCGGTTGCGATCGTGTGGTTGGACGAGGTCCCTAAAACTTCCGACGGAAATACCCGGCAGCATTACGGTAAAAAAGGTATGAAGTTGGTATGCTTAGAATTTTTATACGGAAGTGTGATGGGCCTGATAGTATTGCATGAATTATCTCCATAATTGGAAAATTGGATTGGAATAAGCAGAATAAATAAAGAAATTCAGCATAAAGAGTATAATGGTTATAGTGTGTATTTTTCATTGATTTCAAAAGAAGTGTGTAAAATTCATTTTTTATTTGGCAAAGTGTGTATAAAGAATTTTGTCCCAAATATAAATCCAATTCCAATCTTGCAATAATTTTGTAACGTGTGCACAAATACAAAAATAATAGTATTATATTTGTCACATAAAATTCAGTACACTTTTATATAGTGTATACTTGTTTATCATTATTATAAATAGAAAGATAGTTGTTTTTGCAACATAATTAATATATTATGCTTATAAAATGATTATAAATAAATATAAATCTAATCAAATATTATCATCGAAACAATAATTTTTTTTATTAAATAAATAAACATATCTGCATAACCAAGGCATGGAAATACAAATATACAATGAACAATTTTTATTAACAATAACAATAATAATCACAATTATTTAAATTAACTAATTACTGAACAAAACAAACATCACAAAAAAAGACCAGAAGAAACCAAATGGTTCCACACTTTGAAAAGTAATGAGAGTTATAAAAAAAAAAAAATGCAGGGGTAGTAAAATGTCATGAACGTCCTCCCTGCCGCTACTTCCGCTACTTCTTCTTTCACACTGCTCGTATGTTTCTCTTCCATAGTTCCATTCCAGTCGGAATCTTCACTGTCAGCACGGAATGAATTAAAAGAAAATCTCAAATGCCAGTTACAGTATGTAAAACTTTCCCTAATCTATGGCGGCTTTGGGCCAAATCATTTCTCTGACTCTGATTCCAACATAATAAGACAAGATTGCAATACATATGATGCAACCATTGATGTCTTTCCCGAAGGTACGCTTTTATATCTTTAGATATTGTATATATTTTTCGAAGAGTATTGCAGGTGCATGATAATTAAAATCCTAAATCGTGATTCGAAATCAATTATTTTCGACTAAATGTGTAAAAAGCATATTTGTTTACTAAATTATGTGATTGTAAAAATAGAAAAACATTGTAATTTAAATCAATATTACCGGATTCTTCTTCTTTCTGTTTTCCAGATGATGGCAACTCACATGCTCGTATCAACCAAATTTGAAGCGTCGATTTTTGATGGCCACAGATAAACCTCATATTTATGGAGGAAATGATGCATTTCAAATTGAGAATGTCTAAAATCGTGTTGTGGAAGAAAGTTTGTTCAACACCCGAGGAACACTTATCAATAAAGTATACAATATTTTTTAACTTTTTCAGAATGAATTGGTATTAAAGTATGTCAGCAGAAAATACTGTCTACTCACACTCCAATAGTGTAGTTATTGCAGAAGATAATTAATTAATTACACTCGGATATAATCAATCAAACGAACAGTCATTTACACAAGATTTATTGTTTGAATAATAAAAAAAATCTTAATGAGTATTGTGCAATTTGGGCGGGAAAATGGATGTCCAATTTGGTTTTACTTTTATATATATATAGATATAGATACGGACTATCTCCTTGTTTCAAAGCTTTTGAAGTTTGAGCTTGTTTATCAAGAGTGTAGTTGGGATCAAACATGCTTATCGAAATGCAACAAAAGCGGTTCATGAGTTCGTCCAATACACGAGTCTATTACAAAGGAGGATAGTGTGGAAATCTAATTTTCCACAATGGCTTTGTACTATTGTTTCTTCCAATTTGGTTGATAATGAAGATAGTTTTTCCATTAAAAGAAAAATATACAATTTCAAAAAGTACAAGTTTAGATATCTCTCATGCATTCAAGTCAAAAGAGTAGCTGACAGTGTCTTATGCGAAGATATGTTTGATTTCTTTACCATGGTTAAGAATCTTAATGTTTTATCTATAAGTCATACTAGTAGAGAAGCAAATATGGCGGCACATAAGCTCGCTCGATATGCTAGAGATTTGGAGTCCACCTACTTGTGACATGATAAACTTTAAGACTTTTGAATATTGTTGCAGATGATTCAAAGTGATGAATGAATTTGTTTTTCTTCAAAAAAAAAAATATATATATATATAACATATAATTAGTTAATTTATAATTTTTTAATAGGTTCCAATATTATTAGTTTAACCGTCCTTTTTTATAAATAAAAATAAAAATTTAATTTGTACCCTCTATTTTTTAAAACTAGGGAAAGAAAAAAAATCGAAATTATCTAAATTGTACTCCCTCCGTCCCAATAGCAAGGTCTCGATTTCCTTTTTTGTCTGTCTCAATAGCAAGGTTCCATTCCAAAAATGGAAATAAGTAACTCTTCAAAAGCTGTAGGATCTACCACTTTTTTTTCCTTTTACTCTTGTTTCTTAATAACTGTTAGGGGTGAGCAAAGCAAACCGAAAAACCGAACCGACCGACAAACCGTACCGAAACCGTCCCGAAAATACGGTTAACCGAACCGACGGTTCGGTTTATTTTTCTAATTTTAAAAAATCGAGAGTAACGGTTAGGTTTTTATTTTTATATATAAAACCGACGGTTAACCGAACCGAACCGAAACTCATTTAAAATTATAATTTTACTAATTATATGTTATAAAATTATTATACCAACTAATTATATGTTATAAATTATAATATTAACTAACTTAATTTTACTACTTTGACTTGAAAACATGAGAGTGTTCATTTTATTATTTATACTTCTTTAAATGTATATTTCGAATCCACATTTTAAGATATGAATTTTTGTTTTTCATGCTATGAATTATAAAAAAATTCAAAGTTTTCTTTCTACATGGTAACGGTTAACCGAACCGAGTATTAGGTTAACCGTTATAGTGGTTTTTGGTTTTTATTTTCTACATTTTAGCGGTTACCCGAACCGATTAAAAACCGTATGATCAGTTTTTTTTTGTGGCAAACGGTCGGTTAAATGAACCATGCTCACCCCTAATAACCGTGCCCAAAGCAAGTGAGACCTTGCTATTGAGACGGAGGGAGTATTTAGTACTCCCTATGTCCCACTGAAATTGTCCTCCTTTCTTTATTGGATTGTCCCACTGAAATTGTCCTCATTCCCAAAAAGGAAATAATTAATCATTCAAAAGTAATGGGACCTACCTATTTTTTCTCTTTTTACCTTTCTCCTTAATTTTCGTGCCGAACAGTAAATGGACAAATTCAGTGGAACGGAGGGAGTATTTAGGAAGGTTTCGATACGATTTGTCGATTTTGTTAGAATTTTTTTTAGTTGGGAAAGCCCAAATGAAGAGATAGTCCAATCAGAATTGATATTGGATGATTGGATCCTTTGAACACCCCTCGGCCCTCGCAGTGTAAAGGAAAGGGTAGCGAGAAAAAACACTCCGGACAAGTTTCTTGCTTGGTGAAGTAGTTTGAGATCAACTGCGCCATGGCTACGATGAGATGCTTCCCAAATTCATATTTTTCATTGACTCGCAAATTCACTCAACTGCAAAACCACCTCAAACTCTTCCGCTCCAGTCCGCCGCCGTTATTTTCGTCGAAGTTACGCTCATTCTCAAGACAAGCATCAATCTTGACGCATCCCGTCGCTCACACTGATGCCGAAGTTCGCGATGACTCACCCTTTTCAGGTCCCATTCAAATTGTTCATTGCTTGAATTTCACTTCAATTATTTTTCTCCGAGCTTCTCCTTGAGTTAATTCATTGGATTGTTATTATTAGGGTTGGATGAGATGATGACGGGATTCATGTTCGGCAAGAAGAAGGCAACCGAGGTTGCTCACGCGTAGGTATTTCTTGTCCTTTTTTATTTCTGCAAGTATGTTTATTGATTGTGATTGTGATTGTGATTGTGATTTGGTTAATTGTGATTAGGTTAATTGTGATTGTGGTTTTGATGTATTAGGGTGTGGAAGAATGTTGTCCGGAAAGGGGATGTGGTAATTGATGCCACTTGTGGTAACGGTTTTGACACATTGGCTATGGTAAGGTTAATTGCTTCTGATGATGATACCTGCAGTCGAACCGGCCGTGTTATCTCAATGGACCTTCAGAAAGATGCTTTAGAAAGCGCTTCATCTTTGCTGGATCGATCACTCACTGTTGATCAGGTGCTCTTCTCTTGTTCCTTATTCCATCACATTCCGACAACTGATTTTCTTACCATCATTTTTGTATCCCTCTATAAGGTAACACTGTATAAATGTATAATGAATATTCCTTAGGGCATTTCATTGTTAATCATAAGTCTATCAAGAAGCTTCAACCTTTTTCCACCCCATAATGCATTGCGTAGTATAACTAAAACACTTTAATTACTTGGAACATGTCCTTGAAAGGTTGTATGCAATGCATCAAATGTCTATTGATGTCATTGTAGGTAGACTGGACCGTGCTCGAAATTTAGGAGGTCAGCTCAGCTGATGCCAAAAGTAATAATAGATTGGCCTTTGAAATCACTCAGCAACTTATTTTTGTTTTATTTGATGTGTGTTTTGTAGTCCTCCTCTCCCAACCTTGGCAGTTTTACTTGATTATTTTAGTTTCAATATATTGGTAGGAGGCTACTCTCAGTATCTTGTCTGAATTTTAGCAATCTCATTACTAGTTCTGCTTGAGATAGTTGGTAATAAATGTTGTGGATTAGCTCATTATGACTGTTAGTAAAAGGCTCTTGCTGCTTGGTTTTTCCTTGACCATCTTCTAGACTGCTAGACACTACTTTTTTGTGTTGCTTTCATCAAACCGACTTTCTGTGTCTGTCTGTTCTATTAATATTGTTCCTTATTGTTGGCCGTGCAGAGAGGACTTGTCGATCTTTATGCCATGTGCCACACTAAAATGGAAGATCTTGTTCCCAGTGGTGCTGCTGTGAGGTACTATTTTGTAACTATATGAAGTGTGTGAGTGCTTTGAGTATGAGTTCGAAGAAACTGTATGTTGTGTGCATTTCATCTGCTTCCATATTTGTTGCATGTTTTCTTTAGGTTAGTTGCGTTCAATTTGGGGTACCTACCGGGAGGCAACAAAAAGATCAAAACGGAGTCAGAAACAACACTAGTTGCATTAGAGGCTGCCAAGAGGATCCTTGCGCCTGGAGGTCTCATCAGTATACTGGCCTATGTTGGCCATTCTGGTGGAAGGTAGCATACAACTTCGAACTATTTATCATCATTTTTTGCTATCGTAATGCTGTCGATCATCTTCATGCAAATTATACGATTTATTCCTTAAAACTTTGCTATTAAAATGTGAGCAATGTTGCTGGTTATATAAAGTGATTTGGTGTTTGTGTTTTGGTTAAGTGCTTTTGGTAGTAATAAGGTGAAGGTGTTTGTGTCGTCGTTGCAGGGAGGAGTTCGAGAAGGTGGGGTGCTTTGCAGCTGAATTACCTGTTGATAAATGGGTGTGCTGCAAACTCCAAATGTTAAACCGGCCATCAGCTCCTGTGCTCGTTCTATTATCTAGAAAATGAGTCTCACATTTCTTTTGGCTACCATAGTTTTAGAGATAGAGAGATTTGGCAGCTAGTGCGTTCAATGTTATAGAATTATAGCGTTGGTCTGTAGTACAAATTTTGCTGTAACACTGGCTCTGTTGAAATAAAAATTGTGTATAAATTTGGTACTATGAGATGCAATAAGAGCTTATTTGCGATAAGAGCTTATTTGGTACAACCAACATGAACACAAGATTCACAAATACAAAACTTTTAAGCCATTATCTTATATTTCGTTATCATTAGTATATGTTGCTAATCTGTATATGTATGTGTATAATTTGCTACAAATGAAAGTAAGGAGTTCAACTCCAAACTTACTTGATAATCTTAATAGGTGTGCCCAATTTTAATTTATTTTATATAATTGGCAAGGTGAACTAATTTACTACAGCAACCTATTTAATTTGAAGCTCAGATTATTTTTTAAATTTTGCCTATGTATCATTATTTCAAATAGATGCACACAAGTGAGCAATAGAAATGGAAAAACAGCCTCACCCAAGCTATAATAATAAAATGCAAATGATGAAAAGTATATTACAGATGCAAACAAGCGAACAATCGAAATGGAAAAATGTGGTAAGCTCCATGCTAGGCCGACTTCTAGTAGATCGACCCACATAATAAATCAAAATCAATTGAAAAATCTTGAAAGATGTTTTCAAAGTAATTCAGAATACAATTTTGACAATACAAAAAAGTAAAAACATGCGAGAGCTCAATTTATAGAGCCCGTACTAATTTCTTAGTTTTTTCACACCTTCACCCAAACTATAGTAGTAAAATGAAAAATATGAATACAAAAGAATCGACCGCGATGGGACTCGAACCCACAATCTCCCGCTCCGGAGGCGAGCGCCTTATCCATTAGGCCACGCGGTCATCGTTGTTTTTGTTCTTTGTACAAAATATAAATTAACAAACAAATACCATTCAAATCCAATATCAGGTCACATAAGAAATGTATTGGATCAATCCGATCGCATCTTTGAATATGAAATTAAAGGGGTCAAATAGGAAATGATACTCTGAATTATAGAAATTTAGTTATATTTTAATAAAAAAAAATCGATATATTTATAGTTTAATGCACCAAGCACCCATATTATGTTGTATTCTGTCTCCCTAAAAACAACCGGCACTCGCTCGCACCTTAGATTGCACATATAAGTGGTTTATTGCTCAGACATCTTAAATCCATTGAGACAAAATGATAGAGAAATACTACATGTTCATAAGTGGTCTCGTTAAGATTTTTTATTTTATTTCATTTTTTTAGTATATTATTCAGAACATGCAAGTGATTAAACAAATGCGAAACAGATGTTTTAAGTGTATCAATACAAATAAATTAAAATTCTAGTTGATGCCAGAATTTAAAATGTAATAGTTTTAGGAATTGATTCCAGAATCCAAATGTGATCTGTCATCTTTTTTTTTTTTTTGAGATAATGTTATCTGTTATCTTGATATTTTGGTAATTGTAATATTAAATTTAAAGACTGATTTGAAGACATGCGCCAAAGTGAACTTGAACCTGAGACCTATTAATCACTCTACCAAAAAAAAACCTAGGCCAATACACACGCACTATCCTATTGATATTTGATGAGGCTTATAGTCACCAGCTTACCAAAAAAAAAAACAAAAAACAAAAACAAAAACAAAAAAAGTCCCCCAACATACAAGTTGAATTTTCCATTGTAGGATTGTGCAACATTTCTTATTGTATTTACATATGATCACACGTGTCAATGAAATTCACTTCATTTAAACTCCGATAGATAATAGACAAAATGAATTTTCTACACCTATAATAGGATTTCTGTTTTAACTTCTAGAGGGAAAAAAGGTAATCTTTAGCTTTAAAATAAATTAACTGAAGATGGCAGCGGACGTGCATGGGAAATCGAGTTGAAGGTAGAAACTGCAAAGAAATCTGTATTCTTGCCATCCTTGGTTCTCTCTCTTCTTCACCACCCTAACATCAAGCAGAGTCTACCAAAGGAACACAAACTTCACGTCCTCGGGCCCACAAGCAGAACGCCCCACGAGCAGTGTGTCGGGATCTAAATTCTCCTTATACAGTGATCAACACTAGTGAAACCTCAGATTCTGTCTTCAATTGTTACCCATTCTGTCCATGACCCATCATATACCGGAACATCAGTCTTCCCTAGTCGATGAAGGCCCTGAAACGCCACCTTAACTGTCTTAGCTTGCCACCAAACACTTACAATATACACAATTAGACGCACAAAGAAGCGAAGGGAGAAAAGAACCAATAGTAGAGCTGAAATAAGGGAGGACTCACCAATGCTACGATACAAGCAGTGACTCCAGTGCCACATGATAACATTACGGGGCGGTCCAATGAGATCCCTGTAAAGATCGAGCAGTAAGCACCCCAGTAAATTGTTGTCGAGCAACTCAGACATACTGCTATGTTGCTTCCATGCAACACATACTATCACAAGCGTTACAATTAACAAGTTCAAGAAATGGAAAGTAAAAAGGGAAAAGCCAAAGTTCTAGTGCAATTATGAGTTCAAATAAGGCTCGAGAAACACCTAAAGATGCAGGACACTATTTCTTACCTTCCTGATCGAGTCTCTTCTTCAGCTCATCTGCGGGTAGGAGCATCTGAGAGTCATCCATCACCTGTAACGAAACTCCGTATTGAAATAAAAACTACTTTAACGCTTCAAAAATTATATTCACCTTTTTCTTATGGAAACTATGCCGGTCAGAAATGAGATATACACATTGATATCAAATTATGTTCTCACAAAAGACAAGTTTTAGAAATCTATTAGCCCCCTTTAGACTTTAGAGTCTTATTACCTGCGGGAAGGGAATACATTTGCTCCCTGGAATGTGGCCGCTTCTTATTTCCTTCCGTGGCTCTGGTGCAACCCCATCAAATCTGTGAGAAGAAAAATATAAAACATCGTAGGTAGTGAATTTTATTCAAGCTGAGTTTCATAGCTTGCTGGGTAAACGTGTCTGGGTCATTCTTGGCCTTCCATACGCTAAAAGGGAAAAGGTATTTAGAATCTTAGATTTTTCAGTGAAGTAGAATATCACATATTATATTGTGCAAATAACAGATAAATTTATCGGTAATCTTTTACATAAAGAGAGGCATGTGAGGAATGTATTAAAGGCAATGTATCTCTGGTGAGAATAGTAAACATTACTGCATAAGAAATGGCAATTTATGAGATCTACCTAGCTTTTGAGCGAGCATCCACGTGCTGATATGTCTTTTCCTCAATGTTTTTACGAACCTGAAAAACAAACAAAACATATAAGTTATAACTTAAACATTCACACTAAGAAGTATCATATTTTAGTCCAGAGCTCATGGTAATTATCCCCAAAAAATATATATATTTGTAGGATACAATCCAATCTAACAGTTCTTAATGCGTGAAGTTCACAAAATTGCATATACAAAAAATAAAAATAAAAAATAAAATAAAAAAAATCACTCACTAGTACACACATTGACATATAACTATAAGGAAATGGCATCTCACATTTAAAAACTATATGTGCCTATGCTTTACAAGAAACGAATGAACAAGTAGTTGCATGAGTATCATATTACATTAGAAGTTCAGTTAGCAGCTGTTACAGTATTTAATGTATATATGTATCTTACCTTATTTAGAGTGTAGCCCTAGCCCTAGTAGTTTAGTATATATATGTGTCTGTATCTTCTATTCTATACACTGAATAATACTCTCACTTTTCTCCCCAATATGTTGGATATCTCTTTTTTCTACATGGTATCAGAGCGGGAACGATTCTTGCTCTGACCCGCGTTTCTCTTTGCCACGATACCGCTGATCGAAAAAAAAAAAAAAATTAACCCTAATTTTTTGGGCGCCGCCACTCTTCTCCAGCCGCCACCGCTGCCGCGCCGCCTTCTCTCTCCTGCTGCTGTTCTCCAGCCGTTGCATCTCTTTCTAGGGTTTGATTCTCTACCCTAATTTGTGAGCCGCCACTCTCTTTGTACGCCGCCACCCTCTGTTCTCCAAACCCACAACCGCTTGTTCTCCCCCTACTACATATTATCTTCTCCTAGGGTTTGATTTTCAATCCTACTCTTTCTACATCATGGCTGATTCGAAGTCTGCTACTCTAGGAACCACCATCAAATTGAATGGTTCCAATTATCTTCTATGGTCTCGTGCCTTTCTACTGTTCTTAGGCTCTCAGAAGAAAAAGATACATGTCCTCAACGCTCCTATTGATTCTCAGGATGCCATGTATGATGCCTGGTGTGCCGATGATTGTGCTGTCATGACATGGCTTTTGAATAGCCTTGAGGATTCTGTTAGTAAGAACATCATGTTCTTGGAAACCGCTAAAGAAATGTGGGATACATTGAAAGAGATGTATTCCAACGAAAAAAATGTCTCTCGTGTCTTCGAATTATATGAGAAACTTTTCTCTCATACTCAAGGTGGCAAATCAGTCAACGACTACTTCTCTACACTCAAAGGACTTGATGATGAAATCCTCGTCTACCATCCACTATCCTGTTCTGCCACCGAGCGAGCAACTCAATGGGAAGAATTCATGGTTGCCAAGTTCTTGTCCGGTTTGGATAGTGATCTTCGATCAGTTCGTGACAGCCTATTATCTAGTGATAATGTTCCCTCATTACCCAATGCCCTATCTCGTGTGCTGCGTGTGTCAACTGGTCGTGCAGACGATGTTGTTCCTCCCAATTCTTCAGCCATGGCTGCTCGGGGACAAAATCTTAATGTTACTGGCTCGTTTCTACCTTCCAACACGGCTGTCCACTATCAAAATTATGCTCACGGTCAGAATTTCAATGGTAGTCGTGGTCGTGGCCGAGGTGGAGGTGGACGTGGCCGTGGTGGACGAGGTCGCGGTTCTGATCGTCGTTGTGAATATTGCCATCGTACCAATCATACTTCTGAGAACTGTTGGGAAACTTTTGGCAAACCAGGTCAACCAGTCGGGCGAATGCAAATTGTTCCTGAGCCCCAGTCCGTGTCTAATGATGTGGTCTCAATGACACGCGCTCAATATGACAATCTGATCCAGTCAATCAATTTGTCATCCACTGTTGCATCTACTAGTGCTGCTCCATCTATCAGTGCAGCTCCATCTACTAGTGCACCTTCTCCTATCGTTGCTTCTGCAGGTGCGTTTGCAGTGTCTCATGGTAAGTCTAAGCCTCGTCGGTTGATTCCGGTGCCTCTGTTCATATTACTGGCACTAAATCTCTTTTGACATCTTTTACGCCTGTTTCCTTACCTTCTGTTCGTGTCGCTGATGGCACCTCTTCTCCGGTGACGGGGATTGGTGTTGCCCGCCCCACTTCTCAACTGACCCATGAAAATGTCATATGTTTGCTTCTAAGTTTCCCGTTAGCTTATTGTCTGTTAGTCAAATTACCAAAACTCACAATTGTTCTGTCTCGTTTTTTCCTACCTATGTTATCTTTCAGGATCTGCAGACGAAGAAGACGATTGGTGGAGGACATGAGCATGATGGTGTCTACTACTTGGATTTTTTTCCTCCAGCCCCTTCACGCGCTCTTTCTGCCACCGTGTCTCCATATCAGTGGCATTGTCGTCTTGGTCATCCATCTTCCTCTAGTCTTCAGCGTTTAGTTCCTGTTTCGTCTGTTGAATTTTACTGTGAGTCTTGTGAGTTGGGCAAGCACCATCGCACATCGTTTCCTTCTAGAGTAGATAAACGTAGTTCTTTTGCTTTTGAGCTTGTTCATTGTGATGTTTGGGGTCAGAGTCGAGTTGAGTCTAGGGGGGGCTTCAGATATTTTCTGGTTTTGGTTGATGATTATTCTCGTATGACATGGTTGTATTTGCTTACAAAGAGAACCGAAGTCCCTACTGTACTAAACTCTTTTTATCAAGAAATAAAAACTCAATATTCTGTCGACTTACGTATTCTTCGCACTGATAATGCTCTTGAATTTACTCAAAAGTCTATTTCTTCCTTTTGTGATTCCCGAGGCATAATTCATCAAACTTCCTGCTCTCATACTTCCCAACAAAATGGTGTTGCTGAACGCAAACACCGTCATATTTTGGATGTGGCTCGTACTCTTATGTCTCACATGCATGTTCCTAAGTGGTTATGGGGTGATGCTGTCCTTACTACATGTTTCCTTATTAATAAAATGCCTTCTAGTGTTCTTCATGGCGATATTCCTTTCTCGTGTCTTCATCCTGATAAACCCTTGTACCCTGTTCCTCCTCGCATCTTTGGATGTGTTTGTTTTGTTCATGATCTCACTCCTGGGTTGGATAAGTTGTCTCCTCGTTCCATTAAGTGTGTTTTTCTTGGGTATTCTCGCACACAGAAAGGATATCGATGTCTTGATCCACTTACCAAGCGACACTATGTTTGTGCTGATGTTACTTTCTTTGAGTCTCAACCATACTTCTCTCATTCTAGCACCTCTCTTCCTCCTGCTTCCAAAGACTCTACTCCGTTGCCTACTCCAAAGACTCGCTGTCTCCTCATGCTCGACCCCTACAGTCTATACCCGTCGTCCTCGACCCGCCTCATGTCAAACCCGTCTCGTACCGGCCTCATGTTCTCGGCTGCGTCATCTTCTCCCGCATTCTGAAGATCCCCCACCTGCCAACACTGATGATTTACCTATCGCCTTGCGCAAAGGTACACGTACTTGCACCACTAAACACTCAGTGTCTAATTATGTCTCTTTTGCATGTTTGAGTCTTTCTTTTCGTGCTTTTGCTCTTTGTCTTTAGTCAACAGTCATTCCAACTTCTTACCTTGAGGCACTCAAACATCCTCTTTGGCGGGCTGCTATGCATGAGGAGATGCGTGCTCTTTTATCCCGTGGCACTTCGGGGTCCTAACAACCGCCCTCGCTTCCGCTGTTGTTGTTGCTTGTCGTTGGGTATTCGCGATCAAGTTTCTTGCTGATGGTACCATTGATCGGTACAAAGCCCGTCTTGTGGCTAAAGGGTTTACCCAGACTTATGGAGTTGATTACTTTGAGACTTTCTCTCCCACTGCTCGTTTGAACTCTATTCGCATTTTGTTCTCCTCGTCGTCAATCTTTCTTGGCCTATGTATCGGCTTGATGTGAAGAATGCTTTTCTCTATGGTGATTTGTCTCATCGTCTATATGGAGCAACCTCCGGGATTTGTTGCTCAGGGGGCAGATGCTACTAAAGTCTGTTGTCTTAAGAAGGCTATCTATGGCCTTAAGCAAAGTCCCAAGGCATGGTTCGACAAGTTCAGCAGTGTTCTCGGTCATATTGGGTTTAAGCAATGCAAGTCTGACCACTCTGTTTTTGTACGCCATCAAACATCTGGAATTGTCGTTCTCGTTGTATATGTTGATGACATTCTTATATCTGGCAGTGATGTACAGGGAATTGAGGACACAAAGAAATACTTGCAAGAACAGTTTGTTATTAAAGATTTGGGACGTCCTAAGTATTTCTTAGGAATTGAAATTGCTCACAGCAAGTATGGAGTCTCTCTGTCTCAGCAGAAATATGCTACAGATTTACTTAAAGAAACTGGATTGCTTGGGACTAAGCCGGTTGATACTCCTATGGATGTTGATCCGAATGTCTGGGATGATAGTGAAGATTTCTTGGAGGATAAGGCTAAGTATAGACGACTTGTTGGGAAACTCATCTACTTGACAGTAACCCGACCTGACATTTCTTTTGCGGTTGGTCTGGTTAGCCGTTTCTTGGATAAGCCTAAACAAGTTCATTGGGATGCTGCTATTTGAATTCTTCGATATATCAAGAAATCTCCGGGGAAAGGATTGTTCTTTAAGAAGACTGATCACTTGAAGATTGAAGGATACTCTGATGCTGATTATGCTGGATCTAAAACTGACCGGAAATCTACCTCTGGGTACTGCACTTACTTGGGTGGAAATTTAGTAACATGGCGGAGTAAGAAACAGCAAACTGTTGCTAGATCTTCTGCAGAGGCTGAGTATAGAGCTATGGCTCATACCGCCACTGAGATGATTGGTGTAAAGAATTGGGGAATCGGGGTTCACTTTCAACGAACCATTACCTATGCACCGTGACAACCAAGCAGCTATTTACATTGCTAACAATCCAGTGTTCCATGAACGGACTAAACATATTGAGGTTGACTGCCATTTCATACGTGAGTGTGTATTGAATCGCACTATTTCTACTCCATTCACTACTTCAGCTAATCAGGTTGCGGATATCTTCACTAAACCGTTGGGAGGCAAGCGGTTCTCTGAGTTATGCACCAAGCCGGATATGATCAACATATATGCTCCAAATTGAGTGAGTGTTACAGTATTTAATGTATATATGTATCTTACCTTATTTAGAGTGTAGCCCTAGCCCTAGTAGTTTAGTATATATATGTGTCTGTATCTTCTATTCTATACACTGAATAATACTCTCACTTTTCTCCCCAATATGTTGGATATCTCTTTTTTCTACAGCAGCAATTGTTTCAAGACTATAGCAGGTAAATGTAACTCAAAAATACCTGCTCCATTGTCCACACCAGATGTTGTTGAAACATAGTTTGGAAGGTAATTGGTCCTACCTGCAAATTATGAAGTATGTAGTCTAATTCTTGAGAAGTATAAAATGAAGCATAAACTTGCACTAAAATCAAAATGTAGAAAATAGACCATAGGTCACATAGAGCCTTTCCGGTAGTGAGACATAAAGGGATAAGGGAAGCATGCAAATTGCCATTGGTAGCACACAACATACCTTATGCCCTTTGTATACTTTCTCTACAGCTTCAATTGCAGCACTAGCTTTCGATATAGCATCACTTGACGCGCTTGATTGAACGTCAAACCCTAAAGCACGCCATCTAGGTAGGCCACCGTCCAAAACCCAGATTTTCTCATGTCCGAGTACCCGAAACATCCTGGTTATAGAGCAAAAGCACAAAAAATTATTTTACACCGTGTTGTCAATGCCGTCTTAGATTAAAAGGATTACAGCATATGTGCTGCTATATCAAACTTCAAAGCTCACCACCATACACGAGCTGCGCTGAAAATTCCCTTCCCATCATAAACAACAATGCCGTCTTCATTCTCAATGCCAAGGGCAGAAACAGCAGCCGCAAATGCTTCTTCTGATGGCATCATATGCGGCAACTATATAAAGCATTAAGGGTGAAAGAAGTTTAGATTACTCAGACACATGCAATTGAATTGATGAATGCATCTATATATTATACATTAACTTCAGGGTCAAAGTAAACGCGAACAATCTACTGAGCATGGATGGGCCCTGAGACCACTGGCTATTATATCAAAATGAGCGAACTCATAAGATAAAGAATAAAACAAGTTCAATCCTCTTATTTGAACACCCAAATAAACTTATGCAAGTCCCGCAGAGGTAATAAATACCCAAGAGGCTTTACTAGAAGAAAAAGGGGAAATAAAAACTTTATAAAAGCAATTGAAATTTGTATCGAAAGAAACCACACTGAGGAGCATTTTTAAATCATATTCACAAATAGAGCATCTTACATTAGTAGTTTGATCTGAGATGCCATCAATATCAAAGAATAGTGTGCCAGGAATATGGGCAACCTGTTAAAAATACCATGAAGCTCTCAAATATAAGACTTGAGCAAGGGAATCATACTGTCAAATAATCATATCATTGAGTTCAATTTGGGAAAAAGCATTAGCTCTACAACATACAGTTATGATAGACATATATATTAAGCCTTTGATGGTACAAGGCAAGAAATGAGCAAATAAATAACATATCAATATATGAATCGGCACCTTATATTCTTGAATTGGATTTCTTTGTTCGTCTGGCATGTACCAGGATGCATCCAACACCTGAACATAAATGTGCATTGATTTAAAAAAAATCTAGATTATAACTCAAGTACAAGTAGAACGAGATTTTGCGCAACTCACATAAAATTCTCTATGTTCTCTCAATATCATTATTCAACAAAGTCTGAAAGAATAGCAAAAGTATTGAAAGAAAATAAACACAGGAGGGTAACCCAGAACATGAATAGTTCACTAACCAGACATTGGGCAGTAAATATCTTCATTGTTATCAAACCATGTTACGCATGCATACAGAGAGAGGGACAGAGAAAGATTAAGAAAATCGGACCAAAAATATAAGATGCATTTCTAAAAATTGTTCTAAATAAATAATACTCCCTCCGTCCCATATAAGATGACACATTTCTTTTCGACGCAAGTATTAAGGAGAAGGGTATAAAATGGTTAAAGTGGTGGGACCCACAACTTTTTAAGAGATAATTATTTCTAATTTGAATATGTGTCATCTTAAATGGGACATCCCAAAATGAAAAACGTGTCATCTTAAATGGGATAGAGGGAATAGTAAACCAATTTCACAATGAATGGCATGGAAAAACATGTAGTAGTACATAGCACACCGAATGAAAACAAGACAACCAGTCACAATGATCCGAACGCTTGCAAGATTGTGATGCAATGACACAAACCTTCAACCCCGGTTCTCGAAGGTTCGCATGAAGCCAGTCAGCTGAAACAACAGGCTCATCTGTTGACAAGGACTGCATGGTAAGTGAAGCTTGCAATGCAACAGCTGCTGTAGACATGTAATGTGAAATTGGGCCAGGAGTTTGAAATGACAAATGGGAGGAAACCGAGCACAAGCTTATTAGATCCTTCTGCCACCAATACAAAATCAACATAAGAAAGAAATAGTCACACGCATTATTCAAACTAAAGAAATCAAAAGCTTCTAAGTGGATTTTCAATAGATACAATATATATCTCAAATAACTTTCCCATTTAAACATATAACATTTTTCACTAAATATGAGCAGAGTGAAAAGCTTCGCCATAAACCAAAGTTGACTACTGGTTACTTAAGAATGGAAGAGTGAATTGAGAATCAATGACATTCCTATTGCCATTGCAACAAAATGTATCCCACACTTAGAATTTTCAAATTGGAAGGTCTAACAAATAGATTAACTTCTTTGTATCCTAAATACAAAGGCTATCTAAATACTTATCCCTAAAAAATACAACTTCACTGTTAACTTCTTGAAATTGAAATGCTTTCTGTTCTTATTTTATTTTTCAATGAATTTATGGCACCCTCTAAAGAAAAACCACCGATTTCATACGCTCTATGAATTCGTTAAACTATTTCGTCCAACACGACTAGGATTAAACGAAACAGAAATATTCATGATATCGACTATGCAGAAGCTAAAGTAACAATCAAAATAAGCCTTCCTTCGCTCAACAATTGAAGGAAAATCACCCTTGCAGGAAAATTGAGGTGAAACGGAAAATAAAATTCACAATGAATCGTGGAGAAAATTAAGAAGAAGAAAACAGAGCTCAGTTGAAGACTTACAGTAAATATGACACATTGGGATTTTTGGAGGAGAGGTTGAAGAATGCAGTGTGCTGAGAGGGCCCTGCGCAAAACACCAAATGCCATGAATCAGGGCCCCACAATTTAAAAATGCTAGTATAATGCAGTAGTGATTAAAATCCATTTTTAAATATTTGGATCTTTCGAAAGAGTGATGCTATTCGGACATAAATGTCCGGACATAATCTAACTTGTTTAGGTAATGAATCGATTCGATCCGTTTAACTTATTTATTTAATTTTGTAATTTCTCCACATTCATTCAATTTATTATTTTTTGAGTAATCTAATTTAAGTGAATGCATAAATATCTATTAAGTAACAGTATTTCCGAAAGATTATTGAAAATCACAAAATAACTTTATTAATTTAATTTCGTATTTTTTGTATTCATATTTCTCTCTCTAAAAATGGCGGTTTAGATTAATTAAGTAAATACATTAGAGTACTAACCAACACTATTATTTTATTTGATAAATTATAAGTTAAGATTATTAATATATTCATTTTATGTCCGGACATATATGTCCAAAAAGTATTAGTGCTTTCAAAATTTGGGATTGTGTATATTACTCGTCCGCAAAAACTGTAGTCTTATTATTATATTTGTCCGTTAGTGAAGAGTGTGCCGTCTTTATATTTTTACACACTACCTCACTTACTCCTTTATATTTTAGGATAGTGATATGCGGTCATCCGGTGGCCGGTCACTACTCATTAGCCGGTTTTTTTGCCAAAAATTGGTCGGTTCATTTGGTTTTTTGGGTCCATTTTTTTTAGTTTTTTTTGTGTCAATTATATCCCTAGTCTAATTTTCCTCCTTAATCTTTCATTTATACGCCAAATCTATCTATATTATTTCTCCCTCACTTTTTTTCCCTCCACAATAGCTGAAATTTATTTCTAAAATTATTACATATTTATTTTAGAAAAAGTCTTTTTTTATGTCAATTAATATATAATGCTATTAAAATGATATTAAATCAATTTGATAATATTCCTACCGTTATAAATAATTAAAAAAATTATAATACATTTTATATTTAATTATAGATTTAATATAGCAACATATATTTTTTCTTAATTAATATTTATAACACAAATGAAATTTCATGAATTCGATTTCATAATATTCCGACTACAAGTTGAATATTAAAGAAAATTAATTAAATTAAAAAAATAATTTTTTTCTCAATTAATATATATAATGCAATTGAAAGTAGATTAATGGATACAGAATCATTAAATAATTATGGATAAAATTCAATCACAAAATAATTTCAAAAATAAACTAAAATTCGAAATATGAATTAATTTTGAAGAATCCCTAAATTAGTGGAAATTAGGTATAATAATGGAAACAAAATTAATAATTAATTATGGATAAAAATCAATCACAAAATAATTCCGAAAATTAATTAATTTTGAAGAATCCCTAAATTAGTGGAAATTATGTGTAATAATGGAAATAAAATCAATAATTAATTATGGATAAAAATAAATCACAAAATAATTCCGAAAATAAACTGAATTCGAATTTTGAAATTTAAAATTCGAAATTTGAATTAATTTTCAAGATTATCCTCCATTTAGGCGGTAAAGGGTATATTAGACAATCAATAATATAGCCTAATTAACGGAATTATCTAAATTAATTAATAAGTCAAAATATTTACATGAATGTCATGGGTGGCCAACCACCTAGTGTCTAAAAATCTTTATTGTATAGTATTTTAAACCTCATAACAAATAAAAAAAAGATAGTCCCTTTCCCCACTCAACAAATATCTATTATATATTTCTTAAAACATGTGTCGCAAACTCCACACCACAATTTTAACAAACATCAACTATATATTTCTTAAAACCCATGCAGCACACTTCACATTACAATTTTTGTGGACGGAGAGAGTAAATATTAATACAGTTAAAAGTAATTCGTAGAGTTGAGCTTTCTATAATTAAAAAATTTGTAATTACAGTGTGACCATTGATATTTAATGTAAGTGCTAATAATATAAAAAATACCAAGATTTTTATGATGTACATTATGTCAATTGAAAAAGTTTTTCTCTGCAAACCTGATCTTGTATCCTATATACATATTTTGGTGATATTTTTCTACCTTTCTAGTAGATAAAACTAAATTATGTCTGATAGTCCCGAGACGGATACCTTGGTATAGAGGGGGTGAATACACCAATATTTAAAAACTTTTCCAATTAAAACTCTTTTGAGTGAGCTAGCTATGTTCGACCAAGCTGAAAGACAGCTGGATAGACATAGTTGGCTGTGTGTGCGGAAGTTGGTGAGTTTTTTTTTTGAAAGTCCGTCGGTTACTTTAAATATATTGCAAAGCTCTGTTTTTCTTTTCTATTAGTCAGTTTATGCAACTTGAAAATATGCTTATGAATGGTCAGCTGGATGCATAAACAAATCATTAAAGAACAAAGCAGTTTAACGTGGTTCGAAGAAACTGCTCCTACGTCCACGACCAGAAACCTTCTTGTAATCCACTAAGGATACCACTGACTTTCCGCACAGTCAGCAAGCGCGTTGCAGCTCAGTTCCTCGAGCTGGATACAAGTTTACGCGTACTGTATCGAAACGTAACCAGTCTTTTTACGGGCACAGCTGAAGCCTAACATGTAGTTTACGGGTACTACAAAACCTGAACCTTAACCTAACCTTTTTCTGGGTTTGAGGGTTTGGTTTTGGGTTTTCCAACTATGAACGAGTTCTTACAATGAAGAACATCTGAGTATGATGAACTTGTTCAAACTAGGCTAAAGATGGGAATGATTATATGCCTAGATTCTAGTGGGAGAGAGTATCAGCAGACTGAGAACGAATAAGAACTCTGGTGAATGCAGGCTGTTGGATCTTGAAGCTTTCCAGAGAGATCGCTTGATCTTGACTTGAGTAGTCTTCTTTCTGTATTGGTTTTTGATCTCTCGTCTTGTGTTCCATCTCTCTTTTTCTTAGTTGATTGAGAAGACTCATATTTATAGGGAGAGATTAGAACTAGCCGTTGGAAAGAGCCGTTCTGAATCTCTACCTAACTTCTGACAATTAGGTCTTGTCTTCATCCGCATTTTCCTCGTATAATAGTCCTAGGTCTGACTTCTAGGTGTTGAGGTGTCGAGTTCCTGTTGGTCCAGGCCAGCTCTGACTTTATCTCAAGTTGTCTTCGACTCTGCTGTGCTGTTGACTTTGAGCTATGTCTTGAACTCTGATGGGTCTTGACGCTGAGCTGAGTCTTGAACTCTGTTGGGTCTTGATGTTGAGCTGAGTCGTCACACGAGATGGGTCTTTCTTACAACTGTGTCTGAATGAACTTGACCGTCTTAGATCTGGATATCATTGAATTGACCACTCGACTTGACTTGCCCTGCTGTGTACTCAGCTTGGTCAGCTGAGTCTTTATTCTCATCTGCTGTAATCTCTATACAGCTCTTGGTGGGCTTTTCTGATGTGTCTTCTCTGTTGTATCAGCTGTGCTTCATACTCAGCTGATGATCACTCACCTGATCTTTTACTCAGCTGATCCTTTAGCTGGATCTCATGCTATCTTCAGCGGCTTCACCTGTAAACTTATAAAATCTATGAGCTCAAATAGGCGAGCTGGAAAAACACTTAGGCTTTGCGCAATCATCTACTAAGTTAGGGTCAGTTAGGTTTTGGTATCAAATCAAAACTCTTAGAATTTTCCTAACAATGTCTTTTACTTAGTAGTTATAAAAATATATATAGATATATATATATATTAACAATTTGTTTATAAGAATATTCTAATTAACAATTCACACGTAACATTACCATTTTTATATTTTACAAAAAGTAATGTTACCCAATATGTTATGCAAACTTTTAAAATATAATGATTACACGTGAAAATGCATTGGGTTTAACGATTTGTATGTACATGGTATCTAAATAAAATAATAAATATGTAGATAAAAATACCATATATAAAAGAGAAGAAGAGTCAACGTTGGAGGTCCATTCGTAGTTTTTTATTTATTTAATTTTTTTTTCCTATGAAGCGTAATTTGTTCCAGAGAGGTAAGATCATGTGTGAAAATGTTACTATAAAACTATCAGTCTATATTAAAAACAGAATTTGAAGATTCCTAATATCTTAATACCAAGTAACATTTTCACGTGACAATAAAATAAAAATACTTAATACCGAAGACAACTTATGACATGATTTTTTTTTTTTTGCATGCTTGCATGGGAGTGTAGATCACTTTTATGAGTCATTATATATATATTACAAAGAATATGATATATATACATAATTTTTTTTTGAAAATAACAAAAAAAAAATCCATATTTACCATTTTCACGATAAATTAGTGGTCCGGTAACCGCCACTACTTTTCAAAGATCTCCATGACTTCGATTTTTCAACCACAACAAGTTTGAGTACCCACTATCCCTATTCATGTGAGTAACTTAATCTACTATAGACACATTGATTTTCATGTCATTATTAAAGTATTTTAAAGGTCCCCATTGCTATCGTACATTTGGTATAATTAACCCTGTATTACATCAATCTGTAATATATATAGAAAATACAACATAGAACTTATAAGAATTGAAAATAAATGTTCCTCATTTGCTTAGCACGGATGGCTTTCTATAAAAAGAAAAATGAAAAAAAAAGAAAAATGAAGAAGAAAAGAGAGAGAGAGATATGAGAGAATTGAAACCGGATTCGCATTCAAAGCCCAGCTATGAGGTATCCGTTTGGTTCAAAGATAGGGTCCAGAACAGCATAGACAGTACGGGTCGGGTGGGCTTACGAATGGGCGGGTTGGGCTTCCCATTTAAATGGGCCTACAACCAAAATTCGTTTAAAACCCATTCAGAATCGTCTTCTTCTTCTCCTTCAAGAAACCACTCTATAAAGATTCTCTCTCTGCACCGGCAATCCACACTACTGCAATTTCGAGAGCTCATTTCACAAGTAATCCAGGTAATACAGGATCTTTTCCGTCTTTAATCATAAGATTTTAATATATTCGATCAATTAGCTGTTAGTGCTCGTGTTCGTGTTCGGACATTTACTCTGTTTGAAAGCAAGTCGTATTTATCATTTTTGCTCGTAGCAGGCGCATTTGATGTAGATCACAACACTCATCTTTATATCTAGCATAGAACTTTATGTTATCGTTAGAAATCTATTTGTACGTTTTCGCGGTCGAGGTTGGATTTCCAGGCTTCTTTAGGGCACTATGTTTCACGTTTAATTAATATTTCGTACTTGAATAATCAGAGAGATCGTTTTCGGTAAATTTCCTGGTTATCTGGTCGGATGGGTGCGTGTGTATTGGGGTTTTTTATTTGGGTGTAATTAATTCTGTAGTTTGCTTATCAGGATTATTAAAATTTGGTTGAGAAATCAATGGGCGACAGTCAGTACTCTTTCTCCCTCACCACTTTCAGGTATGCCCTAACCGGCTGCACTTGTGATTTAATGCTATCTATTTCTTGAAAATGGTGGCGTGGTTGTTATAATGTCTGCTTCCTCATGTTCATGTGTGCAGCCCTTCAGGAAAACTTGTTCAAATCGAACATGCTTTGACTGCGGTTGGATCTGGTCAAACATCTCTAGGAATTAAAGGTGAATTCTGCTCTCTGCCTCCGCTCATAGATTAATCGTTTTCCAGAACATTGTGTGTTGAGAAATGATGCAAACTAAAACTGTTCAAGCGTTTGGTTTGTAAATTTGTTGAGTATGAATGAATTATAGTCACATGCATGTCATGTGGCCATAGCTACTGTTCTTATTGTTTTTATTATTTATAACAGAACTATTAAATCATTCTTAGGGTTTTATGAATTAACACTGAAGAATTAATGTTTACTGTTCCAAAAAGTTAACAAGAAGCTCGTCTCATGGTGTTTTGTGGAAAATAAAAATCTGATTGACTCTCAAAAAGTAAAAAAAAAAAGACATAAATTTTTCTTGTCAAGAAACTGAGAGTGCTTATATGGGTGTTTGCAGCTGCTAATGGCGTCGTTATTGCAACTGAGAAGAAACTGCCGTCGATTTTGGTTGATGAAACATCTGTAAGTTTTACCCACTCTCATCATGGTGTCTCAACATCATACCTTTCCATTGCGACTCTTTTGCTGTTTGTAATGTTGAATGAATGTTATCTCATTATTATCTTATCACCTTCTTTCTGGTCTCTCTGGTAGATTGGTGATATGTTAGATCGTTTTTAAGATTCTTGTTTAACAAACTGAAGTGCTTGTAAAACAGCTAATATTAAGTATTAGTATGATGTGGTTTTTGATTTTGCCTGATTGAGAACCTCTTTTGTTTTATTGCAACTGTAATTCATTAATGCTTCAACTTTTCTAATTGAACATTGATCTTGTCAAATGTAATTTAAATATAACGTAACATGGGAATCTTCACACATTTACTTATCCAATTTAACTAGTTTGCCACCTCTCTGCTCTCCCTCTCTCTCAAACTCTCACCCTGTCACCCCCCTTCTCCTCTGACATATGTCCTCCAGTTGACACTTGTGATATCACCGACTTGGTGTTTGTTACCAAAATATTGTGTATTGCCAAAAAAATTGTTGCAAGCCCGAGGTGTTTGTGAATGCAATGAACTTTAGAATTTTGTCAATTTTGCGTCAACTATATTTTATCAATTGCATACAATTGTTCTGTATGATGCTTATTGCTTCATATATCAACTTAATTATAAAACTTAAAATCAATCAGCAGTTTCAAGACATTGATTATTTTTCAAAACTTTAGGGATTGTATTTAAACCTTCGATACAGCTGTTGGTTATGTTGATGGGTATAATTGGTTTATGAGGGTTTATCTACTTCTTGCAGGTGCAGAAAATTCAGATTTTGACGCCAAACATTGGAGTTGTATACAGGTTGGTATTTGGTATCGACCACAATTCATTGCTTTATTTTGACGGAACCTGTTGAAATTAAACCATGGCTTGCAAAGAGAATGATAATCAGGAGGCTAATAAGGATATAGTTGTATATTAATGTGTCTTGATTTTCTTGTTGACTGCAACTATCCGATTGCTTGTGTGCTGAAAAAGAGTGACCACTCTTTGGTATAATGGTATTTGAACTGCAGGAAACATCATCTGATAAATGAAATGTTTGAAATCTTGCATCAAGGGCTATACAACCCATTTCAAGACAATTCATTGCTAATGCCTATTGTGAACTGATAATTTGCTTATCCTTCTCTGTTGACTTATGCTTAATTCAAAACAGCATTGTAATAAGTTGTTATTGAACTTCCATCTCAGTAAAAAAAGATTTATTTTTTCAGGGACTTCAATTCTTTAGAGTTTCATGATAGCTTGAAATTATATTTCTCTTTTGTGCAGCGGCATGGGCCCTGATTCTCGAGTTTTGGTTCGAAAAAGTAGAAAGCAGGCCGAGCAATATTATCGCCTGTATAAAGTATGTAAATCTACGCCCACTGATGTTTCTGTTATCTGATAACAATATTATTACCATGTGTGCTTTATTCTATGTGCAAGTCACCATGTATTGGAGCACGCCTTGCAGTATTTCAGCTGAAATTTTTGAGCACATATTAGGAGTAGAACTTTCAAATCCCTTTTAATGGTGAAAGCAGTTAAATACACATTACAGATTGGACTTAGCGATCTGGCTGTTGCATATCTTATTACTGAATTAGTATTTCTATGATTGTTCAGTATATCTATGTATTGTGGGAAGTTGTGTGAACATGTAGGAAGTTCTGTCATCCGTGGCATAAGTTTTTGTTAGTCAGTTTAGATCCCTTAAACACATTGCTTTTTGACTTTCCCTGGGATTTTGTTTTACATCTGTGGTATTAAAATGAAAAAGAATGTTACAGGAGGGCTAGAGACCATTTAAAAGGTTGCACTTTACTAATTGAGAAACCCTATGGTTCCTCCTTTGTTTTCCAGAAATTCTATCATCTTACACATAATATCCCATAGATACTGCTAAGTGTAACTGCTAACTGTATTCTTTTATGATGTATCCATTTATATTCCCTTTGGAGAAACATGATTATAGCAATACATACTGATCCTCGTTTATATGCCGACAAATTGTAGGAACCAATTCCTGTGACTCAATTGGTGAGGGAAACCGCCACTGTTATGCAGGAATTCACCCAGTCAGGGTATGTAGTACTTATTACTATTTTGTTCTCCCGTTCTAGTGAAGAAAGGGTTATTTATTTATTTTTGATCCCTTGTATCTTTAGGCCTCACTGCCTTTGATTTGATCTCATATGAGAAAACAGCATCTGTCTGATAACCTCGTGAATTAGCACCACTTTCGGGTGGCAGGCCTAGTGAATATAGATTATGCCACAAGGTGTAAATTGAAGCAATTTCTTTTGTTCATTTTATTTATGTCTTTTCCTAGTCATTTCATTATGATCATTGCCACTGTCTTTTCTACTTCATTACTGTTTCATTTGCCCAAGAAATTGGCTGCATAGATAGTTTAAAGTCCATTTCTACGGATTGTTATCCATTGCAGTATATTATGCAATTAACTGTAATTTGCTTGACTGGCCTCTGGAATTAGTTCCAAAAAGACCTGTACTCTGAGTCTCTAATTTATATTCACCAGCATTATTTGTATAGTAGGCTCATCAAAGACACCCTCGGAACTCTTTTGCCTGTTCTGTAGATTACTACTGCTTTTAACACGTAATGTCAAATTTGTTCACCTGAGTATTCTGATTGAGGTTTTTGTTCAACTCTTCTTAAAATATATGCAACCCAGCAACTTTTTTGAGTGACAGTTGACATGTGTAAAGACTACTTTGATTAGAAGTTTTTCTAGTAGTTGGAAATTGGAATTGATGTTAGCTCTTTATATCCTTCTGCAAGTTAGCTGTAACATAAAAAACTAGAGGTGGAAGGTTAAGTTGAAGAACCCATCCTCAACAGTTATACCTATATCTATGTTTCCGTACTCCTTAGATTCTCCAGAAGTCATGGGGCTAAATCTGAACTAAAATGCTATAGTGCTTGCTTACAAATGCTTCAAAAATACTAGCTATAAAATATTATTTATCATACTAAATTAACTTTCTAAACTCTCTGGATTTTCTGATAGTGGTGTGAGGCCCTTTGGTGTATCACTGTTGGTTGCTGGATATGATGACAAGGGCCCTCAGCTATATCAGGTATGTGAACCACTTTTTCTATCAATCTTTAGTTGCATCTTATGTGCCATTTCTAGTTTTAGTTTGATGGCCGATATTATTTGATAAGGAGTTTAGTTGCATGCTGTGCCACTGTGGCACATCCTTCCATAGTAATTTATGTCTTGCTATAATTTGTATGCTAGACTGCTTGCTTTTGTAGTCCCACTTGTGGGATACACAATATATTTCATGTATGAATCTAGTTTTTTGGTTTCACATTAATTGGCACTGGCCATTTTGGTATAATGTATTGTTAGACCATTGCTTATTACTTTTGACCAAATCAAAGCATCTACTAAGATATTAATTTTTTCTTTTCTAGGTCGATCCTTCAGGTTCATACTTCTCTTGGAAAGCTTCAGCCATGGGAAAGAATGTTTCTAATGCAAAGACATTTCTGGAGAAGAGGTGGTTTATTGTTTGTTTTTTTGGGGTCTTAAGACCTTTCTTAAACGATAAGGATCATGCATAATTGCTCAAGCAAGTTGTTATGAGTTATGTGAAGAGCTAAATATAATCTTACATCTAAAAAATCTGGAGTGGTCATCATTGTTATGTGTTAGAACACCTTGTAAGATTTATTTGAATTTTTGAAGAGATTAGAAACAATTTTAAAAATATCAGTTCTTTGCAGCGGACCTACCGTTTACTATATAATGATTTTTTTTTGGATGACCTGGAGCAGCATATGTTTAACTAAAGTGTGCTAGTCAATCTGTTTTATGTCACCTTAGTCCATTTTAAGAAGCATGGTGCACTCTACTGATTTGTGAGTTGTAAGATAAATAACTTACAGTTACTCTTGTCCTCATCTATTTCTTTTTTTTTTTTGATACTATCAAGTCTTAGTAACCCATACTTCTGGAATTTCTCCTGCAGGTATACTGAGGAGATGGAACTTGACGATGCTGTTCATACAGCGATTTTGACATTGAAGGAGGGGTAAGTGCCTTGATTTCTCTTAAAAATTGGTTTGCATGGGCAACTCTCTTTTTGACGGGGTTCAACTTATCTTGGGAGAGAGTTTTAGTTCCATCACATATTCTTTGGCTTGTTTATCCCAAATTTCTCATCTGTTGTAAAATTAGATATTGTAATTCCCTTTTCTTCAACTTATCTTTGGAGAGAGTTTTAGCTCCATCACATCTGTTGGTTATTACCTAGAAGCATAATAGGTGCCTGCTGTTCTTAATTGTCCGAGTTATTTGTTGTGTGTATTGCATATGGACTTGTATGTTTTTCTGGTGCGTGCACTTTAGTAACTTCATGTGGGTCAACTCTAATACAATAATATCTGTTACCTTTGGTTCCCAGATTCGAAGGACAAATTTCTGGCAAGAACATTGAGATTGGCGTGATTGGCAGCGACAGAATATTCAAGTGAGTGTTATTTTTAAGAAGTTTCTGGAAATAAAATGCATCAGTGGATCTGAGATGGTGCCCCCTTTTTATATTTTGGCAGGGTTTTGTCCTCATCTGAAGTCGAGGATTACTTGCAAGAGGCGGAATAGTTCGGTTCTTGCTTGACTTAAACTGGTTGATCTTACAACTATCTGTATCCATGTATTGGTTCTTGATCTAGTCTGGTTTTCCCTTGCGTTCCAGGCTAGGAACTTCACTTTCCATTCTCCAGTATTGTGTTTGAATGAAAAAATTTGGAGGCTAAAGATTTTATGAAATTCGTACTGACTTCTAATTTCGTTTACTTTTTGAGTTGTCATGTATTTTAAAATCCAAACTGTTAAATCTGTAGATTCTCTAATCGTAAGGTTAGAATCAATCAAAATATTAAAACACATCATTGTGCAACATTAGTCGATATGTTAGTTGGTCAGTTCCCTAACGCCTATTTGATTGAAAATTTCATTTTTTATTTTTTTGGTGTTTCCTCTTATAAGATATTCGTGTTTTAATTGAAAACTCGTATCAGGAGATAATCATAAACATGTAACGTTTGTGTTCCTTGCTCAACTAATTAGGTCCAGGTCTACTTTTATTCACTGCCGGCTTGGTCATGTCTTTAGAAATAAAAGTCTTATCACTAAGACATAGATATAGATTAAAAATAAAAGAATTGATAATGTTATATTAAATTGAAACAATTTGCTATTCCCATGCAAATCTATTCACACGATGCTTAAAAATATATTAAAGTATGCAAATTTTTCATCCTCAATGAAAGGCTTACGATTGAAAGCAATAAACTTGATTAAAGAAAAGATAAAATTCTAGACAAATTAATTATTTTAATATACTTCTTAAAAAACCTAATTATACGTACTAGAAGTCATGGACGAGAAATCACTCTACTCTTTTACTTAATAATAATAATAATAATAATAATAATAATAATAATAATAATAATAATAATAATAATAATAATAATAATAATAATAATAATAATAAAGTTCTTATAAAAACTCTCGATTGAAAAATTAGCTTAGCACTAAGATAACTTTTAAATTTAATTAATAAGAAATTAAAAGGAATAAAAATCTTTTCAGATAACTTTCAAGAAACTCTTTTATTTAGAGATAACTTTTATATTGTACAAACAAAAAGTAAAATTTAAGAATTTCTTTCTTAAACTTAAAACTCTCAACTTATATATCAAATATTTTTTTTGACTAAAAAGACTTTTACATGAAAATAGCTTGGGCTAATAATAAAATATTTTGGGCCAAATTTACTTTCTTATGAATAATATTATTTGAACATGCATGAGAAACCGAGATGTTACACAAATGTACCAAATCCGTCCGCAAATTGACCCGACCCACCCGGGAACTGACCCGACCCGCGCACTCCTCATTAAGGGCAACCATGTCCAAAATTGCAATTGTTGGCCAAAATTTATACTTTACAAGTTGATGACCATATATGTTTTTACTTCTCCATATTGGCTATTTCATAATTTGCCTCAAAATATAATTAGTGATAATCCATGATTTAAAGATAATTATGAGTTTTGATTAAAAAATAATATGGGATGTGATTAACAGTATAAAAATATAGGAAAAGATAAATATGAGATAAAATAAAAAATACTGAATATATGAATTAATAATGAACAAAATGCGGAATTCAAAATAACTAGAAATGAAGGATGGATGATGCGCCATTTAGTGCGAACGCAAACATCAGCTATTTGTGTGTGTATATATATATATAAATAAAAATCACAAAATATATACAATAATGAACATGGTTCTCAATAGGACAAATATAAAAACACATTCAGTGACTTTGAGGCTTATATATGTTTGGTAAAGCAATCGTTTGGTAAGCAGGGGAGGTTCGAGTAAATCTCAACAAGACTAGTGATCTTCGATTTTATATCAAATAAATAATTTATGTCCAACTAGCTCTTGTAGCTCAGTTGGTTAGAGCACCCGTTTAGTAAGCGGGAGGTCTTGAGTTCAACTCTCAACAAGAGCAAATTTCTCTCTATTCAACTAGCCTTTTTGTTTTTCTGGGGAAATCCTTTTTCTACTTTTTTTTTTTTTTCTTTTCTTTCTTTCTTAAATATGCTTCTTTTGGTATCTTGCTTCGTTTTGCCTGTGGGGACAAAGGGCAAAACTCAATGTTTGGTAAACTTAAAGTGTGCGAGAAAGAAAAGGAAGAAAGTAATCAATCAATCAATCATATGAAGAATGCAGTTGGCCTCATCTCATACACTACCAATAGTCATTGCAAGAACACTTTCCCCCGCTAAAATGGTGGAATCTATAAGGATCTCTCAGTATGATTTCCCTCTGCATTATACTGCTTACCAACTTGTAAACAGAGTGACAATCTCCACAAACACGAAGATTCTTGAATATCCGAAGTGTCGAGCCTCCATCTGCGCTAAGCAAGCCGTATGCAAGCGCCAGCCTCTCACTATGTTTCCACAGATTATCCTCCTTCTGTTCTTCATCAGTGTCGTGCAACGCAAAGCTCGTGTCAGCAACGTAACCAGCTTCCTTGATTTCTTTCTTCAGCTCCGCTAATTTCTGATATATCTTCTCCGAATCCGGATGTGACTGATCTCCTGCGCCAAATGTGCTCACTTTGTTTCTCACATTAAGCCAACTGCAGGCAGGCTTCTTCTTCACATTTTCTGATTCCATTCTCCCCCTGAGTCCGAATACCTCCTGCCATCGTCCTGATGTTGCACACGCGTTTGAGTAGAGGACGTAAGCAGAGTCGTCCGAAGGGTTTGCTGCAAGAAGGCGCTGCGCTGCTCTCTTTCCCAATTCGAAATTGCCATGGATTTTGCTTGCAGCCAGCAGAGATCGCCAGATGAAGTCAGTAGGTGGAACCGGCATTTCTTCAATAAATGCTTCGGCCTCAGATATTCTCCCTGATCGTCCGAGTAGATCAACTATGCAAACACAATGCTCAATAGCAGCTGGTACACCAAAGTCAGTGGTCATTGAAGCAAAATACTGGAGACCCTCGTCTACAAGACCGCCATGGCTGCATGCGGATAAAAGTGAGACGAAGGTGACATGGTTGGGTTTTGCTCCCTGTGCCACCATTTCTTGGAAGGTCTCTCTGGCTTTCTGGAAGCATCCATGCCTAGCTAAAGCAGATATCAAGATATTCCATGATAATATAGACCGCTTTTTTGGCTCTGGAATCAGTTTCAGTAGATCATTAAGTTCTCCACACTTTCCGTACATATCCATGGTAGCATTTGCAACAAAATGGTAGTTATTGAAACCAAGCTTGATAGCTAAACCATGAAGATGTTGACCATCCTCCAAAATAGCCAGGTTTGCTGACGCGGAAAGGGATGCAGAAAGACTGAACTGATCGAAATCCACTTCAGCCCTCTGCATCTCCAGGAGAAGTTTTAACGCCTCCTCCCATTGACCGTGATGAGCGTTAGCAGCAACCATAGCATTCCAACTTGCAGCGGTCCTGTCTACTAAAGCACAAAATATGGAATTACTCGAATCAAGATCACCACAGTTGGCATACATTGAGATCACTGAGTTTCTTACGTAGGCATCTGACCAAAATCCAGTAGAGAATATATATGCATGCAGCGGCATTCCATGATTTAGAAGGTTGCCGGGGTCACGACAAGATCCAAGAACATTAGTCAGAGTTATGTAGTTTGGATGTGTACCACTTTCCCTCATCAACTTAAATGCTTTTATTGCTTCATCAACTTCTTCATTCTCAGCATAACCACCAATGAGTGCATTCCAAGTAATCAATCCTTTCTCCGACATATTTCGAAAAACCTTATTAGCTTTTTGTGTCATGCTACACTTCCCATACATGGTAACTAGTGCATTCCCAACTACCTCATTCTCATGGAGGCCAGATGTGATTACAAGTGCATGCAAGATTATCCCTTCAGACAGAAGCTCAGCATTTGTACACGCAGACAACGCGCTAGCAAAAGTAACGAAATTTGTCATGCTTCGCATGTGAAGCACTTCTCTCAACACCCTCAAGGCATCTAGGTTCTTACCGGTCAAAACATAACCTGCCATCATGGAATTCCAAGAGATCAAATCCTTGTGTGGCATATTGTTAAACAACTTTTCGGCTTCTTCGCATTGTCTTGTCTGAAAATACATATTAAGAAGAGTGTTAGATAAGCAGATATCATAGTCCAATCCCAGCTTGAACAGCAAACCATGAATCCCTCTGCCCCAACTCAAGTTATCCACACAATCACACACGGACAACACTGTAGAAAGTGTACTTTCATCTACTTTTCCTCGATTAAGACGCATTAAATGGAAGTATCTAACTGACTCCTCGGAGTGCCCATTATGAGCTAATGCTGCAAGCATTGAGTTCCACGATATGGTGTCAAGTTCTTTCATGTTATTGAAGATATACATGGCGACTTCAACCCTGTTGAAACCACCAAAAACTGATATAAGAGAATTCGCAACAGAAACATGTGTCTCAAGGCCCGACTTAGTGACATGACCAAGCACTTGATGAACCAGAAATTCATCATCAAGTGCTCCACAAGAACTAATAACTGTAGTGAAGGTATTCTGATTACAACTCACACCTTCGCGCCTCATTCTCTGGTATAAATCAGTAACCTTATTGAACAACCCACTATTTGCACAATTAACCATCAAAGAAGTCCAAGATACCACATTTCTTTCGGGCAATTCTTCGAAGAGCATCTCTGCATCAGAAACAAGGCCATACCCGCCATAAAAGTGCAAAAGCGAAGTCGCTACATAAACATCGCACATCAAACCTATCTTCAAAACTAAGCTATGCATTTGCCGTCCTTGAAGGAACATACTCCCCGACCTACTACACGCAGTTAATAAGCTCGGAACATTATAACCATTTAGCTCAAATCCTCGACGCCACATCTCAAGAAACAGTCCGCAAGCATCTAGATTCAACCCCGCTTTCACACACCCAGAGATCATGTTATTCCAAGAAGCTTCGTTTCTCTCAGGCATTGTGTCGAACACTTTATTGGCATACTTAATGTTCCCAAGTTTCGAGTACATATTTATCAGTGTGTTTGTGTGATAAATGCTTAAATGAGTCCATCTCTTCACGCACACAGCATGCACTGATTTTCCCACAACTTCGTTTGTGATCAGCGAAAAGCCTTTCTGAAAAAACCCAGAAATTTCGGGATGAGGATTGTTGATGATGCATTGCACCATCTGGTTGTTGGGATCTTTTCTGCATTTGAAATAGGAATTTGATGAATCTGTGGTTGAGAATTTGAAGGAAGACTCAAACTTGAAAGGTGAGAGCTTCTTCTTGCTGTGCCTAACCAGCATAAAATCGTCGTAGAAGCAAGGAAGGAAATTTTCCTATATTGTGTTAAAAAAAACGGGAGTTGAAATATTGAATAATAATGCGAAGGTAATTCAGAAGAGAAGTTTTGCAATTTAGGAAGAGTTTAAAATTAGTCGATGGAGATGTTGGTAGTGGCTCTAAATTAACAAGAGCAAGAAGAGTTTAGATTTTTATTTTTTATTTTTATTTTTATTTTTTTAGGGTTCAATTAAATTTTTATTTGTTTTCCAGGTGCCTACTGTTTAGGACGTGATTAATTTGTTTAGGTCAATATTTTAAAGTTTGGGCCTATTTCGTTTATAATGAACCGAGTTCTAACTTAATTCAATAAATCACAAAAATATGTGGTATATATTTTTGGCCAAAACGAAATTCAGAGCCCGAACAAGTGCCATTCTGTTGACAAAAAAACATTAGTGAGGACATTTTTGGGACAACCTCAATAGTCTAGCTTTTATTGATTTATTGGAAGTTTAGGATATTTTTAAGACAAGGTTAGATAGTTTAGGATTTTTTTTCTGATATTTGCCCTATTTTTTTTTTTGTTTTAAGGAAAATATAGCAATAACATTAAGAACACGAACAAGAAAAGATAGGAAAGTAACCCACAAGAGTTGGAGGCTCAACTCAAACATGAGGGATCTCATAATCTCTAGCCGCTTTAACAAGGTGGAAGGTGGCGAGCCACGTAATTGACTTCACAATAAACAAGCTTGATTTTAAACATAAAATCCAAACTCAGAGCAATCCGACTTCTGGGAAGAAATAGCGTCACAAACAAGATAAAGCTTCGTATATACCCATCGTTTCTCCTTCCTCCACTCGCATAATTTAATGGAGTACAAACACAAGTCGCACAAAGCACAGAGCATGGCTAGACATATTTGTAGGCATGTATATTTGAAGGCGAACATGATCGAAAAAGCCAGTGCAGCCTGTACATGACTTCTGATTGTTCGTACATAGCAGATCATCACCTACAACTTGCAATACATGAGCTAAGTTACACATACCAAAATTACACTACTTTTTGATGTTCCACTTGTGTGACGTCCGTGGTGCAGTAGCAATTCCCTCGTAGTATTGAGGTTCCAGCTCTTTGTTGTTCCATACTGCCACAAATTCCGAAAACAGACTCCGTGCAGTATCCGAAGATAGATCTGCGAAGAACTTGTTTTTTTCTTCTTTTAGCCATGTAGCAAACTCGTTGTTCTTGGAGAAGTAATCATCTGCTGTCAATTCTTGGATCTGCAGTTTCTGTGAGGAGGTCACAAAATGCATCACAACTTATGCAGCAATCAAATTTGCCCTAAACTAAACAGCTGACCGTGATCAAGAAAAACCTCAAGAGATCACGAATTCCTGACAGCTACTAATTTGAACATTACACGAGCACCACATTGAAGGAGAAATTCTATTAACTATATAATATACAACAATATCATTTTCTTACCAACATAAACCTAATTAATGAACAACTAAGGCAGATACAAGATGAGCCTATAATGCAGACAATAGTAGCATTTTGAACACAAGTTAATGATGAGGATCATGCCAAACAGAAGAGGGCAAATTAATATTTTTGTTTTAGCAAATATGGTGGCGAACTTAAAGAGACAATGCAGCAGCCTATAACTCAACACTTTAGCTAAAAACATGCATTACAATTACTTACATGTCATTTTCAACACTACAAAATGATATATTGAGTTCACAATGATTAGCATATAGATAACCATTAGATAAAAATGTAGCATATCCTTTTAAAAAGAGTCGGGTCGCTGCAGACAGCAACATATGTTTCAGCCTAAATCAACACCATCATCTAGCAATCAACCTCGACTTAAACCAAAAGACCCTAATGTGTGTGACTACCAAATTTGAGTGTCTATGTTACTATGTATGGGACTCACTATAGCTTTCTTAGCTAGAGAGCTTGGAAGGGGAACTTACTGAAAGTTTATCGCGATTCTGTTCTTTATGCTTGCGCTTCCCACTAGACTTCTGTTCTGAAGCAACACGAATCAATCAGTGTCGTACATTATTCGAATTCATCACAACCAGTACCTCAATTTGGCAAAATAAATCATAATTCATACATAAAAACATACTTCTACTTCAAGTAACAAACACAATAAATTTCGAGCTGCAGCAAGCAAACATATATTGGAGAAATATGCGACATAATCTATCTAGCGAAATTATGAAAGTAAAGAAAAACACTGGATAGTGCCATACTGAATTTGTTCTCATTTGGACAATTTTCATAACCCTAAGATTAACCATAAACATTAGCCAGAATAAGCTTAGATTTGAAGAAGAAAATGTGAAATTAACAAAAGAGTGAAAATTCAAAACAATTGAACAATCGAATTCAAACTTGAATTAGGAGGAACAAATACCTTTACGAGAACGGTGCTTGGAAGAACTATGAGATTTCTGCTTCTTACTGGACTTGAGTTCTTTATCATCGTCCTTACTTCTATGCCTTTTGCTTCTCGATTCATCTGCACAACAATCCGCCGTTACAGCAAATTCTGCGCCGCGCAATAAAACCAGCAAAACTAATGATTAAGCATAAAAAAAAAAGCACCTCGCGGAGAAGGAGATGATCTTTTGCGCTTGTGATCATCTTTGGATTTACCCATCGCTGAAGATAGATTGATTTCCCTCTCAAATCAAACCTAACCTAATTGGATTTTCTGAAAAATAAAATACAAAAAATAAATTAGATCATTTATATTCAGATTCGATTGAATTTGGGCCTTTGTTATATATTGGGCCCAAACTTTTAATAAGCCCATATTTCTGATGGATAACTTTTGGCTCTTTCTGTTAAGGTCCAATCTTTAGCACAAGTTTTCTGTTTTGCATTGAGGATTTTATTCATGGCTGATTCTAAACATTTCCCCCCCTTTTTTTTCCCTCGCCATAATCTTTTGTTTAATAAAATACTAATAAAACTATTGATAGATGCACTACTTTATTCCTATAGCCTCACAATTTAAAATTCTAAAATCTTCGACTCCACAATATGTTTTTCATATTAATGAAAGTTAAAATATTTTATTTTCAACTCCAAGGTTGCATCATTTTTTTCTTCAGATTTCTAGGGCTATGATGATGAAATTATTATTTTATTATTAATTTAATTTGGTGGTTATTGAGATAAAATAGTACATCTATAAATATTTTTATTATTTTTAAACAAGAGGCTATGAAAAGAAACACATGGATTATATAAAATCACCCCTAGAATATGAAATATAAATGAACAAGGATAAATCAACACGGATCAATTTGATCCGGATTAGTAAGGCTATATTTGTCCAGTTATCAAAAATACAAATGTATTTTACCTAAATTACCCTTATTAAAAGTTCATGAGTTATAAAAATTATAATTTTGAAAATGAATTAATTTTTAAGTTCTTCTATATAATTTTAGTTCTTCCCCATTAATATATTAAATAATTGACCTTGTGACTATATAATTTAATGATGAATTATTATTCAATTCATATATATATATATATATCATTCTATATATATTTTTAGAGGTACATGTAATATATTTTTAATTCAATATATACTTCAAAGTGAATTTTGAGAAAAACCCAATATTCATTGAATTTTATATATTTATTATATTAAAATTAGAGTTAATGGGCTAGAATAGCCACATCACTTAGTAAAACACAATAGTTGTCAGGAAACTTAGTTTACACAAATTCTAGCAAACTTTGGGATGATGTACCCATAATACCCTTACTTTGACTAAATTCACTTTATCTCTCTCATACTTGTTCTTTTCTTTTTGCTGCAGATACTCTCTCCTTTCTCCTCTCTTTTTTCAGCTATACGTATCTATCTCTCAATTCTCTATTTTTTTTCTCTCATCTTTGTCGGACTTCACTTTCCGACACCCCAAAATTAAGCATTTTGGTTCTCGATCGGCGGCGCTGTACTAGACGGATGATTCTTCTCCGTCGTTTATCTTCATCGCCGATTTATCCGGCGGATTTCTTATCAATTTTATGTCGTTGATTCTGTAATTTGTTGATTTCGATCGCGGTAATGTCCACTTTTTCCAGTTTTTTTAAAAATATTTTTTCATGGTTAAGTGGATGAATAGTTGATTTTAGAGTACATTTAGATCTACTTTTTTCGCCTGAATTTACGAATTTACAGTTGGTACGAATTTGGTAAGTCATACATTCGTATCAATGTTAGTTGTTTATACACACCGGTTCGGGATTACTTGTATCGGTAATCGGGTACGATTATCCGTATTCGTACCAGAGTACCCATGTGACAATTTCTTTATAAGTTCGTACCACATCTGGGTACGAAATAAGTTATTTCATACCGTATTTGGTACGAATATTGAAATTTCGTACCGGGATACCGCGTTATAGATTGGTAACTTGGTACGAAATAACCATTTCGTATCGGGATACCGTGTTATAACCTGGTTATTTCTTACCTACCGTATTATTAGTACCAAACCTAATTTTCTTGACTTATTTCATGCAGCCGAGGTCATCTTCTTTAGTTGTTGTCCATGAAGGAGAATGGAATGAAAACATATACGAGGGTGGGATAAAAGAGTATATTCATATACACTGTTGGCACGAATGTTTGAATTTGTACCTTTTCGTACTAGCGCACCAACACGATGGTATGAATATTGTGTGTTCATACCAGCATACCAACGTTGGCTATGCACCTACGCCCGGTATGATGGTACGAATATAGTATATTTGTACCAGCGTGCCATCACGATGGTACGAACATTGTATATTCGTATCATCGTATCAATGTATATAGTCTATACCATTAATTTTAAACTGATTATTTCATATTTATTTCATGCAGACGATGTCATCTTCATTGCTTGTTGTCCATGGAGGAGTATGAAATAACATATACGAGGATTGGTTTGATTTGGACTATATAATTAAATTGAGTAGAATAATATTAATATTAATAATAAATCATTTACAAACGATAAATTGTAGCAAATTGTCATAACTAGAATTATTCATTCAATAAATCCTAATCTAGTTAAATCTTTATTGTCAATGTTCTTTCATCCGTGTTGAGATGCTCTCAGCAACGTGTGCCTAACAATTTTTGATTTATTTCTTTGTCAATCTGCTTCTCAAGAGCACTGCTTGTTAGTCAGAGCTCGGCGTACTTCAACGTGAAAGGACCACATCTGACACTATTCTTTTGCACCTTGTGTAGTATCTAAGCCATTGCAAATGTCTTATAAGACCGTATAACCTTAAAAAAAAAAAATAAACAAAACAATTTTAAAAACAATACAACTTTATACAGTAGCACCCAGTACGATTGGGTACGAATATAGCTTGTCGTGTCCGTATGATACGGTGGTATGAATACACTCGAACGTACCAACAATCAATCACGAAACCCTCCAAAATTACCCAGAAATACAACTAAATCAACGCATATAACCAAATCATCCATAAATCAAGCATGAAAACAACCAAATTACCTTGAAAGAAACTACAAAAACACCCAAAGCACCCATAAATCAAGCACGAAACAATCATGGCACGAAATCAAGAAAATCGTATCAATGCATGGTACGCCAGTACAAATAAATTATATTCGTTCCAACAAGCAAATAATAGGTTACACGTTACTGGTACGAGTTACTACTGTATAAATACATTCATTTCATACCATCGGATTTTGACAGCAAGCAGAAACATGCTAAATCAACACAAACGAACCAGAAATCAACACAAAAATACCTAAATCACCTAGAAAATCAACCCAAATGTACCAATAATCACCAGAAATAATAAAAACAACCTATAAATCATAAAAAATAAATATGAAAAAAATAATAAATTAACAAAAAATCAAAAAAATAAAATAATAAATCAACAATTTCAGATCTGTTCACAGATCCCGAGTATAAACATGCCATGGATTCCGGCGAGAAGATTGTAAACGACACGATGGTTTGTGCGGGCTGGCGGCGGCTATTTCCGACGAGATCTAGAGTTTTCTAGAGAGAGAGAGGGAGGAAAGGAAATGAAAGAGATCTATGATTTCCGGCGGTGGTTGGATCTGGACGATGGGTGATGTGGTGGCATTGTGAGTTGCAGAGCACGACGGGGATGGGCAGAGATTGACGGAGAGCGGCGGCCGAAATACTGGTACGAAAATCGCCAGAGAGAGGAGAGGAGAGGAGAGAGAAATTTTGTGAAATCTGAAAATTTGAAAATGGAGTGGAATTTTGGTCAAATGGAATATAAAGTGAAAATTGACTCTTCATCCCTTCTAAGGGTATAATAGTCCAAAATTTGAAAAGATGGCTAGAATTTGTATAAACTAAGTTTGCTTGATTTGACTATTTTAATTTTTGCCTCTTAAAATTATGAGTTGGATATAAAAAAAAAGTCTTTTTACATTGAATTTCCACTGATTAATGCTTTTGATCCGGATCAAATTGATCCAATATTTAGAATCATCTATAAAATAAATACTGAAAATATGATAATTCCCTTTTCAAAAGAAAATTTAATCATTCCGGACTAACTTAATGGGACATATTTAATTTTAGGTCCTACATATTAATTTCTTTGTATAGTTTCAAAATTAAGTGCTACCCAAATTGTTTTACCTAAAAATAAAACATAAAAAAGTGAATTCACAAATTATTATCTCTAACATAGCCACGACCCACGAGGGAATTAATGAGATCGCTCACAAATGAATTTGTACCAGGCATAATTATAAATGAACTTTCATAGTTTTGCCTATAGAAGAAAGATCACACATACACATAGAGGTGATCGCGGTTCGGTTCGGTTCCGAAACCGGAACCGAACCGGCGGTTCTCGGTTCCACCCCAAGGGAATCGGAACTGAACCGCCGACCACTTCAGTTTCGGTTCCAAACCGGAACTGCAAGTTTTGGTTCGGTTCGGTTCCACGGTTTCGGCAGTCCAAATCGGAACCGCATATTTTGGGGTTCAATTTTTGTATTTTTTTTTCATTTTTTGCTACTTTTTCATGTTTAATTGTAATTTTAAGCATTCTAACATAATATTTAGGTGAAATAAATATGAATTGTAACATAAATATAGATAAAAACATAAAAAATAAAAAAAAATAGGAGGAACCGGCGGTTCGGTTTCGGAACCGAACTGAAACCGGCGGTTCTCGGTTCCACAACTTTGGAATCGAAACCGAACCGCCGTCGATGCGGTTCTCTGTTCCAAATCGAAACCGGCGGTTTGGTTCCGGAACCGAAACCGCCGGTTTCGGTTCGATTCCGGCTCTTTTGACCACCTCTACACAGGGACGGAGCCAGGAAATTTATATAGGGAGGGCGAATTTTTCAAAGCATTAATAATATTTTCCGCACAATATTATACATATTTTATACACAAACATTCAAAAAACATTATAAAGATAAATTAACTAGTACTCCCTCCGTCCCAATAGCAAGGTTTCTCTTTCCTTTTTCGTCTGTCCCAATAGCAAGGTCTCATTCAAAAAATGGAAATAATTAACTCTTCAAAAAACTTGAGACCTACCACTTTTTATCTTTTTACCGTTTCTTAATAACCATGCCCAAAAGAAATGAGGCTGTGCTATTGGGACGGAGGGAGTAATAATTAATAAAAATAACTAATTCTAAATCTGACCAATCATACAGAAATGACGGAGTAAACACATAAGGTTAATATTCTAGTTTAATTAGACTTCTAATTTCAAATTTGACAATTTAATTTTAGATAATAAACATGAATTTCTCACTTAATCAATTCAACACCATTGCCGCCCTCCACCATATTCAATCACATATAAAAAGTTCCAAACAAAATCACTTTTCCTCCTCCAAATTAAATCTCATTGTTGATTATATCTATCCAAAGATATAATATGTTATTTAATTAAGTAAAATCCAATCTATTTAAATTAGAAATTTTAAATCATTTTAAGATTGAGCTTGAATAATGACCTTAGAAATTTCTTTATAATTAGTCTAATAATATATATTTATATATATATATATTTTTAATTACACAAATTTATAAATATTTATAATATGTACATATATATAAGTAAACTGTAAATCGGAAAATTTGAGGGGGGCGGCCACCACCACCAGCCACCCCCTAGCTCCGTCTCTGCCTCTACACACACACTAGACACACACACATACACACACACACACACACACACACATATATATATATATATATATATAGGGCGCGGATCAAATAAGAACACTTTCTTATGTGAGAAATAAGAACAAATTTGGACCCTTGATCTTTTTGTCTCAATATTTATATGTTATTTTTAGGTAAATATTCTATCTGTTTTAGGTTTCACCATTAATATTAAAGAAAAAAAAATTGTTGACTAGTGAACAACACCTGCAGAATGTACCATTCATAATATATATATAATACTTTGTATTTCATTTCAATATCATCACATCATCAATCATAATTGACATACATTTGATGAAACTAAAATACAAAAGACATATAATATCACCTAAAACATAGGATCAAGGCTACTTAAGAGGAGGGGAATTTTGTCGCCCATCCGGTCACCTAACTAGTTTGGGGAAGTCATCACTTGCCATATAGATAATGTAGAGGGAGAGAGAGAGAGAGAGAATAGAGACACGTGTCTTTTGTGTTGGTCGCAAATTAATTAGCGCACCCAAAACAAAACCGTAGACGAAGACTTAGACTTAGGATGGTGATATGTATAGTGTACACGAACAAATCCAAACCTCGTAAAAGTGAAAAAAAAAAAAAAGAAAGAAAAACTAAAATGTCGAAATTTGAGAGGGTTAATTCTTTCTAGATGAGATAGTGATGTGCATTTTAAAAATCCACAAATGCAGTTGTTACTTGTGCAGGTTCTTGCACACGAACACGATCACGATCACCATCATTATCATTATCATTAACTAGTCCAAGTTCATTTTCCAACACTCTCAACCACTTGCCAATGTCGACTTGGTCGAAATTTTCTTCCATTTCGATTACCTCTGGCGTTTTGGTGGGCTGTAATATTGGATCCAGTGACTCCAGAACTTGCCAGAAATCCATGTCGAAATCCGACGACGTCGTAACATCGTCTGATCCCACCGATGCAGCTTCTTGTTTAGGGCTGCTGTGACTGTGAGGGGATGATGATGAATTCGACACACAAGAAGATGATGATGATGGAGAATGCTCGGGTGGTTTCTCGTTAAGCTTGTTAGGGTGGTGGTCCCCACCCTTGTCGTAGTCGACTGGTTTGTCATCGCCACCACTTTTCTTCATTAATCTTTTCTTTAAATGTGTGTTCCACACATTCTTGATCTCGTTATCAGTTCTTCCCGGTAGACAAGATGCGATCTTGGACCACCTGCAGATCGATCGTATAGGATAACCGTATATTAGATTAAAAATTAATTAAGGATTTATTATTCACATAAAGATCGAATACAAAAACTGGTGTGAGATTGTGTCACAGTGAGCCGGATCAAGGATTCGGATATTTGACTCGAGTAGATCTAGATAAAAAATTACTCCCTCCGTCAAATCCATCTTGAGTCTCTTTCATATTGAGATTTTCTATCCATCTCGACCCATTTCCTAAAAAAGAAACAATTAACTCTTCAACCTACCCACTTTCTATCTTTTTATCATTCTCCTTAATCTCTGTGCCGAACAGTAAAGGCTCAAGATGGGCGGGACGGAGGGAGTAATATAGAGTATTAAGAAGAAACGTGGGTTAGTGAGTTACTGTCGATGAGTACTTGTTTCCAAAGGAATTATGGAGTTGGATAATGGTATTTTCTTCTTGGGGTGTGAAGTTGCCTCGTTTGACGTCAGGTCTTAGGTAATTAATCCACCTCAGACGGCAACTCTTTCCACATCGCGATAGACCTGCGCCACCAGATCATTATTAATTAATTAAATCGTAATTAATTACCAAAAATTAATTAAGAATAGTATTATATCTTAATTAAAAGTACTAATGATTTATTTCTGTCTCTCTCATTGATGAAATGATTGATGACCCGCGACTTAACCCCCAATCACTTCTCTTATAGTTCACCGAACCACGTAGTTTTACTTTAATTTTAATTTCTTTTGCTCATGAAGAAAATGATGACCTTATGAATGAAGAGATTATGTCTTGCATTAATTACAAGTAGCAAACCTGCTTCCCTTATTTCTTTATTTTATTCCGATATTTTGCGATATACTATAATATATATATATATATATATGTAATGAATTATATATGTCGCTCGATCTTGTTCTATTGTGTTGCCATTCACGATTAAAATTGGAATGTGAAAGAAATTTTTATGTTTATTAGTTCAATATAAGTTCAAAATGAGAAATGATAAAATTAATTACGTGGCTCCAATATTAAAAAGAAAATCAACTAGAAAAAAAAAGTGATAAATTAATGGAAATTAAATCTGATCATTGTCACTGGTATTCTACTGAAATTTATTGGTTGGATCATGGGTGACTCCAATATCGTGCTGAAGTTGAAAGACTCAATTGAAAATGGAACGGAACTGAAGATCACACAAAATAATTAAAACCATGAATTTATATTTTTCTAAAATTTGAAAGAAATTAACGGATAAATAATTAATTATGGATGCATGAAAAAATAGAGATCGAGGAGGGAAGAAGGGAGATATAAATTAAATTAAATTAAATTACCGGCTTGTATAGGGAGAGCGCGCCAGTTGCTGTGACCATATTTTTGGATAAAATTCATCAGCCTCAAATCCTCTGCAGGGCTCCACGGACCGGTCCTCACCTTCGTCTTGTCGCAGCAAGGGGCTCTGCCTCGACCCATTCTCTCTCTCTCTCTCTCAAGAAGATCAAGAAGAAAAGAAACCAGTGTTGAGAGAGAAATAAACTAAGGTAGGGGAAGAACCACCCTGGAGTGTTGTCCGCTTTCGTGCATGGTGGGATTCTTTGATCATTTTACCTTCGTACTATATATATAGGACTAGCTGACATGGAAAGACATGATTTCCTACCTCAATATAGTGATTGTACAAGGGATTTTCTAATTTAATTAGTATTATTGTTTATTTGATTGGAGGATAATTAGAAATTAAGTCTTCAACTTCAAAATCCATCAAGATTCTCTGGACAATCGCATCATTGTTATCAAAATAACATCATTCTCAAAATTACAAACCACCAAAATGAAATCTACCTAGCGAACTATTGGGGCGAGAATTATTCCAAATCGAATTCTACATATTTAATTTTATTCTATTGATGGTCGCGACGTGTCGATGCGATTCAAAAATATATATCAAATTTTGTTTAGAAGAATTTACGAAAATGATAAGAGATTTTGTATTTATAGAAAATAATTAAAAATCAGGGTTAATTAGTTTTAAATATACGAACTTTGTCCCATTTTTGGTTTATTCCATGATTTTCAAAAGTTGTGTCCAAATACATGATCTTAAGTTTTTCTGCAATTTTATCATAAGTTTTTAATTCTGGCGATCTAATTTTTGTCCTGACGGCCGAATTTTTTGTCAAACCCGCGTACATCCAGTTAGACAAAAAACTACGCCGTTTTATCCAATATATGCCTACAACGCCGTTTAATAATTTGATAAAATAATGTCGTTTCTTGTCTAATTATATTGGATGTACACATGTTCGATTATAACCACTAACCAATCGAACCACTAACCACATCACTGTTCACGTCAAAAATCCGATTGTCAGGTCAAAAATTAGATCGAATTCAGGGAAAAATTGCAAAAATATTTAAGATCGTGTATTTGGACACAACAATTTTTGAAAGCATGAAAAAAAAAACGGGATAAAGTTTGTGTATTTAAAATCAATTAACCCTGAAAAATATCATAAGTAAAATTTGATATCTTTTTAAATCTGCTCGACACATGGCAATCATCCATAGGATGAAAATATGGGAAGTTGCATAATAACGTAATAGAGATCGGATTAGAATTATTCACATTCAGATGGAAAATAATATTATTGTACTATTTATTGCTTTAATTTATTCTAAAATCAGTAGATACCTAATTTGTTAGCATGAGTTGATTATTACTTTTGCCTATTGCCAAATTGACGTACTTACGTAAGACTAGTCGACTTATAAGGTCAATATTGGGCCAAAGGTTTGAAATTTATGATTAGTGGATAACAAATTTGTACTTCCTTTAGTTTCACTTATACTTTTTTTCCACTAAGAAATTTGCCGAATAATGTTACGTGACTTGTGAAATATATATAAAAAAAAAATTGTTACGTGACTTGTTCCGTCTACGTACATGTTTCTCTACCTAATTGAAGATATGTTTTCAACACAAACTGCAGAAAATTTTCATATCGCGCGAAAAGAAAATTCTCTTATATATGCATTACACTTCAACATTAATTGTAATCGTTTCTTGGGTTAACAAACTTTAATTAAATTTCTGATTTTGAGGAATTTTTTTAAAGTTATTTGAATATATATAATCTCGAGTTACTTATGTTTTTTACGGTAGAAAGCTGAGGCCGTTGTTCTATGATATGATGTGCCGGTGTAAGAGGCCAAAATCAACCACATTTCATCGGTTTGCTATTTTCAAAGAGTGTTGTCGAGAGGTGCAATGAGAGTTTAAGCAATATTTATACTTATGTATGAGTTCATTAATATACTCTTCTAGTAATTTGGTTAATCATTTTGGCAAAACGACGACTGATGTCAAGTATAGTTTTAGAACTTTGTACTGCAGGCTCGGGGCATTCCAAGGAATAATTGATCATGTCTTATAATACCGTGTATGATATTTATCGTGATTTAGTAATTTTTTTTAAGGGTGTTGTGATTTAGTTATTGAAGAACAAAATATTTGTATCTTATTAATTTGTTGTTGAAATGTATTACATAGCTATTGTATCTCCTATTAAATTTAATCACCTCCCAGCCGAGTATGTATGCAAATGATTTACTAAATGGAATAATTGATAATTAACACAAAATTTCTGAATTGTGTAGTTCGTTTATGGGTTGCACCCCTTGTGTGTTTTTAATTTAACTTTATTTATAAAAAAAAAAAACACAAAAACATATTAGGATCTCTATATTTCTCTTTTGTGGAATTATGTCTTCGTACTTGGTTCATATATAAACATTGAATATGCATATAACTAGACTTTCGCGTTTAGACTAAAATTAAATACTCGCATTAACGCGAGATTGATACAAACAAAAGTACAAGCAATCAATCTTTATAAATAAAGCTACAAAATCAAATTAATAAATACCAATGACGAATATTGTGTTATATATATATCAAATTAAGACTAAATGTGTAGCTAAAAGTACATCGATATTTAAACAAAAGTGCTAAAATACTAGGAGGCATATTAGCGATTCTTAACTGACTATACAAACCTCTATCAGAGGCATCCTAATAGCTGAAATTTTATGATTTGATTAGATTAATGATCTCTTTACAGGCTAAGTTACCAATCTTGGCTAGAAAGACTTCAGCTCTTCTTATGCGGGAGTGTTCGGTCACCCGAGATTATTTGAAATTAAATTCGCCAAAGATTATCCGAGATTAATTTTATCATATGATAGATGCCAAGACATGCTCGTAAGACAAGACTAATCATGCGTGATATTGTCCTGGAACTAAGTTCCGGATCGAGTCCACCCAACCGAACTCAACATATAATGAGACCAAGTCTTATCCATTAAATGAGTTAATCCGTTACGTAGTCAGCATCAATAACATCAACTATAAATTATTTATACACAAACGGAAAATATTGAAATAACAGTATATACCAATATTTATATTTGGTTTGTGCTGTTGTTTTGAAAAGTAAACGTGGCTCCTTTTATGCAAGAATGGACAAAACAAGTTTAATGTCGTTTATAATAAGGTCCGTGTGGTCAGGGATGGGGAGGGCTTCAAGTAGATTGCTCGCAGTGTCAAAGTTTTATTCGTTTACGAATAAATATTATCGTATTTCAGAATTCTATATAAAAAATATGTTAAACCTTTCATATATTTTTATTAATTTGTACCCATAACAAGTTTGAAAGGTTTAGTCGTAGTATATTAATGGCTCGAGACTGAATTTAAAAAAAAAAATTAATAATTAAAAAATTAATTAAATTTACTCACTTTTTTAGTATACATTAAAAATTTTGATTACTAATTTTAATTTATTTGATTCTTCTAAACAAAAACTTTGATAAATTTCAGTTAATAAGTACGTTTGGTTGGCAATGGCATATGCGCACATAGCCTTGTGTAATATTAATGTTAAATATTAACCTATGCAGTTCAGAGACATCCAAGCAGTGATAGATATTGTCTGTTAATATTTAGAGAGGTCTTCAATCTCTACTGCTCCTAGTCTTTCCCCCAAGTCTGAATTTTGAAAACAATGCTTAATAATAGTATTATTTATAATTTGGAAGATAATTAATTACTTGTGTATTATCAATTATGGTATGATATGGTGAAACTAATGACTTGCATGCACACGGCTTTTGGGGCATGTCCACATCAGGTAATTAAAATGGATCGCAACTTGTCTTGTGATTTAGGTGACCTATTTACATAAATCATTATATTATTAATTATAACTTTAATCGACCACTACTTAATTATAGTAATTCATACTACAAATTTCGTTGCACAGATCTGCTTTTAAGAATATGTGATAAACGTTTTCAAAATAACACTTATTTTTGTTATGTTGTGAACACCTAATTTTGACATCTAGATATTGTAGTTACAAAATTTTAGATAATACTCCCTTCGTTCTTTTATAAGTATCCATGCACACCGTCAAAGGAAATAAAAAAATTTACATATGTAACCTTATTAATTATCATCATTAATGTATACATACAACTAATTAACAAATTACGAGAACCATTAAAGAAGGATAAAATAGGAAGAATGTCATTATTTTACTCTCAAATTTTGAAATATTACACTTATTTTGAAACAAAAAATTAAGCTAAATGAGACACTTAAAAATGAACGGAGGGAGTACTAATTAAGAAGTTCCAAATCGTCAATCGACCCACTCTTTTTATCTTATTTGTCAAAAGGATCCTAACGTTTTTCATGAACGGATCCGGGAAGGGTCAAGGGGTTTAAATCTCTTGAACGAGACGAGATCCTTAATTCCAAAACAGTATTATATCTTCTATTTCAATAAGCGGATTGTGACTATATGATGTGCCCTAAAGATAATTAGCAAAAATCAAATACATTATGGTTGCAAAGAGATTAATAGCGATGACCTTGGAATTGAGGATCGTCTGTTAATCCGTAGCCTTCACCTTGAGTTTTATATATATGTGGGAGCTGCTATAAAATTGATAAAAAAAAAGTTACTCCCTCCGTCTCAAGTTAGTGTGGTTCAACTAATATTTTATACCTCACAACAAATTAAATATGCACAATACTTTTGGGGGACGGATGTAGTACTATATATTTTCTCATATTCAATTGTATTTTATAACTCCTCTCCGCTACAAAGTTCTAGATCCAAAACCAGTGAACTTTTACATAGGTGAGACCTTTACACCATACAAAGGTGAATGGACCACTACACCACCACACAAGGTAGAAAATATACTACTCCGCATGCAGGCGGGATTGAACCAATAACCTCTTGCTAAAGAAAATCTTGTGGTGCTCAATCTTGCCACTTGAGCTAGGCCTCATCGGTGTGAACTTTTACCTTCTGAGATATGCTTATGTAAATGTGTAGTTGTGTGCGATTGTATATCTATAATCTAAATTGTATCTATATGTGCATGCATTATTGCTAAAATTAGCTGATAAGTATGAAAATAAGTGTAAGAATGTTATTTTCCACATGGGAAGATTATTATTGGTCACAAGAGATGTGTAAATTTCAAAGTAGATTTTGAAACGAGGGGGGAAATCAAATTTCGTATTAATTAAGTTTTTTTCCCCCGTATTAATTAACTAATATCGTAAGCCCAACACATGAAATGAATAGTTATTTCATTAATTTGTTTGCTTAAAAGATTAATTGTGGTCTATTAGTTTCTAGAAAATGGAAGAATTTAGTTAATTCCTGATAAAATTAACTAATGCACAAAATAAAACTTTAATTAGGAAAAAAAAACACACAATATCCAACACACATTTACCACTGACGTCTGGGTGATGTACAAGATAAAATTAACTTAATTTATTTTGTTGCAATATTAATTTGATTTGCAAGATTAATCCGGCCGATGGCTTATACTTTTTTCTTGGGGTAGGAAATCTACTTTGACAATTGTCTACAAATTTTCATGATTTGGTATAAATAAATTCTACTCTACAATTAAATCTTTTGCGACTCATCACAAAATGTAAGTCACCAAACATGCTGTACTTTCAAATGTCAAACATAAAATTAATCCTGCAACTCAAGGACACGTCATAATTAGGATTTTTCTAGGTGAAAATCACGTAGCTTAATTTATAATAAATTCTTGCTCGCAGAAACTGATAATTAATTATTTGGAGAAATACGCCATTAATAAGTTATGCACTAAAAAACTTAGCCTAATCTTCCCCTTAATTTGCCAAATATTAGTGCAGAAAAAAAAAAAATTAATCTTACATCATTCTAAGGTTAAAAAGTAGGTATAATTTGATCGGTTTTAACCTTTTAGGTTGGTAAGACAGTGTTGAAAATGACTGCACGCATCAGCAGCAATAGAATTTTTTCAAAAGTAGTGAATGTGGGAGATTTTTCCAAGCAGATGAAGAATGTTGAAATTCTACTACATTATTATTTTTTTACATTATTTTATTAGATTAAATGGACTAGGTCAGTGAAAATGATGTTGGGTTTGACCCCACCCATATTCAATAACGTTGGTGAACGTCGTTTACCACTAAATAATTCCTGCAATTCGCTCAGAATTAAATTAGTATAACAATAAGCAGGGTCGAACCACAGAGAACGGAAATTCACCTATTTTTCCTATAAATCTAGTTTTGGTGTAGCCACCACACCTTAAATTGACAGAAATTAATTAAATACTAAAAAGACAAAGAAATTAACTAAAATAGCAAACGAGAATATAATCAAAAGAAAAGTAATCCGGCTTCGAATAAATCCACACTAGTCTAGACTCTGATCATCGATGCAAAGATTAATTAATTCCCAAGAACCAACCAGTTATAGGGTACCGTGAACGCAGCGGACATACCCCAATTCCTACGTACTTTATCGACAATTAGCTGTAGACGCTAGACCTAACTATTTCCCTTATTAAAACACAACCTAGCTGGAGACGCCAGACCTATATTTAATGCTCTAATCACTACTAGAAAAACGGACATACATGACGGCTAAAAACCGCCATCTATGTGCGTCCAGAACCGTCACAAAAGGTGGTGTCATCTATAGTAGGTATTATACGTGACGGATAATAACCGTCATCTATACTTATTATACACGACGATAAATATCCGTCATCGTTTACCAGCCTAAACCGTCATGTTTAGTCTCTATTCATGACAGTTTTGTTTTCGGACCGTCATATTTGTATTAGACCATAGTTGACGCTTTTCTAGAACCGTCATCTAATTTATGGCCAGATTTTGTGTTTTTTCTCTTTTTTTTCTTTTTTTTTCCTTTATAACATGTTCCTAATTTGTTTAATATTTGAAACACCATATAAAAGAAATGAATACTTCACACATGCTAATTAAAAACTCATTTTCATTAAATCATCCAAACATCCAGTAATACATAATATATTCTTCAATACAGTGAAATCAAATGATCAAATCCACAAAAACTACTTAATTATCCATACAAATCCATAAAAAGTACTTAATCATCCATACAACACCTCCTCATAGAAATCCCTCTTTCCACCTCCATGTCCTTTAAATGCCACGAGCAATCAAGTACGTACCTAATTCAATCAAGTAAGAAATAATATCAAAATTTAAAATAACTAACCAGGTAGCACCAAAAATAACTAATGAAATATATACCTATTCAAGTAATCTCATATATGCTCAATTACACAAGTAGCCCGATCCTCACGAACCTCATCGATCTCACATTGAGAGTACTTTTTTTTCTCGAACTATCAACAAAACAAGTGCGCAAACAACATTTAGCTTCAAGTACTAATGTTACATAAATAATTTAGTGGCTTAGAGGGTCTAGCAAGTAGAAATGACATCCTTACATAGAGCCAGAGTCGATGACAATAATCTACTGAAAATCATGTTGATGCTTTTTAAGCACAAGTTAACAGTCACGTTGACTCCTAATTAGGACAAGACGAGATTCTTTTATTGTACTAACTAAGATTAGAAAAATGACATACAAGTGTACAACTATGAGAGATTCTTACTCACATACTAAACTATCACCCGCAAGATAAAAATAATGAAAACAGATTTACCACCATATTTTGTTATCTAGTAACCCCTACTCATCTATTAGATTCAAGAACCATGAAAACAAAACCTAAAGTACGTAGGTTACTCGCCTTTCTACCATTTGACATGCAGCTTCTTTAATTTTTGTACGGAAACGCAGTACATGAAATGCAACTCGGCACCTGAGCCTCTGGTACTCGACCAAGCTTGAGGGAAGGATGGGCTGAGAAGAAAAGCAGAGCAAATATTACAAGACAAAAGCCAATGTTAAACTCATGGTTGCTGTGTTGTTAGCTTTACTGACACAAAACTCGTCACACATACGACCTCACTTTAAGAGGTCACTTAAGACACTACAATTCCTAACTGTTCTTTTCTAACTATGGAAACCTATAAAGTCTTGGTAGTAATTATGAACTGAAGTAACATCAATGAACACGATTTCAATATAACAAATCAAAGAATGTAAGATATAAGAAAATGTTTACATATATGTTGTACCTGTAAGCATCCTCCATCGCTAACTATTAGGCCAATGACCTTTGCTTTCTTTAGTTTCGGTAAAACTTCTCGCAGATAAAAATTTGGAGAAGAAGAACCCTTGGGTTTGAAGATTGGATATTGTTTTTGTTTCCGGCCCTCCATCAAGTTAGATGGTAGGCTCTTTACAATGATCACATCACTTGCCAGAGCTTTCATGAAATGCTCTTCATCATAAAGGTAAGCAAAACTCTTGAAGTTGGAACTGCAGTGCATTTAATGCAATTCAGTAGTTGGAAATGCCAATGAGTTTAATTTTTTTTACTTGAACTTAACAGAGACCTGATGCCTTTTGATTGAAGGCTTTGTTGGATCTCTGGTATGACGAGGGATCATTTAAGCTACAAACCACCTCCCCTTCAACTTAATGTTAATTGAATAGATCAAAACTATGAGTGAGGTTTTTTTATTTGCAAACCACCTCCCCTTCCACTTAATGTTAATAGAATAAATCAAAATCTTCATATCAAGCTAAAACCACGAGTGATGATTTTCTATTGCAATTACTTTGTAAGTTTAATCGCTTATGAATTGAAACTGAAAGAATCTTTACAAGAGAAGTTGCCACGTGCTCAGGCAAGATTCCAATATGGCCTCAGTAACAATTATTGATATGCTAGTTGACTGGCTATGGATAGTAAATGCAGGAAACATTTCAATCGTTGAAGGATTTGTTACTAGTTCAAGAAAGATCTTACATTGAGCATATCAGCATATAGAGATGCATATTATTCAAAATATAGGGACAACAAAGTAAAAGGTGAATATGATCCAAAGGAAGTGAGAGAAAAGTAAGTACATTTACTTCAAGAGCAAATGAATTTGAGCATTGTTCATATGGATGATGTTGCAATCAATTTCAACCTGGTTCTTAGTCGGATCCTAATTAGCATGGGATTACATAGTCAAAGGCTTAGAGAAAATATCCCATCTAAGTTTGCATAAGTGGCTATAACTTCATGTTAGCAGTAGTAGCAGAGGGAAAGCATCTAAAAATTTACATACTAAAAAAAGCAAGAGGCAACATACTTATATTGGTCCTACTATACTGCGAACATCAGAAATGAACAAAGTCGTGCACAGGAAATCATAACAGTAGAAAAAGTTCCACCAGATTAAAACAAATTATCCATACTACTAAGATTCTACAGGACAAAATGAATGGGCCAACCACAAAACTCCAAACTTAGAGGAAAAAACAAAGTAATCAGGTAAAGCGAAAAAGGAAAAAAAAAACAAAGAAAAAGAAACAAAGAAACGTAACTTTAAATCTATATCATGTAAAATCAAATCTTACATACCAATAAATCTGCCAAGAAATAGTTAAACAAATTATTGCAGATAAAAAATCATACCATCGTGTTCAACAAAAATAAAGAAAGCAATAATCGAAATAATCTGTAGAAAGCAACAAAAATCATACCATCGTGTTCAAAATTCCGAGAGAGAGAGAGACGGTTTACCGGAAGTGTAGGGCGATGGTGGCGGCGGCGCCCTTCAGCGAAATGGAGAGACGGTGGCGTCGATGGGAGTTGTGGAGACGGGGCTGAGGGTCGTTTCACCACAAATGCAGGGCGACGGTGGCGGCGGCGCCCTACAGCGAACTGGAGAGACGGTGGCGGGGGTGGGCGCTGTGGAGACGGGGCTGAGGGGTGGAGACGAGGCTGAGATTGGGGATTTTGGATTTTGGATTTAGGGATTTTACATTGGCAGGAAATTGGAGAGAAAGAGAGAGATAGATAGATAGATAGAGAGAGACGGCGGTCAATTTCCAGCAGGTGGTCGATTTCGGTCGATTTCAGCCGACGAAGAAGGAGAAGAGAAGAAGACTGAAGAGAGAGTTGTGGTCGAGCGCGGTGAAGACTGAAGAGAGAGCTGTGTTTTTATTTTTTTAATAATTTTAAAAAAAGTTAAAACAAATACTACATGACGGTTCATATAAAGTGTCATATACGATGAATATATACATGACGGTTTACTACAAACTGTCATCCATATATTTTAAGGCACACACATACATGACGTTTTCATTATAGAATCGTCATTTGAAGAAAAATAAACACATATATGACAATTCATAATAAAAACCGTCATCTTTACAGTGTCATGTATTGCTATTTTTCTAGTAGTGAATAGCTTTTAGATCTGAAGGAACCCAATTTAGACGAATTACCCAAGAACGCAAGTAATAACCCGTCTACCAATTTATTCCTACTACGAACATGGTAGCTTTATCACTAATTAGCCCTATTCCAACAATTACGGATTAGGGGAACTAATTGACTGTAATCCAATTTAATCTAAGTTGATCAGGCTTAAATAAAATCAGAATTAACCTTAAACACAAGGAATAAATCGAAACCATAGGAAATTAATTATATGAACAATTAGATCTCACAGATTATTAAACTAGTGCTTCAATATTCTCGCCGAATTAAAGAATTAGCTACTCATAATAATGAACACAAACATAATCATATAATAAAAAGAAAACACAAACTAATCTATTAAATTAAAGAAAACAAGAACAGTCACCAGAAATTGCACGATGGATCGAAGGATTTAACACCAAATTGAACGAAAGAAAAGAATTATACTCAAAATTCAGTCTACTGTGTTTGTCCTTCTCGACGGCGGCTAAGAGCATATGCTAAACAATGAATAATAAAATAATAAAAAGTCCCCCCAAAGTCTAATTGAAACTTGTCTGCCCCTTAACCTAAACTATATGGTGCTAATGAAAATAAAGGTAAAGTCAAAGTATATATGTAAACTAATTCCTAAAATCTAAACTAAATAGGTCACGGCTACTCCTCAAAAATTAAGGGAATTAACCCCTTTAATTACAATCACCTAACATAAAGACTTGGGCTTAATTAGCACACTTTTAATTAGCCCAATAATAACAAAATAACTATCTGGAACTAATTACAGCCCATCTTCCTTGCATCCTTAATCCACAGCAAAATAGTGCAAAATATACTCCATTCTTGATCTCTCTCGTCCAAACTTACATATTCACAATTCTTCAAAATCCTGCACAAAAAAACACACTAACCGTGCATTATACTCGCATAAAATGATTGAAAACCCCAACTTCTGATCAACCAAAAACATGCACATCAAACGTACAGCAATTTCATGACTAGTTACGAGAAATTTAAATTACCTCAGCATCACTAATCACTAATAAAATAAGCTCGATAAAATCCTACCAGCTCGTGCGTGTCGCCATGTCGTGTATCTACCACACACAGTCGCACACACGTGTGTTGTGTATTCCGTATGTGTATAAAGTATAAACAATTAAACATCACAATAACTTGTATACGGTCGGTCGCATACCGTGCGACTGAGCCCGCGCGCGGGCACGTGTTGTGTGTTGTGTATTCCGTACATGTATAAAGTATAAACAATTAAACATCACAATAACTTGTATAAGGCCGGTCACATACCCTGCGACTGAGTCCACGCGCGCCGGCGCGTGTCGTCCTTTAAGTCAGGCGCGTGTAATACACGCGCTTGACTTTTTTATCGGAGAAGAAAAAAAATTGAATTTAAAAAAAAAACCTGAAAAGTCAACGGTTGACCCGGTTTGACCGAGTCAGGTCAACCCGGATCCAGTTGCATCCCATGAGATTGGTTGCATGAGAATGTGCCTCATTAAACATTTAACTAAGGATAACAATATCCTCCCTTCGGTCACGATAACCACGACAAGTGTTGTCTAGATGGAGTGGCATGGATTTTAATAGTGGGAGAGTAGGTTAGATAGATGCAGAAGTGTCAAAATTACAGGCCGGATTGGCTTAACCCGAATTTTTCGGGCCTAAAAATGTGGAGCCCAACCCGGCATGAAAACTATTTTATAGTGTCATTTTTTCGGACCGGCCCGAGCCCACCGGGCTTTTACCTATTTCGGGTCGGGCCGACCTAGCCCGAAATCACATCGGGCTTATGATTGTTTGGCCCAAGCTCACCCAAAACCGGGTCAAACCCTTTTTGACACTCCTAGATAGATGTATTGTGAGTAGATAATGAGACTCATATTTATTGTGAGTGAAGTCATTTCCATTTAAGAAAAAGACCAAACTTATTGTGGACGGACGAAAAAAGGAAATAAGGTCACACTCATCGTGGACGGAGGGAGTACTTGTGTAAGCGTCCATACGGTTCGGACACCAACAATATTTGTATCAGACTGTTTGAAAGATCAACATTTCTAATTAGATAATATTCATATCTAGATTTAAATTCATATATATTGTGGTACATTATACAATTTTTTTAGTGTTCGATTGCATTGAGATCCAAATAATTTCCTACTTTAACGCTTACTATATCTAGTATATATATATACACATACAATTTAATATATATAAAAATCGTATATTATTAACTCAAAAATGTTGTGGGTGTGCAGGCAAGTGTATGTCGTGGTACGTTACTACTGGCAAATTAATAAACTGGCCTAGGCTACAAATTAACCATCGACTTCGTATGAATCACATTTGGATATGATACATAGAAAATAAATAATTTTGAATTTTAAAGTTATATGGCATATCTGCATTGAGCTAACAAAAAATCTTAAATTACGCATTAAAGATGTCGTTGGCTTGGACCAAAAGTATTTGGACACACCGAAAATTGTAGTTGCAATAATGAATACAAAGCCGAGTTGTCACTTAAGTTTGAGTGATGCTATTCGGACATAAATGTCCGGACATAATCTAGCTCATTTAGGTAAATGAATCGGTTCGACGTTTAACTTATTTATTTAATTTTGTAATTTCTCTACATTCATTCAATTTATTATTTTTTGATTAATCTAATTCAAGTGAATGCATAAATATCTATTAAGTAATAGTATTTCCGAAAGATTAGTGAAAATCACAAAATAACTTTATTAGTTTAATTTCGTATTTTTTGTATTCATATTTCTCTCTCTAAAAATGGCGATTTAAATTAATTAAGTAAATACATTAAAGTACTAACCAACACCATTATTTTATTTGATAAATTATAAGTTAAGATTATTAATATATTCATTTTATGTCCGAACATATATGTCCAAAAAGTATTAGTGCTTAAGTTTTACTTAGACCCACATAGAAATAATAAAATAAAAATATCTATGCTTATCAGATGAAGTTTTGGGGAGATTTTCCTTATTTCATCAATATATGAGGACAAGATAATTCGAATATTATCAGCTACAGCCAAATTCAATTAAATTCCTATTTTGTTCTAAAGTTTTAATTTATGTTTTATTTTGTCATATAAACGAACGACATCTGTCATTAATCGAATTAACTGTCTCTGTGCATGCCTATTAGCTTTGCGGGTTACTCTCTGAAGCTTTGAAACGTGGAAATTTTTATAGATAAGTGATGTTAAGAATCGAATAAAGAATTGTTATTTTTGTTGAAAATTGATACCGTGTTGAATGATTATCTTATTATTCCTGCCGTCCCCAAAAGTCCTCAAAAGTGTGGTGTATATTTGATTTATTGTGAGGTATAAAATATTAGTTGAATCACACTAATCTGGAATGGAGGAAATATTTTTTTTTTTTTTGTAAAACTTACATTGATGGAGAAAATTATTATCTAATTAATATTTATTTAATTTAATAAACAAGAATGATTCTCGTAGCAACATTTTGGGGTCAATTGGCAATTGCAGCAAATAATTTAAGTTGTTTTACCGTTTACGGGCCCACTTGGTACTGGACATTGGGCCTCATGGGCTGGGGAGTGTGAAATTTGTAGTTTTGGCGCTAGTTTTTAAAGTTCAAACCTCTCAACATATTATATATTGTTATATATATTGTATACACATAATTAATAAGTCGCATGTCATTTTTTATCACCTAACATGAACATTACTGACGAGTAAGTAATTTTTTTATTATTTTAATTTTGTAAACCTTTTCCCTTCGTAATACCCGTTTATGAAGATTTTCGATCAAAGTTGAGACGATAAGTGATGTATTTTCTATTTGGAAGACAAACAGAAAGAGGAAAATCTTTAGATATGAGAATTGCGAGGGAGAAGTAGAAGTGGAAAGAGAAATGAATAAGAAAAAAAATAAAGTTATGAAATAAAATAAATGTTAAACATGGATTACCCATTTCGGGCCGGCCCGGCCCGACCCAAAAATTCATCGGGCCTGGAAATGGTGAGCCCAGCCCGGCCCTAAATTGACAGCTCTAATTAAACGTCAACGGTACTCATAGAATGTGCTCAATTAGTGTGCAACATATCATGTCTCAATATATATACACAATATATATATATATAGGAAATATGAATAAATTTGGTTCATAGATTTTGACTAAATTGGTGGTCAAGATTGATTCTCACGTCGGATGATGCATTGTATGCATTATTTTGATGCAACATAAAATTTATTGGGTGCAATACTTTGGTGCATCCATTGAAGCCGGGATGTAATTTAGGGGAATAATTGTATCTTATATCTTGACAATATAATGAACGCACGCTAATATGGACTTTCTTTTTTCTCTCTATTTTTCCTTATTCTAAGAGGACATTATAATTTATTATGTAGTTGTGCATACATTAAAGTCAATAATTCGTCAGGAATAAATAACAAACTTTAAATGAGAAATTATGGAAAATATCAGAAAATCAAGCTAATACCAACTTTTTTACATGCAATTGCTTGCGTTTGTTAGTATATCTTGCACGATTTTGTCGGTTATCATGTTCGATAAATAATGTGTCTTTAATTGTTTCATCTATTTGTGAAAATATTTGTCCATTAATTTTATCTTGCAAGTACTGTATAGAGAAATTTATAACAGATTGGCAAATTTGATGAAACAAAATAAATAATTTCGTTGCAGTGAAGAATGACTTATTGTTTGGTGTAGGCTAAACTTAATGGGAGTTAAATGATTCAGAGATTCATTTAAAGGAAGCTAATAAAAGGAGTTTAGGTAAAGTGTTAAATCAATTCGGCACAATTAAGCAAACTATTATTATTAATTATGAAAATTAAATATACATAATCGACGTTACTTAAAAAGGAGTTGTAATTTGCATAGGTGTGTTAGTGTAAAAAAATGTATATAAATAGGAGTATTAATATCGTGCGGTACTAATTTTGATTATCGTAGTATTAAATGAAGCGTTTGCTTTGAGGAGTAGGCAAAGCCAAACCACATTAAATTCTACGTGTTAATTTATTTTGATATGAACCTCTTAGTATAGTTAGTTGCAAATAAATAATAATTAAGCCAACCAAATCATGCATAATTATTATGCATTAAAAAAAATTTAAAACTCCTTTACCGTGAGATATTTTGTTTCGCAAATGTCAATGATCTTATATCAACTTAGCAAACTTCTCAAGCTTTTCTATTTCATATCATAGTTTCAATTATACAATCTCATTATTATATATGGTGCTAATTTCGTTGTCATTGATAAATATGCCCTTTGTAATCTTAGAAATAAACTTGCTACATCAAATTATTGTAAATCCTAATAAAGTTTCATCAAGAAGTTTGATTCGTAACATACATGAGAAATTAAAGTGGACCACATAATTGGAATGAAATTAGTTTATTTTATTTTATTAGTGTATCTCATGTTGTAATGAAGTAATCGTTCCTTATTTCCACCCTCGTTGAGTCACTGTATTCCGATCGCTATTATTCAATATTATCAAAAGTTAATTGAATGAAAAACATTAAATACAATTGATACCACAGTAGATTGTAAAGTTAACGAGAGTAGGTCGATCGACAAATCCACGCAATTAAAGATAGTAATAGCAACGTAGATCTCATAATCAATTAATTTAATTAATTGGTACAAAAAATATAAAGCACAATAATTTTTACGGGTTAGGAAGGACGGGTGCTAATTCAAAAATTCCAAATATAGGACAATAGATGTTGAGAAAATTCACACAGATATACAGCGGACTGATATACTCACAAAGCCGCTGATAGAAGCAAGATTCAAGATGCTGTGCGGATTATTTGGATTACTCAACCCAGACGAAGCTATATCCAGCTGAATGGAAGCAGACCCAGCTGGAATTCAGAACCAACCTCAAAGAACCTAGCTGAGAAAGAATCAAGCTCAGTAAGACGCCTAAGTTGAAGGATTATTCAGCTGAGGGGGAACCAGCTGGAAAAACGATCACTCAACACAGCTATTCATAACCGAGGTATCAGCTGACTACGATGATCAGCTGAGAGGTTTGCAACTTCATTACATACACCTACTCATTCTGTTTTAGACAGACTTCAGTCAAATCATATCGTGTCACATCTAATCAAATTTAATTAAAAGTCTACAAAGAACTGAAACATGGGAGTTTCGAGGTAAAAGTCAAAACGCCTCAACAGTCCTCTCACGCGCATTAACTCGCAAGACGCGAGAATCACTCTCAGTCGTAAATCTTCTTATCAAACTATAAATCTTGATCGTCCATTCATCAATAAAGTTGATATAAATATGCTAGAAGAGATACGCAAACACTTGCATTAACCCTAAAAAGTTTTCTTTCGGTGCTTTCTTCTTCCATCAATTGGTATTATTTGTTCTACTAACAAAAACTGCAGAAGAAGAACATGGAATCTAGAAAGATATCTCCAAAAGCTTATCAACATGAAGAGTCTGTCAAAGCTTCACTATGAGAGTTGTTTAACTCTCAGGAACCACAAGAAGATGAAGTTCCAGGAGAAAATAAAGCTCATAGACAGATCCGGTCTAACGCAGTGGGTGACTGCAAAGCTCAAGAACATTCACCAGGAAGTTGCAGAATTCTTCCTAGGAATATCAAAGGAAAAAGACCTCCTCCGCCCCACTGTTTTTCTCAAAATAAAAGAGAGAACGGGACACACAACTCCCTGGGATGCGGAAATCAACGTCAACTAGATCATGTCAAAGGAATTCAACCTAAGAAGAAGCCCAGTTAGAACTGGACGAGATGTTGATAAAGCCGGAGTCTTTAAGAGCAGACATGTCAAAGCTCTTGCTCCGCCATCGGAGGCACAGAAAAAGATGCAGGAGACAAAGCAGCATGCATCTACTTCCTTCCCAGCTGAGAATCGGAAATAACTTGAGGAGACAAAACAAGCTGAAGCACCGTCTTCAAATAGAAGACTCAAGTTAAAGGTGCTCAGTCAGTCAGCCGAGAAGCCAGCTGACATTGAGAGAGAATTCGTAACTACTCTCCGAGGAGCAGAAGGTCCACAAGTGGTGGTTTCTTACGGTGGAGAAGAAGTTCATGTGCCAGCGTGAACATCGCCATCATCAACACCACAACGACGTATTCCAGCTGATCAACTAAGCTTAAACCCCACAACAGATGGAATACTTCAACCGCCTTCTCCTCAATTTCCTTCAGCTCAACAGAGACACCAGCTTCAAGATCAACTTATGGAAGTTGGAGCTCAAGCCCCTGCACCAAGCTCAAGTGAAAAACATCATCCAGCATATGATCACTTGTAGCTGGATGATGAAAACATGAGCTGAACCCCATAACAACCACTTCAGAAGTGGAAGGGGAATACTTAAGTCCCTCAAGAGTTGCACGTGACGCCTCCATCTCAAGGTTTGAAGACCTCAAGGAGTCACAAGCGCAACTGAAGTGCTGAATCAGACTTTCTCATTCAATCTAATGAAGTCTGAAGAAGCCAAATTGCAAGGAATGAAGTTGTGCCCTACTCAGAAGATGTCATCTCTAGTGCCAACTCATACCTCCAAGCACTCAGCTGGACAGCCTCAGCTGAAATAAGCCAAGGAAGCTGTGTCTGCAATCACAGTTGAGGCTAATGCTATTGTAGAAGAGCTAGCTAATGCAACAGCTGAGCCACCAAGACTCCGGACCTCGCTGCTCAGAGCTGACAACCGCAGCATAGCCAAACTAAACATCGCAACAGCTGATAATACAGCGAAAATCGCTGACGCAATTCAGGAAATTGCACAGCTCAATCAGACGATGGTGTGTCTCTCCCACCTTGTTGATCATGCCAAAAAGGGGAAAGAGAATGAGACAAAGAAAAGGCAAACTGCTGAGCAAGAGGAACCAGCTGAATCAGCTGAAGAAGAAACGAGTCAAAAGAAAGAAGCAGCGGATGCAGAAGAGAAGACCCAGCCAGCTGGGATTGAAGACCGAAGGATTGAAGACTGAAGAATTGAAGAATTTTTTTTCTTTCTTTCTTTTTCTTGTTTTATGATGTAATTTCTTACATTAATAAAACACAACTTTTATGCTGCTCAAAGCTCATAAGTTGTCTCAGTTAGGTTTTGGCATCATCAAAAAGGGAGAAATTGTTGGGAAAATTATAAAGTTTTGATTTAATACCAAAACCCAACTGTTCTCCAACCGAGTAGATGATCGCATCAACCTAAGTTGTGTTTTCCAGCTCGCCTGTTTGAGCTCTAGATTTTCTAAGTTTACAGGTTCAGGAAGCGGAAGACAGCAGAAGCTCAAAACAGCAGAATATCCAGCTGTGTTTTACAGCAGTGGATAACAGAGCAGAAGACAGCAGAAGATCCAGCTGTGTTTACAGTAGGAGTCAACTATCAGCTGAGTTTTCCAGCTGAGCTTAGTTCAAAACGGAGCAGGATCACGCTGAGAAAAAATCGAGCTGAGTTCAAGACACAGCTGGTCCAGCTGTACAGAACAAAGGGAACTAACTCTGAAGACGTCACTTCAAGTCAGTTTACTCAATCCAGTTCTGAATTCAAAAGCCAGCTCCAAAGGCAGAGATCCCGGTGTCAGAAGTCAATATGCCTCGACCAATGAGGGATTGCCAAATCAGCATCATAGACTTCAGAACCTAGGATGTGACACTAATGAAAACAGGTGCAGAAACGCCCAACGGCAGATATCGAATTTAAGAAGAGTATGTAAGATTCAAACGGCTCCTCCAACGGCTAGTCTTGAATCTCTACCTATATAAACCCGTCTTCAACCTCAGGATCAAACACGAAAAACTCGCTACAAGCTTTCATTCTCTGAAATTATCAAGTCTTCAAAAGCTTACAAGCAGTTCTAAATAGTTCAAAGAACACTTTTTCTTAAAGTGTTTCTAGTCCAGAAACTGCCCAGTTTTTCGTCTGATTCCTAGGCAGAAATCATTGTATATCCTAAGCCTAGATTTCGAATGAGTTCATCTAACTCTAAGTTCTTCATTGTAAGAACTCGTTCATAGTTGGAACCCCAAACCAAATCCCTCTTTACCCAGAAAGGTTAGGTCAAGGTTAAGCTTGCTTGAAGCGCGAAATTCAAGTGGTTGTAAGGTTTTTTCAGTACCCGTAAACTGAAAGGTTAGGCTTGACAGTGCCCGCAAACTGTTGAAACATAGCTCGGGTAAGAGTTGTGAAGTTGCTTGGTACTTGGAAACCAAGTGGTAGTGAATTACCAGTGAATCTGGTCGTGGACGTAGAAGGAGTTACTCCGAACCGCGTTAAAATTCCGAGTTCTTTATTGCTTTATTTATTCTCTGCATTTTATATTTAAAGAACTAACTGCATTAACACAGCACAAGTTTTCAAGCTTAAAAGTTCTCTGGCTGTGTGACCCAGCCAGCTGCATTATTTTCAAATCTGCATACTCAGCTGCTCCCCAAAGGCAGCTGTGTTTTATCTATAAACTTGCATAACTTGACTAAGTCGAAAACGTAAAGAATATTTTCAAGCTGAGTTTTTCTAAGCAATCGAGCTAAGTTTTCAAACCACCACTTTCCGCACCGCCAGCTGAGTTATTAGCCCAGCTGACCTTCCTCAGCTGGATTCATAACTGAGCTCACCAACTCTGTTTTTAACTTGAAAAAGTTTTCAGAAATCTATCTTTGGTGTATTCACCCCCCTCTACACCAAAGACCAGCTCAGGGACCATCAATAGCTATTACTCCCTCCATTTTATTGAACTTGTCAGATTAATATTCGATGCGGTTATTAAAAAGAAGGGTAAAAAAAATACAAAGTGGATAGGTGGGTGAACTTATCCACTTTCGAAAAGTTTATTGTTTTCTTTTTGAAACATGACAAATTAAATGAATAGCACAAAAAGGAAAGAGAGACAAATTCAGTGGGACGAATGAAGTAGTATTTAGGATGACTTAAATGTAATGATGGGTGGATCATGTAGGTGGCGACTGCCGATATGCCATTGGCCCAAATTATACTTCGACATTTCTTTTTTAATTGTCATATTTTGATTTTTTTTCTTGTATTTCAATAAATGTCAAATTTTAAAATTTGAGAGTAAAATTATGATATTTTTCCAATATTACCCTTCTTTAATATTTTTCGTAATTTGATAATTAGTTATATATACTCCCTCTGTCCCATTATTCTTGTCTTGTATTCCCTTTTGGGTTGTCCCGTTATTCTTGTCCTGTTTCTATAAAAGGAAATATGCTTCTCTCACAAAAAGTTATGGGCTCCACCACTTTCTATCTTTTTACCCTTTAAACACCATTCTCCTTAATACCCGTGCCCAAAAGAAATGAGACAACAATAATGGGACGGAGGGAGTATGTATATATGATGATAATTAATAAGGTTACATAGGTAAATTTCTCTATTTCCTACGTATGAGTATAATTTGATGGCAGGGGACATTTATAAACAAACACGAGGGAGTACTAATTTTTAGCTTCAAAGATCAATGCTATATTAGTTTTTGGGTAAAAAAGTTCAAATGACTTCCTGTTTCTTTGTCCCTTCGCTTTTTTGTAGATTTGTTACCACCAAATTATAATGATATCATGAATTAATATTTTACTATAAAATTTTGAACAAATTCTATTGAAATACAATCACTGAATTTTTTATAATAGTGAACTAGCAATCAATTCGACTCAAGTGTGTGTATACATAATTAAGTTCTTTATTGGTAATAAATTAATTTTTGTGACAGTTTTATCCCAATGCCGTTTTTCGGTGTTAGAAATATACTTGACAGCCAATACATGGGTATTTTCTGCTCGAATAGATCTAAAGACGTAGAAAATTCGAATATTTCATGTCATCAAAACAATAACGTTTATATTTAATCGAGTATAAATGTCACGCGTAATATTTGGCTGCCTTTCGGTGCTGGAAAATGACATTGGAATAAAATTATCATAAAATTAATTTATTGGGTTTGAAAATTGTTAAATGATATAATGGATTAAGATTAAAATTATCGTAAGGCGATATTATTAGACTAAACAATGTATTGTGCCAATAAAAAAACCTTAATAGACGTTACAATTATCGTAACTCCTTTTATTTTTTGAAAAATTAATTGTTGATTATATGACCTATGAGCATCGTCATCGCATTTGGAGGGAGATTTTTATTAGATATTGTTAGCCATAAAACGTCGCATCCAAGTTTTATGACAAAGTCTTCGAGGCAGGTAGTTTCATTTCGTCTTCCATATGATTGAGATTCAACATAATTCTTAAATGATTTCATCGTTTTTTTGTTTTTGTTTTTGTTTTTGTTGCTGCTGCTGAAATGAATGATGTAGTAGTTTCTTTTCTTTTCTTTTTTTTTGGTAGTATTAATAATGTAGTAGTTTCTAAACAAGTTATTTTCCGTCTTTAATGCCAATTAAAAAACTCAACTCATTAAGATTCATGCATCTTTCAACTTTTTATCTCATTAATATGTAAATACCAAAGGGAAAGAGGAAAAAAAAAAGAAGCTAGATTTAATTTGGCAATCCACTATTTGAAGGATCCGGAAGGCGCGAAACGATTTTGTAATTTCCAAACCTCGTACTTTATGCATAAAAAGTCAGATTGTTACTGCAAAAACTAACCACAGTTAATAGCACAGAGAATATAAACTGAGCAAGTAAAGAACACAGGATATGGTAACCTAGTTCGGTTAAACAACCTACGTCTGGGGGCCACGCCCAAGAGAGAACCAATCCACTATTAGAGAAAGTGACTACAGAGGATCTTACACACAAGCGTTCCACATTATGTCACCTTTTCGCTCACTCCCTTCCTAACTTCGTGAATCGATGATCGCTAGAGCACCTCTCGCAATCTAAGATTGAGCCACGCTCAACATTCAACTCTCAATTACAAAGATTATAAACTCTCAAGTGTATGAAATCAAAAGAACAATACTCTCGTAAGAAAGTATATTATGAAAACAATAAAACAGCAGCCGCTCCAAAGTCTTGAAGAAGACTTATATATAGGATCACTTGAAAACCCTAGAAGCGGTCCCCACTTCCTTCAAATACGTTTTCTAAAAGATGGAAACTTCCTTGTAAGGATATGCCTTGTAGAACACTTAAAGAGATCTGCAAATAATATATTCTTTCCGCATCAATCAATAAAAGAAAAGAATCCTGCAAAATCCGCGCAGATAATAACAGCTTCTAGGCGAACTGATCTTGGTTCTACATAGTTCAGACTGAAGCACACATAACAGAGATTGACACGCAACGGATGAAAGTCTTCAGCTGAACTTTTGACTACATAAACTTACCAATATAAAATGAGTCCACAACTCAAAATCCAACAGATTTCATTTTTAATGATTTTTTCCGGTTATCACTAAGGTTGCTGAAGGTGTAAAGATTAGTTTTTGGAAGCTTCTCGCACACTTTCCCTGCTCTTTTTGCTTTTCATTAATTGATTGGTGCCTACGATTGAGAGATTTATTCCTTCTAAGTTGTAACTATGTTTCTCTACAGTGTGTAAGGGTTGAGTACCACTTGTACTCATTAATTTATAATAATGTGTCTTTGACTTTTTCAAAACAAAAAATATATATATATATATATATACATATATACTACTACTACTACAATAGCTTTATAATAATATTCAAGTGGATCCCCTATCAAAAATAATTATAATCAATAAATAATTCAAATTAAAAGATATACTTCGTAAACAGAGGCTAATAAGGTAGCTCATAGTCTAGCTCAGTATGCTCTTAAGCATTCAGGTGTAATAGTCTGGAAGTCGGACTTTCCGTCATGACTTTTAGATATTGCTTTCGCCGATTTGGCTAGTTAATGAAATTTAATTCCTTTTCAAAAAAAAAAAAATTTATATGCTCGCGTTTTCATCCGGACCAAATAATTATAAAAAAAATACTAAATTATAATTTATATATAATTTATTCGCAAGTATGTACGCAATTTTGCATGCCATTTTATGTAAATTGTATTTACTTAAATAATAATGCATATTTTGATTAGAGAAGAAAGGCAAAAACTCTGGTAGTGCGGTTTTTTAATTTTAATTAATCAATATTTAATTAAATATAATTAAGATTTATTAATATAATCTCACCTATGAATTATTAATATTTTTAATTAAATTAAATTAACATTTAATTAAACATTAAAAAGATAAAATAATAATTAATTAAGGGATAAACCGCACTGTGCGGTCACCCGCAAGAAGAAAACGGGTTAACTACCTTAAAACACAATATATTTGTGTAATTGCCATGTGATTATTTAGTTGTACCAATAAAAGCATCAACGTCTAATTTTTTTAATGGAGGTAAAACTTTAAATCATACTGTAATTCGGTGAATGTATGTCTTTGTTAACTTATTTACGTCAACTATTGCATGATGCATCTCATCTCATCTCATCTCATCTCATCTCATGTATGCATAATAATAGGATTGATTATTAATTATTCAAAGTGCACCATAGAGTTACAGTTGCAGGTTCACTGATTAAAACAAAGTTTAAGTACAAAATCACACTTTTAGCTGGTTTAAAATTGTAACAGAATCTCTAATTATATATATAACAATAAATGCAACTTCAATTTTTTTTTCTATTTGCATTTAATACATTGATATGACGGTAACGTGTTACACAAATTTGTGCACATCAATCGCTACATCAAATCTACATACTTATATATTTTGATTTTTAATTGCAACACAACTTTCAAAATGCAACAAATATATACAGTTAATACCACGATTGAGTTTAATTTTTAATTTTGGTAATTGTAACAAATATATACACAACTTATTTAACTTTTGCAGTTAATAACATGCTTGAGTTTTTCGGTGACATGAATTACGACTTGAATTAACATTTTTTGACATGAAAATTAGATAAGAAGAGTGTGCATGTGTTGTTCTAGCAGTAGTGTAATTAATTTTTGAGGCTAAAATGTTTCAGATTTTAGTCCACTGTAGCGCAGTCTTTAAATTTAATGTTATAATTACCAAAATTAAAAATTAGATAAGAAATTATCTAACGTGGACCACGTTGTAATTCCAATCATCGGAAAATTTGGACGTGATCCGCATTGCAAAAAAAATTCAATAGACTACACTTTAAAAGTGATGTTGTTATTGAAAATCAAGATAACGAATAATGATTTTATTTGCAAATAACCTAAAATTTTTGGTATGACCGGAACCCACAAATCATATTGGGTCTAAAATAATATGGCCAGACAAACTCGTCGAGCTGGAGCAAGTCGGACTAATTTTGATAACTTTGATGTTAACGAACATTAAACTCAACACAAACAAATCCGCCGCCACAGCAAAACTTCTACAAACATTTTTCTAATCACCAACCGGCCAAGATTGAAAAAGACAAAAAAAAATGTAAAATAGTGTGGTCACATGTCACTAAAGGGTTGTAATCGAGCCGAGTCGAATACTGGTCTGTTCAAATTTGGCCCGATTAAATATTTGTTTGCGCAAGCTTGACTTGAGCCTCTAACATTGTGATCAAGCTCGGATCGATCCAAAATTAACAAGCTCGAGTTCGACTCGTCTAATACTTTATAACGAGGTATTCGAACTCAAGCTCGAGCCCGAATCGTCAAAGACTCGATTCTATTTAAATTTAGTTCATCAACATGTTATTCGAGATTGAGTTCGGCTCGTTTAAAGCTTGGTACTTTATGAAAGTGCTATTTGTAGGCTCGCAAACTAGCTCGATTAAAGCTCGATTGTAGACTCGCGAACATGCTCTACAACAAGCACGTTTAAATACGAGCCGAACATGTTCGCCAGCCTATCGAGTCGAGAAACATAATGCTCGAGCTCGGCTCGATAAACTTTTCGAGATCGATTTTAGTCTCGAGTTTGACTCGATTTGTTGTAAAATCGAATTCCGAATGAGTTTTTTTCGAGTCGATCGCCAAGTAGCTCACGAACAACTTGATTCATTTACAGCCCTACTAAAACATTAATGACATAATCTTTGAAGATCAAAGTACCATGCATAATTAGTATTTATATTAGTATTTTTCAAATAATTTGATTTTATCAAGAAAAGAAAGTTACAAATTCTTCTCTTTGGCATTTTTAGAGCTGAAGTTCGTTGATGTGGCATGGATTGGTGGGGGTGCGTGGTTTTATTTTAAATACTAGTATTGCCCTCCGTGCGATGCACGGATAAGAGATATGTCATAAATTCGAATAATAAAAATATTTTATTTAAAGATAAAATGAGTTAATAGGTTAAAAATCTAAAGAGAACAACAAAATAACTCAATAAGAACCAAAATAATAATAATTCAAATCACACATATTCAAAATTATAAAATATTTGTAGATTTATATCAAAAAAATACTCTATTTTAAATTGTTTTACTTCTATTTTAATTATATGTTTTATACAGAATATTGTGTAGAATTTGTTACCTTCAACTTTTTATAATTAACAAAATTGTCATCAAAATTGAATTGCAATTGATTTGCAATTCCACTATTTTGTTTTAATATATATACAAATTATGAAACCGCAAAATAAAACGGTATTAATCCCTAAATTTAAATTTATTTACAAAATTGTCATCCAAATTGAATTGAAATTGAAAGTAGCGGTTACTATTTTGTTTTTGAAGTTCATTGCTACATACTTGGAAGTGGGTTACATGAAAGGGAAGGGGATTTGGTAGGTTTTTCAGTTTTAGATATTTCTTTCAAATTATCCACAAGTTAGTGTTTTTGTTGCTACAACATGAAAATTTATTATAATTGTAAAATTGTCTAAAGTCCGTGATAATTAAGACGATCAACTATTATTATTTATACATGTAAATGGAAAACAAATCACTTAATTGCAACAAAAAAAAAAATTGAGTCTATTTTTACACAAAAAAAAAGTAAAAAAAAAATTGTCATTATAAAGTGTATGAAGTTTGTAGCAAATAACCTAACTACTATAATTCATATTTTTGTCAAATGGTAGTAGTTGTGCTTCATCATTCTATTTTTGCACATTTTGCACGATCACGTTTTAAATTGAATTTGGGGGGACAGTGAGTTCAACTGCACCCAACTTACTTTCAAGAGGTGTGTAATTTTTTGAATATATTTCGAAGTATTGTTTCATATTTAAAATTGAAAATATAATAGCTAACAATGTTTAGTTCAAATGATGTGATATGATTTAAAATGTAACCCATCTCGTTCGGATACATATACCTATTTTCATAGTAGTTGTTACTTGTTAGTTGAGTATAGTCAAAGAATTATATTAATATGTAGAAAAATTATATATGCTAAGAATTATCTAGATTTTTACTTGCTTAATGTTGTTATAGCTTAGCTCCGCTGTTTCTTTGTTTGAGGGTTGGATCCTGTTTTGTCATGCTTATTTGGTGAAATAAAATTCTTATTTACCAAAAAAAAAGGTATTCGACACTGTAATGTTGAAATTATTTATTGTAAAATAGTACCCGTATAATAGTTCATTATTCTCAATACTACGGGTGATTAGGGTGTATAATATAACGAATACACCCTAATATCATGTTGCTCCCGAATATTTCATACAGATTTGTGTGATTATTCATACATGCTCTAGGGTGGTATAAGTGATACCTAATATTGTTATAACAAATATTAAACTAAATTATCCCTAAACTATAAAATCAATAAAACCTAATTAAAGTTATCACTCTTCTGTCTGTTATTGAAATATTATTATTTTGATATGATGTTGTTGGGAAAATTAATAGAGTTTTGATTGGATACCAAAACCCAGCTGACCCCAACTGAGTAGATGATCGCACAAGCCTAAGCGTTTTTCAGCTCACCTGTTTGAGCATATAGAGTTTCTTAGTTTACAGGTAGATCGGTGAAGGCAGTGAAGACACATAGCGAGACGGCTTAAAGGACTCAGCAGAGCAAGACCAAGAAGAGTCAAAGATCTTGCAGCATCAAGACCCAGCTCAGTGACGGAAACCCAGCTCAGTGTCGAAGACCCAGCTCAGTGTAAAAGACCCAGCTTAGTGTCGATGACACAGCTCAGGTCTGAGACACAGCTCAGGTTAATGACACAGCTCAGGTTGAAGACACAGCTCAGGTTGATGATACAGCACAGGTCTAAGACACAGCTCAGAGTCGAGACACAGCAGAGTCCAAGCCGCTGAAGATACAGCAGAGACGCTTAGCAGCTCGAAGACGAAGACCTTCTCCAAGACAAGATCCCGATGACAGAAGATCTTGTCTGACGCAGTCAAATCAGAGAAGGAATAGCTTCTGCAGATGCAGACCTACGTCGTAGGTAAAGGCCAGAAGTCAACAAGAGTAGGTAAGATTCAAACGGCTCTCTTCCAACGGCTAGTTTGAATCTTCACCTATATATATCTCTCCTCCACCATTGCTGGTGAGAGAGGCTGGCAAGACGACTGAAGAAATAGAAGAAAACAGAAAAATGAACAACGATCTTCAAAGCCAAATCTTTCAAGAACACCCAGCCAGTCAGCTGTGTTCTTAGTTGTTCACATATTCAGTCATAGGCAGATTAGATCAGAATAAATATCTTAAGCCTAGTTTGAACGAGTTCATCATACTCCTTGTTCTTCATTGTAAGAACTCGTTCATAGTTGGAAAACCATACCCAAACCCAAACCCAGAAAGGTTAGGTAAAGGTACGCTTGCTCGAAGCGTGCAATTCGAGTGGTTAGGTTCTTCAGTACCCGCAAACTGAAGATGTAGGCTTGACAGTGCCCGCAAACTGTTGGAACACAGCTCGGGTTAGAGTTGTGAAGTTGCTTGGTACTTGGAAACCAAGTGGTAGTGAATTACCAGTGAATCTGGTCGTGGATGTAGGAGGGGTTACTCCGAACCACGTTAAAGATGCTCTTGTTATTTATCGCTTTGTTTTATGCATGTTACTAACTCTCATAAGCATACATTTCAATCTGCATAAACTGACTAGCGAAAAGTGAAACGAGCTTTGCAATATAATTTGAAGCAACGGACGGACTTTCCAAATCCACCACATTCCGCGCACACCGTGTCGATCAAGCGCCATCCAAATTTGGATCGAACACGGCAAATTTCACTCAAAAGAGTTTTAACTTGGAAAAGTTTTTAAACCTTGGTGTATTCACCCCCCTCTACACCAAGGTATCCGTTTTGGGACCAACAGATGTATACCGGTAAAATAAAATATGAACCGAGTTATATTTGTATATTAGTATCAACATATTTATAATATTTTCACTTATTGCTCTCTCTATTCAACAGAGTGAAAGTACCAATTCGAGTCAAAAGGAAATCCATTTTTGGAATTAATGTGGTTTTTAAGGCACCACCTTCCATTACTCTTTGTCAAGCCAAATATAAATATATTTGACTAAGAAAAGTTATTACTTTTGAATCCTTTCAATACTCAATACTCAATACTAGTAATTATGTCCATGCTCTCTCCTCCCATGACTCATCATTCAAGCGCCACCACATAAATAATCCAACCCAATATTCAATGCTAACCCATGTTCTTCAATTCTTATTATCTCCGGTCAAACTATATTTTAATTTTTTCACCTAAATTATACCTAAACCCCAAACTAGTATTTTGTATTATCAAATTATTCGCACAACCAAGCCACTATAATTTGACTTAATTGCTAAACTTTGATTGCTACTATTAAATATTGCATTTAATGTATGTGATGTATATAATGGAGATATTATTACTATATTTGTAAAATACCCTGATCTAATCGAATAAATGAATGGCAGTTTATAGTATTAAGTAATAGGTAATTCGAGACAAGAGAAACGAAATAAGATCAATTATGCAATAATGATAAACCAAATCTTTTAGTTTATGACATTAGAAATAGAAGATGAAACGCCTTTGGTATAGTAAATTTTACTTTAGTAACGATATATATTCATCAAATATAGCACCCATATAAACGTGAATTAATTGGTGCCAGAATTGATCATAGCGAAAAATGAAAATACATCAAGCCCGTCATATCTCAAGATTAGGGTTGATAATTTTTGACACGACTGGAATACACACAAAATTAATAGGTTAGTGTCAGACCTTATCATGTTCGTATCGTTACCGTGTCGACACGATAAAGACGCAAAATTATCGTGTCGTGCCAAATTCAGATCCACACGAAGTTAAGAGATGACATGAATTTGGGGCGCTTGCCTCGGTTTATACAACGTCACCATTATTCACCGAAATCAAGAATCTACCCAAATGGATTCAAGAAGCGGTGTATGATACCTGAGCTAACAATCCACAGCTTAGCCGAGGTGATATTTTGGAGCTGTATTTCATCAGTGCAGCGCCAGAACCTGCAGAAAAAGATAACCATGAAGCCTTCCACTATATTAGGCTTCGGAAACCAGATGGACGCGCTCTCGAAAAAATCAAGGCGCCTACAAAAAAAGAGACTACTCTAGTCTCTACATTACCAGATGACCTTAAAAAGAGACTTATCTAGTCTTATCATGTCGCATAAAATAAAATTTTAATTGTGTCGTTATCGTATTGTGTAATATTAGGAGCGAGTATTCAAATTTTAGTTTGAATTTTTGCTAAATTCGAACCGATTCGAAAACCAAAATTTTGAAATAAAAAAATTCGACCCGAACCAAATTATCCAAAATTTGAACCAAAAAAAATCCTAAATTTAAGACTTAAATTCGAACCGAACCAAATAAAAAACTCTAAAATAATTGAAAAACTCCAAAAGAATCCTAAAATTCGAAACCGATTTTTAAAAAAATTATTTATAATTTTGTTTTAACTAAAAATATAGTTTTTCATCTCATTTGTCAATAATACATAATTCGAATTTCGGATTTATATAAAAGTATAACTAAAATAAATATTATGGAGTATATAATTCGGATTTCAGATTTATTCGGTTTTAAAAATATCAATCCGAAATTAAAAATATCAGATTTATTCGGTTTTAAAAATATCGAACCGAATTGAATATTTATTTTCGGTTTGGTTCGGATATTCGGTTTTCGAATATTTTGCTTATCCCTAGTTAATATGAAAGAAATCGTGTTTGTATCATGTTCAAGTCGTATATGTAATCTTTGTTTGTACATTTCATGTTGTGTTTGAGTCGAGCAGATCCTTAATATATCATGTTCGTGTTTGGCCTTATCGTTACCATATCGACATGATAACGGCCGACACACACGATTTGCCAATATTACTTAATATTCTATATTTCTTATATTTATACTATTTATACTTCATATTAGCTACATCAATCATACCACTCCGTCGACGCCTGCAATCATAAATCAGGCCATACCAATCACAACAATCTGTAAAATCAGTTGGTACCAATCCATCCCCTTCGCAAACTCCAAACAGGTAAGTTACCATAAAAAGTGAAAGATTTAAAGTAAAAAAGTTATCTTCACAAAATTGAATAAAAAAGAATACACTTGTATAAAATTGAGTGTTGTGAGGGCTACCACTACCACTACTATGTTTATTTATATTTATATTTTTGTTCCCGGGTGTGTTTAAAATTAAGAATGTTAAAATTCATGATAGTGGAAGAAATAAGGCCAAATTGAGGGAGCCAAACAGGGCGCGTAAAGGTCTCAACTAAAGTCTGGTATTCAATTAATACAGAAAACAAAGGGTGATTAATGCGCCAATAAAAATCATAAACACAAATGAATACAAAATTGAGAAAAATATGAAAAAAGAAAAGCAGTCATTACCAGCATTAATGACTTATCTAAGGAAGCCAAAAGGTCTTTGTATTGTGCGTAGCATTAATTCACAGCTGTCCTTTTGTGTTCCTCTTCTCTCTGCATTAATTGCACCCCACCCCACCCCACCCCCCAATCTCAACTCAACCAAATACAACTTATAATTACTCCAAATCAAATTACTTGTTACTACTATTTAAAATGCCATAAAAAATATATTAGAAATTTCCCATATATATCCGTATAAAATCAAGATTACATTAAATTCTTCATTATGACCATTTAATTAATTGTAGGTGGTGATTTGAGGTTCATCATCTTCGTCTCCTTGTTATATTTATATCGTGACAAACTCCTTTCACCCAAACCTTTTCATTCAGCATCATACACTCCTACTCCTCCCTTTCTCTCTCTCCATCTCTTTTTTCCTGCAAACTCTGTTCCTTCTCTATCCGCCAAACAAAAAGAAGATAGATATAGTCTGTACTTTTCTTGGTGGGATGGCCGCTGATGTCAGTTCTTTGGTCAGATTGATCAACGGAGGCGATTCTGGTGATTCTGCCAAACCGACGGCTCCTATCACCCGGGACTTGCTCGCGGGATGTACAACCCTTGATTCCAAGGAGTTGGACCTCGACTTGCAAGTTCCTTGTGGCTGGGAAAAGCGCCTCGACTTAAAGGTACAATCCTTTTATGCACTCATTCTTCTTCTTCTTTCATTCCAGAATTTTTCATTTTGATTTGTTGTTATTTTGGATAAGCTGGGGAATTTTTCATTTTCATTGATTGAATTATTTTCAATTTTTTCATTTGAGGTTAGAGTTGATTTTTTTTTTTTTTTGCATTTACAGAGTAATCACGATTTTAATTTACCCTACTCATGATCATTCATGAGCAAATTAATATGGGCATTTAATGAATTAATTATGGTGTGGTGGTTGATGAATTTATCCTCCCTTTGTACTATCCTATGTGTTTTGTGTGTGTGGATGAGAATTAATATTGATGAAATATGTGCCGTTATTTTTCTTGGGATTGTGGAGGTGTTTCTGCCATGATTGAAGCTCATCGGTTTTAATTGCATAATCAATACCTTGCTTTATCTTCAATCAAAGTTCAATTAATCGTACAAATACGCAATTAAAGAAAAGTAGTGAAAATTAATTATCAAAATCAGTTGACGTAATCTTGAATGCAAAAGTATGATCATGTAACAATGATGAATCCCCCAATCATGTTTGTTCTTGTTTCCTGCAGTCAGGAAAAGTGTATCTCCAAAGATGCAATTCTTCAAACTCATCTTCATCAACCACCGAAAACAACAGGGGCCAGAGCAGCAGCAGCAGCAGCAAGACGAAATTTCAAGACCTCAACTTCCCACCAACGTCGAAGCAAACGCTAAACCTCTTAGAGGACGACGGACTCGACTTGAAGCTCGTTTCTCTGTCGTCCCCTTCGCCTTCGTACCAGAGCGTATGCACTCTGGACAAGGTGAAGTCCGCCCTGGAGAGGGCGGAGAAGGAGACGGTACGGAAGCGCTCCTCCGTGTCAATGACGTCCAAGTCATCCTCGTTGCCATCGAACTCGTCGTCTTCGATCAAGGACAGCGATGTCGATCAGGAGGAGAAATCATCGGTGGCCTCGTTCGCTGCCGGCTGCCCCAGCTGTCTCCTCTACGTGCTCATCTCGAGTAGCAATCCGAAATGCCCCCGTTGTAACTGCAACGTGCCGTTGCCCGTTGCCGCCAAGAAACCTCGCATTGATCTCAACATATCGATTTGAAATCATTGGTTTGGATTGGATTGGATTGGATTGGAGAGAGCCATATATAATTCTCATTGATTGGTTCCCATTTTTTGTAAAGAAGATAGAGAAATAGGTTTTTATAATTAAGCAAGCTTATATTAAAGAATTAATGGGTGGTATATAAACGTTTTACATGGTTTGATCATTTAGTAATAGTATTGCTTTAGCCTTTATTGCCATCTACGTTTCAATATATGTTCTTCTTCACTCATCATATAATTCATTGATTCAAATAATTTTATTATACACACGAGCAAAACTCCAAGTTCAGACTATATACGTGTTGATATAATTTGTGGGAATTGAAATTAAAAAGGAAAATGTATAATTTTTGGCGTCAAAGGGAGGTGTATTGAAAAGGCAAATTACGGCTCATGCATTATATTTATACACCTAACAAATAATAAATGAGAATTATTTCTTCCTACCATCTTTGAATACACACCTACTTTGTCATAAGAGTTCTTGTCAGCTAAAATTTTAATTGGAGTAAATGCATTTTGTGTTGAATGTGCTTTGTTGTTGGATTTGGAGATAGATTTTAAGTTCCCCAGCTGTGAAGAGAAGCAATTGATTTGCTTCTGTCTCATTTAATATACTCTGGCTCCTATTCAGCCCAGTTTATTCAATTTCAAGCACAATTAATTAATTTGCTCCTGCTAGCTACTTTTTAATATGATAATCAGATTAAATAACTTGCCAAATCTAATGGCTCGTCCGTCCCAGAATAACTATCCTAATTTGAAATACAACTTTCCCTCGCGATAAATGTTGGTATCTACAGGAAATTGATGTCGAACTTCTTATTCTGCCTGTTCTCAATGCTAATTCTTTAATCGTTCAGTTTTCCACGCAATAATTAGTATATGAGTTTTGATAGCTGGTGACACTTGTTCGAGAACTGATGGAGTAATTCATATCTTTTTTGATATATTCAAGTTTTATGATCAAAATTTTGATTTTGTTCTTTATTTATTTATTTATTTATTATCAGCACGTTGATTGATTATGTGTATTTGTAGAATTATGAGAGGAGTAATAAATTAAAATTTAGTTGCAATTAAGGATCCATGGTAACTTAGTGGCGTTGAAATTAATGATCTAAAATTTCTACCAACATATGATCAATTTGAATGATATTATGGTGTGTCATTAATATGCGTGAATCCTTAGGACTTATTTAAATGGATTGAATTCTGGTCAAATGAATGAACTCAACGCTCTAAGGAGATATTGAATAAGGTAGATCATTTATGCAAATTTAAAATAGAGTACCAAGACATTTAATTAAATGCTTTCATATATGAATGAAAAGTCAGAACATTAAATTTAGATACTACTCCCGTTCTTTTATAAGTGTCCCCATCGTTAAATTACACATACAAAGGAAATAAAGAAATTTACCTGTGTAACCTTATTAATTACCATCATTAATGTATACATACAACTAATTAACAAATTACGAGAAACATTAAATAAGGATAAAATAGGAAGAATGCCATCATTTTACTCTCAAATTTTGAAATAGGACATTTATTTGAAAAAAAAATTGAGCTAAATGTGACACTTAAAAAAGAACGGAGGAAGTACATACGTATATTTATCCTAACATACAAGAGTGAATTCTAATTTTTTTAGTGTAGTCAAGTCCCACTAAATCTCAACATGTAATAGATTTGTTTTATATGCCTCATGATCTTAATTAAATCTAATTGAATAAATTACTGAAATTTAATTATGAACTATTAAATTCTAAATCCTAATCATGAATTACTAAACCTCAAGAAGTACTAAATTCAAATTAAAATTGTAACATCTTAAGGGTGTCATACCCAATTTTTTGGGACATATAGTACTGTATATATTAGTGAGAATAGGAAAAAGAAGCCACTTTGGATATATAAATGTTGTACTATATTTCATGCAATGGTCATAATTGATTGATTCATATTCTTGATCTTTCACACGTTTTATTTTTTATTTTTCTATTATTTCGGCATACGCTGAATGAACAAAAAGGGAAGAAAGATGTAAGAAATTCAACTTCAACATAACATGTGGCACCAAAAAGAAAAGAAGAAATGCAGGGGGGGGGGGGGGTCTTAATCATAAGTAAAACATGGAATATACGTTTGCAGATCTCTTTCAAAAAATCTAAAAAAAGAGAATTTTTTCTGGTTTCAAGATTTGGAACTTTTTGTCTGAAAAAGCAAAATTGAAGACCAATTATCGCAATATAAGATATAGTATGCCAATTGCCTCAAATCCTAAAAGCTTCACCCACTAATTGCTCTGTCCTTGTAAAATTTATTTATGTCAGAATTTCAAATTCCAATTTAGTATTTTTTTTTCTTTTTTTAGTCACCACTACTAATATTCACCCACTATTATATTAGCAGTAATTATATATTATAACTCAATAAAATGTGAGATGTACCTAAGTCGTCTCCATTGTTCAAACAAAAAATATTGAATTTTAAACTCATCTCGAGTTGCCTCAATTAAATAAGGATTTTCTTGCCTTGTCTCATACTGGTGGGTCTAATTTGTTCTTACCCATTAATCCAACTTTAAAAAAAGAATATTTTCATTAACAATGAAATATATCACAAAAAATATAGAGTGAAATATTATAATAGCCACTTAAGTTAATAAAAACAAAATACTAGCCACTAAGTTAATATTATATAAATACTGGCCACTCTTACAAAAATACCCCTAGATAGAAACAGAATCGCCGTCTTCGCACAATCTCATTCCTTCTTCGCACCTCCGCCGTCTTCGCATCTCCTCCGCCGCCGTCTTCGCATCTCCTCCGCCGCCGCATTCGCATCTTCTTTCATCAACACCTTCGCGTCTAGGCTTCTTCGCGCCTAATCTTCGCCGCTCGTGCTACCGTCGCGTCACCCTCTCTGCCGCGCCACCATCTCCCCCGCTCGTGCTACCCGTCGCGCCTCCCTCTATGCCGCGCCACCATCTCCGCCGACGATGTCGAATAGCTCAAACAGAAGTGATTCCGTTGAATCGGAATCCGACGACGATTATGACGCCGATGTAAGTTTCCTACTCAAATCTATGTGTTAATGGTGTTAATTTGTGATGCAAAACTCCGTTGCGGTGGTGGAAGGAGCGAATAGATCTAGTCGCCCCATGTAGGGTGCGAGTGGATCTACTCGCCCCATGTATTGTGCGAATAGATCTAGGTGCGAGCGGGCGAACGAGGGCCGTTCACGCGACTCGCGCCTGATGTCTGGGTAAAGTGAGCGGTGCGAGCGGGCGAACGAGGGCTGTTCGCGCGACTCGCACCTGATGTCTGAGTAAAGTGAGCGACGCGAGCGGGCAAACGAGGGCCGTTCGCGCGACTCGCGCCTGATGTGTGGGTAAGGTGAGCGGCGCGAGCGGGGCGAACGAGGGCCGTTCGCACGACTCGCGCCTGATGTGTGGGTAAGGTGAGCGGCGCGAGCGGGGCGAACGAGGGCCGTTCGCACGACTCGCGCCTTGCTCGGGTGTGTGGGTAACATGAGCGGTGCGAGTGGCGCGAACGGGTCGATCGGTGCTCGTGCGTGCCGTTCACGCCACACTAGTTCGCGAGATGGAGGCGCGAACAGGTCGAATGGGCTGCCGTTCGCCCGTTCGCGTACAGAACGAGGGCCGCTCGCCTCACTCGCACCACTCCATGTTCGACACCCGAAGCGTACCGGGCGAACGAAGGTGCGACTGGAGTGAGTAGATCTCACTCTGGCCCAATATAGCAACATAACGTACCATCGGGCCGGGGGCGTCTCCGCCCCCCGGACTCCCAGGCAAGGGGGCGTCGCCCCCCTTGACCCCCCGTTTGCGTGGCGGCAACATTGCAACTTCTAGTTAAAATGGTAGAAATATAAGTTAAAGGGTAAAAAAGTATTTTCAAACAAATAGTGGCTAGTATTTATATAACATTAAGTTTGTGGCTAGTATTTTGTTTTTATTAACTTAAGTGGCTATTTCACATAGTTACTAAAAAATATATATAAAAAAACTTTGCTTCAATAATGCATATATACTCGAATTCTATTTCAAAATCCATTCGGTTTTATTCATACAATTAATCCTTCCTTCCTCTGTCATACAATTAATAGATATGATCATATATCGGTGGATGTCCTGACATGTTGAATATAACTTCTGTTGTTTGTATTTATTTGCAGACTTGGAAGACTGAAAGATGCAAGTTTAATTGGTCAATTTGGTTGGAGGAATTGAAATTTTGTTTTTAATTTATGGATCGAGATACATAATTTGAAGATAAAAATGCAGAATTATTTCAATTCATAGTTAACGGTATATGCGATCAAATTTTACCATTTTCTATGATATATGTAATGAGAGCGCGGATCAAATAAGAATACTTTCTTAGGTGAGAAATAAGAACAAATTTAGACCCTTGATCTTTGTTGATCTACGGTTCAGATTTAACCGTGCATTTAATTACTCTAATTTATGCATTTAAATGCTAATGCATTAAGTTATTGTAGTTTATGCATTAAAATATTTATGCATTTAGTTTCTGCATTTTATGCATCTCCAGTGTAATAAAAATGTATTGTTCTACGTTCTCATATAAGATATGTTCTTACCAGATCCACTCCCTATGTAATGATATGTAGAGGTATATTTTTCTAAGAAGCTTGTTTCAAGAACTAGCTAGAAACGCCGAAATAGAAAAAATATCTTCCACATTATATTCCTTAAAAACTTTATCCAATCATTCAAGCCATCTTATAACATCAATTTTATTATTTCCAATTAAGGGTCATTATTTGTGGGGGTGTGGGCGCCTATTCATATTATAAATTAATTATTCCAGATATTATATATACATATATAGGGCGCGGATCAAATAAGAACACTTTCTTATGTGAGAAATAAGAATAAATCTGGACCCTTGATCTTTGATGATCTATGGTCCCGATTTAACCGTGCATTTAATTACTCTAATTTATGCATTTCAATGCTAATGCATTAAGTTATTGTAGTTTATGCATTAAAATATTTATGCATTTAGTTTCTGCATTTTATGCATCTCCGATGTAATAAAAATGCATTGTTCTTACGTTCTTATATAAGATGTTTCTTACGTATCCGCTCCCTATATATATATATATATATATATATATATAGGGGAAGGTTCAAATAAAAACTAATTTTCCAATAAAATCTAGAAATTTTTTTTAGCCATTGATCTAACCGTACGGTTACAATAATAAGTAATTTTTTAATAATTATTTAAGATTGCAGGATTTGAGGAGGGTGGTTGTGTAATTTAATCTTAAAGTGTAACTGATTTTTCCTTAAATTATGGATAAGGAATCGGTTAATTCATAAGAGGAATTAAATGTGGCTTTTATTTAGCACAATTAATGATTTCTTATTCTTTGTTTCGGCTATTTTCATTAGTCAAATTTAATATTCATTTTTTTTCTGCACTTATTATTGTAATATTGGTTATGCATTTTGTTTGCGATTTTCAGTGTTCTTTTCTTTTCCCTTCATTTTTCGACTATTTTCATTATTTTTCCATATTCATTTAGAGTTTGTCTTCCACAATCATATTTACAAAATGCATAAATATTGTGAATGTTATGCATTATGTTTGTAATTTTAATGCATTGTCGATGCGAAATAAATGCATTAATTTTTATTTTTGAAAAGTGAAATAAATGCATTATTAATGTATGCAAAATGTATAATTGATGTTTAAATATATAAAATATGAACTTACGGAATATGCATATTTTAGTTTTTATAATGCATTTATTTCATCATAATGCATTTAGGGAAGAGATTATATGTAAAATTATTTTTCCGTAAGAAATAAGAAGCGATCTGAACCATTGATCTTTGTAGATCTACTGTTGTCATTGACCGGTGCATTATAATTAAACATGAAATGCATTATAGTAACAATGCATTGTAATAAATAAAAAATGCATTATTATAATAGTGCATTGTAATAAGACATAAAATACATTATTTTAGTAAATAAAATGCATTATTATTATTTTTTACGGAAAAAATATTTTGTACGTGAACCAACCCCTATATTACAATGCATTACCAATAAATACGTCATTCATAATTACATAAATTGCTTATGCATTTTATACAGAGATTATAACTAGTTTGATTCCCTGAAAATTTGAGAATATAATTTTATGGGTATTGCTAATACGCTTTTCGTTTCGATAATGCATTTATATGCTTTGAGTGATGCATATAAAACCAAAGCTATATGCTTGAAATTTATAATTCTTCGAATTATATTTTTTTGAGGTAATGGTCTGATGGGCAAAAATTGGAATTTTACGTAAAACAAATAAAATAAAATAAGTAGAAATAACCTTGATTTTAATTATTTGAAGGCAAATATTTGTGATTTTAATGCATAAAGTCGGTCTTTGGAAATAGATTCTAAATTTAGGAATGAGAATTTATAATCCCTTAAATTGTGGATTGAGAAATTCTGCAGTTTGAAATTAGACGTTGATACCCTTTCAATCATAAAAAATAAATTAAATAAAATTTGTTTAATTCAATCATAACCGCCCATCTCCTTCTAATCCATGGTCAACAAAAGTTTCTAGATTCTACACTAGAATTAGTTTTTACGTGAACCTAACCCTATATATATATATATATATATATATATCATAGAGTTATAAATTCGTCTGGGCCCCTATCTTAGGGTGGTTTGCAATATTGGGCCACATTTCTTCGGGTCGATCAAATTAGGCAATTGAACTAAAAGTTTGGTTGTCCTAGGCCAGTTTTCGGCCCGAATAGTGAAAACAGTATACTCACAAAGCCCATTCATAGATAGATTACACATCCAAGTTAAAACGATAGAAAATACTCAAGTTTACCATTTTTCTTCAAATATTGATCCATTTTTCAATTTGGAGATAATTCATTTAATGCAATCAGGCCCATCACACTTCCGTATAAAAATCCTACGTATACTAAATTCATACCTTTTTGACCGTAATGCTGCCGGGTATTTCTGCCGGAAGTTTTAGGGACCCCGTCCAACCACACGATCGCAACCGATGGTTTCCAGACGCAGACTCCTTCAGCAACACTCAGCAAAACCTTCGATCGTTTCCTACCCGAGGCGTAGGGCAATTAATTTGGTATACAAAGAATAATCAGACACTGGAAGGGATGGACAAAAGCCCGAACTCTATTTAGGAATTATATAAAATTTATTACAACATAAGTATATCTCCTTTAGGGAGGAGACAGACTTGTTTAGCTACCTATGGTAGTGGAATTGAAATACATAAAACTAAAGACAAGAATATTAAAACTAAGAACTATGATAATTTTATTTTTTGGAGAGAGCAGAGAAGATGTTGTCTCGATTTTTCGATGCCCCAATGCTCTCTTCTATCTTGGTTTAAATAGAGGTCTGGAGTGACCTCTCCCCCTTCAATAATTGCCTTGGATACTCTTATCCTTGGCCAGCTTGCTTTCACGTGAATCGGGTCATCCATTATTGGATACAGACAACCAACTTTCGGTGTGAGGTCCTTTTCTTGTGACTAATGGACCACTTTCTTTTAATGGTAGTGGTCTTCCAGTAGCTTTACCCATCTATCACTTAGTGGGTAATTCCTGTTCATCCACCCACTGTTGTCGTTTTCTTTTTAGTGGATGGTTTTCCAGCTCAGCGTCACATGAGTCCACCAACTTGTGTCGGAAATCTACTTTTTTCTCGAGGCTCTGGGCGTCCTTGCTTTTTGCAGCACCCCGTGCTCTGTGTGCTCGTTGGATCGAGCCTTCTCTTTGCCTCTTCTGGGTAAGAAGCCTTTCCCGAATTCTGGTTCCTTCTGGTTCTGACAGTCCGAATAAGCACGCTCAGACCAGTTTCCAAAATGAGCCATGTTGCAGTATTTGCGATGAGTTTCTTTGCTCGTCGCAATCTTATTTTCCCAAAGCAAAGTCCTCTTTCTTTCGAAAGCCTCCTTTGCAAATCTTGTCGATTTTCCTGTCATCGTATTTAACAGGAATGATCCGTTCACCGAGTTCTGGAAGAACTTAATCGGGAACTTAACTTTATTCATCTCTGTGAGACAGACCCATAATCCCCATGCTCTTCTGGTTGAGATGAGGTCATCTAGTAATGTAGAGACTAGAGTAGTCTCTTTCTCTATAGGCGCCTTAATTTTTTTGAGGGCGCGTCCATCTAGTCTCCGAAGCCTAATATAGTGGAAGACTTCATGGTTACCTTTTCCTGCAGGTTCTGGCACTGCACTGATGAAATACAGCTCCAAAATATCACCTCGGCTAAGCTGTGGATTGTTAGCCCAGGTATCATACACCGCTTCTTGAATCCATTTGGGTAGATTCTTGATTTCGGTGAATGATGGTGATGTTGTATAAACCGAGGCAAGTGCCCCAAATTCATGCCATCTCTTAACTTCGTGTGGATCTGAATTTGACATCATCCACACCCGAGATACTTCTCCGAGACATCAACCCTTATTTTTTCTGGGTTGATTCCCGTCCTTGTATGGAGCTTCTTCCAGTTAGCTTGATAAATCTGCCAAAAAGAAGAAACTTCAATCTTATCAGTATTAATCTTAGAAGTGCCAGTCATTGGCCTAAGATTAATCTCTCCCTCTTTTACCCCCAGAGGTGCCGGGTTGACATGATGGTTCAGAGTGTGACCTCTGAATATCATCTTCTTCTTGGGGCAATGATTCCGAAGAGACCACCACCTTAGAACTTGGGCAAGAGGTATTAGAATCCTCTGCTACAGGTTTAGAGCCCTGTACTCGAAACTCATCTTTCACCAAAGGATCTTTGGCCACCCGAAGGATTGGTGTTTGGAATGCAGTCCAAAGTTGACCCTATGACCGTATGCAAGCTCGTATTCTCTCGGTGACTTTCGTCTTGTCGAGAGATTGCAATCTTCTTGCTTGTTCAGCATTCAGAACGCACTCGTCTCACTCTCCCGTTAACATCTCCAGATTTTCTCTGAGATGCCTATGGGCCAGGAGAATGGAGTTCACATCAGTTTACTCCATCTCTTGTTAAGAAATCTGCAAGAACATTTTCGTGAGATTTCACAATGACAATATCAAAAATATAATATTGACATTCAGCTTGCCATCTAATTAATCTAGCCTTTTCAGGCTTAGATTCCATCTTGTTTCTTAAGAAAGCCTTAACCTGTGTGTTATCGACTTTCAAAGTAAATTTCTTTGCTAATAAAAATAAAGACCATTTTTTAAAAGCCTTTCGAACTGCAAAGAATTCTTTCTCATTGATGTGCCATCGCACAACTTCATCTTCTGAGAATAAACCACTACAGTATTTGCATGGTTCTTCTCCATTAGGAGTGATTTTGGTCAAGACCGCTGCCCGTCAATAATCACTTGCATTCGTGTACAGGAGCAAGTCGTCTTTGTCCTGCGGTATTGAGAGTTTTGAGAGATTTCTGCAAACCTCTTTTAACTCCTTCATTCCTTGTCTATGTTCTTCAGTCCAGATGAATGGAACATCCTTTCTTAGTAATGAACTAAAAACTTTTCTATGTTTCGCGAGATTCTTAATGAATGATCCTGCAAAATTAACAACCCCCAGAAAGCTCTGAAGTTGTTTATTTTCTTTCAGATCTTCAGGAAAATTCTGGACCTTCTGAACAATATGGTCCTATAGAATAATTTCTGCTTCATCGATCTCGATACCCAGAAATTTCATTTTTTGAGTTGCAACGACTGCCTTCTTTTCGGACAGTACTAAACCTTCTTTATAACAAACATCTGCAAAGATCTCAAGATGTTTGATATGTTCTTCCATATTTTTTGATGCAATTAAAATATCATCAATATAGACGAACATAAAAGAAAAATAATCTTTAAACAGATTATCCATCTTTCTCTGAAATATTTGAGGCGCATTAGCTAACCCCATTGGCATCACGATCCAAACATAATGCCCCTGTGGAGTAGAGAAGGCTGTAAACTTCTTACTCTCTTCCTCCATGCGAATATGGTAGAAACCTGACTTGCAATCAAACTTAGAGAATACCTTAGCATTTCTAATGCAGTTAATAAGGTGTTCCCTACAAGGGATAAAATATCCATCAAACTCCAGAATATCATTAATTCCTTTGTAATTAATAACTAATCTGGGTTTACCTCGTTTGATCTCTTTATGATTTCTTACCAGAAATCCGGGACTGCTGTAAGGCGAGTTCCCTGGTTCGATCAACTTTTAATCAAGGTGTTCCTTGATTATCTCCTTCATATCCTGTTGATCTTTGAGGTTCATCAGGATTGTCCTGTATCTAACAAATTGGCCTGTATCTAACAAACTCATACTTCTTATTTGGCTTTACCTTCAAGGTTGCTTTGAGCTTGTTTTTATCCCACCATGCCAGAGGATTCTCATTGTAACTCCTTTTAATCTTCCTTTTGACATCTTCTAGGGACACCTGCATTTCTTCCCTAATATGTTAATGAGATATTAAGGATGCATTGAGGATCTGGACCTCTTCATCTTTGAGATCCTTTTCTCTGATACAACTTAGCACTGCTTTGCTGAATCTCCTTTGATCCTTCATTTTTTGGTGTCCAAGTTTTCCTTCATCACCACGCTTGCTGCAAAAATTTAATGGTATCTGGCGATTAAAAGCCCCAATCAGCCTCTGGACAATGATTTTGTGATCGCAAATGGTTGTGAACACCAATTGGCTTGTTTCATTATCCTGCATGTATCTCTTGAACATCTGTAGGAAATTGTTTCCTAACAGAATATCTGCACCTGTATCATGGAAATAAATTGGTGGAGTTTTAACCTTATACCAAGATGTACCTCTGGCTCTGCCAATTAGAATTTCCGTCTCTTTTACTCCTTTAGCCAAGAGCAAAATCTTCTTTGAAAAATCTCTTCCTGCAATTCGGGATAGATCCTCTTCTACCTCTTCTGGGAAGATACCTCGTTTTGCAGTACAAATTTCTGCACCAGAATCAATATAAACACCAAAATATTCTGCCTTATATTTTCATATAACATCCCTATAGAGATGTATATGGAGAATGGACTTGTCATTCGATTAATAGTTTTCTCCCATTAATCGTGATTTTCATTCCATCTTCTTTATTTGCCCAAGGTTTGTGATCCTCGAGAAAATTCAAACCCAATAGCAAGACTGCTTCCCTTCCAGCTCTGCCCTTGATCTCCATCACTTTTCCCCCAATCTCCAGGGTACATTTGTAATGATTGATCTCCGGCTGCTGTCGATAGTAAAGAACATTACAAGGAAAGTTGGTTTCCCACCTTGTAGTGTTGAATTTTACTATCACTTCTCTCCATCCCTCGAGACATTTCAGATTCACTGGAATTTTGTTACTCTGAGATGTTTGAGGTTGAGCTTCTCGAATGAGACTTCGACTCCTCCCATATGGCAAAGACATAATTCTGTCTCCTTGGAAGGATAATCTTCCTGAAGTTATCCTGAGAATTTGATCGTGTCTCATGACTTCTCTATCTCGGATTTGAATATCAACGTTTCTTAACCGAGCAATTTCCACTCTATCGGGACAAACAACTGTTGTCACCTTGTTGAAGATTTCTGGTATCTCAATGAACTTCTTTCCTAGAAATAACTCAGTGTGATGTGAGTTGGAAAGAGCATATGATACCTGATAAGTAATGGAGTAAGGCCTATTTCATTCCTCCAATAGATCCTTGCGTTTAAAGTCCTGATAAAGCGTCATGGCTTTGCTGAAATGGGTATCATTAAGATTGTATGCAATCTTTGGATAGATGATTCCCACCACTTGTCCTGCACAAAGATCTTCCTCAATTGTTCCCAATACGGAATCTTTTAGTTTTTTAACTCTTTTATCGCAAATTGTGATATCAATCGGCACATGCACTCCTGTAAAGAGAGCCGATTTTAACATCAACTGGATTGCTCCAATATGGATCCAGTTCATCTTTTCAACGACTTCGGGTTTCATCTTTGATAGATCTTCCCTGATATCACTTGCTGCATCTCCACTTGATTCCCTGTAAGCTCTATAGGAAGCGACATTTCTCGTCTAGTAATTCCATAGACGATTTGTTGTTTCCTACTCCTTAGATTAAAGTTTCTCAGAACTTCATCTATATTACTTGCTAAAAAGCCTTGATACTTTTGTATATTCAGGCTCTTCTTCATAATCTTGTCAATCAGATTTTAAGAAAGAGTTGTATGACTGGAGAATCTCGTCCTGTCCTCTTTCTCTTGATGAACAATTTCTGGATCATTCTGACTCCGATCTAGTTCCATTAGACCATTCTGAATCTTCTTCGCTGAAGACTTCTTCTTGTTCATATATACTCTCATCCGAGGGTATATCTTTGAACTGATATACTTGTATCAGTTCTTGGTAGTATATGGCATCTTCGATATCCGGAGTGGATTCGAATTTGTTGATACATCTTCTTTCGTTGTCTGGGCAATTTGTAGAAATATGCCCATTCGCACCGCAATCCTTGAAACTTTCATTAACTCTAGTGTGAGTTCTCCTGAAAGTTTTCTTGGCAGGTGTCCTTTCTTGGGATTTATTAGCTCATTGGAATGAATACCTATTTCTTGATGGTTCGCTTCTTTGGCATAATTTGTAAGATCTGGCCTTCTGTCTTGACCATCTGGTTCTTGGTTTCCAAGAATTTCTTTTTGGATCTCCACCTTTATAATAGGGCTGAAACCTATTTTTCTTGCTTATTTTCAGCCTCGGTGGTTCTTCCCCGATGATCGTTGGTAGATCATCGTTATCACAGTTTAGAGAAGCGTATTTACCAATTCTCCTCAATTTCTTCACGTTCCTCAGAGCTGTAGCTTGTTGACACCATTCTGAGAGCTTCTGATGTACATATGACATCCTTCTTGCAACATTTTCAGGATCTCCTGGTTCGTAATCTCGAATCAGCATCTCCTTCCATGGACTTGGAAATTTCGTAAAGAAAATTTCCAATGCAACTATATCATCAACTTTAGATTGATGTTGATAGAGAGAAAAAAGCTGTAGAAACTTGTTAAGCTATTGTTGGTCCAAGACTGCAAGTCTTAGATTATACAATGCCATCAAGTATTTCTTTCTTTTCTCTTCATCAAATCCTTCAAAATATCCTTCTCCCAGAAAATGACTTTTAATAATGACAGCCATATTCTTTACATGTTCGGTGAAATTTTCACCTTCAAAACATGAATTTTTTATGTCAAGAGACATGTTTTCCCATGCTATCTTGACAACTCCTGCAAGGCTCATCTCGAGGATCCTTACAAAAGTAATCTTGTTTAAATCGAGAGTTGCTGCTGCAATTCTCATAGCTGACGTCCATTCATCAATTACGGACTCACGATCCTTGAAATTAACTTCATCAATATCAAGCATAACTCCGTTTGGATGGATTGGATCCAAGATAGCTTTACCAACAGGGGTATCCTGTATTCTGGGTTGGGGCCTTCTTGCCCTGATCCGCCTTTCTGCCATGTATGAATCGTTCGGAGTATATTGGTCATACCTTACTCCGGTTTGAAACTCCTGGTTTAAGCCCATGGCTCCTGGTGCATTTTGAAAATCCTGTTGATTTCCAATGATAGTTTCTGGTGAAAATTGATTTACCGGTTGTGGTCTGGGGATCACATCCTGGTTCATCTTTAGATCTACTACTGACATGTTAGCAAAAGATTCTGCTAACTCTTGGAGATCATCCAGATTTATCCTTTTGAGGTTACTCATTTGTTCTTTTCTCCTCGAATCATTCTCTTCAATGCCTCAACATTTGGATCCTTCTTGATTTTCCCCACTGGTAATGGATAAGTGGGCTCGTTGGGAAAAAGGATTCCTTCCGTTGGGAAAATTAATAGAGTTTTGATTTGATTTCAAAACCCAGCTGACCCCAACCGAGTAGATGATTGCAGAAGCCTAAGCGTTTTTCAGCTCACCTGTTTGAGCTTATAGAGTTTCTAAGTTTACAGATAGAGTCGCTGAAGACACCAGAAGACATAGCAGAAGACACAGCTAAGCGGACACAGCTGAGGAAGTCAGCAGAGCAGACTTAGCAGATCAAACAAAACAGAGTCAAAGACCCAGCAGTATCAAGACCCAGCTCAGTGACGGAAACCCAGCTCAGTGTCGAAGACCCAGCTCAGTATAAAAGACCCAGCTTAGTGTCAATGACACAGCTCAGGTCTAAGACAGCTCATGTTAATGACACAGCTCAAGTTGAAGACACATCTTAGGTTAATGATACAGCACAGGTCTAAGACACAGCTCAGAGTCGAGATGCAGCAGAGTCCAAGACGCTGAAGACACAGCAGAGACGCTTAGCAGCTCAAAGACGAAGACCTTCTCCAAGACAAGATCCTGATATCAGAAGATCTTGTCTGACGCGGTCAAATAAGAGAAGAAATAGCTTCTGAAGATGCAGACCTACTTCGTAGGTTAAAGGCCAGAAGTCAATGAGAGTAGGTGAGATTCAAACGGCTCTCTTTCAACGGCTAGTTTGAATCTCCACCTATATATATCTCCTCACCATTGAAGAAGAGGAGGCTGGCGAGACGACTGAAGAAATGAAAGAGCAAACAGAAAAATGAACAACGATCTTCAAAGCCAAATCTTTCAAGAACACCCAGCCAGTCAGCTGTGTTCTTAGTTGTTCACATATTCAGTCATAGGCAGAATAGATTAGAATAGAAATATCTTAAGCCTAGTTTGAACGAGTTCATCATACTCCTTATTCCTCATTGTAAGAACTCGTTCATAGTTGGAAAACCCTTATCCAAACCCAAACCCAGAAAGGTTAGGTCAAGGTACGCCTGCTCGAAGCGTGTAATTCGAGTGGTCAGGTTTTACAGTACCCGGAAACTGTAAGTCAGGTTTTTTCAGTACCCGCAAACTGAAAGGTGTAGGCTTGACAGTGCCCGTAAACTGTTGGAACACAACTCAGGTTAGAGTTGTGAAGTTGCTTGGTACTTGGAAACCAGGTGGTAGTGAATTACCAGTGAATCTGGTCGTGGACGTAGGAGGTGTTACTCCGAACCACGTTAAAATTGCTTTGTTCTTTACTGATTTATTTTATGCATTCTGCTAACTCCTCATGAGCATTATTTTAAGTTGCATAAAACTGACTAACTGAAAAGTGAAACAGAGCTTTGCAATATAATTTGAAGCAACAGACGGACTTTCCAAATCCACCACATTCCGCACACAGCCAGCTGTGTCGATCAAGCTGTCTTCCAGCTGGATCGGACACAGCTAGTTCACTCAAAAGAGTTTTCAATTGGAAAAGTTTTTAAACCTTGGTGTATTCACCCCCCCTCTACACCAAGGTATACGTCTTGGGACCAACAATTGGTATCAGAGCGGTGGTTCAAAAGATCACTGTATCTGTGTCAATTCAGCTTCTTTGCTGATAAGTGGTCACCTGAACAGATCCTTCAAAGTTTCAAAATCTTTTTAAAATCATTATATTGCATACTGTCATGGAATCTTCCTTGTGCAGGAATCTTCCGATATTCTCTGTCGATGATTATCAGATCTAGAAGTTTTGACTCAAATGCTTTCTGAGCGCGCGTCACGAAAAGATGTGGGATGTTATCACTGACGGACCCATCATCATCATAAAATCAGAAAGACAAGCAGAAGTATGAATGATCAGGAGCTTGAAGATGAGAAAACACAGCTGATCAAGAAAGCTGAAGATGGCCAAAGCTGAATCAGATCAAAGAATGGCTCCAGCCAATGCAAACACAGCTGGAACCAAGCCAAGGATGTAGCAAAGAGGTCGTACATAATCAAGCCAGCTCTCCAAGCTCAGTCATATCAAAGAAGAAAACTGCTCGGCAACTCCAAGCCCAAGAAAAGCAGCAACTCCCAGCTGATCACAGAGCTCAAAGGCAGCAGATAAATCCAGCTGACTGGAATCAAAATCAAAGATAGAATGTCATCCAGCATAGACATCAAGGTCAACTAAAAAGACAGCTGAGAAGGATCTCAGCTGGTTATAAAGCTGAAGATCAACCGAGCTTCACATCAAGATTCCAGCAGACGGGATATCAAGCTAGATATCAAGCTGACAGACTCCAGCTATGAAATGGACCTCATCAAAATGGAGTCAACAAGGTCCAAAGAAGAAAGGACCCGTTCAAGGACCAACTAGAAGTATCACTCACAAAAGATAAGGACAAATATGGGTTATCAATGGAACCCTCAATAACAAAGTCGGACCCAATCACAACTGGGTGCCGAATGAGTGATAACAGGTCAAAGAGGGACATGCACGTTTTGAGGAATCATCAAGCGTGCTGTGAAAGAAAGACAGCTAGTGATCAAAGCTCATGACTCACCTCAAAGCTCTTCAAAGAATATGTCAAGCATACTGGTCCTAGGAATGCAATGCAAAGAACAGGAAATCGAAGATTCTACCCCGCAAAGTAGCAGTGAACTCAGCTGATCATGGAACAGCTGACTGTCTTCTCAAGATCAGAGATCAAGTTGACAGATGAACGTAATTGTTGAGAAAATCACTGGCTTAAGTGAAGTAGGAAGTAGCTGAGAAAAGACAACCACCTACTATCAAATTCAGGGGGAACTCCACCGAGCTGGAAATCGACACAACTGTGATATCAGCTGAGGGCAAAGTCAATCCAGCAGAATATTCAAGTGGAGAATCAAGAGAGAAATCCAGCTGAACTATCAAAGGTCATCCTCTGGATATCAAACAAAGCTGGATCAAACATGGATCGCAGAATCCAGAAGAGGAATCAAGTTGAGGGGGAACTCAGTTCAGCAGATTCACCATAAATTGGTATCAATAATTAATCCCAGTCCAGCAGAATTATCAGGAAGAGCATCCAGCAGGAAATACTCAGCTGGATCACCGTGTTTCATCAAGAAGGAATCAGACACGGCTGGACTAACTTAGCAGAAACCCCAAGGATTTCAAAATGAATTTATCAATTTAAGGGGGAACTCTACATAGCTGGAAAGAGTCAGCAAAATCAAGAAGAATACCCAGCTGGATGCATTCACAAAGACAAACTCAGCTGGAATCACCAGCTGAAGAGAAACCTTATCTAGCGGAGCAATCAAGCTGATTCTCTAACCCAGCTGACGACATGAAAAGTACCCAAGAGACTTCTCAACATCTGAAGGACACCATTGTTTGGAAAATTCACACTGAAGCACAACATGCTGAAATCTAAATCAAGATGGTGTGAATTACTTGGACTGCTCAATCCGGATGAAGAAAAATCATCCAGCTGAGGGGGAACAAACTCAGCTGGATCTCAAAGCTCAGTTCAGAAGGATTACCTAGATGAAGGCTAATCAAGCTCAGCTGGACGTCAGTCGCAGAGCTCAAGGGAAGTCAGCTGACGGAAAATCAAGTTAATCTTCAGATACTCAGCTGAGGAGAAAACTCAGTCAAGCAAAGGAAAAGACCGCCGTGGTATCAGCTGACTTCTATGTCCAAGCTGACCGGTTTGCATCTCATGCATTTATAGATCTAAGGAATATGCTATTTAAGTCCAATTATTTTGAATTCTTATTTTAAGCGGACATATATTCCTTAGTTAAATTGCTTGATAAGTTTCCTTTCCCATCTCCTTAATTATAAAGTCTGCAGAGTACTGTAGCACGGTAGGATCGAGGCAGAACGTCAAACGTTTGAACTGCCTCACGCGCCGTTGTAGTACACTTGCCGTAAGCACGTCATCAAAACGTGATGAGTGAATTGCTCCAAGTCGTTGATCAGAATATCAGTTGTTTTAATCTCAACCGTTGATCCATTATGGCTGTTGATATATATGGAAAAGATACGCAGAATTCTTTCATCTTTATCTCTGTGAATTTCAAATCTTCAAATCCTCCATCTATTTTCTGCAAGTTCTTCGCATGATGAAATTCAAAAGATTGCAGAAATGGCACCCAGGAAATCAACCGCAGGGATGAACCAGTTTGAAGCTTTAATGACAAAGTTGTCATTTGAGAGTGTTCTGTCCACCTCCAACCTTCATATCTCAGAACTCAAAGAGATGGTGGATCTCGTTGCAGACTCCGGTCTCTTGTTGTGGGCAACCTCCATGCCCAAGCGTATGCTGAAAAGAGATGTTGCTCTCTTCTACCTCAACATCATGGACGAAGATGGCTTCTACTCATCTTCATTCGATATGATTGTCAAGAGCACTGAAGGAAAGTATAATTCAGCAACCGTCAACATCAAGCTCAACCGAATACTGCAAAAAGTATTCAATCTGCTTAACAAAGGAGAATTCATTCCAGACTATTAATGCCGTGAGGAAGTAGATGAATTCCTCAGTCAAGAGATGCTTATCTCCCCAGAGCCGTACAGAGCGAGCATGTCAAAGCTCCTAGTCAAGACAAAATACAGGCTGCTACTGGATATTACACAGAAGTGTACTGTTGGGATAGCTGGATCTCAAGGAGAGATCATTATTCCAAAGCTCAAACCAATAATTGCCATGATCAAAGGCGCAAATGTCAACTGGTTTGATTTCTTACTCAACCGACTGGTCAATGAGTCAGAGAAGATCAAGTTCGACTCCACCAGGATGACATATTCAATCTTAGAGCTCCTGTATCTATGCTCTAAGATTTCGTTCTTAATAGAACAAGCTGTGAAAGGGCACACAGTAAAGTGGGCTGATTCAGAACCGTTTCCAGAAACGAAGATTCTCTTCCAGAGAATTAGTCAAATCAATGATCTCCTGAGGAAACAGCCTGCTGTGAGGAAAGACAAGAAGCAGCTGGAAGAAACAGAGGCAGAAGTTCCAGCTGAGAAGAAACAGAGAAAAAGGAAGACAATGATTCTCAAACCAATGAGGCCCAGCTGAAAAGAAGAAGAAAACAACTGTCGTTCCACAGACTCAGGAATCTTCAGAGGCTACTCTAACAATCTCACCAAGCAAGCTTAGTCAAGCAATGGTGATTCTCTCCCCACAGCCAGTATCAGCCTTCAATCAATTCGGATCAAACATCATGGCTGATATGGGATTGAATGATGGATCGTCATCCAGCTCAGAGGATGAGCTGGATAATCCAAGGAGTCAGACACATCCCAGCTCACTCCAGCCCTTACCGTCTCACAGCACTCCGTCGAAACAGCCTTCTCCTCCACCCAACTCTCCAACCAAAGAGCCATCTCCTGTAAAAGAGCAGGCATATATTCAACTGGCTGAAGCTCCTTCACACCCAGCTGACACCCAAGCTGAACCCACTTCCACAAATCCCAGCTTACCCCCAAAACAGCCATCACCCAAAGTTCAATCTCCCACGCAGTTAGCTGATGCTTCTTCACAGCCTACTGTGAACCCAATTGAACCAGTTCCTCAAATCTCCACAGAATCAGAGGAGAGTGATTCCACTGCTTCTCCATCACTCAACTCCTCTGGCTCAGCCTTCACGGAAGCCATGTACGAGGATTTACGTATTGCAGGGATCAAGAGTGTTCTAACTCAGTATCCAATTCTGGCCCATCTGCCCATGTCCCCCGTCAAAGTTGGAGATCTCAAGTTCTATCTGGCCACCAAGATGGCAACTTGGTACCAAAATGAGCAACTGATAGAGACCTTCACCTACGAGAAGTTGAAGATAGATGAAGCATGCCTCCAGCACACTTTTGGCTTTGGAAGTCTGGAGGATGCATACTTACAGCTAGTTGATCTCATTAGAGGTATCATCGAAGTATCTCAGCAGTACCCCAAGCCGTACCCAGCAGACGTCTGGGAGTCAGCCAACAAGCTTCTTACAGCAGCGGGATGGGAAACACCTTCTGGAGCTGACAACTCCAAAGAAGTCTCAGCTGAGATTACCAAGGAAGCTGTACTAGATAACACAACTGAGGTAATGATCATTGAAGAAACAGCTGATGCAACAACTGAACCAGAGGTAACAACCCTACCAAGTCCAATTGCCGATGACACTCGCGCACTGGTCGAGTTCGAGGCAGACAAACCCAGTCATGACGAATCCAAAACCCAAATGGACTCAGCTATCGAGCTATCAACCGCCATGAAGGAAGCTATCTCAAAAGAGGTTGAGAAAATCCTTTTTCAGGACAGACTGAAGTCTCAAGTCGATGTCATCTTGCGATTCACAGCTCTAGACTGTCAAGTTAGAGAACAACATCGGTCAATTGATGAAGTTCATAAATTTGCCCAAAATTTACAAGAAAGTACAAGTCTAGATCTCAAGCAATCTCTCGTCTCTCAAAGCATTGATCAGTCAATTCATCTAGAGAAGAGAGTCCCTGAGATAGTAACAAGACTTCAAGCTCCACTGGTCAACGACATAGCAAATCTTTCAAACCAGCTGGAAAGCATCAAGAAGTCCACTCTCTCCAACAGCTCTGACATCCGCCAACTTTTCAACTTATGTAAAGATATGGATGCTCAGTTCAGAGCTGGAAGCAGCAGCAATGCTCAGTTGAACATCGCCACAGCTGACAACTCAACCAAGATCGCTGATGTTGAAGCTGCTCTCGCCAAGCTCAACGCAACAGTCGCTCACCTCTCTACCTCCCTTATTGATAACGCCAAAAAGGGGAAAGAAAAGAATGAAGCTGGAAAAACAATGGAGAGGAAAGCTGCAGCTCAGGGGGAACCGATGCAGCCAAATCAGTCAGAAATCGACGACTTTGCCAAAGAGCTGGATGAGGAAGAGCCAACTGCAGCAGCCAAAGCAGTCAAAGAGACATGGAGAGAGAAAATGGTCGCTCTCGCCAAAGCTTGTGGATATAAGCCAGAGGAATACAAGGACTATCACTGGCTGTGTAACTTCCACAATGAACAAAGAAAAGAAATAGAGGAGCTGGACAAAATTATCAAGAAGAAAGCCGAATCGCTCAAGCCTGCTGAGAAAAAGCAGAAGAAGAAAAGGCAGAGCTACAGGCAAGCTAAGAAGAAACAAGTCCAAGCAGCCTCAACTGACAAGAAGAACCCAGATGATTTCAATGAAAACTGGGAACGATGCAAATCAGAATTCATCAAAGAATTCTACTACTTGAATCAGTACAAAGGCATGGATTCAGAAACTGCTTTCCAGGATTATCTTCTCGAACTCCATGAGACGGATCCAATGATGGCAAGATCAATTGCCCTATATGCCAAGAGAAATAACATCCAGCTAAAAGCTCCAAAAGTCAAGCAATTGAAGCCTCCCACTCTAGCTGGTACGAACCTTTCCGACAAGGCCCAGATTATCAAAGAAGTTCATTACTGGGCTGGCGAAAGAGGAATCTCCAATTCTAAAACAAGATGAATGGAGGAACTTGGAAGAATTCATCTTCAACAGATATGGTCTCAAGACTGACCATCTAATGGAGGAACAGAGGAAGTAGCACTGCTGAAGACCCAGCCAACTGAGAATCTTTTCTTTTGAACTTTTGTAATTTTAAAGTTGTAAAATTTCGTATTAATGAAAAGTTCATTTTATCAAAAATCAACCTGAAGACAATCTCTCTTTGTCCAGGCTCTGAAAATGATTTATCTGCTATGAATGTTTATTTCTTTTTGAAACCCCGTTTCCTGTTAAGGGGGAAGTACATTGTTTTTCTCAGTTAGGTTTTGGCATCATTAAAAAGGGAGAAATTGTTGTGAAAATTAATAGAGTTTTGATTTGATTCCAAAACCCAGCTGACCCCAACCGAGTAGATGATTGCACAAGCCTAAGCGTTTTTCAGCTCACCTGTTTGAGCTTATAGAGTTTCTAAGTTTACAGGTAGAGTCGCTGAAGACAGCAGAAGACATAGCAGAAGACACAGCTAAGCGGACACAGCTGAGGAAGTCAACACAACAGACCAAGCAGAGTCAAAGACCCAGCAGTATCAAGACCCAGCTCAGTGTCGAAGACCCAGCTCAGTGTAAAAGACCCAGCTTAGTGTTAATGACATAGCTCAGGTCTAAGACAGCTCAGGTTAATGACACAACTCAGGTTGAAGACACAGCTCAGGTTAATGATACAACACAGGTCTAAGACACAGCTCAGAGTCGAGACGCAGCAGCGTCCAAGATGCTGAAAACACAGCAGAGACGCTTAGCAGCTCAAAGACGAAGATCTTCTCCAAGACAAGATCCCGATATCAGAAGATCTTGTCTGACGCGGTCAAATCAGTGAAGAAATATCTTCTGCAGATGCAGACCTATTTCGTAGGTTAAAGGCCAGAAGTCAATGAGAGTAGGTAAGATTCAAACGGCTCTCTTCCAATGGCTAGTTTGAATCTCCACCTATATATATCTCCTCACCATTGAAGAAGAAGAGGCTGGCGAGACGACTGAAGAAATGAAAGAGCAAACAGAAAAATGAACAACGATCTTCAAAGCCAAATCTTTCAAGAATACCCAGCCAGTCAGCTGTGTTCTTAGTTGTTCACATATTCAGTCATAGACAGAATAGATTAGAATAGAAATATCTTAAGCCTAGTTTGAACGAGTTCATCATACTCCTTATTCTTCATTGTAAGAACTCGTTCATAGTTGGAAAACCCTTACCCAAACCCAAACCCAAACCCAGAAAGGTTAGGTCAAGGTACGCCTGCTCGAAGTGTGTAATTCGAGTGGTCAGGTTTTACAGTACCCGGAAACTGTAAGTCAGGTTTTTTCAATACCCGCAAACTGAAAGGTGTAGGCTTGACAGTGCCCGTAAACTGTTGGAACACAACTCAGGTTAGAGTTGTGAAGTTGCTTGGTACTTGGAGACCAGGTGGTAGTGAATTACCAGTGAATCTGGTCGTGGACGTATGAGGTGTTACTCCGAACCACGTTAAAATTGCTTTGTTCTTTACTGCTTTATTTTATGCATTCTGCTAACTCCTGATGAGCATTATTTTAAGTTGCATAAAATTGACTAACTGAAAAGTGAAACAGAGCTTTGCAATATAATTTGAAGCAACAGACGGACTTTCCAAATCCATCACATTCCGCACACAGCCAGCTGTGTCGATCAAGCTGCCTTCCAGCTGGATCGGACACAGCTAGTTCACTCAAAAGAGTTTTCAATTGGAAAAGTTTTTAAACCTTGGTGTATTCACCACCCTTTACACCAAGGTATCCATCTTGGGACCAACAATTGGTATCAGAGCGGTGGTTCAAAAGATCACTGTATCTGTGTCAATTCAGCTTCTTTGCTGATAAGTGGTCACCTGAACAGATCCTTCAAAGTTTTAAAATCTTTTTAAAATCATTATATTGCATACTGTCATGGAATCTTCCTTGTGCAGGAATCTTCCGATATTCTCTGTCTATGATTATCAGATCTGGAAGTTTCGACTCAAATGCTTTCTGAGCGCGCGTCACGACATGATGTGGGATGTTATCACTGATGGACCCATCATCATCATAAAATCAGAAAGACAAGCAGAAGAATGAATGATCAGGAGCTTGAAGATGAGAAAACACAGCTGATCAAGAAAGCTGAAGATGGCCAAAGCTGAATCAGATCAAAGAATGGCTCCAGCCAATGCAAACACAGCTGGAACCAAGCTAAGGATGTAGAAAAGAGGTCGTACATAATCAAGCCAGCTCTCCAAGCTCAGTCCTATCAAAGAAGAAAACTCCTCGGCAACTCCAAGCCCAAGAAAAGCAGCAACTCCCAGCTGATCACAGAGCTCAAAGGCAACAGATAAATCCAGCTGACTGGAATCAAAATCAAAGATAGAATGTCATCCAGCATAGACATCAAGGTCAACTAAAAAGACAGCTGAGAAGGATCTCAGCTGGTTATAAAGCTAAAGATCAACCGAGCTTCACATCAAGATTCCAGCTGACGGGATATCAAACTAGATATCAAGCTGACAGACTCCAGCTATGAAATGGACCTCATCAAAATGGAGTCAACAAGGTCCAAAGAAGAAAGGACCCGTTCAAGGACCAACCAGAAGTATCACTCACAAAAGATAAGGACAAATATCGGTTATCAATGGAACCCTCAACAACAAAGTCGGACCCAATCACAACTGGGTGCCGAATGAGTGATAACAGGTCAAAGAGGGACATGCACGTTTTGAGGAGTCATCAAGCGTGCTGTGAAAGAAAGACAACTAGTGATCAAAGCTCATGACTCACCTCAAAGCTCTTCAAAGAATATGTCAAGCATACTAGTCCTAGGAATGCAATGCAAAGAATAGGAAATCGAAGATTCTACCCCGCAAAGTAACATTGAACTCAGCTGATCATGGAACAGCTGACTGTCTTCTCAAGATCAGAGATCAAGTTGACAGATGAACGTAATTGTTGAGAAAATCACTGGCTCAAGTGAAGTAGGAAGTAGCTGAGAAAAGACAGCCACCTACTATCAAATTCAGGGGGAACTCCACCGAGCTGGAAATCGACACAACTGTGATATCAGCTGAGGGCAAAGTCAATCCAGCAGAATATTCAAGTTGAGAATCAAGAGAGAAATCCAGCTGAACTATCAAAGGTCATCCTCTGGATATCAAACAAAGCTCGATCAAACATGGATCGCAGAATCCAGAAGAGGAATCAAGCTGAGGGGGAACTCAGTTCAGCAGATTCACCATAAATTGGTATCAATAATTAATCCCAGTCCAGCATAATTATCAGGAAGAGCATCCAGCAGGAAATACTCAGCTGGATCACCGTGTTTCATCAAGAAGGAATCAGACACGGCTGGACTAACTTAGCAGAAACCCCAAGGATTTCAAAATGAATTTATCAATTTAAGGGGGAACTCTACATGCTGGAAAGAGTCAGCAAAATCAAGAAGAATACCCAGCTGGATGCATTCACAAAGATAAACTCAGCTGGAATCACCAGCTGAAGAGAAACCTTATCCAGCGGAGCAATCAAGCTGATTCTCTAACCCAGCTGACGACATGAAAAGCACCCAAGAGACTTCTCAACATCTGAAGGACACCATTGTTTGGAAAATTCACACTGAAGCACAACATGATGAAATCTAAATCAAGATGATGTGAATTACTTGGACTGCTCAATCCGGATGAAGAAAAATCATCCAGCTGAGGGGCAACAAACTCAGCTGGATCTCAAAGCTCAGTTCAGAAGGATTACCCAGATGAAGGCTAATCAAGCTCAGCTGGACGTCAGTCGCAGAGCTCAAGGGAACTCTGTTGACGGAAAATCAAGTTAATCTCCATATACTCAGCTGAGGAGAAAACTCAGTCAAGCAAAGGAAAAGACCGCCGTGGTATCAGCTGACTTCTATGTCCAAGCAGACCGGTTTGCGTCTCATGCATTTATAGATCTAAGGAATGTGCTATTTAAGTCCAATTATTTTGAATTCTTATTTTAAGCGGACATATATTCCTTAGTTAAATTGCTTGATAAGTTTCCTTTCCCATCGCATTAATTATAAAGTCTGCAGAGTACTGTAGCACGGTAGGATCGAGGCAGAACGTCAAACGTTTGAACTGCCTCACGCGCCGTTGTAGTACACTTGCCGTAAGCACGTCATCAAAACGTGATGAGTGAATTGCTCGCAGTCGTTGATCAGAATATCAGTTGTTTCAATCTCAACCGTTGATCCATTATGGCTGTTGATATATATGGAAAAGATACGCAGAATTCTTTCATCTTTATCTCTGCGAATTTCAAATCTTCAAATCCTCCATCTATTTTCTGCAAGTTCTTCGCACGATGAAATTCAACAGATTGCAGAAATGGCACCCAGGAAATCAACCGCAGGGATGAACCAGTTTGAAGCTTTAATGACAAAGTTGTCATTTGAGAGTGTTCTGTCCACCTCCAACCTTCATATCTCAGAACTCAAAGAGATGGTGGATCTCGTTGCAGACTCCGGTCTCTTGTTGTGGGCAACCTCCATGCCCAAGCGTATGCTGAAAAGAGATGTTGCTCTCTCCTACCTCAACATCATTGACGAAGATGGCTTCTACTCATCTTCATTCGATATGATTGTCAAGAGCGCTGACGGAAAGTATAATTCAGCAACCGTCAACATCAAGCTCAACCGAATACTGCGAAAAGTATTCAATCTGCCCAACAAAGGAGAATTCATTCCAGACGATTAATGCCGTGAGGAAGTAGATGAATTCCTCAGTCAAGAGATGCTTATCTCCCCAGAGCCGTACAGAGCGAGCATGTCAAAGCTCCTAGTCAAGACAAAATACAGGCTGCTGCTGGATATTACACAGAAGTGTATTGTTGGGATAGCTGGATCTCAAGGAGAGATCATTATTCCAAAGCTCAAACCAATAATTGCCATGATCAAAGGCGCATATGTCAACTGGTTTGATTTCTTACTCAACCGACTGGTCAAGGAGTCAGAGAAGATCAAGTTCGACTCCACCAGGACGACGTATTCAACCTTAGAGCTCCTGTATCTATGCTCTAAGATTTCGTTCTTAATAGAATAAGCTGTGAAAGGGCACACAGTAAAGTGGGCTGATTCAGAACCGTTTCCAGAAACGAAGATTCTCTTCCAGAGAATTAGTCAAATCAATGATCTCCTGAGGAAACAGCCTGCTGTGAGCAAAGACAAGAAGCAGCTGGAAGAAATAGAGGCAGAAGTTCCAGCTGAGAAGAAACAGAGAAAAAGGAAGACAGCTGACCTCAAACCAGCTGGAGGCCCAGCTGAAAAGAAGAAGAAAACAACTGTCGTTCCACAGACTCAGGAATCTTCAGAGGCTACTCCAACAATCTCACCAAGCAAGCTTAGTCAAGCAATGGTGATTCTCTCCCCACAGCCAGTATCAGCCTTCAATCAATTCGGATCAAACATCATGGCTGATATGGGATTGAATGATGGATCGTCATCCAGCTCAGAGGATGAGCTGGATAATCTAAGGAGTCAGACACATCCCAGCTCACTCCAGCCCTTACCGTCTCACAGCACTCCGTCGAAACAGCCTTCCCCTCCACCCAACTCTCCAACCAAAGAGCCATCTCCTGTAAAAGAGCAGACAGATATTCAACTGGCTGAAGCTCCTTCACAGCCAGCTGACACCCAAGCTGAACCCACTTTCACAAATCCCAGCTTACCCCCAAAACAGCCATCACCCAAAGTTCAATCTCCCACGCAGTTAGCTGATGCTTCTTCACAGCCTACTGTGAACCCAATTGAACCAGTTCCTCAAATCTCCACAGAATCAGAGGAGAGTGATTCCACTGCTTCTCCATCACTCAACTCCTCTGGCTCAGCCTTCATGGAAGCCATGTACGAGGATTTACGCATTGCAGGGATCAAGAGTGTTCTAACTCAGTATCCAATTCTGGCCCATCTGCCCATGTCCCCCGTCAAAGTTGGAGATCTCAAGTTCTATCTGGCCACCAAGATGGCAACTTGGTACCAAAATGAGCAGCTGATAGAGACCTTCACCTACGAGAAGTTGAAGATAGATGAAGCATGCCTCCAGCACACTTTTGGCTTTGGAAGTCTGGAGGATGCATACTTGCAGCAAGATGATCTCATTAGAGGTATCATCGAAGTATCTCAGCAGTACCCCAAGCCGTACCCAGCAGACGTCTGGGAGTCAGCCAACAAGCTTCTTACAGCAGCGGGATGGGAAACACCTTCTGGAGCTGACAACTCCAAAGAAGTCTCAGCTGAGATTACCAAGGAAGCTATACTAGATAACATAGCTGAGGTAATGATCATTGAAGAAACAGCTGATGCAACAATTGAACCAGAGGCAACAACCCCACCAAGTCCAATTGCCGATGTCACTCGCGCACTGGTCGAGTTCGAGGCAGACAAACCCAGTCATGACGAATCCAAAACCCAAATGGACTCAGCTATCGAGCTATCAACCGCCATGAAGGAAGCTATCTCGAAAGAGGTTGAGGAAATCCTTTTTCAGAACAGACTGAAGTCTCAAGTCGATGTCATCTTGCGATTCACAGCTCTAGACTGTCAAGTTAGAGAACAACATCGGTCAATTGATGAAGTTCATAAATTTGCCCAAAATTTACAAGAAAGTACAAGTATAGATCTCAAGCAATCTCTCGTCTCTCAAAGCATTGATCAGTCAATTCATCTAGAGAAGAGAGTCCCTGAGATAGTAACAAGACTTCAAGCTCCACTGGTCGACGACATAGCAAATCTTTCAAACCAGCTGGAAAGCATCAAGAAGTCCACTCTCTCCAACAGCTCTGACATCCGCCAACTTTTCAACTTATATAAAGATCTGGATGCTCAGTTCAGAGCTGGAAGCAGCAGCAATGCTCAGTTGAACATCGCCACAGCTGACAACTCAACCAAGATAGCTGATGTTGAAGCTGCTCTCGCCAAGCTCAACGCAACAGTCGCTCACCTCTCTACCTCCCTTATTGATAATGCCAAAAAGGGGAAAGAAAAGAATGAAGCTGGAAAAACAATGGAGAGGAAAGCTGCAGCTCTGGGGGAACCGATGCATCCAAATCAGTCGGAAATCGACGACTTTGCCAAAGAGCTGGATGAGGAAGAGCCAACTGCAGCAGCCAAAGCAGTCAAAGAGACATGGAGAGAGAAAATGGTCGCTCTCGCCAAAGCTTGTGGATATAAGCCAGAGGAATACAAGGACTATCACTGGCTGTGTAACTTCCACAATGAACAAAGAAAAGAGATAGAGGAGCTGGACAAAATTATCAAGAAGAAAGCCGAATCGCTCAAGCCTGCTGAGAAAAAGCAGAAGAAGAAAAGGCAGAGCTACAGGCAAGCTAAGAAGAAACAAGTCCAAGCAGCCTCAACTGACAAGAAGAACCCAGTTGATTTCAATGAAAACTGGGAACGATGCAAATCAGAATTCATCAAAGAATTCTACTACTTGAATCAGTACAAAGGCATGGATTCAGAAACTGCTTTCCAGGATTATCTTCTCGAACTCCATGAGACGGATCCAATGATGGCAAGATCAATTGCCCTATATGCCAAGAGAAATAACATCCAGCTAAAAGCTCCAAAAGTCAAGCAATTGAAGCCTCCCACTCTAGCTGGTACGAACCTTTTCGACAAGGCCCAGATTATCAAAAAAGTTCATTACTGGGCTGGCGAAAGAGGAATCTCCAATTCTAAAACAAGATGAATGGAGGAACTTGGAAGAATTCATCTTCAACAGATATGGTCTCAAGACTGACCATCAAATGGACGAACAGAGGAAGTAGCACTGCTGAAGACCCAGCCAACTGAGAATCTTTTCTTTTGAACTTTTGTAATTTTAAAGTTGTAAAATTTCGTATTAATGAAAAGTTCATTTTATTAAAAATCAACCTGAAGATAATCTCTCTTTGTCCAGGCTCTGAAAATGATTTATCTGCTATGAATGTTTATTTCTTTTTGAAACCCCGTTTCCTGTTAAGGGGGAAGTACATTGTTTTTCTCAGTTAGGTTTTGGCATCATCAAAAAGGGAGAAATTGTTGTGAAAATTAATAGAGTTTTGATTTGATTCCAAAACCCAGCTGACCTCAACCGAGTAGATGATTGCACAAGCCTAAGCGTTTTTCAGCTCACCTGTTTGAGCTTATAGAGTTTCTAAGTTTACAGGTAGAGTCGCTGAAGACAGCAGAAGACATAGCAGAAGACACAGCTAAGCGGACACAGCTGAGGAAGTCAACACATCAGACCAAGCAGAGTCAAAGACCTAGCAGTATCAAGACCCAGCTCAGTGTCGAAGACCGAGCTCAGTGTAAAAGACCCAGCTTAGTGTTAATGACACAGCTCAGGTCTAAGACAGCTCAGGTTAATGACACAGCTCAGGTTGAAGACACAGCTCAGGTTAATGATACAACACAGGTCTAAGACACAGCTCAGAGTCGAGACGCAGCAGCGTCCAAGATGCTGAAGACACAGCAGAGACGCTTAGCAGCTCAAAGATGAAGATCTTCTCTAAGACAAGATCCCGATATCAGAAGATCTTATCTGACGCGGTCAAATCAGAGAAGAAATATCTTCTGCAGATGCAGACCTACTTCGTAGGTTAAAGGCCAGAAGTCAATGAGAGTAGGTAAGATTCAAACGGCTCTCTTCCAACGGCTAGTTTGAATCTCCACCTATACATATCTCCTTACCATTGAAGAAGAGGAGGATGGCGAGACGACTGAAGAAATGAAAGAGCAAACAGAAAAATGAACAACGATCTTCAAAGCCAAATCTTTCAAGAATACCCAGCCAGTCAGCTGTGTTCTTAGTTATTCACATATTCAGTCATAGACAGAATAGATTAGAATAGAAATATCTTAAGCCTAGTTTGAACGAGTTCATCATACTCCTTATTCTTCATTGTAAGAACTCGTTCATAGTTGGAAAACCCTTACCCAAACCCAAACCCAGAAAGGTTAGGTCAAGGTACGCCTGCTCGAAGCGTGTAATTCGAGTGGTCAGGTTTTTAAGTACCCGGAAACTGTAAGTCAGGTTTTTTCAGTACCCGAAAATGAAAGGTGTAGGCTTGACAGTGCCCGTAAACTGTTGGAACACAACTCAGGTTAGAGTTGTGAAGTTGCTTGGTACTTGGAAACCAAGTGGTAGTGAATTACCAGTGAATCTGGTCGTGGACGTAGGAGGTGTTACTCCGAACCACGTTAAAATTGCTTTGTTCTTTACTGCTTTATTTTATGCATTCTGCTAACTCCTCATGAGCATTATTTTAAGTTGCATAAAATTGACTAACTGAAAAGTGAAACAGAGCTTTGCAATATAATTTGAAGCAACAGATGGACTTTCCAAATCCACCACATTCCGCACACAGCCAGCTGTGTCGAACAAGCTGCCTTCCAGCTGGATCGGACACAGCTAGTTCACTCAAAAGAGTTTTCAATTGGAAAAGTTTTTAAACCTTGGTGTATTCACCCCCCCTCTACACCAAGGTATCCGTCTTGGGACCAACAATTGGTATCAGAGCGGTGGTTCAAAAGATCACTGTATCTGTGTCAATTCAGCTTTTTTGCTGATAAGTGGTCACCTGAACAGATCCTTCAAAGTTTCAAAATCTTTTTAAAATCATTATATTGCATACTGTCATGGAATCTTCCTTGTGCAGGAATCTTCCGATATTCTCTGTCTATGATTATCAGATCTGGAAGTTTCGACTCAAATGCTTTCTGAGCACGCATCACGACATGATGTGGGATGTTATCACTGACGGACCCATCATTATCATAAAATCAGAAAGACAAGCAGAAGAATGAATGATCAGGAGCTTGAAGATGAGAAAACACAGCTGATCAAGAAAGCTGAAGATGGCCAAAGCTGAATCAGATCAAAGAATGGCTCCAGCCAATGCAAACACAGCTGGAACCAAGCCAAGGATGTAGCAAAGAGGTCGTACATAATCAAGCCAGCTCTCCAAGCTCAGTCCAATCAAAGAAGAAAACTGCTCGACAACTCCAAGCCCAAGAAAAGCAGCAACTCCCAGCTGATCACAGAGCTCAAAGGCAGCAGATAAATCCAGCTGACTGGAATCAAAATCAAAGATAGAATGTCATCCAGCATAGACATCAAGGTCAACTAAAACGACAGCTGAGAAGGATCTCAGCTGGTTATAAAGCTGAAGATCAACCGAGCATCACATCAAGATTCCAGCAGATGGGATATCAAGCTAGATATCAAGCTGACAGACTGCAGCTATGAAATAGACCTCATCAAAATGGAGTCAACAAGGTCCAAAGAAGAAAGGACCCATTCAAGGACCAACCAGAAGTATCACTCACAAAAGATAAGGACAAATATGGGTTATCAATGGAACCCTCAACAACAAAGTCGGACCCAATCACAACTGGGTGCCGAATGAGTGATAACAGGTCAAAGAGGGACATGCACGTTTTGAGGAGTCATCAAGCGTGCTGTGAAAGAAAGACAGCTAGTGATCAAAGCTCATGACTCACCTCAAAGCTCTTCAAAGAATATGTCAAGCATACTGGTCCTAGGAATGCAATGCAAAGAACAGGAAATCGAAGATTCTACCCCGCAAAGTAACATTGAACTCAGCTGATCATGGAACAGCTGACTGTCTTCTCAAGATCAGAGATCAAGTTGACAGATGAACGTAATTGTTGAGAAAATCACTGGCTCAAGTGAAGTAGGAAGTAGGAAGTAGCTGAGAAAAGACAGCCACCTACTATCAAATTCAGGGGGAACTCCACCGAGCTGGAAATCGACACAACTGTGATATCAGCTGAGGGCAAAGTCAATCCAGCAGAATATTCAAGTGGAGAATCAAGAGAGAAATCCAGCTGAACTATCAAAGGTCATCCTCTGGATATCAAACAAAGCTGGATCAAACATGGATCGCAGAATCCAGAAGAGGAATCAAGCTGAGAAGGAACTCAGTTCAGCAGATTCACCATAAATTGGTATCAATAATTAATCCCAGTCCAGCAGAATTATCAGAAAGAGCATCCAGCAGGAAATACTCAGCTGGATCACCGTGTTTCATCAAGAAGGAATCAGACATGGCTGGACTAACTTAGCAGAAACCCCAAGGATTTCAAAATGAATTTATCAATTTAAGGGGGAACTCTACATAGCTGGAAAGAGTCAGCAAAATCAAGAAGAATACCCAGCTGGATGCATTCACAAAGATAAACTCAGCTGGAATCACCAGCTGAAGAGAAACCTTATCCAGCGGAGCAATCAAGCTGATTCTCTAACCCAGCTGACGACATGAAAAGCTCCCAAGAGACTTCTCAACATCTGAAGGACACCATTGTTTGGAAAATTCACACTGAAGCACAACATGCTGAAATCTAAATCAAGATGGTGTGAATTACTTGGACTGCTCAATCCGGATGAAGAAAAATCATCCAGCTGAGGGGGAACAAACTCAGCTGGATCTCAAAGCTCAGTTCAGAAGGATTACCCAGATGAAGGCTAATCAAGATCAGCTGGACGTCCGTCGCAGAGCTCAAGGGAACTCAGCTGACGGAAAATCAAGTTAATCTCCAGATACTCAGTTGAGGAGAAAAGGCAGAGCTACAGGCAAGCTAAGAAGAAACAAGTCCAAGCAGCCTCAACTGACAAGAAGAACCCAGATGATTTCAATGAAAACTGGAAACGATGCAAATCAGAATTCATCAAAGAATTCTACTACTTGAATCAGTACAAAGGCATGGATTCAGAAACTGCTTTCCAGGATTATCTTCTCGAACTCCATGAGACGGATCCAATGATGGCAAGATCAATTGCCCTATATGCCAAGAGAAATAACATCCAGCTAAAAGCTCCAAAAGTCAAGCAATTGAAGCCTCCCACTCTAGCTGGTACGAACCTTTCCGACAAGGCCCAGATTATCAAAGAAGTTCATTACTGGGCTGGCGAAAGAGGAATCTCCAATTCTAAAACAAGATGAATGGAGGAACTTGGAAGAATTCATCTTCAACAGATATGGTCTCAAGACTGACCATCAAATGGACGAACAGAGGAAGTAGCACTGCTGAAGACCCAGCCAACTGAGAATCTTTTCTTTTGAACTTTTGTAATTTTAAAGTTGTAAAATTTCATATTAATGAAAAGTTCATTTTATCAAAAATCAACCTGAAGACAATCTCTCTTTGTCCAGGCTCTGAAAATGATTTATCTGCTATGAATGTTTATTTCTTTTTGAAACCCCGTTTCCTGTTAAGGGGGAAGTACATTGTTTTTCTAAGTTAGGTTTTGGCATCATCAAAAAGGGAGAAATTGTTGTGAAAATTAATAGAGTTTTGATTTGATTCCAAAACCCAGCTGACCCCAACCGAGTAGATGATTGCACAAGCCTAAGCGTTTTTCAGCTCACCTGTTTGAGCTTATAGAGTTTCTAAGTTTACAGGTAGAGTCGCTGAAGACAGCAGAAGACATAGCAGAAGACACAGCTAAGCGGACACAGCTGAGGAAGTCAACACATCAGACCAAGCAGAGTCAAAGACCTAGCAGTATCAAGACCCAGCTCAGTGTCGAAGACCGAGCTCAGTGTAAAAGACCCAGCTTAGTGTTAATGACACAGCTCAGGTCTAAGACAGCTCAGGTTAATGACACAGCTCAGGTTGAAGACACAGCTCAGGTTAATGATACAACACAGGTCTAAGACACAGCTCAGAGTCGAGACGCAGCAGCGTCCAAGATGCTGAAGACACAGCAGAGACGCTTAGCAGCTCAAAGATGAAGATCTTTTCCAAGACAAGATCCCGATATCAGAAGATCTTGTCTGACGCGGTCAAATCAGAGAAGAAATATCTTCTGCAGATGCAGACCTACTTCGTAGGTTAAAGGCCAGAAGTCAATGAGAGTAGGTAAGATTCAAACGGCTCTATTCCAACGGCTAGTTTGAATCTCCACCTATATATATCTCCTCACCATTGAAGAAGAGGAGGCTGGCGAGACGACTGAAGAAATGAAACAGCAAACAGAAAAATGAACAACGATCTTCAAAGCCAAATCTTTCAAGAACACCCAGCCAGTCAGCTGTGTTCTTAGTCGTTCACATATTCAGTCATAGGCAGAATAGATTAGAATAGAAATATCTTAAGCCTAGTTTGAACGAGTTCATCATACTCCATATTCTTCATTGTAAGAACTCGTTCATAGTTGGAAAACCCTTACCCAAACCCAAACCCAAACCCAGAAAGGTTAGGTCAAGGTACGCCTGCTCGAAGTGTGTAATTCGAGTGGTCAGGTTTTACAGTACCCGGAAACTGTAAGTCAGGTTTTTTCAGTACCCGCAAACTGAAAGGTGTAGGCTTGACAGTGCCCGTAAACTGTTGGAACACAACTCAGGTTAGAGTTGTGAAGTTGCTTGGTACTTGGAAACCAAGTGGTAGTGAATTACCAGTGAATCTGGTTGTGGACGTAGGAGGTGTTACTCCGAACCACGTTAAAATTGCTTTGTTCTTTACTGCTTTGTTTTATGCATTCTGCTAACTCCTCATGAGCATTATTTTAAGTTGCATAAAACTGACTAACTGAAAAATGAAACAGGGCTTTGCAATATAATTTGAAGTAACAGACGGACTTTCCAAATCCACCACATTCCGTACACAGCCAGCTGTGTCGATCAATCTGCCTTCCAGCTGGATCGGACACAGCCAGCTCACTCAAAAGAGTTTTCAATTGGAAAAGTTTTTAAACCTTGGTATATTCACCCTCTCTCTACACCAAGGTATCCGTCTTGGGACCAACACCTTCTTTGACTGGAACGAGGTTGTTGTTCCAGCTTCTCTATTCGGTCCCGAATATCCTTCAGGAGGTTGTAAATTTCCTCATGTTTCTTTTCGATTCCGTATATACTTCTTTTCGATTTCGTCTTTTGTATTTGTCTCAGATCCATTGAGATTTTGGATGAATCTGGAGTAATTTCTTGATATGAAGAAGTAGATGATACTCCTTTATCTTTCTTTGGTTCCATCAAAGGTGATTCCAGTGATTCCAATTCATTCCCAAATGGATCCAATGATTTCTTCTCATGGCATGTTCTATCTCCCATTCGAGGCAGATACAACTGTGGAGAAGATCTTCTTTTCTTTTGATTCCTTGGTGGCAGGAATCAATTAATTCTTTCTCCTGGTTATGTTGAACTAAGAGATTCAACATATTTTTCCAGTGTGTTAGAACACTTTGGTATCTTATTCTTCTTTTATCCAATATTTGGAGACGTTCCTGGATATGTCCACACCTTGGACATTCTTTTAGATCCATCAGTCCGTATGGTTCTGATGGTTTTCTCTCATCACGTTCTCCGTCCTTAGATGGAAATACTTCAACTTCTCAATGCAGTTTTCTCTCCTTTTCATCTCTTGGTGGCAAGAGATAATGGATTCACAATCCACTCTTATTGCTGCAGAGTGGAATTCTTTCTTCCAGATTGCAAGAGGAGTCTGGGTTCTTGTTTTCTATACCTCCAAATCATAGAGATAGTTCTTGTAACACTCACATCTCGGACAGTTGTCCGGATCCATGTATTCCTTGATGTCTCCTCCGTTAGGATAATACTTAAAGCAATAAATAAAATATAATTCCTTAATAAACCTAGGACTCTGATACCATTTTGAACGTGTGGATCTTTAAGCATAATATTAGGGCAGAATGGTGAAGAATAAAAAACCTTGAGTATTTTAATTGATTCTATCTTAGATGTGTATTCCAAGTTTGTTCCAAAGCAAGTGAGTATTGATGACTTCGGGCCTTAAATTGCAACTTTTCTAAAACTTTGTGGCCTTAATTTGTAATTTCAAAATTCAAATTCCCATATCTTTTAAGCCCGAATGCCCTTTCTTGCAAGCACGCCGAATTATGGCCCAAATTTGGAAACCGCCCTAAGTTAGTGGACCATAAAAACTTTGAACTCATATATCATATGCATGTTATAAAGTGATAATCTATCTTAAAATGGGATTGTACGTGGTAGAATCATTTATAGTACATCAACTTATATACTATTATATATATAGCATTAAATTAATCAGATGAACGAGTTAAAGCATATAGAGGAGTACATATTTACTTCCCAATGGTGCAACCAAAAATGAAAATTGAGGAATATATACCATTAAACAAAAACAACAGCTTGTCATTATAAATTAAGCTTTCCCATGCATAAATGTAAAAAATGACAGGAATGTACGTTTAATATAATTTCCATATAAAATTCAGAAATTAATTTCTTAATATCAACGAAATAAATAATTTAAAAAGAAAACAGAAAAAATGAATTAATTTGGGACAAGCGTGTAAATTGCATATCGATCGATGCAGTGAGTGTCAGAGAGAGAGGAGTAGTCCTTTCCTGATGTATTAATTTCACATAAATAAAAATCCTGCACCAGTTGTAAATGCAACTGTTGAGATTAAATTTTCCCAAGGCTTTCCTCCTCCTGCCTCAGAATTAATGATTGAAACACAGTATATCTACGTAAACTTGTGAAATTGGATATGGATATATATATAGATATATATAGACACACACACATATACATATATGAAGAGGATCATATGTACAAATATTTACTAGTATATATGAACTAGGAACCCATTAGAATTAAAGAATTGGTAAATGTATAATCTACAGTTATCATAAAAATGTGAAAGAAACATTATTAGAAGCATTTTCTACATCTCTACTACTACTAGGGATGATTTATATCATATCACATTTCTATATACATATAGGGAAATGATCAAATATAATTCTCCGTACAAACTATTTTTTTCCTACCGTTGATCATTTGTGATCTATGGATATAATCAATCCAGATTTTTTTTTTTTAAAATTAAGCCATCTTCTATATGTTTAGTAATAGATAAACAATATATATGTATATAGGTATCTATATCTATATGGTAGATCACCCAAATATTAAGTTGTTTGTATTTGTATTTGGATTTGTATCGAGTTGTTTTCATGATCAACCTAATTATCGCATTTACTCGACTCATTCATTATGTACCTAACTTGAAATAAATTCGATCATAATAATGATAATAATTATGACAATTTCCATTACATATTTTTATTTTTATTTTGTAATATGCATTAAAAGGCTTTAAAATAGCATACCTACCATTTCTGATGAAACCGCAATGTTAAATATCATTTATTGCCTTTTATGTATTTCTGCCAATATTTAGAGCGTTCAGGCTACTAAACTGTGTCAGTTCAATCAAATGTTTCCAACCTCCAACCTTCCCCATCTTTTTCTCTTTTATGTTTTTCTGTTTCTCCATTTAATTAATTGGAAAACGAAAATTATTTTTGAAAATTGCAATTGGATGAATTTATATAAAATTAGATCCTAGTGTAGTAACGTAAACACATATTTTTTTTTACATATATAGCCATGATTTCTTATATAAACAATTATATTTTCTTACTATCATGCTTTTTATATGTACTCCATTCATTCGATAATTAAAATTAGTCTTTTATGCCGTTTTGTTCGTGACAACCATAGATTATACAAATATAAATGATTCGGATTGACCACTAATTCATGCACCGTAGAATCTGTATGTTTTTATACATAAACTATTTTCTACAGAAAATGTAGGATTATATATAGCACTTTCACAGAAAAAAAAGACTAATAATAGCACCAATTTTTAAAAAGATAAATAATAGCACTTTTAGACATTTTTGCCCCTAATTCTTTTATCTCAATCTATTTTCATCTTTTTATTTGTTTATACGTATCTTCTTCATTTTTTTCATACATGTCGACCATTTTTCCGCTGCTAGCATGGATTTTAAAGTCGTCGTCACCGACTCACATGGCCTAGTTGTCGCCGTCTCCTTTCTTATGTGTGAAATCACATATTAAAATTCGTGAATTCACATATTAGAATTCGTGAATTCACAAATTAAAATTCGTGAATTCACAAATTAGAATTTGCGTATTTGTCAATTCTCGAATTAATATTTAAATTTGAAGAAGATATAGCGTGAAATCACAAATTTAAATTTGTGAATCACAAATTAAAATCTGAGAATACACAAATTTTAATTCGTGAATTCTCAAATTGTAATTCGGGAATTCACGTATAATGATGGAGAAATGGTGGGATGAAGGGGTAAATATGTCCAGAAGTGCTAATACTTGTATTTTTTAAAAATATGTGCTATTATTAGGATTTTTAATCTTAAAAGTGCTATTATACCATTTATCCCCAATTTTCTATATATATATATATATGTGCATTTTTGTAATCATGTTTTTTGTGTATTGCAATTACATTTTGTTTAATTAACAATTGTAGATCATAAAAGATCAAGGTTCTAATTACATTTTTAATTCCTACATGGACACTGAATAAACCAACATACATATAATATTGTGATTTCAGTTATTCATGTTCTCAAAATAACATGTAATAATTCACATGTGTCAATTAAATGTGCGGTATTCTTAATTAGAAGGTAGTCTAATAAATTACAATATAATGACCTCATTAATTAATTAGTACTTTTGGAGCGAATGGGATAGTAAATGACCCTGAAATTAAATTTCTGAACACCAAAAGTTTGTTTCTAATTTAATAGGATAATGAATTATAAATAATGAGGGAAACATTTATAGTAGATTATAGAATTATAAAAACTGAATTAGTTTCTTCGGCGGCGAAGAATTGGTTCAAGTTGATTTGATCAAGCCCCGATGAATAATATTGCGACGAGATGTCGGGGCACCAAGAAGACGAGTAGAAATCGGGGTTGTTGAGATCCCTTTGGAACAAGAAAATAGAAGATGGAAATTGAAGAGAGAAGTAGAAATGGTGTAGAAAATGGTGTGAATTTGTAAATGAATAGTTGAAAATAGAATTAAAAAAAATTCGGCACTAGCCGTTAGCGGCTCCGGCGAACTGTTGTGCCGGTCGGCAACTAGCCGCTGCCCACTTTCTGCCGAAGTAGCCGTTAGCTGCATTCAAAATTCGAATTTTTATTTTTTATTTTATTAATAGCACGTGCTATATATAGCACGCGCCTTATTTTCTCGGCAGCGTGCCCAGCTCGTTAGAACAAGGCGCCACTCGTTCTGGCCGACCCTCCAACGGGTGGGCAAGATAGCGCAGCGGCTCAAGCCGCCTATCCTAACTATTTCTATAAACGTCGTTAAATTGCTGCTTATGCCATTACTTGTTAATATTTGTTTGGATTTAGTTAAAAATTGGGGTAGCTAGATTTTTTTTTTCCAAAATGTTTACGCTCCATCACCTAAAGTGTGTTCTCAACACTTAGCCATCTGGAACTTTTTAAATATTTTTAGTTAAATTCACTCATAATCTTGAAGGATTTTTTATTTATTTTTTAATAAATAAATCTGCGATGAAAATGAGTATCGAGAAAGTTACAAAAATATATCGAATTATGTAAGTGCAAATTTGTCAAAATTTAAATAACAATGTTAAACCCATTTTAAATGTTTTTAACATAAATTATTATTTGGCTTCGATACTCGGTCGTACGACGACTATGCATGCGCGACTATAGTTGTTAGATGTATTTATTACTTAAGAATCATATCGACTTAGATAGGCCTTTAATTCTTTATACACACATATATTAAATTGGAGTGTATATATACATACATATACAGTATATATATCTATATATTTTATTTTGGTCAAAGATTGTATTTAATATGTTCAAACTATATTACCTATGATCATTTAAGTGATGGTTGGTATGCAAATTAAGCAGTAAATGATTGAACTTAGTAATAGAATTCTTATAGTTGTTTGTGTTGATCTAGCGATAGTGTAGTTAATATTTGAAGTGCATATGGTCACAAGTTCGAGTCCACTGTGACGCGGTCTTAATTTAACGTTAATTATAAAAAATAAAAAATAAATCTTATACTCCCTCCGTCCATGATAAGTGTGATCCGGATGGAATGACACAAGTTTTAAGACTGGGAGAGTAGGGTTAGATAGATGTATTGTAAGTGGAGTCATTTGTATTTAAGAAAAAGACCACACTTATTGTGGACGGACGAAAAAAAGGAAAGAAGACCACACTTATCGTAGACAGAGGGAGTAGTTGATATTCATAAAGAATGTCATTAATTAATTAATTTAATTTCAGCATACAATAATTAAATGTTTTGTTGTAAAAATAGTTAATTTATCTTTTAAGATATTTTATTGCAGAAAATTTTGTGTATGATTATATGATAAAACTATAGTAAGAGCTAATTAAAAATATAACCAAATAATTATTTGAAAAAATTAAAACAAGATTAAAAATTAATTATCGGTTACATATAGAAGTGTAAAAATTGCCCTGACTTGACAGCTTAGCCCAATTTCAAGTCGCATTGGACCGTTTAATTATTGGTCAGAAATACTCGGAATAGCATCCGAACACAAAATATACTTATATACCCAATATTTAGGTATTGCAACTAAAATATCACGAGTCCGATTTTCCGGTAAAAAATCAACTTATGAAGTCAGAGATCGATATGGATTAATCTATTTTCTACATATTCATTAAAGGATATTGATCTACTACTTTATACGTTGATTTTTTGAGCCAAAACATCAGAATCAAAACATGGCATTTATAATATCTAAATATTGGGTATTAGAATGATACTTTTGAAATGTTTGGACATATTTAAAAATTTCTACAAACGTTGTTGGAACTACACACATGCCACTTTCTATATATATGTATATATATTCGTAAGCGTTTCTTACTTTTCATATTCATTAGGAACTCAAGGTTGAATTAGTGGAATTTTTTTTTTTTTTAATGAGCTTTAGTGATCGTTGTTGCTTTCAAGTTTCAAGATTAATAGTTGCACGTGCAATAAAGCATTATAATGATCATCTGGTCCATAAGCGAAAAAAAGGAAAGAATTTTCAGTGCATGCGTTTCCTATATATACTTCTGATTTACACATGCTAGGATTAACACTCTACAGTAGGTCATGTTGAATTGACGATAAATGATTTAGTGTTTACTTCCAATTTTGCCACATTTCCAGCAAACAGGCTTAACATCATCATCTTTTTTAGCTTTTTTTATTCTTTTAGGATATCTTTTTTTAACAGACTGTTTAGAAGGATCTTTTGAATAAAATTTTTGTTTATTTCTAAACTTATGTTTTTTCTTTTTCCTATTAGGAAAATGTTCAGATTGTAATCCAATTTGATCACAGAAATTTCCAATTATATTTCTATGTTCATTCTTTTGCAATTCAAGCTGTCTTTTTAGCTTGATATCATTGCAAAGAACAATTTCTTCTGCAGTAATTTCTGCAGATATGTCTCCATAAGTGAGTTTTCCCACTCAATTTTTCCATTAGAAAATTTAGTTTTGAGTTTATTAGAAACTCTTTCTGCAAAGAGTGGAGGAAGTCCTGAAATAAATTTTTCTTTCCAGAAATTCATACCACAATCATTGCGAGTTAGAACTTTTGACATAAAATCATCTTTATACCATCTAAAATCAGATAGTGTTGAACATCTAAGGTTCATAAGCTGTTTTTGAGATATATCTAGTTGAAGTTCATTAGCTCCAACAAAATTAGATAAAGTAGTATAAATTAATGTATTAACAACATCAGATTCTTCTCTATTAGAGATAGGATCAATAATACTGGCACTAAGAATTTTATTCTTAGCTTCTTTTGAGATATAAAAATCCCACCAACCTTGTAGCTGACCAGTAAAACCAGTAATAATAGCTTGAGCAATTTGCCTATCATTATTACCTTTAATTTTAGCAGCAGAGGAATAAATAAGCATTTGCTTGACAATAGTTTTAATCTGATATTCAGATTTTCCATCAATATTCAATTCTCTAATAGATTCGCCATTGAACTGAGCAAAATCTTTACCTTCTTCAATTTGAAGATCAATTGGTGTAGCTTTGTATAATAAGGTTTAACATTAGAAACTTTAACAATTTTATTAACTTGCATTTCTTCATCAGAAGTTTCTATTGAAGAAATTTCTTCTTTAGTAATAACTGAGATGATATTAGAACTACTCTCACCTTTTTCAGTTACACTAATTTTTTGAAGTCTATTGATTAAACCATCTAGAAAATCATTATCTTTTTTATAACTTAATAAGAAATTTTCTTTTTTAAGATTCGGTGGAGGTTTAATCATGAGGGAATTATTATTACATTTTTTAATAGGTTTAAGACAAAGTAGTTCTTCAATCCTATTAGTTTGATTACCTAATGAATGTAAAGCAAGATTAGTAAAATTATTTTGCTGTATTAAATTATCAAAATCTCCTTTTCCAGATTCGGTTTTAATAGGAGTAGCATAGATTTCTTTTTCTCCTATTTTCAAAACAAGAGTTGGAAAGGGTGAATGAATTTCTTCTATCTCTTCACCTGTTTCATGAATGTAAATTTTATATTTTTTCTCTAAAACAGATAAAAAGATTTTATTAGTAAAATCAGGAAATTCTTTTTTTCTTTGAGGGAAATATAAATTTTCTAACCAAAGGAAAAAATCTAGGTTAGAATTATTTATAAAATTCCATTCATCAAATCTCTTTGTATAAAGAAATTGTTGACCTGATGATAAGGAACAAAGAAACCATTTTCTTTTTTCAACATTTTTAGTCTTATTAAGATTTTTTTCAATTCTTTTTGAAAAGGAAATATTATTTTTAATCATAAAAACATTACTACTATATCCATATCAGAAAGAGTTGGGGATCCAGGATTTCTCCTAGAATTCCTACTTCTGGTATTTCAACCTTATATTCAGGTCGAGATATTTGTTCTGGTGTTTTATTAATCCCATAAATACTTATCCTTTCAAAATCGGATAAAAGAATAGAAGATGTACAAGCTCTAGAAGAGTTTTCATCTAATTTTAGACAAAATTTTCTAGATTCAAACTTGATTTCAACATCACCATCAACATACTGAATAATGCTTTCAAGTTTTCTATTTTCTTCTTTTACAGGTGGAGTTACATTTTCAAGCCTCCAGATTTCTGGAAGAGTAACCTGATTCCACTGTATAGTTTTTGGTACAACTATATTTCCTTTAGCAGTATCTGTAAGAAAAAGAGTTGTTTCTCCTTTCTTAGATCTCATTAGATCTGCATTGATATTATAATTAGAAATAGTAGTGTTCATAACTTTATAGCAGATTCTATAAACAAGAACAGTATTTTCAGAAAGAGATTTCATTTTAAATCCTTCTGTTTTTATATTTAGAGTAAGAGTATCCATAATATGTGGATTTGAAAGAGAAACTGTATAATTTGGAAAACAACTAAAAAATATCGGGCCATCACAAAGTGATGATTCAACAACTCTTAATAAAGAATCTTCTAGTTGTAGATGCCTTTGGTCTCTTACCATAATTAAAGCACTAACATTTAATCTATCTCTTGTTAACGGTTTTAATCCAATTTGGACCATTCCGAGATGAAGAAATTTAAACTTTTGTAATTTATGATCTTCAATTAGATCTTTTGTAAGCAAATTGAAAGAATCAAATCCTCCATTTAAGGGGATTGATTTTTCTATTGTTCTTACAACATAATTGCTTCGAAATTCAAAGCTTCCTTTTTTATAAATTTGAGTTTGAGAAATATCTGGTAATTTCCAGTCATGTAAATGTCTCTCGAAATTTTTAGAAAGGATAATTTCTTTATTCTTGTAGTTCTCTGAACTACTTGAAGATGATTTCTTCATTGAGAATGTTCGTAATAATTTATTCATTAAAGTTATTGATTGATACTGTCAAGGATTTAATCTTACCTTACCCTTTAGGCTTTACAGGTTTTACAGATACCTGACTTAGAGCAAAACTCGTGTAGAGCAATCACAAACTTTAATTTATAAATTTAAAAAAATTCTTGATGAAGAATTTCTCTTCACGCTTACTGGCTCTGATACTACTTAGCGTGATATCTCCTTAAAATTAAGGATATTTAACCAGAGTGCTTAATTTAAGCAGATAATAAAGACCTTTGTTGTTCGAAGAGTCTTAAGCTTCGTTTAGCGGATTTAAGAGTAGGATAAAAATATATCCTTTTTGAAACCTATGGAATTTCAGAGTCTTCAATAGATTCAATTAAATAAGAAATAAAATTTCTTGCAGAAGATATTTTATCTCTAACAGTTAATTTATAATTTTTATAATGACCATAATCATAATCATGCGGTGCATTCCAAAATTCATATGAATTGCAAGGAAGATTCATAAAACAAGAACTTACATTAATTCTTGGGAGCTTTACACTGGAATTATTACAATGCGAAGAGAGGAAAGTAGTGAAGAAAAGAGAATATTACAAGAGAGAGGAAAGCAGAGAAAGCATAAAAAGTTTGTCCTCAAAACATCTGAGGACGGGCTATTATATAGCCGAAAGTAAAAGAAACGACAAAGCAAAAAGCAAACATACTATTCATTAAATAGAAACAAACTATTCATGAATAGGAAAACCTACAAATATTCATGAATAGGAAACCCTACTATTGATGATATCATTGCGTGCGTATTTCGCAGTAATTATTTTTGTAGTTCTCCTTCAAGAAGAAAACTCATGCAGTCTAGATCTTCGTAGGGATCTTGGGCTTCTTCAAAATTTTCAATCTCTTTCATTTCAGTATCTGAGATATTTTTCTCTATTGAAGAAGAGGAGGAACTTGCTTTAGTAATTTCTGGATTGTCTTTCCCAAAAACTTCTTTCCACATATTATTAATGGAGTCTTTATCCATTTTCTGGAAAAGTTCTTTAAGTAAGGAGTCTGAGGAAGGAATCTGTGCATTGAGACTTCTGTAACTCTGTTGAGATGGTTTGATAGCCAAAACTCCTCGTCTATCATAAGTTTTTCCTTCACCAAAGATATGATATCCCGTCTTTCTTGCGTATTAAAATTAATTAATTTAGTAAGAAAGATAAGATTTCAGTGAAAGAAAAATTTTCATTTCAGAAAATTTTATCCAGCAGATATATTTTGCCGTAAAAATGAGTTTTAATTAAGAATGATCATCTCGGTTAATCCGAAACGAAGAAGTTTCTATATTTATCAATAGATGATAAAAGTTTAGTCATTAATTTACGTAAATTATCTTTTAAAATTTTAGTTTCGGTCGATTTGAAAATATTTCGAATCTCCGATTCTTTCTGTGAGATTTTTATCTAGGGTTCGTCAAACCCTAAATTAAATTCCTATGTTGAGAAATTTAAGGTTTTATGGAGGATTAGTTAGTAATTAATTAATTGAATTAATTAAGAATTTAATTAATTATCATAATTACTATTCATCATAAATATCTAAGATATTTATGATGAATAGTAATCTAATCCTATCTATATATACCCTATAATCCTCTTCATTTCTTCACCTCTCTCTCTCTCTAAAAAAAGATCGCTACACACACACACTACACACACTTCATCTTTGTTCTTCAATTTAAGCCTCCAAGATCAAGTTCAAATCTAGTTCTTCTTCCTTCAAGTAATCAAGTAAGGTTAGATATATGCTAACCTAAGTTTTTAGCTTGATTCAATGGTTGAAATCTCTTCTTTATATATATATATATATATATATATATATATATATATAATTTTTTTTTGAAAATTTGGGGAAAATTGAGGAAGAGATTGGATGATCTTGATTTCTTAGTATGTTGCTTTTATGATCAATTGATGTTATAATTGAGCTTAGATAATTATTCTAAGTATGTTTCATATTGGAAGTAAGCATGAATTCCCAACCTATCTCATTTTATTAATTAATGTCGAAAATTAGGGTTTGAAATTAGGATTTTGAAGATTTGATGAAGAAAGATGTAATTGATGGATAATTTGATGTTATATGATGTTAATGGTAATTGTTGAATCAAGAGTTAGTGAATTTAAAGCATGATTAACCCTAGAAACCCTAGAAATTGAAGTTAGGGTTCTTAAAATTAGACTTTATTGTTTAATGAGTAATTGAATGAAATTAATTGGAGAATTAAGTTTTAGAAGTTTAATTAAGTAAATTAGAAATGAAAAAGAAGAGAAAAGAATTCTAGAAATATAAAAATTGAAATAATAGAAAATAAAATAAATAGAATAAATAATTAATTGATTTTTAATTAAGAAATTAATTTCATTTATGAACTTTTTAATAAAAATTAAGTATTGTGTAATTTTCTAGAATTTTAATTCAAAGTATTAAAACTTTTCTATTTTTAGTTGATTTTTCCGTTTCGGAAGTTTATTCGTTAATTGGACCGAATGTGTGAAATAAATGTGTAATTATGTGATGGTCCCTGAGCTGGGTACTTGGTGTAGAGGGGGGTGAATACACCAAGTAGATTTTTCGAAACTTTTTCAAGTTAAAACACAGAGTTGGTGAGCTCAGTTATTGATCCAGCTGGGGAGGGTCAGCTGGGTAAATAACTCAGCTGGCGGTGTGGAAAGTGGTGGTTTGAAAACTTAGCTCGGTTACTTAGAAAAACTCAGTTTGAAAAGATTAACTTAACGTTTTCAGCTTAGTCAGGTTGTGCAACTTTTAGAGAGACACAGCTGTCTTTGGAGAGCAGCTGTGTGTGCAGTTTTGAACAAATATGCAATGATATGAAGGAGTTAGTACACAGCTGAATGTAAAGCAAAAGTAAAGAGAGAGTAAGAAGCACACGAGTTTTTACGTGGTTCGGAGTAACACCTCCTACGTCCACGACCAGGTTCACTGGTAATCCACTACCACTTGGTTTCCAAGTACCAAGCAACTTCACAACTCTAACCCGAGCTGTGTTCCAACAAGCCATGCGGGCACCATCAAGCCTATACACCTTCAGTTTACGGGTACTGAAGAACCTAACCACTCGAATTACGCACTTCGAGCAAGCGTACCTTTACCTAACCTTTCTGGGTTTGGGTTTGGGTATGGGGTTCCAACTATGAACGAGTTCTTACAATTAAGAACTTCAGAGTATGATAAACTCGTTCGAAATCTAGGCTTAAGATATACAATGAGTTTGGCCTAGGTAACAGACGAAAAACTAAGCGAGTTTTCTTAACTAGAAACACTTTAAGATAAAGTGTTCTTTGATCTATGTAGAACTGCTTGAGAGCTTTTGAAAGAATGATGATTTCAGATAATGAAAGCTTGTAGAGAGTTTTTCGTGTCTGATCCTGAGGTTGAAGACGGGTTTATATAGGTAGAGATTCAAGACTAGCCGTTGGAGGAGCCGTTTGAATCTTACCTACTCTTCTTAAATACAAGATCTCGCCGTTGGGCGTATTCGCACCGTCTTCATTTGTGTCACATCCTAGGTTCTCAAGTCTAGGATGTCGATCCGGCAATCCCTCATTGGTCGAGGTAGGTTGACTTCCTCTCGATTCCGGATCTTCTCGCCTTTAGAGCCGGCTTTTGAATTAATTTGGGACGGTCTCAAAGTGGAGTCTTGAGAGATAGTTCCTTTGTTCTCGTTGGACTACCGTGTTTTGAACTCGCTCGAATTCTCTTCGGCTTGATCGAGCTCTGTTGGATCACTCACCGAAGGTTGACGCCCGTCGTCTTTTGCTAGCCGACTTCAGCTCGTGAACACAGGTCGACCGTCGTCTTCCGCTTCCTTAACCTGTAAACCTAGAACATCTAAGGCTCAAACAGGCGAGCTGGAAAACACTATTTAGGTTGACGCGATCATCTATTCGGTTGGAGAATCAGTTGGGTTTTGGTATCAAATCGAAACCTTATAATTTTCCCAACAATTTTCTCCTTTTTGATGATGCCAAAACCTAATTAAGACAACTTATGACGCAGAAAAACTTGTGTTTTATTAAAGAAAGAAAATACATTATAACACAGGAAAAAGAAAGAAGGAAAAAAAATCTTCGAATCTTCAGTCTTCAATCCTTCGTTCTTCAGTCCCAGTTGGCTGGGTCTTCTCTTCTGCATCCGTTGCTTCTTTCTTTTGACTCGTCTCTTATTCAGCTGATTCTGATTCAGCTGGTTCCTCTAGCTCAATAGTTTGCCTCTTCATTGACTTGTCTCTCTTCTCCCTTACTTCCCCCCTTTTGGCATGATCAAAACAGGGTGGGAGATATACACCATCGGTTGTTGCGATGTTTTAGTTTGGCGAAACTGTGGTTTTCAGCTCTGAGCAGCGAGGTTTAGAGTCTAAGTGGCTCAGCTGTTGTATTAGCTGGCTCTTCTTCAATCAGATTAGCCTCGAGTTTGTGATTGCGGACACGGCGTCCTTGGCACGATTCAATGGGCAGTCCGGTGAGTGCTTGGAGGGATGAGTTAGCACGGGAGATAGCATCTTCTGAGTCGGGCATAACTTCATTCCTTGCAATTTTGCTTCTTCAGACTTCTTAGATTGAATGAGAAAGTCTGATTCAGCACTTGAGGGACTTGTATTCAGCTCATATCATCATCATCCAAATTGCAGTGATCGTTGGCTGGGTGATGTTTCTCATTTGAGCTTGGTGCAGGGACTTGAGCATCTTTTATTGAAAGATCTCGAAGATGGTGTCCCTGTGGAGCTGAAGGAAACTGAGGAGAAGGCGGTTGAAGTATCCCATCTGTCTTGGGGTTTAAGCTTGGTTGTTCAGCTGGAATACTCCGTTGCGGTGTTGGTGATGATTATGTTTACGCATGGACGTGAACTTCTCTTCCACCGTAAGAAATGACCGCTTGTGGGTCTTCTGCTCCTCGGAGAGTGATTACGAATTCTCTCATAATGTCACTCGGCTTCTCCGCCGACCGACCGAGCACCTTTGACTTCGAGTCTTCGGTTTGAAGACAATGCCTCGCATATTTTGTCTCCTCAAGTTGTCTCCGATTCCCAGCTGGGACGGAGTTAGATGCATGCTGTTTTGTCTCCTGCATCTTTTTCTGTACCTCCTGTGGTGGAGCAAGAGCTTTGATGTGACTGCTCTTGAATACTCCGGTTTTATCAACATCTGGTCCAGGTCTGTTGACTTTTGCATCCCGGGGAGTTGTGTGTCCCGTTCTCTTTATGTTGAGAGAAACGGTGGCCGAGGAGGTCTTTTTCCTTGTCATTCCTGCAAAGTTTTCTCGCATCTTCCCCGGTGAATGACGTTCTTGAGCTTTGCGCTCTCCTGCGCCGGCTCGGTTCTCGTCGATGGGCTTCACCTTCTGGACTTCCGTCTTCTTTGAGGTTCCTGAGAGTTAAGCAACTCTTATCTTGAAGCTTTGACAGATTCTTCAAGTTTGATCGGCTTTGGGAGATATCTTTCTAGATTCCATGTTCTTCTTCTGCATCTTTTGTTAGTAGAAACAAACAATACCAATTGATGGAAATAAGAAAGAATGCTGAAAAACTTTCTAGGGTTGATGCGTATATCTTCTAGCATATTTAAAGAGTTTTCTTGATGAATGGACGATCAAGATTTGTCTATTGATAAGAAGATCTACGACTGGGAGTGATTCTCGCGTCATGTCAATTTCTTGATTAGAAGATGTGAGTTAATGCGCGAGAGAGAACGGTTGAGGCGTTTTGACTTTTGCCTCGAAACTCCCATTATTCAATTCTTTGCAGACTTTTAATTAAGATTGATTAGAAATGACAAGATGTGAGTTGACAGAAAACAGATTGAGTAGATGTAATTAATGTTGTTGCAAACCTCTCAGCTGATCATTGTAGTCAGCTGATACCTCGGTTGAGTGGGTGTCTTTGGGTCATCGTGGTTCCACTGGTTCACTTGAATAATCCTTTCCTTTCGATCGGTTTGTTGAATTCTTTCTCGGTGATATCGGTGACATTGATTCGAATTTCGGTTGCTTGCATTCAATTGGTCTGCTTCCGTTCAATTGGTTCGTTTCCATTCAGGGGTCTCGCTTCGTTCAATTTGGGTCTACTTCCGTTCAGGTTCGCTTCCGTTCAAATTTGGTCCTTCCATTCAATTCGGTCTCGTTCGGTGGGTGAAGCATCGTCACAGGTTGAGAAGTCCAAGTAATCCGCACAGCATTTTGAATCTTGCTTCTATCAGCGGTTTTGTGAGAATATCAGCCCGCTGTATGTCTGTGTGAATTTTCTTAACAATCACATCCTTCTTTTCTACGTGATCTCTAATGAAATGATGTCGTACGTCTACATGCTTGCATCTTGTGTGAAATCTTTGGATTCTCGAAATGGCAATCGCACTTGAGCTATCACGAAAATTGGAACTCCGTCCGTTTTACTTCATAGTCATCCGAGTGATGTTTCGACGGAGAATTTGCGAGCGAGGCCATGTATTCTCGCACGTCGTGGAAGTTGCGACGCACGTTTGTTTCTTTGAAAACCATGAAATTAGCTTACTTCCTAAGAACTGACAAGTTCCTGAAGTTGATTTTCTGTCCAATCGATCTCCAGCAAAGTCTGAATCTGAGTATCCAGCGTAGATTGTCTTGTTGGGTACCACATTACCAACATTCGAGTTCTTTGAGATATTTGAGAATGTTCTTGGCCGCTTGCATGTGTGCTTCCTTTGGATCAACTTGAAATCGCTGCACACACTCCATTGCGAAAGAGATGTCCGGACGACTTGTCGTTAGATACGGCAGGATCATATTATCCCTCTTGTATTTGCTGGAATCAGCGACTTCCTTCAGTTCCTGGTTCAATCTTCCAGTTGGTGTTCATTGGAATCTTTACAGTTCTGTTGGATTGAACTCCATACTTGACGATCAAATCTTTCACGTATTTGGATTGATTTATGAAGATCCCTTCTGAAGATTGCTTGACTTGAAGTCCTAGGAAGAAACTCATTTCTCCCATCATGGACATTTGGAACTTCTCGGACATTATCTCTCCAAATCTTTGGCATAAGAAGCTTGATCTTGATCCAAAGATGATGTCGTCTACATAGATTTGAACAACCTGGATATCTTCTCCTGACTTGATGGTGAAGAGAGTTCTGTCTACTGAGCCCTTCTCGAATCCTTTGGATATGAGAAAATTTGACAGAGTGTCATACCAAGCTCGAGGTGCTTGCTTCAATCCATAAAGAGCCTTCTTTAGCTTGTAGACTTTATTTCCTTCTACTTCGAATCCTGGAGGTTGTTCAACGTAGACATCTTCTTTGATTTCTCCATTTAAGAATGCACACTTCACATCCATTTGATAGACCTTGAATTTGTGATGTGCTGCAAAGGCGAGAAATAGTCTGATTGCTTCCAATCGTGCTACTGGAGCAAAAGATTCTTCGAAGTCAATTCCTTCCTGCTGAGTGTAGCCCTTGGCAACGAGTTGAGCTTTGTTTCTGATGACGACTCCCAGGGTATCCATTTTGTTCTTGAATATCCATTTGAGTCCTATGACTTTGACTTCTTGAGGTCTGTCGACTAATTCCCAGACACAATTTCTGAGGAATTCGTTCAGCTCTTCTTGCATGGCATTTGTCCAAGGCACACTCTTCAAAGCTTCGAGAATTGATTGAGGCTCTGGCACTTGAGCTACGTAACATGCCATTAGAGCTGTGTCTTCATCATAGACCGTTAGTTCTAGCTCTACTGAGAGTTGAGCTGTGTCAGCTGTTTCTTGATGATCAGATGAAGCTTGAGCAGCTGAGCTTCTGGTTTTGACTTGGTCAGATGGTTCTCCAATGATTGCTGATGATGGATGATCTTCAATCCATCTTCTCCTCTTACGAATTTCTTCTTCCAATTGATTGATGCTTGACGTGTCTAAATTTCGTCTGACTTGTAGTTGCTCAGGAGTTAAGTCTTGAGAGTTTGGATCTTTTTGATTTAGATTTTGAGGAGACTTCTGTAGAGGCTCAACTGGAGATGGAGCTGGAGACTCAGCTGTGTTTGGATTCCCAGCTGATGATGTTCCCCCTTGATTTGGCGTTGAAGCTTCTTCTCGATTTCCGAGTTTGGTGGAGCTTCTTGGTTGATTTAAATTTCCTCCTCTGGCTCATTGTCCCAAATTAATGGTTCGGCCAGATTCCTGATTCTATTCTCTTGAGCCCTTGTCTGAATCAATCTTGAAGATTCTCCTTCGCTTCTTCGTTTGATAGAATCTCTATATTCGAAGGAGGATTCGTCAAAGGTAACATGTGGAGTTACTTCGACTATTTGAGTTCTTCTGTTGAATACTCTGTATGCTTTACTCACAGCGGAGTAACCAAGGAATACTCCTCGGTCTGTCTTTTCGTCGAACGTCTTGAGCTGTGTCTTCCCATTATTGAGGATGTGACATTTGGATCCGAATACCTTGAAATATCCAATGTATGGTATTCTGTTGTTCCATAGCTCATACGGTGTCTTTCCTTGCCTTGATGTGAGTAGGGAGCGATTCTGAGTGAAGCAAGCTGTGTTGATTGCTTCGGCCCGAACTTCTTTGGAATGGCGAGCTAGCTAGCATTGAGGTAGGCTTCCTTGAGAGTTCTGTTTCTTCTGCTACACCATTCGCCGAGGTGTGCGAGCTGCAGATGTTTGGTGTTGAACTCCGTTTTTCTCGCAGTAATCATAAATAGTTTCATTTAGAAACTCCGTTCCACGATCTGATCTTATTGCCATTATCTTGCACTCCTTCTGTGTTGATAGTCTTTCCAGCAGGGTAGGCAGCTTAGTTCTGGTTTCGCTCTTCTGGTATAAGAATGATACCCATGTGAATCTTGAGAAATCATCCACAACGACCAGAGTATATTTTCTGCCATTGAAGCTTCTTTGGAGTAAGCTTGGACCAAAGAGATCCATGTGAAGAAGTTGAAGAACTCGATCGGATAGGTGGTAGCTTGAGAAGAATGAAATTCTTGTTTGCTTTCCTTGTTGACACGCGCATATGACTTTTGTCATATACTTGATCTGGAATTCCATTAGCGAGCTGGTTCCTAGCCGGTTGTTGATTGTCTTGAAGTTGAGATGATTCGGCCGATACGTACCACATTGACTTCATTCTTTGCTTTTGATACAAGACAAGTCTCGGAGGCTCTTTGTTCCGATCGGCGAAGTACATATTTCCTTCTCTTTTCCCTCTTAGGAGTATCTGCTTGGTTTCCTGTGCTTCACTTGTACATCCCCGTGCATCAAACTTGACAGAAAAACCGTTGTCGCGAAATTGGCTAATGGAAAGCAAGTTATGTTGCAATCCTTGTACATAAGAAACATTTGGGATTATAACATTTCTAGTTTTAAATGAACCATAACCTTTGGTTAGGCCTTTAGAGTTATCACCAAATGTTACTTGTGGACTGTACGCTCAATATATTCTGGAGTAGATGCTTTAGGTGCGTCATGTGCTTGGAACATCCGTCCAAGTACCAAAGCGTTCTCATCGACTCCTCGGAGATGCGTCGATTCCTTGCAACCTAAACAAAAAGTTAAAATTCGGGTACCCGGTTTTAATTGGGTCCTTGTGGGTTAGACAGAGATCCTTTGACGACCCGGATACGCTTGATGACTCGAATTGGGTCATTTGATCGATAATTCTCCCAGTGAGTCGATGTACACATTCATTGTGTTCTTTTGTTATTCTTTGGCGGGGTCTTGATCTTCGTGTCTTCTTGTTTTGTTGTCCGGATTTCTTTTGGTTTCAGTGTGTGCCTAGTGAGACGTTCCTTAGTCTCTGTTGTCTCATGTGATCTTGTGGTGGAAATGATTATCAGTGATACTCATATGAGTGGTATCCGGTGGGTATCTCGATATCTTGGTTGATATCGATCAACGTCTTTAGTCTTGTCGTAGTATCTGTAAAATCCAGCCTGTGGTCTTCGTTGAGGTTGAGTACGTTGCTGTCTGAGGTGGGCTTGAGGTTGTCGCACAGCTGACCTTCTTGATGTCTACTGTGTTTTCGACGGAGTTTGAGACTGTTTCACAGCTGTTCTTCTTGACGTCTGCTGTGTTCTCGACGGAGCTTGAGAATGTTTCACAACTGTTCTTCTTGACGTCTGCTGTGTTCTCGACTGTTGATGCTGAGCTGCTGGGATTGAAGGTTCGATTGCACGTACAAACATAACCTTTGTTCCACTTGTGGAGGCAATGTTTGAGGCATCCTTTGATTCGTTGTATCCCAGTCCCGCTTTGAGTGTTGTTGTACGCTGAGCACTAATGATCTCGTCCATTGTTGACGTGGCTTTGATGAGAGCTACTATCTTTTTAGATAGTACCTCTTCGGTGCTTTTCAGCTCAATGATCTCAGCTGACTTCCTTTCAGGTCAATTTGTGACCTTTTCCACATCTTCTATCATTTGTTTCTTCTCGGTGTTGAATTCCTTCATCGAGTGATCTTGTTTCACTATTTTGTCTTTTAGTGAAACGACTTCGTTGGAGGTGAGTTGTATCGGTGTGTCGATACTTTTGTCTTTTCCGGTTCCGCGCTTCGGCTCGGCATTTTCACACATAATGACGTCAAGGATCTCTTGAAGCTCCTTGGAATCGTTCATTACTTTCTCTACTAGACTCCAATCAGGTAGTCCAGATTCTGAGTCCTGTGTAGAGTGTTCGTGTGATGGTGAGATGTTAGATAGATTTAGAGTTCGAGACGTTACCTCATCTTCATCGATGCCGTCTGTTTGTCCCATGAAGCATGTATTCCAATCAGGTTCATCATGGGCCATCAGGGCTTAACTTCTTCGAGTACGAAAATGGCATGTCATCCATTTTCTTGCACTCGATTCTTCATCGGCGATATAAGCTCTCCTTCGTCATTTGCCTTAGCTTTTAATTGGTCTTTGTCTTTCTTGGACGGCTTTGGACAATCTTGTCGGTAGTGTCGGTTCCTTGCCGGTTGAAGCAACCTTCACTGTTCGTTGGTCTGTGACTTCTCATCGAGTTCTTTGCGTACTTATCTCTGTAAGACTTGGAAAACTTCTTGTATTTGCCCTTGCTGGTGTTGTGTCGGCTATAATTTTTCACCATCATTGCAATTTCTTCGAGAAACTCTTTCTTGCTCATGTCCTTCTTATCCTTCTTTTTCCTGGAGGACTCGGTGACTTGACATGAGTGACTTTTCGAGTTGGCTGCGAAAGCTATTTCTTTTGGGTAGGGTGAGTTCTCCGTCATTAAATGCCTTGAAGATTCTTCTTGAGTGATCTTCAAGTTGTATTCGTTGGCTTTTAAGAGTGAGAACAACCTTTACGTAGATAGATCACCCAAGTCACTTCGACTTTGGTGAACTACCTTGTAAGTGTTCCATTCGGTGAAAAATTTGAAAGAACCTTTAGATTCTTTTCCCGTGGGTATACTTCCCGATTCGATTGTCTCTATCTCGATGACTATGTTTGAGAACCTTAGCTCCATCGCTTCGATGGACTCGTTAACTAATTGCTTGAAGTTGTCGAATTTTTGGCAAGCTATTGTGAATTTGTTTTCTTTGATTTCTTCGGATCCTTCACATAGCTTAGCAAGTATTTCCCACGTCTCTTCTGTCTCGCACTTGATGATCTTACTCGGGTAGGCATTTGAGGCTGTTGATGAGATGGTGTTTCTTGCGAAGTGTCCGGACCGGCTTGCTTTCGTTCTTACGACGAGTAATCCTTCTTTGGCTTGAGAATTGGCCGGTATTACGGTTGTCCTCCATCATGAGCGGTACGAGTTCATTTCCTTGTTTATAAATAAGGATGGGTCCGTACGTGATGACGTCCCACATCATGTCGTGATGTGCGCAAAGGAAGCTTTTCAATGCGAGATTTCCAGATTGCATAGTCGTCTACCGAGAAGGTGGGGAGATTCCTGTTAAGATAAGAATCCATAGACATGTGCAGTATGTAATAAGATGAGTTTTTCTAAAAAACGGATCTGTTCAGTTGACCACTGACACAGAGTGTCAAGAGAGATCTCTTGATACAGAAACGGTGGTCTTCTGAACCCTTTGCTACGATACCAATTGATGGTCACATTTGGGTACTTGGTGTAGAGGGGGGTGAATACACCAAGTAGATTTTTCGAAACTTTTTCAAGTTAAAACACAGAGTTGGTGAGCTCAGTTATTGATCCAGCTGGGGAGGGTCAGCTGGGTAAATAACTCAGCTGGCGGTGCGGAAAGTGGTGGTTTGAAAACTTAGCTCGGTTATTTAGAAAAACTCAGTTTGAAAAGATTAACTTAACGTTTTCAGCTTAGTCAGGTTGTGCAACTTTTAGAGAGACACAGCTGTCTTTGGAGAGCAGCTGTGTGTGCAGTTTTGAACAAATATGCAATGATAAGAAGGAGTTAGTACACAGCTGAATATAAAGCAAAAGTAAAGAGAGAGTAAGAAGCACGCGAGTTTTTACGTGGTTCGGAGTAACACCTCCTACGTCCACGACCAGGTTCGTTTGGTAATCCACTACCACTTGGTTTCCAAGTACCAAGCAACTTCACAACTCTAACCCGAGCTGTGTTCCAACAGTTTGCGGGCACTGTCAAGCCTATACACCTTCAGTTTACGGGTACTGAAGAACCTAACCACTCGAATTACGCGCTTCGAGCAAGCGTACCTTTACCTAACCTTTCTGGGTTTGGGTTTGGGTATGGGGTTCCAACTATGAACGAGTTCTTACAATTAAGAACTTCAGAGTATGATAAACTCGTTCGAAATCTAGGCTTAAGATATACAATGAGTTTGGCCTAGGGAACAGACGAAAAACTAAGCAGTTTCTTAACTAGAAACACTTTAAGATAAAGTGTTCTTTGATCTATGTAGAAGCGCTTGAGAGCTTTTGAAAGAATGATGATTTCAGATAATGAAAGCTTGTAGAGAGTTTTTCGTGTCTGATCCTGAGGTTGAAGACGGGTTTATATAGGTAGAGATTCAAGACTAGCCGTTGGAGGAGCCGTTTGAATCTTACCTACTCTTCTTAAATATAAGATCTGCCGTTGGGCGTATCTGCACCTGTCTTCATTTGTGTCACATCCTAGGTTAGAAGTCTAGGATGCGTGCGCAATCCCTCATTGGTCGAGGTAGGTTGACTTCCTCGATTCCGGGATCTTACGCCTTTAGAGCTGGCTTTTGAATTCGGATTTGGTGTCTCAAAGTGGAGTCTTCGGAGATAGTTCCTTTGTTCTGTATGGACCAGTTGTGTTTTGAACTCGGCTCGAATTCTCTTCGACTTGATCGAGCTCTGTTTGGATCACTCGAGTGAAGGTTGACGCCTGCTGTCTTTTGCTAGCTGACTTCCAGCTGTGAACACAGCTGGGTCGACTGCTGTCTTCCGCTTCCTTAACCTGTAAACCTAGAACATCTAAGGCTCAAACAGGCGAGCTGGAAAACACTATTTAGGTTGACGCGATCATCTATTCGGTTGGAGAATCAGTTGGATTTTGGTATCAAATCGAAACCTTATAATTTTCCCAACATTATGTTTGCTATAATGAAATAAGTGTATGAATTTAATTTTAGAATTTTCTGAATCCGTTAGACGGATTAAAATCGATTTAGTTGATTATGATGAATAGTAATGATGAATGTTTCTGAATGAGTGTGATTTGTTTGGTGTTTGATTGATGATTATTGATTAATGATGGGTTAAGATAGAATAAGAGTGTTTAAGAAGTTAAGATAGAAATTCTCGAGTTTCGTAGTGTTCGGCGTAGAAATTCGAATCGAATTACGTTACGATTATCGAAGTCGTTATTCGATAGAAGTTCTCGTTCTAAAGTCGCTATTCCATTTCGATTTAAAGGAGCAAGTGGAAGTGGAAGCAGAAACGTGAAGTAAGAACGAGCAGTAAAGTTTAAAAGTTAAAGCTTAAGAAAACCAGGTGGGCTTTCTTATCTATACAACGTGAAAAGTATGAATTTATATGATTTTTCAAAGCTTTGATACTTGCCAAATGTTTTTAAAATGTTAAGTATGTTACCATCTACTTAAGAAGGACGAATTCGATCCCGCGCAAGGTGGGATTTGTGTACACATATGTAATCGTGCGCATTTCTTTAATGGGCCGGTTATACGTAACTGTGAGCCTTTCTTTGATATGCCGGTTACAAGTGATTGTGAAAGAGGCCTCTTTCTCATCACTATTATTTACTGTAGATATGGTTCATACTATTAATATGTCTGCAGACAAATGTTTTTCAAGAAAAGAAAATATTTTTTTTAACATTGCACAAGTTGTTTTCAGAAAATCCTTGTGCTATGTTTTCCGGCAAGTTTTTCAAAATATAGCTATATTAAGCAAATTTCAAATATTTTCGGCATGTGTTCACTGAGTACGTAGTACTCAGCCCTGCATGTTATTTCTAAAACGTGCAGGTTAGCAGGGATGAAGATGACGTGAGCTGGGCTGGTTGTCGTTGTTGTTGTTAATATAAATGATGGGAGTTGGTCTAGAATATATACCTTCATATATATATTCACTCGTTTTTCCGCTGCAATATTAAGAGGTTTTGTTTTAAGAATGATCGTGAAGTATTTTATATAAGTTGTTGAAGTTGTCAAAATTCAGAAGTCTTGTTCGAACTTTGTTCGATAGTTTTTTCGTTAATATACTTCTTATATAAAAATATCAGTTGTTCGTTGTTTTGAAAAGTTTTGTCGATCTTAGAATCGTTTTTCTTTATCTTGCTTTCTTGATTCTAAAATCGTTTTCCTTCGTCTTCTCATTTATTGTCGATGATTGGTTGATCAGGTCTATTGATTTCCGAATTGATTTAAGTTTTAATTGTTGATATGCATGTTTTTGTCAAATTCAGTTGATCGTCTTATTAAACTCGAACCATGCATATCCTAATTGTCCTAAGTTTGATGAATTGATTGAGTATGAGAAGTCCTTTGTTGTTCAATGATAGCTGGGTCGCTATCTTAATCCTTTTGTTAATCATAAATTGTATAATTCGTGGGACTTACCGGCTTTGACTTCTGATTTCGGGGTCGGGCTGCGACAGAGTGGTATCAGAGCAGGTCTGACTTCTCTGAATAATATCTTTCTAAATCTAGTCTATTTTGAAACCCTAGACTAGTACAGAGCAATGTTTACTGCTCTGAGTTGTTATTTTCTAAAAGTCTACTCTGGTTTGAATTTTTAGACTAGTCGAGTTTTAACAACAACGAAAGTCCAGCACCTCTCATCTCATCCAGCTATCCAGGTACGAATTTCAAAAGTTTTCTAGTTTTAAAGAAAGTGTGAAGTTTCAAAAGTTTGAAAGTCGGAATATAAAAAGTTGTGTGGTGATTTTGAGCTTCTAATGAGATTGTTTGTTGGTGATCTATCGTAAGCGAGACGATGGATCAGTTGTGCAAGCAAGTTGGTTGTTTATCTTTGAAAAGTAGCTTGAGCTTGGTACCACCCTTTGGAAGCGAAATTGAGTATGTGGAGACTGTGGATTCTTAAAAGCGTTCGTAGTCTCAGTTTAGTAAAATTTTAAATTTTTCTTATATAGGATGGCGAATTCTCGGAGTGTCGAGGCGATGATCGAATTTCATCACATGACGATGAGTTATACGGGAACCTTGGCAGAGTTTTTAGCTCGGTTTCATCTGGTTTAGATGGATATACGTGAATCGAACATATCGGGAGTTACTGGCATAGTCAGGTTAGTACCTCTTCTTCCCAATGAATGGCAAGAGTGGGCGGCGTCAATTGTCCTACGGTTCATCACTCCTAAATATTAGGATGGCAAGTTATTTGGAGACTGTTGCGGGTCTATAGCGGAGATCAGCTCTAGGTTTATGTGTTTCTCTTATCCACCCCCTGGACCATATCAACCCTTAATCCCCGTTGATGAAATAGGATTGCAGGATCCTATGCCCCAACATGACCCGATTCCTATTATGATTCCGCAAGAGAATCTCGAGCCCGTTGTTTCTCCCAATCACCAAAACAATGGTTTTAATGTTAACTCTTTTCTTGTTCAACCATTGGCAAATGGTTATGTTTCGTCTCCCTCTCAATTTGAGACTCAAACTTTCGTTCCCGAGCCCTCTGTTTTACCTAATGGCGTAGCTTCAGCTTCTTTTGTTGAAGAAGTTCCGACTAATCCTTTCTTGAATGTTTCACAAGCTTCGAATTCTTCAGAGTTTGAGCCCTTCTTTGGATCTCAGTTCGTTCATTCTGTTCCTCATGACGGAAGTAGCTCAGGGCCACGTCACTATGATAGAGACGAGGAAAACGTTGATCTGGAGGTTGGACCAACCGAAGGATATTTCCATCTCCGTCGAATACCGTTTCATTATCTAAGCTTTCAGCCTACCTTTAGTCCTTCGCCAGGAGAGGATATTACTCATGCCCCTCGTGTGACTTTGGACGGAGTGGAGAGAGCATAAGAGAGCACGGAGTCGGAGGAAGACCCGAGTGAGGAGGAGCCAATGAAGTATGAGGAAGAGGAGGAGGAGCCATCCGAGGATGAGCAGTAAGAAGGAAGAAGGGTTATCGAGAAAGTTGCGAGAGAAGTTAATGTAAATATAAAGTAATAGATTAGTAATCGAACAACTTTTATGTTTTATCGTTTGTAAATAAGTTCTCGTACATAGAAGCATAATATGATAGTTGTAGTGAATCGGTAGTGATGTAGAATTCCGCTCCGATAAAATATTTTGCGTGATAGAAATCACGGTTAACATAGGGAATTTTTGGATGTAAATAATTCCTTAACTTTTGTAAAAGTCCTCAAAGAGGCAAGTTTTCCCGTTAAATGAAGAAGTATGGCCAAAGAGGTCGTTTTGATAATTTTCCAAGTTGTCGTTAGTTTTCGTCGTTTTAAATTTGGTTTAATCGTCTTAAAGAGAAAGGAAGGAAACAAAGTAAAATAAAGTTTAATTATAGTCGAGAAGCGTTAAAATAAATTAGGACGAAGCGAGATTGACGAAGAAAAGCGTTAGAATAAGAATTTAAAGATGGAAAGTTCGTCAAGCATGTAAAGAATCGAACGAGAAAATTTCTAGCCATGAAAGTAAGAGATCTCTCAACCTCAGAGACCTCTCAAGAATATTACAGGGATAAAAGTCAGAGATCTCTCAAAAATAATACAGGGAATGAAGTGAGAGACCGCTGTGAAGACAGAGAGCGCGGAAAAAATTACAGGGATTGAAGTCAGCCATCGCGGTGACTCAGCGACCGCTGAAGAAGACGACACGACGGAACTCAGCGGCGGCTGAGAGTGAGCGGTCGCTGAGCATTGAAACTTAGCGCCGGCTGAGGTTGAGCGGTCGCTGGCCGTGAAGTTCCAGCGCCGGCTGCTCTTGAGCGACCACTGGACTTGGGCAGTTCAGTCCGATTTTGTTCGTCCGTTCCGTTTGTCGTTCGTTTCATTCGTAGTTTGTTTCGTTCTTTCCTCGTTTTGTCTGTAGTTCATTTAGTTCGTAGTTCGTTTCGCTTGTAATTCGTTAAGTTCGTAGGTCGTTTAATTCGTCGTTCATTTAGTTTCTTGTTTATTTAGTTTATGTTCATTATTTTTATTTTCCGTTAGCTACATTCTTGTTATGATTTAGAAAAAGGTTTGAGATGAAGTTAATATCTCAAAATAAATTTATGATGAAGTTTATATGCCAAGATGATGTTATTCCTTTCTTGAAGTGTTAGGAATATATGAGCTAAATTTTATTTAGGAAAAATGAGTATGAAAAATATTTGTTCTTGAATTATATTTTTAATGATAATAGTAATTATATGATAAGAATAAATCGTTTGATTCATTATTTACAATGATGAAAGAAAATCGTTTTGATTTATTATGTATGATGATGAAAGTGAATCGTTGATTCATTAAGTATGATAAGCATGTTAGATGTTAATAATGTGATTAAGAATTTTTCTAAGTAAAAAAAAAAAAAACCCTAGAAAAAAAAAAATTATTTCTTAATCAAAATTTAAAGAAAGTAAAAATTCTTTTAACCAATTTAGAAAGAAGAATTCGTTTAAATAATTAGAATGAAAAACCCTGGTTAATCAGAAAATGCCGCCAAGAGGTAGACTTAGAGGCCGAGGTCGAGGAAGGGTTGAAGACGAACAAGAAAGAGAACCTACACCACCCCCTCCTCAACCCGAAAGAAGAATAGAAGAATTATTTTTGCGACAAAATCCCCCAACCTTAGATGGAAAAGGAAACCCTTCGGAAGTCGAAGAGTGGGTTCGTTCGCTAGAAAGAATTTTCCGTTTTCTTTGTTGTACGGATCAAGAACGTCTTACGTGCATGTCTTACCAACTCAAAGGATCTGCGGATTATTGGTGGGAAGCTCGTTAAAGGGCATATACCCCAGAACAACTAGAGAACCTGACGTGGGAACAATTTAAGGATGCTTTGTTCAAAAAATTCGTTCCTCGAAGTTATCGAAAGCAGAAGGAGAATGAGTTTGCTAACCTCAAGGAAGGAAATAAGTCGGTATCCGAGTATGATCAGGAATTTTGCGATCTAGCTTGTTTTGCTCAAGACAAAGTGGACACTGATGAAAAGATGACGGAGCTCTTCCGAGCAGGACTTCGTCAAGAGATAAGAGCATGTTAGCCAGTCAGAGTGCGTTGTCATATGCAGAGACTCTAAATCGAGCTCTGGACATGGAATTGGCTATGCAGCCGGATAAGCCTTCACAATCGACAGTATCTACGCCTTTGCAAGTTCAAACTCCAGCAGTAGCCAGTCCTCAATCGTTAAATCAAGGTCAAAAGAGGAAGTGGACTTTTGGAACTCAACCTAAAAAGAAGCCATGGCAAGGTCAGCAAAGTCAGAAAAGGCGTACCTGTTATAATTTTATTTGATACTGGTGCATCGCATTCATTTATATCAAATGCCTGCGTAGATAATCTTGATCTTAAAGTAGAACGTGCTAGTCAAGACTTGAGGGTAACTACTCCAATAGGTAAATCTACCACAGTTACTCACATCTGTCCTAATTTAGAGTTTGAATTAGGATCTCTAAAGATGTCAGCTAAAACCCTAAATCTGATTAAAATATGAGATGTCGATATTATTCTGGGAATGGATTGGTTGATCGAGAATTTTGCGAGCATTCAGTGCAAGCAAAAGCAGATTTCTTTTCATATGCCTGGTCAGGAACCAACTCTATTATTTGGAATAGAAAGAAGTCGTAGAAAATCCCCAATTATCTCAGCAGTTCAAGCAAAGAAAATATTGAGAAGAAAGGATATGAAAGCATATCTCATCTATCTCAACAAAGATGAAGATAAAGAAAAGAGTATCGAAAATGTAGCAGTAGTTAGAGAATTTTGGGATGTATTTCCTGAAATCTTACCAGGATTGCCACCAGATCGGCAATTGGAGTTCACAATAGATCTTGAACCAGGATTAGCTCCAGTTTCCAAGGCACCATATAGAATGGCCCCGAAGGAGTTGCAAGAGTTGAAGATTCAACTACAAGAGTTGTTTGACCTAGGTTTCATTAGACCTAGTGTATCTCCGTGGGGAGCACCAATTCTGTTTGTCAAGAAGAAAGATGGTAGTTTGAGAATGTGCATCGACTACTGAGAGTTAAACAAGTTAACCTTGAAGAACAAGTATCCTTTGCAGAGAATAGATGATTTCTTTGATCAGCTCAAATGAGCTAGTGTATTCTCGAAGATTGATATGAAATTTGGTTATCACCAGTTGAAGGTTAAGCAAGAGGATATTTCCAAGACGGCTTTCAGAACAAGATATGGCCACTACGAGTTTGTAGTAATGCCATTTGGTGTGACAAATGCTCCAGCAGTATTTATGGATCTCATGAATCGAGTATTCCATGAATTTTTGGACAAATTTGTCGTAGTTTTCATTGATGATATTCTCGTGTACTCAAAGAGTGAAATGGAACACGAAGAACATCTCAGGATTGTTCTGGAAAAGTTGAGAACCGAGAAATTATATGCCAAGTTTAGTAAATGCAAATTTTGGCTAAGAGAAGTACATTTCCTTGGACACGTTGTTTCTTCTGAAGGAATCAAAGTTGATCCTTCAAAAGTACAAGCAGTCCAGGAATGGAAGGTTCCAACTACACCGCATGAGATTAGGAGTTTCTTAGGTCTAGCAGGCTACTATCGGAGATTTATCGAAGGATTCTCCAAGATAGCGAAGCCAATGACCCACCTCCTAAAGAAAGAATCAAAATTCAAGTGATCAAAAGAGTGTGAAGAAAGTTTTCAAGAACTTAAAAAGATATTGACCACTATCCCAGTGTTAGCAGTTCCAGATTCAGACAAAGATTATACTGTTTTCACAGATGCATCAAAGAACGGACTAGGCTGTGTCCTGATGCAAGAAGGAAGAGTCATTGCTTATGCTTCTAGACAGCTTAGACCTCATGAGGTAAGCAATCCAACTCATGACTTGGAACTAGCAGCAGTAGTGCATGCTCTATAGATTTGGAGACACTATCTTTATGGAGCAAGATGTGAGATCTTCACGGATCACAAGAGTCTTTTCTCAATTACTTCTTTGAGTAAAAGGAATTAAATATGAGACAAAGAAGATGGCTCGAGTTAGTTAAAGACTACGATTGTAAAATTTTCTATCACCCAGGAAAAGCAAACGTAGTAGCTGACGCATTGAGCAGAAATGGTAAATCGGAATTAGGATTTCTTTTAACTCAAGAAAAAGAACTCATTAAGAGTTTCAGAGATCTAAGATTAGAAGTAATTCTACCTCTGCAATCTGTTGAGTATATAATTGCAGCCATGGAAATAATTACAGACCTAAGGTCAAGAATTTCCAATGCACAGAGGAAAGATGAAAAATTAGAAAAGTTACGAATGAAGATTCGTCAAGAAAAGATTGACGATTTCAAAGAGGCAAGAGATAATGTTCTCTTATATAGAGAAAGGCTTTGTGTGCCTAATGATCAAGGATTAAGGAATGAGATCATGAGTGAAGCTCATGAAACTCCTTATTCAGCTCACCCTGGAAATACCAAAATGTAACAAGATTTAAAACAGAAATTTTGGTAGGAAGGAATGAAGCGAGATATAGTTTCTTTTGTGGAACGATGTCTAGCCTATCAGCAAGTAAAGGCATTGCATCAAAGGCTATATGGGAAGCTACAACCTTTAGATATCCCAGAGTGGAAATGGGATAAAATTACTATGGATTTTGTAACTGAGTTACCTAGATCCAAACGAGGGAATACAGCAATATGGGTAATAGTGGATAGATTGATAAAATCTGCACACTTTATACCTATTCCAATAACTTATGGCGTAGATAAGTTAGCTCAGCTGTACGTGCGAGAAATTGTGCGTTTGCACGGAGTACCTAAGTCGATCACTTCGGATCGAGACTCAAAATTTACTTCACATTTTTGGAGAAGTATGCAAGAAGAATTAGGTACCAAATTGAATTTCAGTACGGCTTTTCATCCTCAGACGGATGGTCAATTAGAAAGAACCATTCAGATCCTAGAGGATATGTTGAGAACTGTTGTGTTTAGATCGATGAAGTCAATGGGAGCAAATTTTGCCTCTTGTTGAATTTACTTACAATAACAGTTATCAAATGACGATAGGCATGGCACCCTACGAAGCTCTTTATGGAAAGAAATGTCGATCCCCGCTCCATTGGGATGATGTGGGCGAGAGAAAAATGTTAGGGCCCGATGCAGTCGAAGAAATGATAAAGATTGTACGCCAAGTCAAACAAAGAATCAAGGAAGCACAAGACCGTCAAAAGTCTTATTCAAGAAGATCAGAATTAGAGTTTGTAGTTGGCGATAAAGTTTTCTTGAAGGTTTCGCCTTCAAGAGGAATTCATCGGTTTGGTGTTAATGGAAAGCTTAAACCTCGCTACATAAGACCATATGAAATTCTGGAAAGAATAGGTCAAGTAGCGTATAAGCTAGCCTTACCACCAAATTTTGGAAGTTCGCATAACGTGTTTCATGTATCTCAGTTGCGGAGATATATGTTTGATCCTATGCACGTTATTCATCAAGAAGAAGTAGTCCTTGAACCAGATCTTAGTTATGAAGAGGAACCAGAAGCGATTTTGGATCGAAAGGTCCAACAGCTTAGAAATAAGTCGATCGCATCGGTAAAGATCAAATGGAAAAATCATGGACTAGAAGAGGCAACATGGGAGTTAGAAAGCAAGATGAGAGAAAAGTATCCCGAACTCTTTCAAGAGGTAAGCAAATTTCGGGACGAAATTTATTTTTAGGGGGAGAGAATGTGATATCCCCTCTTTCTTGCGTATTAAAATTTATTAATTTAGTAAGAAAGATAAGATTTCAGTGAAAGAAAAATTTTCATTTCAGAAAATTTTATCCAGCAGATATATTTTGCCGTAAAAATGAGTTTTAATTAAGAATGATAGTCTCGGTTAATCCAAAACGAAGAAGTTTCTACATTTATGAATAGATGATAAATTTTTAGTCATTAATTGACTAAAAAAAGAATTTAATTTAATTATGTAAATTTTTACGTAAATTATCTTTTAAAATTTTAGTTTCGGTCGATTTGAAAATGTTTCGAATCTCCAATTCTTTCTGTGAGATTTTTATCTAGGGTTCGTCAAACCCTAAATTAAATTTCTATGTTGAGAAATTTAAGGTTTTATGGAGGATTAGTTAGTAATTAATTAATTGAATTAATTAAGGATTTAATTAATTATCATAATTACTATTCATCATAAATATTTAAGATATTTATGATGAATAGTAATCTAATCCTATCTATATATACCCTATAATCCTCTTCATTTCTTCACCTCTCTCTCTCTAAAAAAAAATCGCTACACACACACACTACACACACTTCATCTTTGTTCTTCAATTTAAGCCTCCAAGATCAAGTTGAAATCTAGTTCTTCTTCCTTCAAGTAATCAAGTAAGGTTAGATATATGCTAACCTAAGTTTTTAGCTTGATTCAATGGTTGAAATCTCTTCTTTTTATATATATATATATTTCGAAAATTTGGGGAAAATTGAGGAAGAGATTGAATGATCTTGATTTCTTAGTATGTTGCTTAAAAAGCAGAGAAAGCATAAAAAGCTTGTCCTCAAAACATCTGAGGACGGGCTATTATATAGCCGAAAGTAAAAGAAACGACAAAGCAAAAAGCAAACACACTATTCATTAAATAGAAACAAACTATTCATGAATAGGAAAACCTACAAATATTCATGAATAGGAAACCCTACTATTGATGATATCATTGCGTGCGTATTTCGCAATAATTATTTTTGTAGTTCTCCTTCAAGAAGAAAACTCATGCAGTCTAGATCTTCGTAGGGATCTTGGGCTTCTTCAAAATTTTCAATCTCTTTCATTTCAGTATCTGAGATATTTTTCTCTACTGAAGAAGAGGAGGAACTTGCTTTAGTAATTTCTGAATTGTCTTTTCCAAAAACTTCTTTCCACATATTATTAATGGAGTCTTTATCCATTTTCTGGAAAAGTTCTTTAAGTAAGGAGTCTGAGGAAGGAGTCTGTGCATTGAGACTTCTGTAAATTTGTTGAGATGGTTTGATAGCCAAAACTCCTCGTCTATCATAAGTTTTTCCTTCACCAAAGATGTGATATCCCGTCTTTCTTGCGTATTAAAATTAATTAATTTAGTAAGAAAGATAAGATTTCAGTGAAAGAAAAATTTTCATTTCAGAAAATTTTATCCAGCAGATATATTTTGCCGTAAAAATGAGTTTTAATTAAGAATGATCGTCTCGGTTAATCCGAAACGAAGAAGTTTCTATATTTATCAATAGATGATAAATGTTTAGTCATTAATTGACTAAAAGAAGAATTTAATTTAATTATGTAAATTTTTACGTAAATTATCTTTTAAAATTTTAGTTTCGGTCGATTTGAAAATATTTCGAATCTCCGATTCTTTCTGTGAGATTTTTATCTAGGGTTCGTCAAACCCTAAATTAAATTCCTATGTTGAGAAATTTAAGGTTTTATGGAGGATTAGTTAGTAATTAATTAATTGAATTAATTATCATAATTACTATTCATCATAAATATCTAAGATATTTATGATGAATAGTAATCTAATCCTATCTATATATACCCTATAATCCTCTTCATTTCTTCACCTCTCTCTCTCTAAAAAAAAATCGCTACACACACACACTACACACACTTCATCTTTGTTCTTCAATTTAAGCCTCCAAGATCAAGTTCAAATCTAGTTCTTCTTCCTTCAAGTAATCAAGTAAGGTTAGATATATGCTAACCTAAGTTTTTAGCTTGATTCAATGGTTGAAATCTCTTCTTTATATATATATATATATATATATATATATATATATATATATATATATATATATATATTTCCAAAATTGGGGGAAAATTGAGGAAGAGATTAGATGATCTTGATTTCTTAGTATGTTGCTTATATGATGTTTATATGATGATTTATGTGATTAAATTGAGCATAAAAAAACCCTAACCCTAAGATGTAATTTTTGAAAATTATAAAATTTTAGGAGTTTTTGATTCATTTGTTTTATGATTAAATTGATGTTATAATTGAGCTTAGATAATTATTCTAAGTATGTTTCATGTTGGAAGTAAGCATGAATTCCCAACCCATCTCATTTTATTAATTAATGTCGAAAATTAGGGATTGAAATTAGGATTTTGAAGATTTGATGAAGAAAAATGTAATTGATGGATAATTTGATGTTATATGATGTTAATGGTAATTGTTGAATCAAGAGTTAGTGAATTTAAAGCATGATTAACCCTAGAAATTGAAATTAGGGTTCTTAAAATTAGGGTTTATTGTTAATGAGTAATTGAATGAAATTAATTGGAGAATTAAGTTTTAGAAGTTTAATTAAGTAAATTAGAAATGAAAAAGAAGAGAAAAGAATTCTAGAAATCTAAAAATTGAAATAACCGAAAATAAAATAAATAGAATAAATAATTCATTGATTTTTAATTAAGAAATTAATTGCATTTATGAACTTTTTAATAAAAATTAAGTATTGTGTAATTTTCTAGAATTTTAATTCAAAGTATTAAAACTTTTCTATTTTTAGTTGATTTTTCCGTTTCGGAAGTTTATTCGTTAATTGGACCGAATGTGTGAAATAAATGTGTAATTATGTTTGCTATAATGAAATAAATGTATGAATTTAATTTTAGAATTTTCTGAATCCGTTAGACGGATTAAAATCGACTTAGTCGATTATGATGAATATTAATGATGAATGTTCATGAATGAGTGTGATTTGTTTGGTGTTTGATTGATGATTGTTGATTAATGATGGGTTAAGATACAATAAGAGTGTTTAAGAAGTTAAGATAGAAATTCTCGAGTTTCGTAGAGTTCGGCGTAGAAATTCGAATCGAATTACGTTACGATTATCGAAGTCGTTATTCGATAGAAGTTCTCGTTCTAAAGTCGCTATTCCATTTCGATTTAAAGGAGCAAGTGGAAGTGGAAGCAGAAACGTGAAGTAAGAACGAGCAGTAAAGTTTAAAAGTTAAAGCTTAAGAAAACCAGGTGGGCTTTCTTATCTATACAACGTGAAAAGTATGAATTTATATGATTTTTCAAAGCTTTGATACTTGCCAAATGTTTTTAAAATGTTAAGTATGTTACCATCTACTTAAGAAGGACGAATTCGGTCCCGCGCAAGGTGGGATTTGTATACACATATGTAATCGTGCGCATTTCTTTGATGGGCCGGTTGTACGTAACTATGAGCCTTTCTTTGATATGCCGGTTACAAGTGATTGAGAAAGAGGCCTCTTTCTCATCACTATTATTTACTGTAGATATGGTTCATACTATTAATATGTCAGCAGACAAATGTTTTTCAAGAAAAATATTTTTTTTAACATTGCACAAGTTGTTTTCAGAAACTCCTTGTGCTATGTTTTCCGGCAAGTTTTTCAAAATATAGCTGTATTAAGCAAATTTCAAATATTTTCGGCATGTGTTCACTGAGTACGTAGTACTCAGCCCTGCATGTTATTTCTGAAACGTGCATGTTAGCAGGGATGAAGATGACGTGAGCTGGGCTGGTTGTCGTTGTTGTTGTTAATATAAATGATGAGAGTTGGCCTAGAATATATACCTTCATATATATATATATATATATATATATATATATATATATATTCTCTCGTTTTTCCGCTGCAATATTAAGAGGTTTTGTTTTAAGAATGATCGTGAAGTATTTTATATAAGTTGTTGAAGTTGTCAAAATTCAGAAGTCTTGATCGAACTATGTTCGATAGTTATTTCGGTAGTATACTTCTTATATAAAAATATCAGTTGTTCGTTGTTTTGAAAAGTTTTGTCGATCTTAGAATCGTTTTTATTTATCTTGCTTTCTTGATTCTAAAATCATTTTCCTTCGTCTTCTCATTTATTGTCGATAATTGGTTGATCAGGTCTATTGATTTCCGAATTGATTTAAGTTTTAATTGTTGATATGCATGTTGTTATCAAATTCAGTTGATCGTCTTATTAAACTCGAACCATACATATCCTAATTGTCCTAAGTTTGATGAATTGATTGAGTATGAGAAGTCCTTTGTTGTTCAATGATAGTCGGGTCGCTATCTTAATCCTTTTGTTAATCATAAATTGTGTAAGTCGTGGGACTTACCGGCTTTGACATCTGATTTCGGGATCTAATTTCGGGATCGGGCTGTGACAAAAGAAATCTTCTTTGGGCCACCATTTGATAAGAATTCTCCTAACTAAAATTGTTGGAGTGAATTGAATTTCATTCTTTTCTCTTTTTTGCTCTTGCAAACCATAGTCCCATCTTAAAATCCATGGAACAGAGTAATAGTTTGCAAATTGCAAAACTGCATTAAGACTTTCAAGGTTGTCATTAACCTGTTGAAATTTTTTCCAAATTATTTTTATTTTCTTAGGAAATATACAAGGTGATACCCCCCATGAAAAAAAAAATGTTGAAAACCAAATGGGGATGTATTGTGTAACATCATCATGATCAAATTTAATCCACCACGAATGCTTTTTAGCATTATTTTCATAAATAAACAGATTATCCCAAACTTTAATATAATAAAAAAAACTATAAAAATTTGGGAGTGCTTTATAATTTTCAAGTTGCCTGCTTTGATAAAGAGGCAATCCCCAATCTGAGGAAGAAAGAATTTTCTTGATAATACATTTAGAATAAACGTATTCTCTACCGCGATCCATATGTTGAATTTCAACAGATCCAGTTTCAGTAAGAATTGTTTCAAAATATTCTCGATTTTTCTTTCCAAAGATTGGTAGCATATCTTTATTAAGATAGCTTTGTGCCAATTAATTTGGAGAAAGACCTTTTAGATCTTTTTCAATTGGAAAACAATTAATATATCCCAAAATAATATATGGGTATCTAATTTCTTCTTTTGAACCCTTTTGAAGAAAGATGGCGTTTTTAAATTCTTTTGATAGTTTTGATATCTTAGATATTTATGATGAATAGTAATTATGATAATTAATTAAATCCTTAATTAATTCAATTAATTAATTACTTACTAATCCTTCATAAAACGTTAAATTTCTCAACATAGGAATTTAATTTAGGGTTTGACGAACCCTAGATAAAAATCTCACAGAAAGAATCGGAGATTCGAAATATTTTCAAATCGACCGAAACTAAAATTTTAAAAGATAATTTACGTAAAAATTTACATAATTAAATTAAATTCTTCTTTTAGTCAATTAATGACTAAACATTTATCATCTTTTGATAAATGTAGAAATTTCTTCGTTTCGGATTAACCGAGACGATCATTCTTAATTAAAACTCATTTTTACGGCAAAATATATCTGCTGGATAAAATTTTCTGAAATGAAAATTTTCTTTCACTGAAATATTATCTTTCTTACTAAATTAATTAATTTTAATACGCAAGAAAGACGAGATATCATATCTTTGGTGAAGGAAAAACTTATGATAGACGAGGAGTTTTGGCTATCAAACCATCTCAACAGATTTACAGAAGTCTCAATGCACAGACTCCTTCATCAGACTCCTTACTTAAAGAACTTTTCCAGAAAATGGATAAAGACTCCATTAATAATATGTGGAAAGAAGTTTTTGGAAAAGACAATCCAGAAATTACTAAAGCAAGTTCCTCATCTTCTTCAGTAGAGAAAAATATCTCATATACTGAAATGAAAGAGATTGAAAATTTTGAAGAAGCCCAAGATTCCTACGAAGATCTAGACTGCATGAGTTTTCTTCTTGAAGGAGAACTACAAAAATAATTACTGCGAAATACGCACGCAATGATATCATCAATAGTAGGGTTTCCTATTCATGAATAGTTTGTAGGTTTTCCTATTCATGAATAGTTTGTTTCTATTTAATGAATAGTGTGTTTGCTTTTTGCTTTGTCGTTTCTTTTACTTTCGGCTATATAATAGCCCGTCCTCAGATGTTTTGAGGACAAGCTTTTTATGCTTTCTCTGCTTTTCTCTCTCTTGTAATATTCTCTTTTCTTCACTACTTTCCTCTCTTCGCATTGTAGTAATTGCAGTGTAAAGCTCCCAAGAATTAATGTAAGTTCTTGTTTTATGAATCTTCCTTGCAATTCATATGAATTTTGGAATGCACCGCATGATTATGATTATGGTCATTATAAAAATTATAAATTAACTGTTAGAGATAAAATATCTTCTACAAGAAATTTTATTTCTTATTTAATTGAATCTATTGAAGACTCTGAAATTTCATAGGTTTCAAAAAGGATATATTTTTATCCTACTCTTAAATCCGCTAAACGAAGCTTAAGACTCTTCGAACAACAAGGGTCTTTATTCTCTGCTTAAATTAAGCACTCTGATTAAATATCCTTAATTTTAAGGAGATATCACGCTAAGTGGTATCAGAGCCGGTAAGCGTGAAGAGAAATTTTGCAGCTGGGCCTCCAGCTGGTTTGGAGTCAGCTGTCTTCCTTTTTCTTTGTTTCTTCTCAGCTGGAACTTCTGCCTCTGTTCCTTCCAGTTGCTTCTTGCCTTTGCTCACAGCAGGCTGTTTCTTCAGGAGATCACTGATTTGACTCATTCTCTGGAAGAGAATCTTTGTTTCTGGAAATAGTTCTGAATCAGCCCATTTTACTGTGTGCTCTTTCACAGCTTGCTCTATCAAGAACGAAATCTTAGAGCATAGATACAGGGGCTCTGAGCTTGAATATGTCGTCCTGGTGGAGTCGTACTTGATCTTCTCTGACTCCTTGACTAGTCGGTTGAGTAAGAAATCAAACCGGTTGACATTTGCGCCTTTGATCATGGCAATCATTGGCTTAAGCTTTGGAATACTGATCTCTCCTTGAGATCCAGCTATCCCAAGAATACACTTCTGCGTAATATCCAGCAGCAGCCTGTACTTTGTCTTGAGTAGGAGCTTTGACATGCTCGCTCTGTATGGCTCTGGGAGATAAGCATCTCTTGACTGAGGAATTCATCCACTTCCTCACGACTGTAGTCGTCTGGAATGAATTCTCCTTTGTTGGGCAGATTGAACACTTTTCGCAGCATTCTATTGAGCTTGATATTGACGGTTGCTGAATCATACTTTCCGTCAGCGCCCTTGACGACCATGTCAAATAAAAATGATTAGAAGCCGTCTTCGTCAATGATGTTGAGGTAGAAGAGGGCAACATCTTTCTTCAGCATAAGCTTGGGCATGGAGGTTGCCCACAGCAAGAGACCGGAGTCTGCAACAAGATCCACCATCTCTTTGAGTTCTGAAATATGGAGGTTGGAGGTGGACAGAACACTCTCAAATGACAACTTTGTCATTAAAGCTTCAAACTGGTTCATCCATGCGGTTGATTTCTTGGGTGCCATTTCTGCAATATGTTGATTTTGATAGTGTGAAGAACTTGCAGAAAATAGATAGAGGTTATGAAGATTCAAAATTCGCAGAGATAAAGATGAAAGATGAAAGAATCCGCATATCTTTTCCATATATATCAACTGCCATAATGGATCAACGGTTGAGATTGAAACAACTGATATTCTGATCAACGACTGGGAGAGATTCACTCATCACGTTTTGCTGACGTGCTTACGGCGAGTGTATTACAACCGCGCGTGAGGCAGTTCAAATGTTTGACGTTCTGCCTCGATCCTACCGTGCTACAGTACTCTGCAGACTTTATAATTAATGCGATGGGAAATGAAACTTATCAAGCAATTTAACTAAGGAATATATGTCCGCTTAAAATAAGAATTCAAAATAATTGGACTTAAATAGCATATTCCTCAGAGCAATAAATGCATGAGACGTAAACCGGTCAGCTTGGACATAGAAGTCAACTGATACCACGACGGTCTTTTCCTTTGCTTGACTGAGTTTTCTCCTCAGCTGAGTATCTGGTGATTAGCTTGATTTTCCTTCAGCTGAGTTCCTTTGAGCTCTGCGACTGATGTCCAGCTGAGCTTGATTAGCCTTCATCTGGGTAATCCTTTTGAATCTGAGCTTTGAGATCCAGCTGAGTTTGTTCCCCCTCAGCTGGATGATTTTTCTTCATCCGGATTGAGCAGTCCAAGTAATTCACACATCATCTTGATTTATATTTCAGCATGTTGTGCTTCTGTGTGAATTTTCCCAACAACGGTGTCCTTCAGATGTTGAGAAATCTCTTGGGTGTTTTTCATGTCGTCAGCTGGATTAGAGAATCAGCTTGATTGCTCCGCTGGATCAGGTTTTTTTTCAGCTGGTGATTCCAGCTGAGTCTTTCTTTGTGAATGCATCCAGCTGGGTATTCTTCTTGATTTTGCTGACTCTTTCCAGCTATGTAGAGTTCCCCCTTGAATTGATAAATTCATTTTGAAATCCTTGGGGTTTCTGCTGAGTTAGTCCAGCCGTGTCTGATTCCTTCTTGATGAAACACGGTGATCCAGCTGAGTATTTCCTGCTGGATGCTCTTCTTGATAATTCTGCTGGACTGGGATGAGATCAATGATTGATACCAATTGTTGGTGAATCTGCTGAACTGAGTTCCCCCTCAGGTAGATTCATCTTCTTGATTCTGCGATCCACGTTTGATCCAACTTTGTTTGATATCCAGAGGATGTCATTTGATAGATCAGCTGGATTTCTCTCTTAATTCTCCATTTGAGTATCACAGCCGTGTCAATTTCCAGCTAGGTGGAGTTCCCCCTGAATTTGATAGTAGGTGGCTATCTTTTCTCAGCTGCTTCCTACTTCACTTGAGACCAATGTACTCAACAGTGAGACTGGCTAAGTTTTTAGTTTTGTATCCAGCTGTCTTTATTTCACAGCTGGTCCCAGTCAGCTAGCTGGGTTTCTTCATCGGTTGATTCAATAAGATGTTTCAGACATCTTAATCAGAGCAATCATCATCATCTGAGTCGGAGAAGGAGATTTGATCATCATCCATTTCGCTCGCTTCGAGTCCTTTATCCTTTCTCCGGGAAGATGAGTCAGCTAGGTCTCTCTTTGGGTCAAGTTCCTTGTCGTGATGAACCTTTACGATCTTCTTGTACTTTTCCTTGCTGTGATCCAGCCTATTGATGCTCCGTACGAGCATGGCAACTTCTTCGCGCAATTCTTCTTTGCTCATATTTCTGTGCTCCTTGTTGGTCCTTCCAAGCTGAGCTGATTAAGCTGATCTTCTTGATTCTGCACTGAGAGCTGTCTCCTTTGCTTTAAAAGTCAGCTCTGTTTGAGACATTTGGCTGGATGATTCTCCGTTTGTGATCCCCAGATCAAATTCGTTGGCTTTCAGGATGGAGAACAATTTTTCCGTCTCCATGCTGCCAAGATCAGTTCTGCTTTGGTGAACCACTTTGTGTGTACACCATTCTGAGGAGAGAGCTGCAAGAACTTTCAAGTTCTTATCTCAAACTGTATATTTTCCAGTTCGGATTGTCTCGATCTCGATGATGAGGTTCGAGAATCTGAGCTCCATTTGCTCGATGGACTCACAGGGGAGTTGCTTGAAATTGTCGAATTTCTGGCATGCAACTGAGAACTTGTTCTCTTGAATTTCCTCTGAGCCTTCACACAGCTTGGCTAGAGTGTCCCACATCCCCTTAGCTGTCTCGCAGTTGATGATCTTGCTGAGATAAACGTCCATCACCGTTGAGAAGATGACGTTGCGAGCGTCGCTGTCCAATCCAGCTTGTCTTCTTTCTTCTGGAGAGTACTCCCTTTTGGGCTTCACAACTTGCCGAAGTACTGGTTCAGCTCCAGGTGTGGTTTCTGCTTCTCTTTCTGACTTCATGATGACGATGGATCCGTTAGTGATAACATCCCACATCATGTCGTATTGTGCGCACAGAAAGCTTTTGAGTCGGAACTTCCAGATCTGATAATCATCGACAGAGAATGTCGGAAGATTCCTGCACAAGGAAGATTCCATGACAATATGCAATATATTGATTTTAAAAAGATTTTGAAACTTTGAAGGATCTGTTCAGGTGACCACTATCAGCAAAGAGGCTGACTTGACACAGATACGGTGATCTTTTGAACCACTGCTCTGATACCAATTATTGGTCCCGAGACGGATACCTTGGTGTAGAGGGGGGGTGAATACACCAAGGTTTAAAAAATTTTCTAATTAAAACTCTTTGAGTGAGCTGGCTGTGTTCGATCCAGCTGGAAGACAGCTTGATCGACACAGCTGGCTGTGTGCGGAATGTGGTGGGTTTTTGGAAAGTCCGTCTGTTACTTCAAATATATTACAAAGCTTTGTTTCTCTTTTCAGTTAGTCAGTTTATGCAACTTGAAAGAATGCTTATGAAGAGTTAGCTGAATGCATAAATAAAGCAGTAAAGAACAAAGAAAATAGCTGTCATTCCACCAACTGAGACGAGCTCTTCTTCAGAAGCAACTCCAAGTCAAGCAATGGTGATTCTCTCCCCACAGCCAGTGTCAGCCTTCAATCAATTCGAATCAAACATCCTGGCTGAGATGGGATTGAATGATGGATCATCATCCAGCTCAGAGGACGAGCTGGATAATCCAAGGAGTCAGACATCTCTTCCACCTTCCCCAACCCAGGTTATCGCTCAAGTACTTGGCGATATTCCTGTTTATCCCAGCTCACCCCAGCCCTCACCGCCTCACAACTATCTGCCGAAACAGCCTTCTCCTCCACCCAGCTCTCCAACCAAAGAGCCATCTCCTATAAAAGAGCATGCAGATATTCAACTGGCTGAAGCTTATTCACAGCCAGCTGACACCCAAGCTGAACCCTCTTCCACTAATCCCAGCTCACTCTCAAAACAGCCAAAACAGCCATCACCCAAAGCTCAAACTCTCACGCAGTTGGCTGATACTTCTTCACAGCCTACTGTGAACCCAATTGAACCAGTTCCTCAAATCTCCACAGAATCAGAGGAGAGTGATTCTACTGCCTCTCCATCACTCAACTCTACTGGCTCAGCCTTCATGGAAGCCATGTACGAGGATTTACGCATTGCAGGGATCAAGAGTGTTCTAACTCAGTATCCAATTCTGGCCCATCTGCACATCGCCCTCGTCAAAGTTGGAGATCTCAAGTTCTATCTTGCCACCAAGATGGCAACTTGGTACCAGAATGAGCAGCTGATAGAAACCTTCTCCTACGAGAAGTTGAAGACGGAAGAAGCATGCCTCCAGCACACTTTTGGCTTTGGAAGTCTGGAGGATGCATACTTGCATCAAGATAATCTCATTAGAGGTATCATCAGAGTATCTCAACAGTACCCCAAGCCGTACCCAGCAGACGTCTGGGAGTCAGCCAACAAGCTTCTTACAGCAGCGGGATGGGAAACACCTTCTGGAGCTGACAACTCCAAAGAAGTCTCAGCTGAGATTACCAAGGAAGCTGTACCAGATAACACAGCTGAGGTATTGATCATTGAAGAAACAACTGATGCAACAGCTGAACCAGAGACAGCAGCCCCACCAAGTCCAATTGCCGATGACACTCGCGCACTGGTCGAGTTCGAGGCAGACAAACCCAGTCGCCTCGAATCCAAAACCCAAACGGACTCAGCTGTCAAGCTCTCAACTACCATGAAGGAAGCTATCTCTAAAGATGTTGAAGAAATTCTTTTTCAGGACAGACTGAAGTCTCAAGTCGATGTCATCATGCGATTCACAGCTCTAGACTGTCAAGTTCGAGAACAACAGCGGTCAATTGATGAAGTCCATAATTTTGCCCAAAATTTACAAGAAAGTACAAGTCTAGACCTCAAGCAATCTCTCGTCTCTCAAAGCATTGATCAGTCAAATCATCTAGAGAAGAGAGTTCCTGAGATAGTTACAAGACTTCAAGCTCCACTAGTCGATGACATAGACAATCTTTCAAGCCAGCTGGAAGCCATCAAAAAGTCTACTCTCTCCAACAGCTCTGACAAGTGCCAACTTTTTAACCTGTACAATGATCTGGATGCGCAGTTCAGAGCTGGAAGTAGCAGCACTGCTCAGCTGAACATCGCCACAACTAACAACTCAGCCAAGATCGTTGATGTTGAAGCTGCTCTCGCCAAGCTCAACTCAACAGTCGCTGACCTCTCTGCCTCCCTTATTGATAATGCCAAAAAGGGGGAAGAAAAAAATGAAGAAGCTGGAAAAACAATAGAGAGGAAAGCTGCAGCTTAGAGGGAACCTGTGTAGACAAATCAGTTGGAAATCGATGACTTTGCTAAAGAGCTGGATGAGGAAGAGCCATCTGCAGCAGTCAAAGAGACATGGAGAGAGAAAACAGTCGCTCTAGCCAAAGCTTGTGGATACAAGCCAGAAGAATACAATGACTACCACTGGCTTTATAACTTTCGCATTGAGCAAAGAAGAGAAATGCAGGAGCTGGACAAGATTATTAAGAAGAAAGCTGAATCGCTCAAGCCTGTTGAGAAAAAGTAGAAGAAGAAAAGACTAAGCTACAGACAAGCTAGGAAGAAACAAGTCCAAGCAGCTTCAAGCATTCCAAGATCTGACAAGAGAAACCCAGATGTAATCAATGAAAACTGGGAACAATGCAAAATAGAATTCATCAAAGAATTCTACTACTTGAATCAATACAAAGGTATGGATCATGAAACTGCGTTCAAAGAATACTTGCTCGAACTTCATGAAGAAAATCCAATGATGGCAAGATCATTAGCCCTAGCTGCTAAGAGAAACGACATCCAGCTCAAAGCTTCAAAAGTCAAGCAATTAAAGCATCCCACTATAGCTGGAACGAATCTACCCGACAAGGCCCAAATTATCAAAGAAGTTCATTACTGGGCTGGCGAGAGAGGAATCTTCAAGTCTAAAAATCAAGATGAATGGAGGAACTTGGAAGAATTCATCTTCAACAGATATGGTCTCAAGACTGACCATCAGATTGACGAACAGAGGAAGTAGCAAAGCTGAAGACCCAGCCAACTGGGAATTATCTTTTGAACTTTTGTAATTAGAAAGTTGTAAAATTTCTTCTTATTAATGAAAAGTTCATTTTATCAAAATCAACCTGAAGACAATCTCTCTTTATCCTGGCTCTGAATATGATTACCTGCTGTGAATGCTCAATCTTTTGAAACCCCGTTTCCTGTTAAGGGGGAAGTAAATTGTTTTTCCAACTTGGGGTTTTGGCATCATCAAAAAGGGGGAAATTGTTGGGAAAATTAATAGAGTTTTGATTAGATACCAAAACCCAGCTGACCCCAACTGAGTAGATGATTGCGCAAGCCTAAGTGTTTTTCCAGCTCACATGTTTGAGCTTATAGAGTTTATAAGTTTACAGGTGGTCGCTGAAGACAGCAGAAGAACAAGTTAAGTACACAGCAGGGCAAGCCAAGTCGAGTGATCAACAACGTTATCCAGACTCAAGACGATCAAGTTCATCCAGACACTGCTATAGGAAAGACCCAGCTTGTGTGGCAACTCAGCTCAGCGTCAAGACCCAGCAGAGTTCAAGACTCAGCTCAGCGTTAAAGATCCAGCAGAGTTCAAGACAGCTCAGAGTCACCATTACAGCAGAATCGAAGTCAACTTGAGATAAAGTCAGAGCTGACCTGGACCATCAGGAACTCGATACCTCAGTACCTAGAAGTCAGACCTAGGATTGCTTTACGAGGAAATCAAGGAAGAAGACAAGACCAACTTGTTAGAAGTTAGGTAGAGATTCAGAACGGCTCTTTCCAACGGCTAGTTCTAATCTCTCCCTATAAATATGAGTCTTCTTCATCATCAGAAAGTGTGTGTGTAGAGAGAGAGAATATACAAGAGACATCAACAGAGAAAGAAGTCTAACCAAAGATCAAGATCTCTCAGAAAAGCTTCAAGATTCAGCAGTCTACATCCTTCTGAGTGCTTATTCATTCTCAGGCTGCTGAAGCTCTCTCCCATTAGTATCTAAGCATAAAATCCTTCCTATCAAAAGCCTAGTTTGAACGAGTTCATTATACTCAAAGTTCTTCATTGTAAGAACTCGTTCATAGTTGGAATACCCAAACCCTTCTACCCAGAAAAGGTTAGGTAAAGGTACGCTTGCTCGAAGCGCGCAATTCGAATGTTAGTTCTGTAGTACCCGTAAACTACAGGTTAGGCTTTAGCTGTGCCCGTAAACAGTTGGTTACGTTTCGATACAGTACTCGTAAACTTGTATCCAGCTTGAGGAACTAAGATGCAATGCTTGCTGACTGCGCGTAAAGTCAGTGGTATCCTTAGTGGATTACCAGAAGGTTGCTGGTCGTGGACGTAGGAGTAGTTTTTCCGAACCACGTTAAATAGCTTTGTTCTTTACTGCTTTATTTATGCATTCAGCTAACTCTTCATAAGCATTCTTTCAAGCTGCATAAACTGACTAACTGAAAAGAGAAACAAAGCTTTGCAATATATTTGAAGTAACAGACGGACTTTCCAAAAACCCACCACATTCCGCACACAGCCAGCTGTGTCGATCAAGCTGTCTTCCAGCTGGATCGAACACAGCCAGCTCACTCAAAGAGTTTTAATTGGAAAAGTTTTTAAACCTTGGTGTATTCACCCCCCCTACACCAAGGTATCCATCTCGGGACCAACAATTGGTATAAAGAACAAAGCTATTTAACGTGGTTCGGAGAAACTACTCCTACATCCACGACCAGAAACCTTCTGGTAATCCACTAAGGATACCACTGACTTTAAGCGCAGTCAGCAAGCGTTGCAGCTTAGTTCTTCAAGCTGGATACAAGTTTACACGTACTGTATCGAAACGTAACCAACTGTTTACGAGCACAGCTGAAACCTAACCTGTAGGTTACGGGTACTACAGAACCAACACTCGAATTGCGCACTTCGAGCAAGCGTACCTTTACCTAACCTTATCTGGGTAGAAGGGTTTGGGTATTCCAACTATGAACGAGTTCTTACAATGAAGAACTTTGAGTATAATGAACTCGTTCAAACTAGGCTTATGATAGGAAGGATTTTATGCCTAGATACTAATGGGAGAGAGCTTCAGCAGCCTGAGAATGAATAAGTACTCAGAATGATGTAGACTGCTGGATCTTGAAGCTTTTCTGAGAGATCTTGATCTTTTGTTAGACTTCTTTCTCTGTTGATCTCTCTTATATATTCTCTCTCTCTACACACACTTTCTGAAGATGAAGAAGACTCATATTTATGGGGAGAGATTAGAACTAGCCGTTGGAAATAGCCGTTATGAATCTCTACCTAACTTCTGATAAGTTGGTCTTGTCTTCTTCCTTGATTTCCTCGTAAAGCAATCCTAGGTCTGACTTCTAGGTGCTGAGGTGTCGAGTTCCTGATGGTCCAGGTCAGCTCTGACTTTATCTCAAGTTGACTTCGACTCTGTTGTGCTGGTGACTCTGAGCTCTCTTGAACTCTGCTGGATCTTTGACGCTGAGCTGAGTCTTGAACTCTGCTGGATCTTGACGCTGAGCTGAGTTGCCACACAAGCTGGGTCTTTCCTACAGCTGTGTCTGGATGAACTTGACCGTCTTGAATCTGGATAACGTTGCTTATCACTCGACTTGGCTTGCCCTGCTGTGTACTCAGCTTGGTCTTCTGCTGTCTTCAGCGACCACCTGTAAACTTAGAAACTCTATAAGCTCAAACATGTGAGCTGTAAAAACACTTAGGCTTGCGCAATCATCTACTCAGTTGGGGTCAGCTGGGTTTTGGTATCTAATCAAAACTCTATTAATTTTCCCAACAATAAATTAAAGTTTGTGATTGCTCTACACGAGTTTTGCTCTAAGTTAGGTATCTGTAAAACCTGTAAAGCTTAAATGGGTAAGGTAAGATTAAATCATTGACAGTATCAATCAATAACTTTAATGAATAAATTATTACGAACATTCTCAATGAAGAAATCATCTTCAAGTAGTTCAGAGAACTACAAGAATAAAGAAATTATCCTTTCTAAAAATTTCGCGAGACATTTACATGACTGGAAATTACCAGATATTTCTCAAACTCAAATTTATAAAAAAGGAAGCTTTGAATATCGAAGCAATTATGTTGCAAGAACAATAGAAAAATCAATCCCCTTAAATGGAGGATTTGATTCTTTCAATTTGCTTACAAAAGATCTAATTGAAGATCATAAATTACAAAAGTTTAAATTCCTTCATCTCGGAATGGTCCAAATTGGATTAAAACCGTTAACAAGAGATGGATTAAATGTTAGTGCTTTAATTATGGTAAGAGACCAAAGGCATCTACAACTAGAAGATTCTTTATTAGGAATTGTTGAATCATCACTTTGTGATGACCCAATATTTTTTAGTTGTTTTCCAAATTATACAATTTCTCTTTCAGATCCACATATTATGGATACTCTTACTCAAAATATAAAAACAGAAGGATTTAAAATGAAATCTCTTTCTGAAAATATTGTTCTTGTTTATAGAATCTGCTATAAAGTTATGAACACTACTATTTCTAATTATAATATCAATGCAGATCTAATGAGATCTATGAAAGGAGAAACAACTCTTTTTCTTACAGATACTGCTAAAGGAAATATAGTTGTACCAAAAACTATACAGTGGAATCAGGTTACTCTTCCAGAAATCTGGAGGCTTGAAAATGTAACTCCACCTGTAAAAGAAGAAAATAGAAAACTTGAAAGCATTATTCAGTATGTTGATGGTGATGTTGAAATCAAGTTTGAATCTAGAAAATTTCGTCTAAAATTAGATGAAAACTCTTCTAGAGCTTGTACATCTTCTATTTCTTTATCCGATTTTGAAAGGATAAGTATTTATGGGATTAATAAAACTCCAGAATAAATATCTCGACCTGAATATAAGGTTGAAATACCAGAAGTAGGAATTCTAGGAGAAATCCTGGATCCCCAACTCTTTCTGATATGTGATATAGTAGTAATGTTTTTATGATTAAAAATAATATTTCCTTTTCAAAACGAATTGAAAAAAGTCTTAATAAGACTAAAAATGTTAAAAAAAAGAAAATGGTTTCTTTGTTCCTTATCATCAGGTCAACAATCTCTTTATACAAAGAGATATGATGAATGGAATTTTATAATTAATTCTAACCTAGATTTTTTCCTTTGGTTAGAAAATTTATATTTCCCTCAAAGAAAAAAGGAATTTCCTGATTTTACTAATAAAATCTTTTTCTCTGTTTTAGAGAAAAAAATATAAAATTTACATTCATGAAACAGGTGAAGAGATAGAAGAAATTCATCCACCCTTTTCAACTATTGTTTTGAAAACAGGAGAAAAAGAAATCTATGCTACTCCTATTAAAACCGAATCTGAAAAAGGAGATTTTGATAATTTAATACAGCAAAATAATTTTACTAATCTTGCTTTACATTCATTAGGTAATCAAACTAATAGGATTGAAGAACTACTTTGTCCTAAACCTATTAAAAAATGTAATAATAATTCCCTCATGATTAAACCTCTACCGAATCTTAAGAAAGAAAATTTCTTATTAAGTTCTAAAAAAGATAATGATTTTCTAGATGGTTTAATCAATAGATTTCAAAAAATTAGTGTAACTGAAAAAGGTGAGAGTAGTTCTAATATCATCTCAGTTATTACTAAAGAAGAAATTTCATCAATAGAAACTTCTGATGAAGAAATGCAAGTTAATAAAATTGTTAAAGTTTCTAATGTTAAACCTTATTATACAAAAGCTACACCAATTGATCTTCAAATTGAAGAAGGTAAATATTTTGCTCAGTTCAATGGCGAATCTATTACAGAATGGAATATTGATGGAAAATCTGAATATCAGATTAAAACTATTATCAACCAAATGCTTATTTATTCCTCTGCTGCTAAAATTAAAGGTAATAATGATAGGCAAATTGCTCAAACTATTATTACTGGTTTTACTGGTCAGCTACAAGGTTGGTGGGATTTTTATATCTCAAAAGAAGCTAAGAATAAAATTCTTAGTGCCAGTATTATTGATCCTATCTCTAATAGAGAAGAATCTGATGTTGTTAATACATTAATTTATACTATTTTATCTAATTTTGTTGGAGCTAATGAACTTTAACTAGATAGATCTCAAAAACAGCTTATGAACCTTAGATGTTCAACACTATCTGATTTTAGATGGTATAAAAATGTTTTTATGTCTAAAGTTCTAACTCGCAATGATTGTGGTATGAATTTCTGGAAAGAAAAATTTATTTCAGGACTTCCTTTACTCTTTGCAGAAAGAGTTTCTAATAAACTCAAAACTAAATTTTCTAATGGAAAAATTGAGTGGGAAAAACTCACTTATGGAGACATATCTGCAGAAATTACTGCAGAAGGAATTGTTCTTTGCAATGATATCAAGCTAAAAAGACAGCTTGAACTGCAAAAGAATGAAAATAGAAATATAATTGGAAATTTCTGTGATCAAATTGGATTACAATCTGAACATTTTCCTAATAGAAAAAAGAAAAAACATAAGTTTAGAAATAAACAAAAATTTTATCCAAAAGATCCTTCTAAACAGTCTGTTAAAAGAGGATATCCTAAAAGGATAAAAAAGGCTGAAAAAGATGATGATGTTAAGCATGTTTGCTGGAAATGTGGCAAAATTGGTCACAAAGCAAATAAATATTATGTTAAAAAGAAAATTAATAATCTTAATATTGATAGAGATTTAAAAGAATCTTTATGTAGTATTCTTCTCAATGAAAAAGAACAAGATGATATTTTTGTTAATATTATTAAAGAACAAACAACACCACAATATTGTGGTGAATATTGTGATTGTAATGTTTGTCTTATAAAATTTATGGGTCTTGAAATTAATGTTATTTCAAAAGAAGAAAACTTTATTCTTGATCTAATAGATCAAATCATAGATCCTATTGAAAAAAGAAAAGCTATAGAACATTATCTTACTCTATCATCTAGTTCTAATCAAGAACAAAGACAAACTAAACTAACTAAACAGGTTAGTCAAGAAAGAGAATTATACTCTTGTCAAAAAATATTAGATAAGGCTAATTTTAGTGAAAGAGGACCCACAATTTCTGAATTAAAAGCAGAAATTAATCAGATAAAATCTGAAAGTAAAAAATCTTAATGAAAGGTTTGATCTTCTTAAAACCAACAATTGGAAGAATGATTCATCATCATCAGATGAAGAAGATGATGTTATCTCCAATAGAGAACAAGATTCTAAAATTAATCAAATTATTTTTAAGGATTTAATTTGGGTCAATAAAATTGATCAAACCCGATCTCAGAAATGGTATTCTGAAGTTACTTTGATTATTAACAAAGAATTTACTATTACTATTAATGCACTCCTTGATACAGGAGCAGATGTTAATTGTATTAGTGAAGGAATTATCCCTTCAAAATATTATTAAAAAACTACTCAATTTATTACTGCGGCTAATAAGCAACCACTCATCGTAAATTACAAACTATCAGATATTGCTATTTGTAACTCAGGAGTTTGTCTTAACACATCTTTTATTTTAATAAAAAATATTTCTACTCCAATTATTTTAGGAACACCTTTTTTCCAAATGCTTTTCCCCATTAATAAAATTAATGAGAAATGACTTTTTGCAAAGGTTAGAGGAAAAAATTTACATTTTCCTTTTTCATCGGTTCCTATTACTAAATCTATTAATTTAATTCAAAAAGTTATTAATAATAAAAATAAATTTATTTATTCTCTTAAAGAAGAGATAAATTTTAGAAATATTATAGAAAAAATTAATTCTGAAAAAATTCAAAATAAAATAAAAAATATTTTTCAACAAATTAATGATGAAATTTGTACAGAAGTTCCAAATGCTTTTTGGAATAGAAAAAGACATGAAGTTAGTCTTCCCTATATAAATGGCTTTGATGAAAATAATATTTCCACTAAAGCTAGACCTATTGCTATGAATGAAAGATTATTAAAATATTGTAAAGAAGAAATTGATAGTCTTCTTAAAAAGGGTTTAATATGACCTAGTAAAAGTCTATGGAGTTGTCCAGCATTTTATGTTGAAAACGCTGCTGAAATTGAAAGAGGAGCTCCAAGACTAGTTATTAATTATAAACCGCTTAATAAAGCTCTCAAATGGATAAAACATCCGTTACCAAATAAAAGAGATTTAATTAATCGAATGTTTAAAGGAAATATATTTTCTTCATTTGATCTTAAATCTTGGTTTTATCAAATTCTTCTAAAAGAAGAAGATAAATATAAAACTGCTTTTACAGTTCCTTTTGGGCATTTTGAATGGAATGTTATGCCATTTGGTTTAAAAAATGCTCCTATGGAATTTCAAAATATTATGAATCAAATTTATAATCCTCATATGGATTTTATTTTGGTTTATATTGATGACGTTCTAATATTTTTAGAAAATATAGAACAACATTTTAAGCATCTCAATATATTTATACAAACTACTAAAACAGTTGGTTTTGCTATAAATATAAAAAAGGTTAAACTTTTTCAGACTAAAATTAAATTCCTTGGTCATTATATTGAGAATAAAATTATTATTCCAATTGAACGGGTAATTTTATTTGCGGATAAATTTCTTGATAAAATAATTGATCTTAATCAATTACAACGCTTTCTTGGTTGCCTAAATTATATAGGTGATTTCTACCAAGATCTTGCACAAGATTGTAAGTTATTATTCCAAAGGTTAAAGAAAAATCCTTTACCTTGGACTAATAAGCATACAGAAGCTGTTTTAAGAATAAAAGAAAGAGTTAAAGAACTCCCATGTTTGTCTATTGCTAATCCTGAAGCATTTAAAATAATTGAAACTGATGCATCTGAAATCGAATATGGTGGAATCCTTAAACAAAAGAATTCCAACAGTTCTAAAGAAGAACTAATCAGATTTACTTCTGGAAACTGGAATGACTGTCAAAAGAATTATTCTACCATTAAAAAAGAATTACTTGCCATTGTCAAATGTGTCACTAAATTTGAAAGTGATATTTTAAATAAATTTTTTTAATAAGAGTTGATTGTAAATCAGCTAAAGATATTCTTTTAAAAGATGTTAAAAATATTGCATCAAAAAATTTTTTTGCTAGATGGCAATCCATTCTTTCATGTTTTGATTTTGATATTGAACATATTGCTGGAAAATCTAATTCATTACCAGATTTTCTAATCAGAGAATTCTTGCAGGGCAGAAGTTTGGAACACCATGGTAAAACAAAGGTCCATGGGCAAAAGACCAATGGTTAATTTGACTAAAAAGTCAACTTCATCAAATATGGCTAAAAAGTCTTCTCAACAGAAATCAAATTATTAACAAAAATCAGATGATGATTTTCTTGATTTAAAAGATTTTCCGAAATTTAATCCTAACAAAGAATTTGAAGAAGATGAAATGGCATATGAAATTCAATACTATCAAAACGCCATCTTCCTTCAAAATGGTACAAAAGAAGAAATTAGATACCCATATATTATTTTGGGATATATTAATTGTTTTCCAATTAAAAAAGATCTAAAAGGTCTTTCTCCAAATCAATTGGCACAAAGCTATCTTAATAAAGATATGCTACCAATCTTTGGAAAGAAAAGTCAAGAATATTTTGAAGCAATTCTTACTGAAACTGGATGTATTGTTGGGAAAATTAATAGAGTTTTGATTGGATACCAAAACCCAGCTGACCCCAACCGAGTAGATGATCGCATAAGCCTAAGCGTTTTTCAGCTCACCTGTTTGAGCTTATAGAGTTTCTTAGTTTACAGGTAGATTCGCTGAAGACAGCTGAAGACAGCAGAAGACACAGCTAAGCAGACAGCTTAAGAACTCAACAGAGCAGACTCAGCAGAGCAAGACCAAGCAGAGTCAAAGATCTTACAGTATCAAGACCCAGCTCAGTGACGGAGACCCAGCTTAGTGTCAAAGACCCAGCTCAGTGTAAAAGACCCAGCTTTGTGTCGATGACACAGCTCAGGTTTAAAACACAGCTCAGGTCAGTGACACAGCTCAGGTTGAAGACACAGCTCAGGTTGATGATACAGCACAGGTCTAAGACAGCTCAGAATCAAGACACAGCAGAGTCCAAAACGCTGAAGATACAGCAGAGACGCTTAGCAGCTCGAAGACGAAGACCTTCTCAAAGACAAGATCCCGATGTCAGAAGATCTTATCTGACGCAGTCAGATCAGAGAAGAACTAGCTTCTGCAGATGCAGACCTACTTCGTAGGTAAAGGCCAGAAGTCAACAAGAGTAGGTAAGATTCAAACGGCTCTCTTCCAACGGCTAGTTTGAATCTCCACCTATATATATCTCTCCTCCACCATTGAAGAGGAGAGGCTGGCAAGACGACTGAAGAAATAGAAGAAAACAGAAAAATGAACAACGATCTTCAAAGCCAAATCTTTCAAGAACACCCAAATTTCGTGTTCTTAGTTGTTCATATATTCAGTCATAGGCAGAATAGATCAGAATAAATATCTTAAGCCTAGTTTGAACGAGTTCATCATACTCCTTGTTCTTCATTGTAAGAACTCGTTCATAGTTGGAAAACCATACCCAAACCCAAACCCAGAAAGGTTAGGTAAAGGTACGCTTGCTCGAAGCGTGTAATTCGAGTGGTTAGGTTCTTGAAGCCGAAACTGAAGGTGTAGGCTTGATAGTGCCCGCAAACTGTTGGAACACAGCTCGGGTTAGAGTTGTGAAGTTGCTTGGTACTTGGAAACCAAGTGGTAGTGAATTACCAGTGAATCTGGTCGTGGACGTAGGAGGGGTTACTCCGAACCACGTTAAAAATGCTCTGTTATTTATCGCTTTGTTTTATGCATGTTACTTACCCTCATAAGCATACTTTTCAATCTGCATAAACTGACTAACTGAAAAGTGAAACAGAGCTTTGCAATATATTTGAAGCAACAGACGGACTTTCCAAATCCACCACATTCCGCACACACACGATCAATTGTGTCGATCAAGCCGCCATCCAAATTTGGATCGAACACGACTCTGAAAAGAGTTTTAACTTGGAAAAGTTTTTAAACCTTGGTGTATTCACCCCCCATCTACACCAAGGTATCCGTCTTGGGACTAACAATTGGTATCAGAGCAGTGGTTCAAAAGATCACTGTATCTGTCAAGTCAGCATTTCTTTGCTGATAGTGGTCACCTGAACAGATCCTTCATCGCTTCAATTTAAAAAAAAAATCATTATATTGCATACTGTCGTGGAATCTTCCTTGTGCAGGAAACATCCGACATTCTCTGTCGATGATTCTCAGATCTGGAAGTTCCAACTCAACAGCTTTCTGAGTGCTCATCACGACATGATGTGGGATGTTATCTTTAACGGACCAATCATCGTAAACTCAGAAAGTCAAGAAGAAAACTGCTCGGCAACTTCAAGCCCAAGAAAAGCAGCAACTCCCAGCTGATCACAGAGCTCAAAGGCAGCAGTGAAATCAGCTGATCATGGAACAGCTGACTGTCTTCTCATGATCAGAGATCAAGTTGACAGATGAACGTAATTGTTGAGAAGATCACTGGCTCAAGTGAAGTAGGAAGCAGCTGAGAAAAGACAGCCACATTCTATCAAATTCAGGGGGAACTCCACCGAGCTGGAAATCGACACAGCTGTGATATCAGCTGAGGGCAAAGTCAATCCAGTAGAAGATTCAAATGGAGAATCAAGAGAAAAATCCAGCTGAACTATCAAATGTCATCCTCTGGATATCAAACAAAGCTGGATCAAACGTGGATCGCAGAATCCAGAAGAGGAATCTAGCTGAGGGGGAACTCAGTTCAGCAGATTCACCAACAATTGGATTTCATCAATTGGTCTCATCATAGTCCAGCAGAATCATCAAGAAGAGCATCCAGCAGGAAATACTCAGCTGGATCACCGTGTGTCATCAAGAAGGAATCAGACACAGCTGGACTAACTCAGCAGGAACCCCAAGGATTTCAAAATGAATTTATCAAGTCAGGGGGAATCAAACCCAGCTGATAAAACCCAATTGGTTTATCCAATTGAGGGGGGAACCTCGCAAACGATGTCTTTTCAGTAGAGAAAGAAAGACAAGATGACTCATTCCAAACTGAGTCATACAGCTGAGAATGACCAACAAGTGGTATCAGCTCAATCCGGATGAAGAAAGTTCATTCAGCTGAGGGGGAACAAACCCAGCTGGATCCCAAACCAGAAGATTTACTCAGCTGAAGGGAGAAACTCAGTCAAGCAAAGGAAAAGACATCCGCGACATCAGCTGACTTTTTGGTCCAAGCTGACAGGAATGTGTCTCATGCATTTATTTTTCTAAGGAATATACTATTTAAGTCCAATTATTTTGAATTCCAATGTTAAGCGGACATATGTTCTTTAGTTAAATTGCTTGATAAGTTTTCATTCCCATCGCATTAATTATAAAGACTGCTGAGTACTGAAGCACGGCAGGATCGAGGCAGAATGTCAAGCGTTTGAACTGCCTCACGCGCGGTTGTAATACACTCGCCGTAAACACGTCAGAACGTGATGAGTGAATCTCTCCCAGCCGTTGATCAGAATACCAGCTGTCTAAATCTCAACCGATGATCAATTATGGCAGTTGATATACATGGAAAAGATACGGAGAATTCTTCCATCTTTATCTCTGCGAAATTCAAATCTTCAAGTCATCTATCTATCCTCTGCAAATTCCTCGCTCGATCAAAATCAACAGATTGCAGAGATGGCACCCAAGAAATCAACCGCAGGGATGAACCAGTTCGAAGTTCTGATGACAAAATTATCATTTGAAAGTTGTCTTTCCACCGCCAACCTTCCAGTTTCAGAACTAAAAGAGATGGTGGATCTAGTTACAGACTCCGGTCTCTTGCTATGGGCAACCTCCATGCCTAAGCTTATGTTGAAGAGAGATGCTGCCCTCTTCTACCTCAACATCATTGATGAAGACGGATTCTACTCATCTTCATTTGACATGATCGTCAAAGGCGCAGACGGAAAGTTTGATTCAGCAACCGTCAACATCAAGCTCAACAAGATGCTACGAAAGGTGTTCAACCTACCCAGAGAAGGAGAATTCATCCCAGACGATTACAGCCGTGAAGAAGTGGATGAATTCCTTAGCCAAGAGATGCTTATCACCCCAGAGCCGTACAGAGCGAGCATGTCAAAGCTCCTTCTCAAGCCAAAGTACAGGCTGCTGCTGGATATCGCTTAAAAATGCATCTTAGGGATAGCTGGATCTCAAGGAGAGATAAGTATTCCAAAGCTCAAGCCGATGATTGTCATGATCAAAGGCGCAAACGTCAACTGGTTTGATTTCTTACTCAACAGATTAGTCAAGGAGTCAGAGAAGATCAAGTTCAACTCCACCAAGACGACGTATTCAACCTCAGAGCCACTGTATCTATGCTCTAAGATCTCTTTCTTGATAGAGCAAGTTGTGAAAGGGCACACAGTAAAGTGGGCTGATTCAGAACCGTTTACAGAAACGAAGATTCTCTTCCAAAGAATAAGTCAAATCAATGATCTTCTGAAGAAACAGCCTGCTGTGAGCAAAGGCAAGAAGCAGCTAGAAGAAACAAAGGCAGAGGTTCCAGCTAAGAAGATTCAGAGAAAAAGGAAGACGGTGACAAAACCAGCTGGAGGTCCAACTGAGAAGAAAAAGAAAACAGCTGTCATTCCACCATCAAAGGCGAAACCTTCCTCTGAAGAAACTCCAAGTCAAGCAATGGTGATTCTCTCCCCACAGCCAGTGTCGGCCTTCAATCAATACGGATCAAATGTCTTGGCTGATATGGGATTGAATGATGAATCATCATCTAGTTCAGAGGACGAGCTGGACATTTCAAAGAGTCAGACAACTATTCCCAGCTCACCCCAGCTCTCACCGCCTCACAACTCTCCGCCCAAACAGCCTTCTCCTCCACCCCAGCTCCTCAACAAGAGACTCATCCTGTAAACGTACAGGGAAATATTCAACTGGCTGAAGCTCCTTCACAGCCAGCTGACGACCAAGCTGAACCCTCTAATCCCAGCTCACCCCCAAAACAACCATCACCCAAAGCTCAAATCTCCACAGAATCAGAAGAGAGTGATTCTACTGCTTCTACATCACTCAACTCTTCTGACTCAGCCTTCATGGAAGCTATGTACAAGGAGCTACGCATCGCAGGGATCAAGAGTGTTCTAACTCAGTATCCCATATTGGCGCACCTGCCAATTGCCCTTGTCAAAGTTGCAGATCTCAAATTCTATCTGGCCACCAAGATGGCAACTTGGTACCAGAATGAGCAGCTGATCGAGACCTTCTCGTATGAGAAATTGAAGACGGATGAAGCATGCCTCCAGCACACGTTTGGCTTTGGAAGTCTGGAAGATGCTTACTTACATCAAAATGATCTCATCAGAGGAATTATCGAAGTATCTCAGCAATACCCCAAGCCGCACCCAGCAGACGTCTGGGAATCAGCCAACAAGCTTCTAACAGCAGCGGGATGGGAGACATCTTGTGAAGATGTTATGTCCAAAGAAGTCACAGCTGAGATTACCAAGGACGATGTACCAGATGACACAACTAAGGTGATGATCATTGAATAAACAGCTGATGCAACAGCTGAACCAGAGGCAGCAGTCCCACAAAGTCCAATTGCCGATGACACTCGTGCACTGGTCGAGCTCGAGGCAAACAAACCCAGTCATGTTGATTTTGCAACTCAAACGGACTCAGCTGTCGAGCTTTCAACCGCCATGAAAGAAGCAATATCTAAAGAGGTTGAAGAAATTCTTTTTCAAGACAGACTGAAGTCTCAAGTGGATGTCATTATGCGATTCACAGCTCTAGACTGTCAAGTTAGAGAGCAACAGCGGACAATTGATGAAGTCCATAAATTTGCTCAAGATTTACAAGAAAGTACCAGTCTAGATCTCAAGCAATCTCTTGTCTCTCAAAGGATTGATCAATCACACCTTCTAGAAAAGAGAGTTCCTGAGATTGTAACAAGACATCAAGCTCCACTGGTCGACGACATAGCAAATATTTCAAGCCAGCTGGAAGCTCTCAAAAAGTCCACTCTCTCCAACAGCTCTGACATCCGCCAACTCTTCAACCTATATAAAGATCTGGATGCTCAGTTCCCGTAGCTGAAGAAGACAATGCTCACCGAACATCGCCACAGCTGACAACTCAGCCAAGCTTGCTGATGTTGAAGCCACTCTCACCAAGCTCAACGCAACAGTCATTAACCTCTCCGCCTCCCTTGTTGATAATGCCAAAAAGGGGGAAGATACGAATAAAGCGGGAAAAACAATGGAGAGGGAAGCTGCAGCTCAGGGGGAACCTGTGCAGCCAACTCAATCTGAAATCAACGACTTCGCCAAAGAGCTGGATGAGGAAGAGCCAGAGCCAACTGCAGCAGCCAAAGATTCATGGAGAAAGACGATGGTTGCTCTTGCCAAAGCCTGTGGACATAAGCCAGAAGAATACAAGGACTATCACTGGCTGTGTAACTTCCACAATGAGCAAAGAAGAGAAATGCAAGAGCTGGACAAAATCATCAAGAAGAAAGCCGAATCGCTCCAGCCTGCTGAGAAAAAGCAGAGGAAGAAAAGGCTGAGCTACAGGCAAGCTAGGAAGAAACAAGCAGCTTCAAGTATTCCAAGATTCGACAAGAGAAACCCAGATGAAATCAATGAAAACTGGGAACAATGCAAAACAGAATTCATCAAAGAATTCTACTACCTAAATCAATACAAAGGTATGGATCATGAAACTGCATTCAAAGAATACTTGCTCGAACTTCATGAAGAAGATCCAATGATGGCAAGATCATTAGCCCTAGCTGCCAAGAGAAACGACATCCAGCTCAAAGCTCCAAAAGTCAAGCAATTGAAGCCTCCAACTATAGCTGGAACGAATCTTCCTGACAAAGCCCAGATTATCAAAGAAGTTCATTACTGGCTGGCGAAAGAGGAATCTCCAAGTCTAAAAATCAAGATGAATGGAGAAACTTGGAAGAATTCATCTTCAACAGATATGGTCTCAAGACTGACCATCAAATGGACGAGCAGAGGAAACAGAGTTGAAGACCCAGTCATCTGGGAATTTTTTGTCTTTTGAATTTTTGTAAAATGTAAATTGTAATATTATCTTTTATTAATGAAAAATTCGTTTTTGCTCTCAAGCTCATCCTGATGACAATAACTCTTTGTCCAGGCACTGAACTCTGAATTTGATATACCTGCTGTGTATGTTTAAACTTTTGAAAACCCGTTTTCTTGTTAAGGGGGAAGTAAATTGTTTTTCTCAGTTAGGTTTTGGCATCATCAAAAAGGGGGAAATTGTTGGGGAAATTAATAGAGTTTTGATTAGATACCAAAACCCAGCTGACCCCAACCGAGTAGATGATCGCACAAGCCTAAGCGTTTTTCAGCTCACCTGTTTGAGCTTATAGAGTTTCTTAGTTTACAGGTAGATTTGCTGAAGACAGCAGAAGATACAGCTAAGCAGACAGCTTAAGAACTCAGCAGAGCAGACTCAGCAGAGCAAGACCAAGCAGAGTCAAAGATCTTACAGTATCAAGACCCAGCTCAGTGACGGAGACCCAGCTTAGTGTCAAAGACCCAGCTCAGTGTAAAAGACCCAGCTTTGTGTCGATGACACAGCTCAGGTTTAAAACACAGCTCAGGTCAGTGACACAGCTCAGGTTGAAGACACAGCTCAGGTTGATGATACAGCACAGGTCTAAGACAACTCAGAATCAAGACAGAGCAGAGTCCAAAACGCTGAAGATAGAGCAGAGACGCTTAGCAGCTCGAAGACAAAGACCTTCTCAAAGACAAGATCCCGATGTCAGAAGATCTTATCTGACGCAGTCAGATCAGAGAAGAACTAGCTTCTGCAGATGCAGACCTACTTCGTAGGTAAAGGCCAGAAGTCAACAAGAGTAGGTAAGATTCAAACGGCTCTCTTCCAACGGCTAGTTTGAATCTCCACCTATATATATCTCTCCTCCACCATTGAAGAGGAGAGGCTGGCAAGACGACTGAAGAAATAGAAGAAAACAGAAAAATGAACAACGATCTTCAAAGCCAAATCTTTCAAGAACACCCGATCAATTGTGTTCTTAGTTGTTCACATATTCAGTCATAGGCAGAATAGATCAGAATAAATATCTTAAGCCTAGTTTGAACGAGTTCATCATACTCCTTGTTCTTCATTGTAAGAACTCGTTCATAGTTGGAAAACCATACCCAAACCCAAACCCAGAAAGGTTAGGTAAAGGTACGCTTGCTCGAAGCGTGTAATTCGAGTGGTTAGGTTCTTCAGTACCCGGAAACTGAAGGTGTAGGCTTGATAGTGCCCGCAAACTGTTGGAACACAGCTCGGGTTAGAGTTGTGAAGTTGCTTGGTACTTGGAAACCAAGTGGTAGTGAATTACCAGTGAATCTGGTCGTGGACGTAGGAGGGGTTACTCCGAACCACGTTAAAAATGCTCTGTTATTTATCGCTTTGTTTTATGCATGTTACTAACCCTCATAAGCATACTTTTCAATCTGCATAAACTGACTAACTGAAAAGTGAGCTTTGTAATATATTTGAAGCAACAGACGGACTTTCCAAATCTACCACATTCTGCACACACAGACACACAGCCAGCTGTGTCGATCAAGCTGCCATCCAGCTGGATCGAACACAGCCAGCTCTCTGAAAAGAGTTTTAACTTGGAAAAGTTTTTAAACCTTGGTGTATTCACCCCCCATCTACACCAAGGTATCCGTCTTGGGACCAACAGTGTTGAAATTCAACATATGGATCGCGGTAAAGAATACGCTTATGTATTATTAAGAAAATTCTTTCTTCCTCATATTGGGGATTGCCTCTTTATCAAAGCAGGCAACTTGAAAATTATAAAGCACTCCCAAATTTTTATAATTTTTTTGATTATATTAAAGCTTGGGATAATCTGTTTATTTATGAAAATAATGCTAAAAAGCATTCGTGGTGAATTAAATTTGATCTTGATGATGTTACACAATACATCCCCATTTGGTTTTCAACATTTTTCTTTTCATTGGGGTATCACCTTGTATATTTCCTAAGAAAATAAAAATGATTTGGAAAAAATTTCAACACTTTCAAGGTTGTCATTAACCTGTTGAAATTTTTTCCAAATCATTTTTATTTTCTTAGAAAATATACAAGGTGATACCCCCCATGAAAAGAAAAATGTTGAAAACCAAATGGGGATGTATTGTGTAACATCATCAATATATATATATATATATATATATATATATATATATATATAGGGATGGGTTACTATAAAAATTATTCCTCCCGTGAGAACCTGAGAACATACTTAAATCAATATATAGTCATGCTTAAATCAATATATAGTCATGCTTAATGAGATTCATGATTTTTTGTGTTTTTGTGTAAACAATTGTGCTTATGTAAAATCATGCTTAAATCTATATATATTCATGCTTCGAAAAATGACAACCATAGATCATACAAAGATCAACGGTTCAGATTGGTTTCTAGTTCCCACGCTAAGAATAGTTTTTATATGAACCAATCCCTATATAATATATATATATATATATATATATATATATATATATATATATATATATATATTGTGCGGATCAAATAAGAACAATTTCTTAGGTGATAAATAAGAATAAAAATCAACGGTTCAGATTGGTTTCTAGTTTCCATACTAGGAATAGTTTCTATATGAACCAATCCTCATATAGGGTATATAATTAAGTTCATTTAGAAAATAAACTTTTATTTTTAAAAAAGGCTATCGGTGTTTTAATACACTAATTTTAGACCCATTTTCGTATTTAATATGAACTTTAAAAAAAATTAAAATTCATGAACTTGGATTTGGCGACATTTATTAATTTGGCGGAGGGCGGCGAAGTCGGTGGAGTTATTTGGCGTAGTTCTTGGATAGGCAGCTTTTGGCCATATTTGATTATCTCTACTTTTCTTGAATTCTAGAGAGAGGAATGGAGGGAGAGAGAGACGGGTTGTTGTTGGGACAAAATAACAATCGTAATAAAAATTGAAAAGTTTCTAAAGCTTATGTATTTCTTTTAAAGTTCATGTTAAATATCAAAATCAGTCTAAAATTAGTGTATTTAAGCATCATTAATCCTTTTAAGAATAGTTATAAAGATAAGATAGAGCATATATGACTAATTTTAAGTGACAGTATTATGAGATTAAGTGACGGGCCGGGTCTATCCAACTAAACATCACTATAAATGTAGTTGTTGTGGCAACCAAACAAGCCTTATATATATTAGTAAACAGTATTTTAGTGAGATTTTATCTCATAATAAAAATTGTCAGTTTTTTTTTTCTGTGTAAGTAAAATTTATTAAAAAACACACGAGGGTGTAATTCAAACAGTGAAAACAAAGTACAAGAGAAACAAAACAAGAAATAATATCAGTTCTTCCAATTATAAATCTATAGTTTATCCAAAAAAGGAGTAGCTAAATATATACAAATTATTGTCGACTACATGAATTAGCCATCTGTTAAACATTTAATTAGTAAGGACCGCAAGGTCTAGCTAAAATCTTTTATGTGCGACATATATGTCTTGTTCCAAACATAGTACCTAAGATGAAGAAAATGTAATCGAAAAATAACACACTCCCCAAAAATTTATGTGGGTCCCATGTACATTAAAATTGCACCGGATGTATATATGTTCATTGTTGTCGCATGAATTATCATTAATTTGCACTATTGTGTAATGAAAAGAGAAAAATGAACTCTAATCATGCAAGAATTTACGTGATATCATCATGTCGCTAGGTGGAAACAACGTTAAGGCACATACTTAATAAGGGATAGTTGATCATCTTTTCTAAGTATAGTATACCACCCCTTATGTTCCTAAGTCAATGTTTTCGGTCGGAAAAAAAGTCATGTATAATGAAGTTGGTAAATTTACTCTTTTACTATTGATAGAGTTGGATTAAAAATTGAATAATTAAAGAATCTACATTGATAACAAGTGTGTAAATTAGAAAATTTGAGATAATTTTTCTATGTAAATTTTAAAATATGACAGTACTTATTCAAAAATAAATTTTATTCCAAATATGACACTTCTTTTGGAATGAAAGGAATTTATAACCGTTCATTTGGCATTTAACCTTGGATGATAGACACGTATACTACTCAATGATGTATAATAACTCCAAATAAAGAAATTAAATGATAAACAGATAAACTAATAATCGATGAAAGAAATACTATACATTATATGCTTACTTAATTACAATGTATGGTACATTGACTATAGCAATCCCTTGTAGGGCTTATTTTTTGCTATAAGGTGAGCGCGCGCACATAGCATTAATACCAAGTAGGACTAAATTATACGCCCTGTCCTCAAATAAATATCTCATGTTTTTAAAACGCGCATAACAAGGAGGCGATGGATATACTCTTTTTATCCTTCATTATTTCATTGAAATTGAACAACTAATAATTTTGTATTGCAATTTTGACATCATTTTTTTTTTTAAAATTTCGAAATACGACGCTTAATTATTCGATACATGTTTCATTTTAAAGTAAACACCTATTTGAGAATGAAGGGAGTAATAAAGAAATCAGGGTACATACTGTATTAGCTACATGAACCTTGATGGAGAAGAGATCGATGATGGGACATATACATATATGTAGATGTGTATATGTTGGAAATATCATTGAATGTTACTCCATCTATCTATCAAGAGTGTGATTTTTGGTAGTGGCACGAGTTATAAGAAAAGTAAGGTAGATGTTATTTGAGTGGAGAAAGGGATCCACCATTTTAAATTTATTTGAAGTTCAAAATATAAGTGAGTGTGAGATTATTTCCTTAAATGAAAAAACCACACTCTTGGTGGACGACGAAACATGAAATATAACCACACTCTTTATGATGGAGGGAGTAATATATACTTATATATATATATATATATATATATAGAATTAAGGAAAAAAAATAATATGAATGAAATAGAGTCAACTAAATCCATTTATTTGTGAGGAATTGAATGCAAGGTTGGTTGTGAAATGCCCATGTACAATAAAATGTGATGTACATTCTTAATTAATTGATAGTGAGCCCCTGCAATTCTAAGCCATCACCCATCAAGCAACCATAAAAAGAGCATCCTTTAATGCCTCTATTAATTCTTAGGTCCCTCTCAATTTAGCAATCTACTATTTCATGCTAAACCCCACCTTCTCTATCATTTTTTGGGCCCCCACCCCTTTCCCCTCGCTTCCTTAATCCTCAGTCCTTATTAAACTAAATTATAATTGTAGAATTGAAATTCGAATTCACTTAATTATGAATAGACTCGGTTTAAAAAATACTGTTGAAATTGGAATACACAACGTTCAATTAGTACCACCTCACCAACTCTACCACTAACCACTAGCAAGAACACCGGCCCACCCCCTTATTAATATGGTATTTTACATTTACTCATGATCATATATATTGATGATTTCAAATCCCGGTCATAAATAAATTTCAATATGTGTGTGTTTGTGTGTGTATGTACACCTACCACGAGGCACGAGCGCAATATATTGCGAGGGCATGAATTATGAAGGTTGGCATTTTGAGTTTATGAGATATATATTTATGAATTATGTGGTCTGATTTGATATACATTACTAACAATAATAACAAAACTTATAAAGGTATATACTATCTATGACGTAAGCCTATTAGGGCTTATATATATGTATGATTAATATTCATTATGCTGACCTCATGCATGACTCATGAGACTGTAGGCTAAACTATTTACTGCCGATTGGCTACTACACATAAAAAATAAATGAACTAATTGATTTAGTATATTAATTTAAGAATAAAAAAAATCATTATAATCCTAAAATATTCTCAATTTTACAAAAATATCCAAAACTTTCAAAAATATTCATTAAAATTCTCAACTATCCATTTCTTATAAAAAATGTACAAGGTTCAGATTCCCGCCACAAAATGCTAACGTGGCTTATTGGAGGCTACGTGGAATTATATATGATGAGTGAATTAGAGTGACTTTTAAAGGTTCTTAAATTTTGAAATATATGTGTGTGTGTTTATTTGAGTGTGTGTACGTGCGTTATTATTCATTTTGAAGGTGTTTTCGCTCATTTCGAAGGTGTGATTGTGTTCAGCATGTTACCGTATGTGTGGGGGTGGATCGCCGACGACCGGAAGGATGCCGGCGTCGCGTTTCTCCAACGAGGGTGAAGTTTTTATGATGCTGCTATAGTTTTCAAAAGTCGTGGGTGAATTTTTAAAAATTAGATAGAGTTTAGAGATCTTTGTGCAGTTTTTAAAATTAGGGCCAAGCCCAGTCATAATTCAACATGGCCTCCGGCGAGCCATGCTACCATTTTGTGGCCGAAAATGAGTTTCGAGATATTTTTGGTAAAACATTGATAGTAAATGATTTCCATGAATTATTTTTTATAGTTTTTGATAAATTAGAAATTATTTTGAGATTAAAATGATTATTTAGCCCGTAATTAATCACGTTTACTATAATTGATGTATCTATTATTCAAATGATTGTACTATTGGCGCACTTAAGTTTTTCGCCCAACATATAAACCCCACTAAAAAGTCTGTTGTTGAATATATTGCGATTTGCAATATATATAGTTACAACAGCACATAATAATAAAATAAGACAAAACATGCATGTCTTTCATTTGAATATATATAGCCTGCTTTTTCAAACGTATGTTACCTCTTTTATATCCACAAGAGTGGAGTTTATACTGTACGCACAAAAAATAACAGTTGTTAGTCTCATGACATTAAAAAAACAAAAAGAAAAAAAATGCAGAACATATTTATAAAGAAACCAAACATGTAATTTCACCTTACTGAAATTTGTAAATACTTATTTCTCATGTTTTCTCAATAGCCAAAATCCTAGTCTACATCATGTAACACACAAATATTAATCATTCTCGTGTAATTTGCAGATTATTGCATATGAGTGGAGGTTTATCTATTGTGCACCTCAAATAGCGGCTGCCAATTATCCATGTCATTAAAAAAATAATATTTTTTTGCAGTTAATTTTTTTTCTTTCAAAATAGCCGTGATGAGGAACTATTTATACTCCCTCCGTCTCATTTATATAGGCGGATTGAAATTTTTACAAGGATTAAGAAAAATTATTGGAAAAACAAATTATATAGTAAATTTCTTATTATGCTATTTGACTATGTATTTTTTATGAGTTAATCAAAGAATTAAATAGGGATATATTAGTAAATGAGCTAAAAACATTACTTTTTATGGAAACAAGCCTATATATTTGGGACATCCGAAAAAGGAAAACAAGCCTATATAAATGGGACGGAGGGAGTATGTGAAATATAACATTCAAAGCCTCATTTATACGTGTCGGGCCTGCTATTATTAGATAAGAATTTAAGACATAGCTTGTTTAAAGACACTTATGCGCTCAACATATTGTAATTAAATAGTTTGCATTTAAGTAAATGCAAAGTCACGTTTATTAGTTTAAAGTTCTAATCAATATTGAAACCTGAAAAATTGTTACGTACACGAAGGCCTTATCAATAAATGGAACAAGTAGTTTGATCATTAATCCCATTCATTAATTGCAGATAGTGACTTTGTTTCATGAATTTAAAGTTTGTTGCCCTATTAGTTGTCTCAGACTAATGTGTAAAGAATCTAAATATAATGTTTTTTTTTTCTTCATCTTGAAATTCAATTAAGTTTTGTATCAATATCTATTTCCCCCAAACTCTATTTCGTTTAATTTTCTTTCTTTTAAAAGAATATCTTCAAAAAGTGGCAAGACTTACGCATGATTTATAGTTGGAAGCCTATTTATGATAGAAAAGAGTGTTTACCTAAGTTTTATCGAAAGAGATGTTCTATATGGTTTTTTCGCGTGGTGTTAATTAAGGCATTAAATGCATCATTAAATTATGTACCTAACACAAACTACTCCGCAATTAAGATTTGGTGATTATCTATGCTCCAATTACTTCGGATTCCTCTATTAATGTAGGGAATAAATCTATGCAGCCACATTATGGCTAGCTGTTACGTCCCTAAGAGTTGGTGCGGGACGTGCCGTGTCAGTGGCACGTCGGGTGACTCGGTGGTGCAGTGCCAAGCACACCGGGAGTGAGCGGAGTCGGTTGGAACCACCTTCTGCATGGGTGGTCTAGCAGCCTATGGGAAGTTGCTGCGTGGGCTAGATGTTGAGTTGGCATCAAGCGAAAGATGGTGGTCCGAGTCGAGCACGAGATGGTGCGTGGTCGACGTGTCCGGGAGTCGGAGGTGGTGCGAGCGGAGCGCACCATCCGACGATGCAAAATGCGAGTACGTGGGCTCGGTGTGGGAGAACTTGGTGTTAGACGAGAAGTGCTCGGTGTTTAGCGAGACTTGCTCGGGGACATGCGAGGATGGCACGAGAGATGGGCGACGTGACTCGATAGTGCGTGTCGGGCTGGGCGACACGGACGGGACTGGGTGGATGGGCACCGATGCCGAGTGCCTGACACGAGCAAAGGCACGGGCGTGGTGCACTGTGCGAGAGAGGCGGTTACCAAGTGCGGAGCGGTTACGGAGAGCAGTTAATGACTCAGGAAGTGGGCTGTGCGAGTGCTTGGGGGCGGTTACGTGAAGATAACCGCCCCGTGCTGTGCTGTTTGGCCAAGACGAGGACATGTGGTGCTTCAAGTAACTGCCCGACGGTTGTAGCTTAGTTTCCTAGTGAAGGGGGATGTCCTTCACATATAAATAGTTGTGTATTGGCCATGAGCCGAACAGGTGATGTTGTGTGCGAGCCTTGAGCAGTCCTTGTATAAATTGTGGGAATTTAATATAAGGTTGGGTGAGTTGCCCGTACGTGCTCGAGTCGTTTAAAGTTTATGTTAATGATCCGCTGCGTGTGAACTTTGATATTGCTCGTAACACAAATCCGTGAGCCTCATACACGAGTGGGGGAAACACGAGTGTCGGTGAGGGTGAGAGCTGGTCGGGTTGCGGGAATCCGGCGCCGCACAAGGGCGAAAATTTCTAGTACGAGAAAACCTTGTGACAATTTGGTATCAGAGCCAGGTTCGGCTGGTTCTGTTCCGTGTGTTTGGTTGCGGTTACTGCAGTCGCGGTAAAAGATGGTGCAGGCGAGAGAGTTCTCGGCTCTCGAAGAAAGGGTGCTACGATTGGAGGGTTTGATCGGCACGGCTCCAGAGGTCTCAACGTCGGCTGGAGTTGAGACAATCTTTGGTTGTATCCGCACAATCAAGGACACGGTCGAGATGATGCGCAAGTCTGTGGAAGATACTCCGTCGTTCGTGGAGAGTCGGATCGTGTCGTGCGAGGAAGAGGTGACTTCCTTGACGGCGGCGGTCGATATCAAGATCGAGGAGTTGTTGGATGATTTGCGGCTCGTGAAGCACGCGCTCAAAGCTGTTGAGCAAGGCCGATCGGTGTCGAATGTGCGTGTCCCGGAGCCTAAGCCGTTTGAGGGAGCCCGTAGTTCGAAGGAGTTGGAGAATTTCTTGTGGGACATGGAGGCGTACTTTAAGGCGTCTCATGTGCCCGAGAACGAGAAGGTGTCGATCACTAGCATGTACTTGTTGGGTGATGCGAAGCTGTGGTGGCGTTCGAGACCAAGTGTCGATGCTAGTGGGAACCAGGTGGAGTCTTTGACGTGGGAGGCGTTGAAGCAAGAGTTGAAGGATCAGTTCCTTCCGGGGAATTCCTCGTGGTTGGCGAGGGATGCGTTGCGAAAGTTGAGGCATACGGAGTCCGTTCGTGGGTATGTGAAGGACTTCAGTTCGTTGATGCTCGACGTGAAGGATATGTCCGAGTCGAACAAATTGTTTAATTTCATGGCGAGGTTGCAACCTTGGGCTCAAACCGAGTTGAGACGGCAAGGAGTTAAGGATGTGCAAGGAGCCATTGCTGCTGCCGAGAGATTGGTGGATTTCAGGCCGGTTGGTCCCGACGGATCCGAGATGAGGAAGAAGGATTCGAAGAAGGGAAAGGAGAAAGAGAAGTCCGGCGAGGAAAGGGCCATGGAGGCAGGAAAGGAGAAGAAGAAAACACGGGGGTGTTTTATTTGTGAAGAACTGGGACATCGGATGAGAGATTGCCCGAAGCGGTTGAACGCGATCGTCGCTGAGGATGAAGGGAATAGCGAGACGGGCATAAGGGTGAATCCGTTGCAGTTGCTGTCCGCGATTCAAGTGGACGAGGCCGATCAAGAAGATGGTGGTCAGTGCGATATACACGACCCGGCCATAATTTGGTTCGGTAGTTTTGATGAAAAGGAACTCGAGGAAGGAGGCTTCCACCCAGCAACGACGAGGACGTCGTCAGGTTTTGGTGGGGGTGGTTTGTTACGTCCCTAAGAGTTGGTGCGGGACGTGCCGTGTCAGTGGCACGTCGGGTGACTCGATGGTGCAGTGCCAAGCACACCGGGAGTGAGCGGAGTCGGTTGGAACCACCTTGGTGCATGGGTGGTCTAGCAGCCTATGGGAAGTTGCTGCGTGGGCTAGATGTTGAGTTGGCATCAAGCGAAAGATGGTGGTCCGAGTCGAGCACGAGATGGTGCGTGGTCGACGTGTCCGGGAGTCGGAGGTGGTGCGAGCGGAGCGCACCACCCGACGATGCAAAATGCGAGTACGTGGGCTCGGTGCGGGAGAACTTGGTGTTAGACGAGAAGTGCTCGGTGTTTAGCGAGACTTGCTCGGGGACATGCGAGGATGGCACGAGAGATGGGCGACGTGACTCGATAGTGCGTGTCGGGCTGGGCGACACGGACGGGACTGGGTGGATGGGCGCCGGTGCCGGGCGCCTGACACGAGCAAAGGCACGGGCGTGGTGCGCTGTGCGAGAGAGGCGGTTACCAAGTGCGGAGCGGTTACGGAGAGCGGTTAATGACTCAGGAAGTGGGCTGTGCGAGTGCTTGGGGGCGGTTACGTGGAGATAACCGCCCCGTGCTGTGCTGTTTGGCCAAGACGAGGACATGTGGTGCTTCAAGTAACTGCCCGACGGTTGTAGCTTAGTTTCCTAGTGAAGGGGGATGTCCTTCACATATAAATAGCTGTGTATTGGCCATGAGCCGAACAGGTGATGTTGTGTGCGAGCCTTGAGCAGTCCTTGTATAAATTGTGGGAATTTAATATAAGGTTGGGTGAGTTGCCCGTACGTGCTCGAGTCGTTTAAAGTTTATGTTAATGATCCGCTGCGTGTGAACTTTGATATTGCTCGTAACACAAATCCGTGAGCCTCATACACGAGTGGGGGAAACACGAGTGTCGGTGAGGGTGAGAGCTGGTCGGGTTGCGGGAATCCGGCGCCGCACAAGGGCGAAAATTTCTAGTACGAGAAAACCTTGTGACACTAGCCATAATGTGATTTTATGTTTTAAATGACTTATAATATTTAAAATATTTAATTTGTACAAATTTTGGATTTCGATGTAACATAAATTTTAATAGATATTTAAAGGTTATACAAAGATTTTTGTTGAAAAATTAAGAAAGAAATATATTTACACTAATCATGATAGAATTTAAGCAAAAAATATAAACACTGACATAAAATATATAATCATACTTTTTAGATGAATCAAATATCTAACAAAATTAGATAATTTTTACTTAATCGGCCAAATTATGACTAGCCACAATATGGTTGAATAGCATCACTCTAATGTAAAACCAATTTATACTGTAATATTTTTCATAATTATATATTTATTGAAACGCTAATTAATTGGGTGCAGCCAAATTCTGGTTGCCGGTTGGTCGATCCTCTAGGTTTAAGACGAAAACTTCATGAGTGCAAAGGTGGCCTATGTGCGATCTCCTCAATTCCATAGTTTATTGCAATTAAGATCTATTAAGAGATATTAGGGAATAATGAAAGTTAATTAATGATAATTTTATTAACATTAATTAGTATTTTTTAATTTTAATTAAAATTTATTATTTCTAATCAGAAATTATTAATCTAGAATAAGAACTTATCAATTTTAGTTATGTAGAGAAAATGTAGGATTATAGCACTTTTGTGTTTAGGATATAAGTCTATAGATATATGGATATAATTATGTACTTCATACAATAAGCTAGTAAATAAGATCTCGTATATTTGTTAATTTATAATAGTCATTTATTATTATTATTTTTTGTTATTTGTACGCATGCATCTTGATTTTCCATAATTATTTATAGGATCGGCGCGCAGGACTTAATTAATTAATTTGCAAGTTTTTCCATGTCGAGTCAAGAAGGCTAAGATGGGGTTAAAGTTGTATTTAATATTTACCCTTAATATATACTTTGCACAATTTATACATGTGATATGCAAGCAGAGCCTTCGGGCTAATTCAGTAAAAGAAGTTAGCTTCGGGTTGAAGTTAGCCTTCAGGCTATTTGAGACTAAACAGTTATAGCCTCCGGCTACGAGACAGTAAAGTTAAAGCCTTCGGGCTAGCAGTTAAGCCTTTGGGCTACCATGCAGTAAAACATTACTTTCGAGTAATGTGATTAAAGTGACGGTTTTTCATGTATTTTATTGTTGAAATTTATATAGTTTGGATAAATGCACCCCCACTGAGTTTATAGTACTCACTCCAAAACTATTACTTTTATTCAGGAGAGGACTCAGGCCATGATCAGCGAGGCGCGTGGATAAATGCACCCCCACTGAGTTTATAGTACTCAACCCCACTTGTGTTTCTCGGACACGTGGTATCAGTCCAAGGAATCGAGGTCGATCCATCAAAGGTTGAAGCTGTCAGCATTTGGAAGCCGCCCAAGAATGCAAGTGAAGTTCGGAGTTTCTTAGGCCTTGCTGGCTACTACCGGTATTTTATCGAAGGTTTCTCAAAGATAGCAGGCCCAATGACTCGACTTACAAGGAAGAGAGTCTCGTTCGTCTGAGACGAGAAATATGATAAGATCTCTCAAGAATTAAAACATAGATTGACAACAACACCAGTTCAAACAATTTCAGAAGGCACAGAGGGTTTTGTCATCTACTGCAATGCTTCGATACAAGGACTTAGTTGTGTTTTGATGCAACATGCCAAGGTGGTGGCCTATACATCAGGACAATTGAAGGAGCACAAGAAAAATTATCCTACTCATGATTTGGAGTTAGCAGCGGTCGTGCACGCTATAAAGATCTGGCGTCATTTCCTTTATGGAGAAAATGTGAGATCTACTCGGACCACAAGAGTCTAAAGTACTTGTTCACTCAAAAGGAACTCAATATGATGCAAAGAAGGTGGCTCGAGTTGGTGAAGACTACGACTGTACGATCCACTACAATCCAGAAAAGGCCAACGTGGTAGCTGATGCAATTAGCAGAAAGAGAGGTTTGTCAGCTATTCACACTATCTTAATGGTTCAAGAATTCTCCAACTTTAAGGAACGATGTGGTGCCAGTTTCGGAGAATACAACATCAGTGATTGCAGCCTTAAATATTCGACCAACACTCTGGGAGCAAATTAGACAAGCCCAAGGAAGTGATGAGTTTTTGTGCAAATTAAGAAAGCGGACTCTGAAAGGAGACATCAAGGGTTTTTCCGTTGATCCGGATGGAGCTTTGGTATATAAGGGAAGGATTTGCGTGCCGAAAAATGAAGAGCTGAGAAGAAAGATTTTGGAGGAAGCTCACAACACGCCTTACTCTATTCATCCTGGAGGAACCAAGATATACCAAGACTTGAAAAAGTCTTTCTGGTGGAGGAATATGAAGAAGTCGATTGATGACTACGTTGAAAGATGCATGACTTGCCAACTAGTGAAGGCCGAGAACCAAAGAGCCATGGGTTTGCTAAAACCACTCGAGATTCCAGAATGGAAGTGAGAGAAGATTACAATGGACTTTGTGGTTGGATTGCCAAGAACAATCAAAGAAAATCACGCAATTTGGGTTATCGTTGACCGTCTCACCAAATCTGCTCACTTCATTCCTGTAAAGATAACGTACAGCATGGAACGACTAGCACAAATTTATATTCAGGAGATTGTGCGATTACACCGAAGTGCTAGCATGCATTGTATCGGATCGTGACACGATATTCACCTCGAAATTTTGGAAAAGTCTACAAGAAGCCATGGATATTAGCCATGGATATTAAGCTAAATTTCAGCACGGCGTATCACCCTCAATCGGATGGCCAATCATATAGGACCATTCAGACCCTAGAAGACATGCTGAGAGCATGTGTTGTGGATTTAGGGAAAAACTGGGAGAAACAACTACCATTGGTGGAATTTACGTACAAAAATAGCTATCATGCATCTTTAGGCATGGTTCCGTATGAAGCTTTTTATGGGAGGAAGTGTCAGTAGCCACTGCACTGAGATGAAGTCGGTGAAAAACGAGTTCTAGGATTGGAGATAGTGAAAGAGACGGTAGCTGTGATCAGTAAAATTTGTTATCGCCTTAAAGTAGCTCAAGATCGGCAAAAGTCATATGTTGATTTATAGAGGAGAGATTTCCATTTTGAGGTCCGTGACAAAGTTTTTCTAAGGTTGTCACCGATGAAGGGAGTGTTCCGAATTGGCAAAGACAATAAATTATGACCTTGTTATATCGGGCCTTTTGAGATACCCGATAGAGTTGGTGAGTTAGCTTATCGTCAAGCACTGCCATCCATCCTAACATCGATACACAACGTGTTTCACGTTTTATCTTTGCGAAAGTACGTTCACGATCCAAGCAACATAGTGAACCACGTTGAGCTAGAGTTGGATAAGGATTTGTCTTTCGAGAAGCATCCTATATCGAGTTTGGAGGTCCATGTGCTTAGAAATAAGGAGATTCCTCTATTCAAAATCTAGTGGAGTAGACATGATAAGAATGAGGCCACATGGGGAAAAGAAGAGGACATTAGAGCTAAGTACCCAAACTTCCTAGACTAAGGTAAGTAATTTTGAGGATGATTTTTTTTTTAGTAGGGGAGGATGGAACAACCCAAAATTTTATTTTACTATATTACTCCTATAAAGTTTATATTATTATTTATACAATTAATTATTTAAGTCTTATAAGTCGCACCTAGAGTAATTGCATACATAAGCATGATCTTTCATATGTTCGAATTCATGGTCCAAACATTTATGGCTTTAAGCCCAAATAAAGTTTCATGCATCAAATTTTTAGCCCCCGGGCTACGAGATAGTAAAGTTAAAGCCTTCGAGCTATCAGTTAAGCTTTCGGGCTACCATGCAGTAAAACATTGCTTTCGAGAAATGTGATTAAAGTTACAATTTTTCCATGTATTTTATTGTTGTAATTTATATAGTTTGGATAAATGCACCCCCACTGAGTTTATAGTACTCACCCCAAAACAATTACTTTTATTCAGGAGAGGATTCGGGCGATGATCGGCGGGGCGCGTGATGGTTGTCGCTTATCAAATTTAAAGAAATGAATAAATGAGAGAGTTTTTATGTAGACAAATAAATATTGATTTTATTTCTCTTTTACGTTTTCTGCTATTTATTAGAGACAATATTATTTATTTTTATTATTTAGTAATAAACTACATACTTTTTTTATATTAAATAAATTGGGGCGTTACTATATGGTATCAGAGCAGGTCTACAATCCTGTAGACTTGTTATGAGTAATTGAAGATAAAATCACTTTGTGAGTAATAAAAGTTAAGACCATCGTCGCACCGCCGCATCGCTCCAAGAAAAAGGTACAAAGTTTTCATTGGTTATATTTGATGAAGTTATCTCATCAATAATTATACTTTTTCATGTCCTCGAAATATTTAGATGGTTAGACTACTCAAAACAGCTAGAATGAGATGTGGTGGTAAAATCCCAACGAAACAGTTGGCCTGGAAAACGTCCAGCCTGCAATGGAAATTATTGGACGAGTTTGACAATCTGAAGTGGGACAATGAAATGGAAGTGGAAGTACAATTGTCGGAAATACTAGACCTTTGGAGAGGGATGGAAAGAGCCAACAACTGTACACCAGACCCCTATGAAGTAGCAAATTAGGTTCTTGCTATCATGCTCACCGTAATACGCGAGGTAGTTTTGGAAGTTATGTACGACCTTGTCACAGATTTGGACGGGAAAGAGATCATATATTTTGATAAATTCATTCTAGATGTTATAGATGAATGGAAACACGACGTCTATGCGAGAGATTGCAAGACAATGACTCCCAATAAGAAGTACAAGAGAGAGTAGCGTCTAGATATTTTATTCGTTTTCCTTCGGATGTTCCGTTTGTTTCCCTCAAGTTATTATCTTCTCTTCATTTTAAGACTATTTTTTTCGTTCTTCATTGCAAGTCGAATTCACCACTGACTTGCTTTCGGGAGCGACGTCTATTTCTAAGGCACCGTATAGAATGGCGCCGCTAGAACTAGAAGAACTAAAGGTTCAGATCCAAAAGCTTTCGGATAAGGGTTTCATTCGTCCGAGCGTATCACCTTGGGGATACACCGGTTCTTTTCATCAAAAAGAAGGACGGGACGATGAGGATGTGCATTGATTTCGAGAGCTCAACAAGCTTACCATCAAGATCAAGTATCCCTTACCGAGAATCGAAGATCTTTTTGATCAATTAAGATGAGCTGGAGTGTTATCAAAGATCAACTTACGATCGGGTTACCATCAGCTGAAGGTCAAGAAGGCGGATATTTCTAAAACAGATTTCCGAATGAGATACGGACATTACGAATTCATTGTGATGTCGTTTGGATTATTCAATGCACCAGCTGTGTTTATGGATCTGATGAACAGGGTATTCCACCCATACCTAGACAAGTTTGTCATTGTTTTCATATATGACATCCTTGTGTACTCGAGGAACAAGGCCTAGCATGAGGAGCATTTATGTTGGTGTTGGAGACGCTACAGAAAGAGAAGTTGTACGTCAAGTTCAAGAAGTGCGAGTTTTGGTTGGACCGAGTTGTGTTTCTCATACACATGATATCAGTCCAAGGAATCAAGGTCGATCTATCAAAGGTTGAAGCTGTCAGCATTTGGAAGCCACCCAAGAATGCAAGCGAAGTTCGGAGTTTCTTAGACTTTGTTGGCTACTACCGGTGTTTTATTGAATGTTTCTCAAAGATAGCAGGCCCAATGATCCGACTTACTAGGAAAAGAGTCTCGTTCGTCTAGGACGAGAAATGTGACAAGAGCTCTCAAGAGTTAAAACAGAGATTGACAACAACACCAGTTCTAACAATTCCAGAAGGCACAGAGAGGGATCTACTGCAATGCTTCGATACAAGGACTTGGTTGTGTTTTGATGCAACATGGCAAGGTGGTGGCCTATGCATCAAGACAATTGAAAGAGTACGAGAAAAATTATCCTACTCATGATTTGGAGTTAGCAGCATCGTGCACGCTCTAAAGATCTTGAGTCATTACCTTTATGGAGGAAAATGTGAGATCTACTCGGACCACAACAGTCTAAGGTACTTGTTCACTCAAAAGGAGCTCAATATTATGCAAAGAAGGTGGCTCGAGTTGGTGAAGACTACGACTGTACGATCCACTACCATCCAGGAAAGGCGAACATGGTAGCTGATGCACTTAGTAGAAAATGAGGTTTGTCAGCTATTCACACTTCCTTAATGGTTCAAGAATTCTCCAACTTAAGGATCGATGTGGTGCCAGTTTCGGAGAATACAACATCAGTGATTGCAGCCTTAAATATTCGACCAACACTCTGGGAGCAAATTAGACAAGCCCAAGGAAGTGATGAGTTTTTGTGCAAATTAAGAAAGCGGACTCTGAAAGGAGACATCAAGGGTTTTTCCGTTGATCCGGATGGAGCTTTGGTATATAAGGGAAGGATTTGCGTGCCGAAAAATGAAGAGCTGAGAAGAAAGATTTTGGAGGAAGCTTACAACACGCCTTACTCTATTCATCCTGGAGGAACCAAGATATACCAAGACTTGAAAAAGTCTTTCTAGTGGAGGAATATGAAGAAGTCGATTAGTGATGATGTGTATGTTTTTGGTTGTTCAGAAGTTGGGGTTTTCTATCGTTTTGTGCGAGTATAATGCACTTTTTAGTGTGTCTTGTGCAGGATTTTGAGGAGTTTGTGAGTGCAAGCATTTGGACGAGAGAGATCGAGAATGGAGTATATTTTGCATGATTTTGGTGTGGAATTAAGGATGCGAGGAGAAGATGGTTGTAATTAATTTTGGGCATTATCTTTTATTGGACAGATAGTTATTTTATTATTATTGGGCTAATTAAAAGTGTCATAATTAAGCCCAAACTTTATATTATGCGGCTGTAACTAAAGGGATGAATTTCCTTAATTTATTGGGGGTAGCCGTATAGGATTAGGAGTTAGTTAATATATATATATATATATCCCTATATATATATATATATACATATATATTTGACTTTATTTTCATTCAGCCGTCATATAGTTTAAGGATTATTATTTGATATTTTTCATAGCTTTAGTTTTTTTTATCTTGAGCCGCATAGATACATACGAGATTTGTGAAGAAGAAGACTTGAAGGTTTTAATATTATTTTCATATTTTTAGTTTTAGAGTTCGAATCTTGGATTGAAGTTGAAGATTGAATTTCTGGTGGCTGTTCTTACTTCCTTTAATATAATTAGTTTTATGCTTTCTTTTTATTATATGACTGTGTTTGAATTTAATATTATGCGTAGCTAATTTCTTAATTCGGAGAGAATATTGAAGCACTAGTCTAATAATCTGTGAGATCTAATTGTTCGTATAATTAATTTCCCAGGGTTTCGATTTATTCCTTGTGTTTAAAGTTAATTCCAATTTTGTTTAAGCCTGATCAACTTAGATTTAATTGGATTACAGTCAATTAGTTTCCCCAATCCGTAAATGTTGGAATATGGCTAATTAGTGATAAAGCTACCATGTTCGTAGTAGGAATGAATTGGTAGATGGGCTATTACTTGCGTTCTTGGGTAATTTGTCTAAATTGAGATCTAAAAGCTATTATAGCATTAAATCTAGGTCTAGCGTCTTCAGCTAGGTTGTGTTTTAATAAGGGAAATAGTTAGGTCTGGCGTCTACAGTTAACTATCGTTAAAGTACGTAGGAATTGGGGTATGTCCGCTGCGTTCACGGTACCCTATAACTGGATGGTTCTTGGGAATTAATTAATCTTTGTATCGATGATCGGAGCCCTAGACTAGTGTGGATATATTTGAAGCCGAATGCTTCTCTTTGATTAGATTCTCGTTTGTTATTTAGTAAATTTATTGTTTTCTTAGTTTATAATCAAATTCTCTCAAATTAAGGTGTGGTGGTAATACCAAAACTAGATTTATAGGAAAAATAGGTGAATCCCCGTTCTCTGTGGTTCGACCCTCTAAACCGGACCTTCTATATCATCTTGAAATTGAGAATTCACGAAACGGTTATGGAAAGAGACAAATCTTAAGAAGCAGCAAAATCTGTTAGAACCGCAAGGAGATCCGTCTGCCTAGACGGAAGCTGTTTGCGAGTCTGACAGTAGTATTCCAGAAGCTGAAAGTGTTCCGTTTACCTAAACGGAAGGTATTTCTGAAGCAGAAACAGAAACCGAGGAAGAAGTAGAGTCGACTTTCATCGCGATTACTGAAGGAGACATGGCAGATGAAGATCCGAGATTGAGTGAACTTTCGAGCCTTTTAGAAGACGATCCTCCAACACTGATATATATACCAAACTTGGAGGCATCGATTGAGATCAAGTTGGGGTTGCTGAATGTTTTACCTAAGTTCTATGGTAAAAAAGTAGATGATCCATACAACTTTCTGAGTGAGTTCGTCAAGATATGCAAGGTGCAGAAACGACCAGCTGGAGTTACTGAGAAACAATTCAAGTTAGTGGCGTTTCTTTTCACTCAGACGGCAGAGGCGAATGCTTGGTTCACAAGCCTCCCGCCAATCTCCATATCTACATGGGCTGACATGAAAAGGTTGTTGTTGGAGCATTTCTTTCCTCCAACGAAGACTAATGCGTTGAAGAAGGAGATTAGTGGAGTAAAACAAGACTATGATGAGTCATTGAGTACTTACTGGTCCAGATTCAAGAGATTGGTGGATAGCTGCCCAAATCATAAGTACACCGATGGAGACTTGTTGCAGTATTTCTAGCAATGAATGACCGTTGACACGAAGAACTTAGTTAACTCATCAAGTGAAGGCGGATTTTCGCATTACATGGTGAGTGAAGCTAAGAAACTGATTCAATACTTGGTAGAACCAACAAGGGAGTACGAGGAGCATCGTTTGCTTAAGAGAGCTGCACAAGCAAGTTCCTCCAATTTTCAAGAGAAGTTCGAAGAGAGAATGAGACGGATAGAAAAGATGTTGAATACTATGGTCGAGAAGGCTGCAATTGCAGGACCAGTGGAGAAACCATGTGGCACATATGGTAATTTTGGCCACTCAAGCTTGCAATGCGATGGGAACGACGAAAATCTCCATGCTCAAGCAAACTCATCGCATAACTTTTATGGCAGCAAAGATCCACCACCAAAGAGAGATCCCTACTCGAACACTTATAATCCTGGTTGGAGAGATCATCCTAATTTCCGTTGGCGAGATCAAGCGCAGAAATAGCCTCAAAAGACACAGCAGTAACAAAACTACCGACCACCTCATCAAAGAGGATTTCAGCAAACATCACCTACTCCACCTCCACAAGAAAAACAAGGGAAGTCTCTTGAAGAGATGATGGCGGAGTTGATAGGTTCACATCAATTTTTACAGAACAATACGCAACAACTCCAACAGACTCAAACTAAGCAAAAAGTGTGCATAGATGGCTTAGCTCGTCAAATGTCTCAACTCTCGACTTCTATGAACGAGCTTAAGGGGAATCAAGGCCGCTTGCCATCACAAGTTTAGGCTAATCCAAGGGAGAATGTGAACAAAATTACTTTGAGAAGTCGCAAGGAATTGAGTGAACCCACAGTCAAAAAGTTGCGAGAATACTCGAGCAATGAATCTGGAGAAGGATCCAGTCTGTCCAAACTAGACAATTCTGACAGAGTGGCAGTTTCTGCTGATAAAGCTAAAAATACTTCCTGTTTCCCCAAACCGGACACTGATCCGTCAGTTGTACTGAATAAAGGAAAAGGAGATTGCATCGGAGGAGCCGACTAAGCTACATAAACATTTAAGTTTATATGATCCTAATATTGTGATACCTGCTCCTTTTCCCAGAAGATTAGCAAGAAGAAGCCGGAGGAAGATCCTTTGGACTACATGTCGATATTTGGAAAGTTAGAGATTAATCTTCCATTCTTTCAAGCGATCAAGCCTCCTCCGCTGAGCAAATTTGTGAAGGACTTCATTGCTGGTAAGGCTAAGGATTCTCGAAAGATTGTGATGGGTGAAAACGTGTCGGCTGTGATACAGAAAAAGTTGCCACCCAAATGCAAAGATCCAGGTATGTTTTCTTTACCTTGTTACATTGGAGATACAAAAATTGAGCATGCTATGTGTGATCTAGGAGCTTCTATTAATGTCATGCCTTTAACTATTTATAATAGCTTATCTGGTGTTGAGTTAGTAGATACTAGGGTTGTAATTCAGTTAGCCGATAGATCATGTGTTCATCCCGAGGGCTTGTTGGAAAATGTTCTTGTGAAGGTGCATAATTTTGTTTATCCTGCTGATTTTTATGTGGTGAGAATGAGTGACATGCAATCTAAGGAATCGTCCGGTGTTCTTTTGGGCCGTCCTTTCTTAAGGACGGCTAAGTCCATCATTGATGTTTGCAATGACAATATATGCTGGGATTATCATGAAGAAAAGTTTACTTTTAGTATTGATGATGCCATGAAAAATCCCATTGATGCTGAAAATGCTTATGCTATTGATGTAGTTGACCCTCTTGTCCAAGAATATCTTGAGACTGAATTCATGCAGGATAAGTTGGAGCTCACCTTGATGCAAAGCTGGACTGATTTTGATGCCCAGGAGATGAGTGATGAAGAGATCAAAGAGGCTATTATGTCTCTTTACGCTCAACCGGAAGTTACAAGTTCTGGAAATAAATTCTGTTTGCCCAAACAGGATCCCTCGGACAGACCACTGTGATCCGATGAGAAGCCGCCGGTGTTGGAGCTTAAGCCCTTACCTGCGAATCTGAAATACGTGTTTCTTGGAAAAAATAAAACTCTACCAGTTATTATCAGCGGGGAGTTGACCATGAGTCAAGAGGAGCAATTAATCGTTGTGTTGAAGAAGCACAAGAAGGCAATTGGATGGACTTTAGCTGATATCACCAGAATTAGTCCCGATGTGTGTATGCACTATATGTTTTTGGAGCCTGATGCTAAACCTTGTCGAGATCCACAACGAAAATTGAATCTGAACATGAGGGAAATAGTGCTCAAGAAAATATTAAAGCTTCTCATATTGGGGATCATCTACCCAATCTCAGACAGCAAGTGGGTGAGCCCGGTTCACATGGTTCCGAAGAAATCTGGATTGCAAGTGGTAGAGAACAAGCAGAATGAGTTGGTGCCGATGCGTCTTATCACTGGATGGCGCATGTGTATCGATTATCGCAAGCTCAATGCAGCAACTCGCAAGGACCATTTCCCTTTACCTTTCATTGATCAGATGTTGGAGCGGTTAGCTGGGAAAATGTACTTTTATTTTTTGGATGGTTATAGTGGTTATTTTCAGATTTATGTCAACCAAGAAGATCAAGAGAAGACCACATTTACATGTCCTTTTGGCACGTACGCATGCAGGAGAATGCCGTTTGGATTGTGTAATGCACCAGGGACTTTTCAGAGATGTATGATGAGTATCTTTTCAGATATGATCGAGAAATGCATAGAGATCTTCATGGATGACTTTACAGTATATGGAGATTCGTTTGATGATTGTCTCGACAATTTGGATAAAGTATTGACTCGTTGCGTGGAGAAAAATTTGGTGTTGAATTACGAAAAATGTCATTTTATAGTTAAGGAAGGAATTGTCTTGGGCCATGTCGTTTCGAAAAGAGAAATTCAAGTGGATAAGGCAAAGGTGGATCTGATTGCACGGCTACCCTATCCCACAAACGTGAAGGAGATAAGAGGTTTTCTAGGGCATGCCGGATTTTACAGAAGATTTATCAAAGATTTTGACAAAATTGCACAGCCTTTGACTCGACTACTCCAGAATGACGTTCCGTTTACCCTAACGGATGACTGTAAAGCAGCTTTTGATTTGTTGAAGACCAAGCTGACCACTGCTCCTATTATCCAACCACCCAATTGGGATTTGCCCTTCGAGCTTATGTGTGATGCCAACGATTATGCGGTGGGTGTCGTTCTTGGACAAAAGATGGGGAAAGAGAGCCACGTGATTTATTATGCTTCGAAGACGTTAAATCCGGCTCAATGCAATTATGCTACCACCGAGAAGGAGATGTTGACCATTATTTTTGCTTTTGAGAAGTTTAGGTCCTATCTCTTGGGTTCTAAGATAATTGTTTACAATGATCATTCGGCGTTGAAGTTTTTGCTATCCAAAAAAAAGTCGAAACCGCGATTGATCAGATGGATACTATTATTGCAAGAGTTCGATTGGGAGGTTCGAGACAAGAAAGGAACAAAAAATAATGTTGTTGATCAGTTAAGTCGTTTGGTTCAAGATTATGATGCTATGCCTATCAAGGAAACATTCCCGGAGGAGCATTTATATGCTGTCAGGAACAGAAATACCACTTGTTTGCCAAACGAAGCCTATTTCCAGAATCAGAATTCTGTGCAGCAACAAGTAAGTTTCCTAAGGACCCTTGGTTTGCGGATATTGTTAATTATTTGACAACCGGAGAGCTCCCGCCCACTTTCACACGAGCTCAAGGACTTAAGTTGAAGAGTGATTGCAAGTATTATTTCTGGGATGAGCCTTATTTATGGAAGGTTGGAGCGGATCAAATCATTTGAAGGTGCATTCCTGAGGAGGAACAAGGTGAGATTCTCTTGCACTGCCATTCACTTGCTTGTGGTGGGCATTTTGGTCCAAAACGTACTGCTCGGAAGGTGTTAGATTCAGGTTTCTTTTGGACTACATTGAATAGAGATGCATATCTTTTTTGTAAGAGTTGCGAGCGGTGTCAATTGACAGGAAATATTTCCAAGAGAGATGAGATGCCCCAAGTTCCGATGATTTTTTGTGAAATATTTGATGTGTGGAAGATGGATTTTATGGGACCGTTTCCTAGCTCGTGTGGAAATTTATACATCCTGCTTGCCGTTGATTATGTTTCGAAGTGGGTGGAAGCGAAAGCCACACGCACTAATGATTCTAAGGTGATGGTCCCTGAGCTAGGTATTTGGTGTAGAGGTGGGGGGTGAATACATCAAATAGATTTCTGAAAACTTTTTCTAGTTTAAATAATAGAGTTGGTGAGCTCAGTTATTAATCCAGCTGAGAAGGGTTAGCTGGACAAATAACTCAGCTGGCGGTGCGGAAAGTGGTGGCTTGAAAACTTTGCTCGGTTAATTAGAAAAACTCAGCTTGAAAAGATTAACTTTATGTTTTCAGTTTAGTCAAGTTGTGCAACTTTCAGAAAGACACAGCTGTCTTTGGAGAGCAGCTGTGTATGCAGTTTTAGATTAAATATGCAATGAGATGATAAAGTTAGTACTAAAACTGAATTTAAAGAGAAAGAAAAGAGCACGAGATTTTTACGTGGTTCGGAGTAACACCTCCTACGTCCACGACCAGGTTCACTGGTAATTCACTACCACTTGGTTTCCAAGTACCAAGTAACTTCACAACTCTAACCCGAGCTGTGTTCCAACAGTTTGCGGGCACTGTCAAGCCTAACCTTTCAGTTTACGGGTACTGAAAAAAACCTTACAAACACTTGAATTTCCCGCTTCAAGCAAGCGTTACCTTGACCTAACCTTTCTGGGTAAAGAGGGGTTTGGTTTTGGGTTCCAACTGTGAACGAGTTCTTACAATTAAGAACTTTAGAGTATGATGAACTCGTTCGAAATCTAGGCTTAAGATATACAAAGATTTTGGCCTAGGGATCAGACGAAAAACTAAGCAGTTTCTGAACTAGAAACACTTTAAGATAAAGTGTTCTTTGAACTATGTAGAACTACTAGAGAGCTTTTGAAAGATTGAGAATTTCATAGAATGAAAGCTTGTAGAGAGTTTTTCGTATTTGATCCTGAGGTTGAAGACGGGTTTATATAGGTAGAGATTCAAGACTAGCCGTTGGAGGAGCCGTTTGAATCTTACCTACTCTACTTAAATTCGATATCTGCCGTTGGGCGAATCTGCACCTGTCTTCATTTGTGTCACATCCTAGGTCCTGAAGTTTAGGATGCTGATTCGGTAATCCCTCATTGGTCGAGGCATGTTGACTTCCTTTGACGCCAGGATCTTCTGCCTTTGGAGCTAGCTTCTGAATTCAGAGCTGGATTGGACAAACTGACTTGAAGTGATGTCTTCAGAGTTACTTCCTTTTGTTCTGTGCAGCTGGACCAGCTGTATTTTGAACTCAGCTCGAATTCTCTTCAGCTTGATCATGCTCTGCTGAAAGACTCAGCTGAAGGTTGACTCCTACTGTAGACACAACCTCGGATCGTGCCCCGCTCGTTCGTTTCCGTTTCCGCAGGACACAGCTGGATCGTCTGCTGTCTTCTGCTTCCTGAACCTGTAAACCTAGGAAATCTAAAGCTCAAACAGGTGAGCTAGAAAACACTACTTAGGATGAAGCGATCATCTATTCGGTTGGAGAATCAGTTGGGTTTTGGTATTAAATCAAAACTTTATAATTTTCCCAACAATTTCGTCCTTTTTGATGATGCCAAAACCTAACTGAGACAACTTATGACGCAGAAAAACTTGTGTTTTATTAATGTAAGAAAATACATCATAAAACACGAAAAAGAAATAAAGAAAAAAAATTCTTCAATTCTTCAGTCTTAAATCCCAGTTGGCTGGGTCTTCTCTTCTGCATCCAGTCTTGTTTCTTTTGACTTGTTTCTTCTCCAGCTGGTTCTGATTCAGCTGGTTCCTCTAGCTCAGCAGTTTGCCTCTTCTTTGTCTCATTCTCTTCCCCCTTACTTCCCCCTTTTTGGCATGATCAATCAAGGTGGGAGAGATACAACATCAACTGTTGCGATGTTTTAGTTTGGCGAAACTGTGGTTGTTAGCTCTGAGCAGCGAGGTCTGGAGTTTAGGTGGCTCAGCTATTGTATTAGCTGGCTCTTCTTCAATAGCATTAGCCTCAGCTGTGATTGCAGACACAGCGTCCTTGGCCTGTTTTAGCTGGGGCGGTCCAGCTGAGTACTTAAAGTTATGAGTTGGCACTGGAGATAACATCTTCTGAGTATGGCACAACTTCATTCCTTGCAATTTTTGCTTCTTCAGACTTCATTAGTTTGAATGAGAAAGTCTGATTCAGCACTTGAGGGACTTGAGTATTCTCCTTCCACTTCGAAGTGGTGGGTATTGGGTTCAGCTCCTATCATCATCATCCAGCTGCAAGTGATCATCGGCTGGATGATGTTTTCCATTTGAGCATGGTGCAGGGGCTTGAGCTCCAACTTTCATCTGAAGATCCCAAAGCTGGTGTCCCTATTGAGCTGAAGGAAATTGAGGAGAGGTCGGTTGAAGTATTCCATCTGTCGTGGGGTTTAAGCTTGGTTGATCAGCTGGAATACGTCGTTGTGGTGTTGATGATGACGATGTTCACGCTGGCACATGAACTTCTTCTCCACCGTAAGAAACCACCGCTTGTGGACCTCCTGCTCCTCGGAGAGTAGTTACAAATTCTCTCTTAATGTCAGCTGGCTTCTTGGCTGACTGACTGAGCACCTTTGACTTGAGTCTTTTGTTTGAAGACGGTGCTTCAGCATGTTTTGTCTCCTCAAGTTGTTTCCGATTCCCAGCTGGGAAAGAAATAGATGCATGCTGCTTTGTCTCCTGCATCTTTTTCTATGCCTCCTGTGGCGGAGCAAGAGCTTTGACACTACTGCTCTTGAAGACTCCGGCTTTATCAACATCTGGTCCAGTTCTGTTGACGTTGATTTTTGCATCCCAGGGAGTTGTATGTCCCGTTCTCTCTTTTATTTTGAGAGAAACAGTTGGGCGGAGGAGGTCTTTTTCCTTTGACATTCCCAGGAAGATATCTGCACCTTCCTGGTGAATGACGTTCTTGAGCTTTGCAGTCTCCCACTGCGTTGGACCGGATCTGTCGATGGGCTTCATCTTCTCCTGGAACTCCATCTTCTTGAGGTTCCTGAGAGTTAAGCAACTCTTATCTTGAAGCTTTGACAGATTCTTCAAGTTTGATCGGCTTCGGGAGATATCTTTCTAGATTCCATGTTCTTCTTCTGCAACTTTTGTTAGTAGAAACAAATAATACCAATTGATGGAAATAAGAAAGAATGCCGAAAAACTTTTTAGGGTTGATGCAATGTTTTATGTATCTCTTCTAGCATATTTATATAACTTTCTTGATGAATGGACGATCAAGATTTATCGATTGATAAGAAGATCTACGACTGGGAGAGATTCTCGCGTCATGTCAATTTCTTGTTCAGAAATTGCGAGTTAATGCGTGAGAGAGGACGGTTGGGGCACTTTGACTTTTGCCTCGAAACTCCCATGATTCAGTTCTTTGCAGACTTTTACTTAAATTTGATTAGATATGACAAGATATGATTTGACTGATAATAGATTGAATAGGTGTAGTTGATGTTGTTGTAAACCTCTCAGCTGATCATTGTAATCAGCTGATACCTCGGTTGAGTGGTTGTGCTGAGTGAACGTTGTTCCAGCTGGTTCACCCTCAGCTGAATAATCCTTCAACTTTGGCGTCTGGTTGAGCTTGATTCTTTTTCAGCTGATACCAGTGATGTCGGTTTTGAATTCCAGCTGTCTACTTCCATTCAGCTGGGCCTGCTTCCATTCAGCTGGGTGAAGCATCGTCTGGGTTGAGTAATCCAAGTAATCCACACAGCATTTTGAATCTTGCTTCTATCAGCGGCTTTGTGAGTATATCAGCCCGCTGTATGTCTGTGTGAATTTTCTCAACAATCACATCCTTCTTTTCCACGTGATCTCTGATGAAGTGATGGCGTACGTCCACATGCTTGCATCTTGTGTGATGTACTGGGTTCTCTGATATAGCAATCGCACTTGAGCTATCACAGAAAATCAGAATTTGTCCAGTTTTTACTTCGTAGTCATCCAGCTGATGTTTCAGCCAGAGAATTTGTGAGCAGCAGCTTCCAGCGGCCATATATTCTGCTTCAGTTGTGGAAGTTGCGATGCACGTTTGCTTCTTTGAAAACCATGAAATCAACTTACTTCCTAGGAACTGACAAGTTCTTGAAGTTGATTTTCTGTCCAACCGATCTCCAGTGAAGTCTGAGTCTAAATATCCATCGTAGATTGTCTTCTACGGGTACCACAGCTCAACATTCTGAGTTCCTTTGAGATATTTGAGAATGTTCTTGGCTGCTTGCATGTGTGCTTCCTTTGGATCAACTTGAAATCTGGCACACACTCCGACTGCGAAAGAGATGTCTGGACGACTCGCGGTTAGATACAACAGGGAACCTATTATCCCTCTGTATTTGCTGGAATCGACTGTCTTCCCTTCAGTTCCTGGTTCAATCTTCCAGTTGGTGTTCATCGGAATCTTTACAGTTCTGCTGGATTGAACTCGATACTTGGCGATCAAGTCTTTCACGTACTTGAATTGATTTATAAAAATCCCTTCTTCTGATTGCTTGACTTGAAGTCCTAGGAAGAAGATCATTTCTCCCATCATGGACATTTGGAACTGTTCTGACATCATCTCTCCAAATCTTTGGCATAAGAATGTTGATCTTGATCCGAAGATGATGTCATCTATTTAGATTTGAACAACCAGGATGTCTTCTCCTGACTTGATGGTGAAGAGAGTTCTGTCTACTGAGCCCTTCTTGAATCCTTTGGATACAAGGAACTTTGACAGAGTGTCATACCAAGCTCGAGGTGCTTGCTTAAATCCATAGAGCGCCTTCTTTAGTTTGTAGACTTTATTTCCTTCTACTTCAAATCCTGGAGGTTGTTCAACGTAGACATCTTCTTTGATTTCTCTATTTAAGAATGCACACTTCACATCCATTTGATAGACCTTGAATTTGTGATGTGCTGCATAGGCAAGAAAGAGTCTGATTGCTTCCAATCGCGCTACTGGATCAAATGATTCTTCGAAGTCAATTCCTTCCTTCTGTGTGTAGCCCTTGGCAACCAGTCGAGCTTTGTTTCTGATGATGACTCCCAGGGTATCCAGTTTGTTCTTGAATATCCATTTGAGTCCTATGACTTTGACTCCTTCAGGTCTGTCGACCAATTCCCAGACACAATTTCTGAGGAATTCGTTCAGCTCTTCTTCCATGGCGTTAGTCCAAGGCACGCTCTTTAAAGCTTCGAGAATTGATTGAGGCTCCGAAACTTGAGCTACATAACACGCCATTAGAGCTGTATCTTCATCATAGACCGTCAGTTCTAGCTCTACTGAGAGTTGAGCTGTGTCAGCTGCTTCTTGATGATCCGATGAGGCTTGAGCAGCTGAGCTTCTGGTTTTGACTTGGTCAGATGGTTCTCCAATGATTGCTGATGATGGATGATCTTCAATCCATCTTCTCCTTTTACAAATTTCTTCTTCCAGCTGATTGATGCTAGAAGTGGCAAGATTTCGTCTGGCTTGGAGTTGCTCTGGAGTTAAGTCTTGAGAGATTGATTCTCCTTGAGTTGGATTATGAAGTGACTTCTGTAGAAGCTCTGCTGGAGATGGAGCTGGGGATTCAGCTGTGTCTGGATTTCCAGCTGATGGTATTCTCCCTTGATTTGGCGTTGGAGGTTCTTCTTGATTTCCAGTTGGTGGAGCTTCCCGATTGACTTGAAGTTCCTCCTCTGGCTCTTCATCCCAAATTAATGGTTCGGCCAAATTCCTGATTCGATATTCTTTAGCTCTTGTCTGAATCTGTCTTGAAGATTCTCATTCGTTTCTTCGTTTGATAGAGTCTCTATATTCGAATGATGACTCGTCAAAGGTAACATGTGGAGTTACTTCGACTGTTTGAGTCCTTCTGTTGAAGACTCTATATGCTTTACTCACAGCAGAATAACCAAGGAATACTCTTTGGTCTGTCTTCGCGTCGAACATCTTGAGCTGTATCTTTCCGTTATTTAGGATATGACATTTGGATCCGAAGACCTTGAAATATCCAATATATGGTATCCTGTTGTTCCAAAGCTCATACGGCGTCTTTCCTTGCCTTGATGTGAGTAGGGAGCGATTCTGAGTGAAGCAAGCTGTGTTGATTGCTTCGGCCCAGAACTTCTTTGGAATGGCAGAGCTGGCTAGCATTGAGGTAGCCGCTTCTTTGAGTGTTCTATTTCTTCTTTCAGCTACACCATTCTGCTGAGGTGTGCGTGCTGCTGAAGTTTGATGTTGAACTCCGTTCTTCTCGCAGTATTCATAAATGGTTTCATTTAGAAACTCCGTTCCTCGATCTGATATGATTGACATTATCTTGCACTCCTTCTGAGTTGACAGTCTTTCCAGCAGGATAGGCAGCTTAGTCCTTGTTTCGCTCTTCTGGTACAGGAATGACACCCATGTGAATCTTGAGAAGTCATCCACTACGACCAGAGTATATTTTCTGCCATTGAAGCTTGCTGGAGTAACTGGACCAAACAGATCCATGTGAAGGAGTTGGAGTACTCGATCGCTTGATCGAATCGGCTTGAGAGAGAATGAAATTCTTGTCTGCTTTCCTTGTTGACACGCACTGCACATATGACTTTTGTCATATACTTGATCTGGAATTCCATTAGCGAGCTGGTTCCTAGCCAGTTTATTGATTGTCTTGAAGTTGAGATGATTCAGCCGTCTGTGCCACAGCCAGCTGACTTCATTGCTGCTTTTCGATACAAGACAAGTCTCCGTAGGGCTGCTGTTCCAGTCAGCAAAATACATATTTCCTTCTCTTTTCCCTCTTAGGAGTATCTACATGGTTTCCCTGTGCTTCACTGTGCATCCATGTGCATCAAACTTGACAGAAAAACCGTTGTCGCAGAATTGGCTAATGGAAAACAAGTTGTGTTGCAATCCTTGTACATAAGAAACATTTGGGATTATAACATTTCTAGTTTTAAATGTACCATAACCTTTGGTTAGGCCTTTGGAGTTGTCACCAAATGTTACTTGAGGGCCTGGACGCTCGATATACTCCTGGAGTAGGTGCTTTAAGTGCTTCATGTGCTTGGAGCATCCACTGTCCAAGTACCATAGCGTTCTCATTGACTCCTCAATGATGCGTCGTTCCCTTGCAACCTATATAAAAGATCAAAGTTTAGGTACCCAGTTTTAATTGGGTCCTTGAGGGTTAGATAGAGATCCTTTAATGATCCAGATCTGCTTGATGACTCGAATTGGGTCATTTGATCTGACAATTCTTCCAGCTGAGTCGATATACACATTCTTTGTGTTCTTCGATTGTTGCTGGCGGGGTCTTGATCTCAGTGTCTTCCTGACTTGATGTCTTGGTCTTCTTTGGTATCCAGCTGAGTACTCAGCTGAGACGTTCTTTTGTCTCTGCTGTCTCTTGTGATACTTCAGCTGGAAATGGTTCTCCAGCTGGTAATCATATGAGTGATATCCAGCTGGGTATCTCTGATATCTCGGTTGATATCTTTCAACGTGCTGTTGTTGTTGCTGGTATCTGTAATGTCCAGCTTGTTGTCTTTGTTGAGGTTGAGCACGTTGCTGTCTGATTTGAGCTTGAGGTTGTCTCACAACTTGCCTTTTTGATGCCTGTTGTGTCCTTGATGGAGCTTGAGGATGTCTCACAGCTGGTCTTCCTGACGCATGCTGTGTCCTCAACGGTTGATGCTGAGTTGCTGGGATTGGATGTTCTTTTGCTCGTACAAACATTACATTTGTTCCACTCGTGGAGGCAATATTTGAGGCATCCTTTGATTCATGGTATCCCAGTCCCGCTTTGAGTGCTGCTGGACGTTGTGCACCTATGATCTCGTCCATTGTTGATGTGGCTTTGATGAGAGCTACTATTTTCTTAGATAGTACTTCTTCGGTGTTTTTCAGCTCAAGGATCTCAGCTTACTTATTTTCTGATTTAGCTGTGACCTTTCCCAATCTTCCATCAGCTGTTTCTTCTCATAGTAGAAGTCCTTCATCAGCTGATCTTGTTTCACTATTTTGTCTTTTAGTGAAACAACTTCCTGGTGAAGCTGTGTTGTATCAGCTGCTTCTGATATCTTTTTCTTTTCCAGTTCCGCTTTCAGCTTGGCATTCTCACACATTATGACGTCAGGGATCTCTTGAAGCTCCTTGGAGTCATTCATTACTTTCTCTACTAGACTCCAGCCAGGTAGCCCTAATTTTGAAACCTGTATAGAGTGTTTGTGTGATGGTGAGAAGTTAGATAAATTTTGGGTTCGAGACATTACCTCATCTTCATCAATGCCATCTGTTTGTCCCATGAAGCACATATCCCAATCAGGTTCATCGTGGGCCATCAGTGCTTCTTCTTCCGAGTCTGAAAATGGCATGTTGTCATCCATTTTGTTGCACTTTGATTCATCATCGGCGATGTACGCTCTCCTTCTGTCAGCTGCCTTAGCTTTCAGTTGGTCTTTATATTTCTTGGACAGCTTTGGACAATCTAGCCGGTAGTGTCCTGGTTTCTTGCAGTTGAAACAACCTTCTTCTATTCGTTTGTCAGCTGACTTCTCATCAGCTGCTGCGTACTTGTCTCTGTAAGTTCTTGCGAACTTCTTGTATTTGCCCTTGCTGGTGTTTAGTCTGTTGTAATTTTTGACCAGCATGGCTATTTCTTCAAGTAGCTCTTCCTTGCTCATGTCCTTCTTGTCCTTCTTCGATGACTCAGCTGACTGCATGTATGCGGATTTTTCAGAGTTGGCTCTGAACGCAATCTCCTTTGGCGCAGGTGTCAGCTCTCCATCATTTTGATTGCTTGAAGATTCGTTCATGGTAATCTTCAAGTTATATTCGTTGGCTTTGAGCAGGGAGAATAATCTTTCAGTTGAAAGATCACCTAAGTCACTTCGACTTTGGTGTACCACCTTATATGTGTTCCATTCAGTTGTGAGCGCTGAAAGAACTTTTAGATTTTTTTCTCGCTGGGTGTAGTATTTCCCAGTTCGGATGGTTTCTATTTCCACCACTATATTGGAGAATCTGAGTTCCATCCATTCGATGGACTCATTGACCAGCTGCTTGAAGTTATCAAACTTCTGGCATGCAATAGTGAATTTATTTTCCTTTATCTCCTCCGACCCTTCGCATAGCTTTGCTAGGGTTTCCCACATCTCCTTTGCGGTTTTGCAGTTGATGATTTTGCTGAGGTAGGCGTTGGAGACCGTTGAAGATATGGTGTTCCTCGTGAAGCTGTCTAGTCCAGCCTGCTTCCTTTCTTCTGAGGTATGCTCACTCTTGGGCTTGGGAATGAGCTGATATATTGGTTGACCACCATCTTGAGTTAGAACAAGCTCGTTCCCTTGTTTGAATATTACGATGGGTCCGTCTGTGATGACGTCCCACATCATATCATGATGTGCAGAGAGAAAGTTGTTGGTCCCAAGACGGATACCTTGGTGTAGAGGGGGGTGAGTACACCAAGGTTTAAAAACTTTTCCATGTTAAAACTCTTTTCAGAGAGCTGGCTGTGTTCGATCCAGCTGGATTGCAGCTTGATCGACACAGCTGGCTGTGTGTGTGTGAGGAATGTGGTGGATTTGGAAAGTCCGTCTGTTGCTTCAAATATATTGCAAAGCTCTGTTTCACTTTTCAGTTAGTCAGTTTATGCAGATTGAAAAGTATGCTTATGAGGGTTAGTAACATGCATAAACCAAAGCGATAAATAACAAGAGCATTTTTAACGTGGTTCGGAGTAACCCCTCCTACGTCCACGACCAGATTCACTGGTAATTCACAACCACTTGGTTTCCAAGTACCAAGCAACTTCACAACTCTAACCCGAGCTGTGTTCCAACAAATATGGGTAATCGTCAAGCCTACACCTTCAGTTTCCGAGTACTGAAGAACCTAACCACTCGAATTACACGCTTCGAGCAAGCGTACCTTTACCTAACCTTTCTGGGTTTGGGTTTGGGTATGGTTTTCCAACTATGAACGAGTTCTTACAATGAAGAACAAGGAGTATGATGAACTCGTTCAAACTAGGCTTAAGATATTTATTCTGATCTATTCTGCCTATGACTGAATATGTGAACAACTTAAGAACACAGCTGACTGGCTGGGTGTTCTTGAAAGATTTGGCTTTGAAGATCGTTGTTCATTTTTCTGTTTTCTTCTATTTCTTCAGTCGTCTTGCCAGCCTCCTCTTCAATGGTCATCCTATCTTGATGGATCTCGCAAAGAGGATCTCGCAGTCATCCTATCTTGATGGAAGAGCTCATTCAGATGTATCTTGAAAGCAACATCTGGAGGCGTATTTGGGTAGGCTCCCAGATAGTAGTAATCTTCAATGAATTCGAATTTTGTATGTTCCCAGTCGTCGTTTAATTCTTCTGGGATCCATTCATCTATTCTTCTCCAGTTCATTGGCATCTGAGTCTTTTTCTTTGATGCTCTGATGTTTGCTCTTTTCTTCTTCTGCTTCGTTTCCTCAGCATCGAGCAAACTTTCCTTCTTCTTCTGCTGCTCTTGAAAGTTCCTCATCTCTTGCTTTTGTTTATTTACAAAGTTGCAGAGCCATTGAGTATCATTTATTTCTTCTGGCTTGGCTCCGCTAGCTTTGGCAAGAGGGATGATCATTTTGCTCCATTTTTCTTTTCCTCCAGCTGGTTCTTCGTCTCCAAATTTCAAGAACAACTTCATCAATCTCGATCATAAAGACTTGGATTTCATCTTCGCTACATGCCTTTTCTTTGCTCGCCCTTGATGTTTTTCTCTTGTCATTTCATTCCCCCTATCTTCCCCTTTTTGGCATTATCAACAAGGGTGGAGGATAGGTTGACAATTGTCTCATTTAGTCAAGTTGTGGCTTTGTCAACATCAGCAATCTTGGATGTGTTGTCTGCTGTGACAAGGTTGAGTTGTGCTGTGTTGGTACTTCCAACTTTGAACTGAGTGTCCAGCTCTTTGTAGAGATTGAACAGCTTTTGAATGTCAGTCCTGTTGGAGAGGGTTTGTTGTTGTAGAGCTTGCAGCTGGCTGGATAAGTCGCTGAAGCTGTTTCCAGTGGAGCTTGAAGGCTTGAAATGATCTCAGGAACTCTCTTCTCTAGATGATGTGACTGATCAATGCGATGAGATACGAGAGATTGCTTGAGATCTTCACTGGAGCTTCTTTGTAAGTTCTGGGCAAAAGAGTAAACTTCATCAATGGACTGTCCATGACAATGGACTTGCCATTCTATAGCTGTGATGCGCAGGAGGGTGTCAATGTCTGATTTGAGTCTATCCTGGAATAGGATTTCCTCAACTTGTTTGGCTATCTCCTCCTTCATTGCATCAGAAAGCACGACATTGGAATCCGTTTGGGTTCCGGATTCGACTTGGCTGGGTTTGACTGCCTCGATCTCGACCAGTGAGCGAGTGTCATTGGCAAATGGACTAGGTGGTGCAGCTTCTGCGGGCTCAACTGTTGCAGAAGTTGGCTCGTTTTCAGTCACCATTGCCTCAGCTGTGTCTGCATGTACAGCTCTTGGCGATCTCAATCGGAACAATCCGGTGAGAGTGTGGAGGTAGGAGTTGGCTCTTGCGATTACCTCCTCAGATGGTGATACTTCATCTTGCTTAGTCTTCTGGATGAGAGTTTGGATTAGCTCGTCTTGATGCAAGAAGGCATCCTGAAGACTTCCAAATCCGAAGATCTCCTGTAGAGCAGCTTCTTCGGCTTTGAGCTTGTTGAAGGAGTAGAGCTCCACAAGTTCCTCATTTACGTACCAAGTAGTCATCTTGGTAGCGAGGTAAAATTTGAAGTCGCTTACGGCGACTAATGCGGCGGGGAGTGAAATAAGAGACGGGTATTGTTGCAGTGCGCTCTTTACTTCTTGAAGCCTGAGGTCATCGAACCTCATTATGGTGGCAGCACGTGCAACAGCTCTGGGATTGAGGATTTCAACTTCCTCAGAAGTAGTTGGACTTGAAGGTTCAGCTTGGTTTTCATCATCCAGCTGCGAAGGAACATCAGCTGGACGGGGCTCTTTAGGTGAGCTGGGAAGAGAAGATAGTTCAGCTTGGGAGTCAGCTGGCTGTGAAGACGCTTCAGCCAACTGAATGTCTGTCAGCTCTCTTAAAGGAGATGATTCTTTGGGAGGAGAGCTGGGTGCTAAAACTTGGGTGTGTGGAAGCAAGGAGGTTTCAGGTACTGAAGAATTGAAAGGGGAATCTGAGATGTGTACCTGAGGATGGGATGGAGGAAGAGATTGTTGAAGAGAAATTCCAGCTGATTTGTAGTTAGCTGGAGTGGGGTGTGAGAATGCTTGAAGAATTTGGCGAAGGGGAATAGCATCCTCTGGGTCTGGGTCAGTGACCACTATTTGTGATTCTTCAGCTTCTCGTGATGTTCTCACGAACTCCCTTTCATTGTCTGAGCTGGAGGAGGATCCCTAAGCTGTCTCCTCGCAATCGGTCTCCACTCGCCTTTTCTTTTTGGACAGGGAAGGCTGTGGGAGTGGATTCCGATCCAGCTGTCTCAACAACTGGTTTCTCTGCTGCCTCCTCAGCTGATTTGATGGCTGCCTTGAATTTCAGCTTCTTCTTGGCAGGTGGAGATCCAGCTGGCTGTGTCTCCTCTCGTTGCTTCCTTTTTCTTGCTTGAGAGGGAAAGGCAGTCTGCTGCTTTGCCTCTTGCGCCCTCTTCTTCCCTTCAGGGGCTTGGCTTCTCAAAAAGTATCCTGGACACAGAAAATTCTTCTGCGTTATGCCACTTGATTTGCCTTCCGGTAGAGTAACTTTCTATTATGCACGCTACTTTGGTGCATAGATCTTTGACTCTGCTTGGTCTTGCTCTGCTGAGTCTGCTCTGCTGAGTTCTTTAAGCTGTCTGCTTAGCTGTGTCTTCTGCTGTCTTCAGCTGTCTTCAGCGAATCTACCTGTAAACTAAGAAACTCTATAAGCTCAAACAGGTGAGCTGAAAAACGCTTAGGCTTGTGCGATCATCTACTCGGTTGGGGTCAGCTGGGTTTTGGTATCCAATCAAAACTCTATTAATTTTCCCAACAAAAGCTCTTCAATCTGAACTTCCATATTGCATAATCGTCGACCGAGAAGGTGGGAAGATTCATGTTAAAATACGAATCCATGGAGATATGCACAGTATGTAATATTATGAGTTTTTCACAAAGAGGATCTGTTCAGATGACCACTGACAGATTGTCAAGAGAGATGTCTTGATACAGAAACAGCGGTCTGTTGAACCACTGCTCTGATACCAATTGATGGTCCCTGAGCTAGGTATTTGGTGTAGAGGGGGGTGAATACACCAAATAGATTTCTGAAACTTTTTCTAGTTTAAATAACAGAGTTGGTGAGCTCAGTTATTAATCCAGCTGAGGAGGGTTAGCTGGACAAATAACTCAGCTGGCGGTGCGGAAAGTGGTGGTTTGAAAACTTAGCTCGGTTAATCAGAAAAACTCAGCTTGAAAAGATTAACTTTATGTTTTCAATTTAGTCAAGTTGTGCAACTTTCAGAAAGACACAGCTGTCTTTGGAGAGCAGCTGTGTATATAGTTTTAGATTAAATATGCAATGAGATGATAAAGTTAGTACTAAAACTGAATTTAAAGAGAAAGAAAAGAGCACGAGATTTTTACGTGGTTCGGAGTAACACCTCCTACGTCCATGACCAGGTTCACTGGTAATTCACTACCACTTGGTTTCCAAGTACCAAGTAACTTCACAACTCTAACTCGAGCTGTGTTCCAACAGTTTGCAGGCATTGTCAAGCCTAACCTTTCAGTTTACGGGTACTGAAAAAAACCTTACAAACACTTGAATTTCCCGCTTCAAGCAAGCGTTACCTTGACCTAACCTTTCTGAGTAAAGAGGGGTTTGGTTTGGGGTTCCAACTGTGAACGAGTTCTTACAATTAAGAACTTTAGAGTATGATGAACTCGTTCGAAATCTAGGCTTAAGATATACAAAGATTTTGGCCTAGGGATCAGACAAAAAACTAAGCAGTTTCTGAACTAGAAACACTTTAAGATAAAGTGTTCTTTGAACTATGTAGAACTGCTAGAGAGCTTTTGAAAGATTGAGAATTTCAGAGAATGAAAGCTTGTAGAGAGTTTTTTGTGTTTGATCCTGAGGTTGAAGACGGGTTAATATAGGTAGAGATTCAAGACTAGCCGTTGGAAGAGCCGTTTGAATCTTACCTACTCTCCTTAAATTCAATATCTGCCGTTGGGCGAATCTGCACCTGTCTTCATTTGTATCACATCCTAGGTCCTGAAGTCTAGGATGCTGATTCGGCAATCCCTCATTGGTCGAGGCATGTTGACTTCTTCTGACACCGGGATCTTCTACCTTTGGAGCTAGCTTATGAATTCAGAGCTGGATTGGGCAAACTGACTTGAAGTGATGTCTTAAGAGTTAGTTCCTTTTGTTCTGTACAGCTGGACCAGCTGTGTTTTGAACTCAGCTCGAATTCTCTTCAGCTTGATCATGCTGTGCTGAAAGACTCAGCTGAAGGTTGACTCCTACTGTAGACACAGCTGGATCGTCTGCTGTCTTCTGCTTCCTGAACCTGTAAACTTAGAAAATCTAGAGCTCAAACATGTGAGCTGGAAAACACTACTTAGGATGAAGCGATCATCTATTCGGTTGGAGAATCAGTTGTGTTTTGGTATTAAATCAAAACTTTATAATTTCTCAACATAAGGTAGTTGCAGCATTCTTGAAGTCTCACATATTTACAAGATTTGGAGTGCCGCGAGCAGTGATAAGTGATCAGGGTACCCATTTCTGCAATCGCACCATTGAGGCATTAATGAGGAAGTATGGTGTTCATCATAGGTTTGCTACTCCTTATCACCCACAAACGAATGGCTAAGCTGAGGTCTCAAATCGAGAGATTAAGCATATCTTGGAGAAAACCGTCAACCCCTCACCCAAAGATTGGAGCTTAAGGTTAGATGATGCTTTATGGTCCTATCGCACAGCTTAAAAAACTCCTATCGGCATGTCGCCTTATAGGTTGATTTTTGGGAAGATGTGTCATTTACCGGTCGAATTAGAGTACAAGGCCTATTGGGTGGTGAAGCAAATGAACATGCAATCACTCAAGTGTGAGGAGGAAAGGAAGTTTCAACTTCAAAAGTTAGAGGAGCTCCGTCTCGAAGCTTATGATGTTGCCATGTGGTACAAGGATCGAACAAAAATGTGGCACGACAAGAATCTGCGAGGGAAAGCATTCCAAGTCGGCCAAAAGGTGCTTTTGTATCAATCAAAGCTGCGTTTAATGCCCGAAAGTTGAAGACGAAATGGATTGGTCCTTTCAAAATACTAACAGTTTGCCCAAGCGGAGCAGTTGAAATCATGAGTTTGGAAACGGGAAAAACCTTTATGGTCAATGGGCACCGATTGAAGCCGTATTATGACGTCTCTCGTTACGACAGTGGAAGCAATTTCACTGTTACCCCCGACGTACTCCTAATTGCATCGGAGAGTCTAGCCGAAGACTTTAAATAAAGGCGCTTGTGGGAGGCAACCCATATTTTTATCCTATTTTTTTTTCTATTATTTAGTTTTCTTCATTTAAAAAAAAAACAAAAAAAAATTGAAGTAGTCGCCCCTCTTTCTTACACTAACCCACTCTTTTCTTTCATCCTTTCTACAACAGCCGCCGTCCATTTTCTACCATTATGGTGTGTCTATACTTGCTGAGCTTTGGCAGCAGAGACCCCGCTCACATCTTACCCATTCTTATTTCTTTGTTTTGTCTGTTTTATGTGTGCTTTTGTTTCCCTATCTTACCATTTTTCTTTATTTGCTTGAGGGCAAGCAAAGTTTTAAGTGTGGGGAGGGTGTTTAGTTGTTCAGTGTTAGCTGTTAGGTTTATTTTTGCTAGAGTTGTGTCAAGTGAGCCAAGTATACTGCCAATTTGTTTGAGTTTGTAAACACATTCTGCCTGTTTGAGTTATGTGATGAACTTGTGATTCAATATGTTGTAAAATGGTGGAATGTAATTAATTTTTGAAGAATTATTGAATGATACTTGGGATGACGAAAAAGGGCGATAATTGAATTTTTAAACCCACACTAAATGAGATTTGAGCCTATGATAGTAGAGCACTCTCTACTTTGTTCTTTCTGAGAGAATTTAATTCACAAGGTTGCAATATCGAGTGTGCCATTTTGTAATGCATGATAGAAGGCATTAGGGTGAACCAATTTTGGCATGAGTTTCATTGTCTAACCTTTTCATTAACCCCTAGTGAGCCATTTTGAAGCCTTGACCATTTCTTTGACTTGAGCTACTAAATATTTAACCAAGGCATGTTTTTTACTTTCTCTTGGCCCTATTGTGCATGTTTCAAACTCAAAAATTCATATATGTGTGATTTTAGTGAAAAAGGCAATTTTTATACGTTCAGTCTGACCAGACAGACCCTTGTGCTGAAGTTTCTATTCTGAAAAGTTGTGATTTGGTTCTGTTTGGCGAAACAGAGGCAGTAACTGTAACTGTGTTGTGTTGATTATCTTTGGAGGGTATTATGAAGTTGTGAATTGTATGTTTGTTCGAAATTTGAGAAAGAAAGGTGCTGAAAAAAAACAGAAAAAAGAAAAAAAAATAGAAAAAAAGAAGAAACAAAAAACAGAAAAAGAAAGAAAGAAAAAGAAAGAAAAATTGCACCTGAGTTGAGTTGACATACAGTTTGATGGTTAGTTTGTTGAGATGAGTTAGTTGTTCTCCTTATCATGCCTATTTTGCATGGATGATGATTTGATTTGAATATGCATGATACTTGTTCTTATTTTCTGAAGCTTAGGAATCCTGTTAGATCCTTCCAAATTTGAATGGTCCCTAGCCCCATTACGCCAAATGAGAAAAGTCCTTCTTGAGTTACACGTTGGCTGCTTTATATCGCGATCGAGTAAAATTTGTTTATGAGTGGCTGTCCTGGAATAGTGTAGGGAGTGAATGAGTGAATCCGTGAGATATGTTTGATTGTTGCCCGATTTTGACTAAGTTGATGATAATGAGGCATACTTGAGATTACATTTCGTTCATTTGAAGGTTGAGAATCTCTTGTTTGTTGCTTGATTGTTGCTTGCAGAAGTAGTTTGCAGTTGGACATGTTGGTATTTACTTGGCTGTTTTGTGTGTCTAGTTAGTTCGTTCGTGTCTCATCTCTTACCTTCCATTCTTCTTTTCTTTTTTATTGAATCGTGTATTGAGTCTTGGGGAATTTGATGTTTCTGAACAACCATGTTTGATGATTTGGTTTTATCTTCTCTTCATACTTGAGGGCAAGCATGATTCAAGTGTGAGGAGATTTGATGTGTATGTTTTTGGTTGTTCAGAAGTTGGGGTTTTCTATCATTTTGTGCGAGTATAATGCACGTTTTAGTGTGTCTTATGCAGGATTTTGAGGAGTTTGTGAGTGCAAGGATTTGGACGAGAGAGATCGAGAATGGAGTATATTTTGCATGATTTTGCTGTGGAATTAAGGATACGAGGAGAAGATGGCTGTAATTAATTTTGGGCATTATCTTTTATTGGACATATAGTTATTTTATTATTATTGGGCTAGTTAAAAGTGTCCTAATTAAGTCCAAACTTTATATTATGCGGCTGTAATTAAAGGGATGAATTTCCTTAATTTATTCGGGGTAGCCGTATAGGATTAGAAGTTAGTTAATATATATATATATATATATATATATATATATATATTTGACTTTATTTTCATTCAGCCGTCATATAGCTTAAGGATTATTATTTGATATTTTTCATAGTTTTTGTTTTTTTATCTTGAGCCGTATAGATACAGACGAAATTTGTGAAGAACAAGACTTGAAGGTTTTAATATTATTTTCATATTTTTAGTTTTAGAGTTTGAATCTTGGATTGAAGTTGAAGATTGAATTTCTGGTGGCTGTTCTTACTTCCTTTAATATAATTAGTTTTATGCTTTCGTTTTATTATATGATTATGTTTGAATCTAATATTATGCGTAGCTAATTTCTTAATTCGGCGAGAATATTGAAGCACTAGTCTAATGATTTGTGAGATATAATTGTTCGTATAATTAATTTCCTAGGGTTTCAATTTATTCCTTGTGTCACACCCCAATTCTAGAATAAAGATAAATATCGGGGAATGACTAGAGATTAAGAATAAGAAAGAGAAAATAACGGCTAAACTTCAACGAGATTGAAGATCAGACTTCAAACAAGCAACTATTATATTTACAATGATATCCGTTCAAAAGCATACAGGATCGAAGTCCTAGTTCGTATCCGAAATAGAAAGGCTGACACTATTATATACATCAAAAGCAGTCAACCTAAAAGTCTCATTATGAGAATAAGTAAAGCTCAAGAGTTAAGAAGTTCAAAAGTCGACATATCGACTAAGTTTAAAAACTCAGCTAACGGAAACAACCTCAGACATTGGGACCCTAGCCTCAGTTTCGCGCTCCTGCACCTGCTCCTTGACCTGAAAATTATTTGGAAAAAGTTTGGGTTGAGTACTATTGTACTCAGTGGATAATTCATTTCATATAATTTAAAAGAAACATAAATACAACATATCCACAACGACCAATGACACTTAGAAGATTTTAAAACAAAACCACTTCTAAGTTCATTAAACATTTTCTCATACTTGGCATGCCACTTGTCACGTTCCTGTGTTACTCTTAAGACTGGGTGAACCTCGAACCGAAGCTCCAAGAGTTCTTTGGACTGTGTCAAGTACACAATGGGGATCAACCATTGCAATACATGACTCTGGGGTGTACACAACACTCATCAAATGTGTTAGATTATCCGAGTGCCTCGATCGATAACATAAGAGCTTTAAACACACGGAGCGCACATAAAACGCTTCATCATGGATAGCATTTATCATTTTATAATACCAGAGCTTAATAACTCAACATACATTTCGAAAGAAAAACCCACCTGTATAGAATAGTTCCGAAGTATATCTGAATCTTAGTGATGGAACTACCTTGCTTCTCCCAACGGACCTACAAAACGAGCTCTAACTTAGTTTTATTTTCCCAAATCTAAGCCTTTTATAAATCTGATCTTTAACTTCTACTCCCGGATTTTAAACTTGTTTCTTTTTAAAAAGAACTAAACTCAGGCTTCGGGCACTCACATACCCTATGCTTGGCTTTTAGTAAACTCATTTTGAAAGCTACACTCAACATACAACAAGTACACTATGTACTCTTAATTTCTGAAACTCAATAATCATTTACCAACTTATAGAAATAAGTAAATATATATATATTGCCACGTAATCACCCTCTTGAGCTCGTAACCGTATATACATTTTTCAATTTTTCAACACAACAACAAAACTCATCTTCTAGTATATATATATGAGCTTACTCCTTTACAATTAAGGATTTGTTTCTTCGTATACTTATCATTATAGCTTAGTAAAATCATGGCATAAAGTTATACACTTCAATGACTCATATACAACTATATTTTTAGATTTTTAACTCACTCTAATACTATTAATTAGTCCATAAAAGTTCATGCACTTTATCAAAGAAAACACATGTATTTCCACAAAAATTTTCCTGCAGAACCCTAACTTCTCACAACCACCAGTTCCCGTACAAAATGAACCAGGGGTCGTGCCATATGTCTTAAGAAAGCTACAAGAGTCTACTTTCCAGTCCAATTTACAGATCGTAAAAATATTAAACGAGTAAAAAGTTATTGCATTTTGAGTGTCAGCTGCCCAAGCTGGCAGCATGCTGAAACTTGCGAAAATTGTGATTTATTTCTAAAACTTTACATTTTTCTTCCTCATCCCCACAAAACACACGTGAATTCACCCAAATTTCACATATTTCCTCCATTCTAATCATATCATATATACTAACTTAGGGGTTAACAATAAGATACAACCAAGTTCATAATTACAAAACAAATATACATACTTATATAATGTTCATTATCAAGCTTATGTATTTCCCTTTTATTCTAAATCAATTCACTGCAACAATCTCAATAAGTCATATATAAAGATATTTACTACAAATTCCTGCAAAACTTTCATTGAAATTTAATTCGTTTTCTTTTAGACATTTCTTCAAACAGTTGGCAGATATATGTATATATATACAGAAAATCAGTTTTCTTTTCATCTTTTTCACCTAACTTGCTATCAATCTCATCATGGATATATATACACATATACACAACGATATAGCATCAAAATGATCACCAAATTCGAATTAAATTGACCCCAAAACACAACTCAAACCATATAACATCATAAGGAACACTCAAGTTTTATTCTTTCAAATTCCAAATTAAAAGAATCTCTATCTTAACTAATCTAAAATCTGGAAATTGAAAGAAAAAGATAAGGGAATTCACTAAACCTTACAGAAGTTCTCTTCTTCTTCTTCCTTTCTTCTCTCAATCGACTTTCTCTGCTTCTCTCTTTTCTTTCTTATTTCTGTAACTCTCAGCACTCGTTCTTTAGTTCTGTTTTCAAATCTTAAAAATTTTAATTGCTAATATGATAAGAGAAAGGTGGAGTCGGTTCTCCTATATCAATGTGTGCTGACTCATGAGGAAATAAAAGAAGGAGGTGGAGGATTTAAAAAAAAACTAGGTGTAAAAGTATTGCTATTTCTATTTCTTTTTCTTTTCTTTTCTAATGTTAGTCATCAATTAAAACTTCTCACCACAGTACACACACACGTGTATACTACATATATACATTTATATATTATATTATTTTTTTCTCCCTTTTTTTCCCAAACCTTATTGATTTTGTATTAAATTAAACTCTAATGTACAAATAATTATTTAACCACACCATCCAACCAAATACTTTTACTTAATCACATGTAGTCAGATAATCAAGTATCATTTTGGGTGTTAAGTATATAAAATCGCATATAATCATATGCCCAAAATAAGTTAAATAAATCAATTATAAAATTCTTTTATCAAATAAATTGGTAAAACCTTGTTGGAATTAAAAGAATTTATTCGGGAAGTGAATCGCTAAATCTTAATACTAAAAATACGTTCTCTAGTTTAAACGGACTAACACGAGGGCTGTGGGATATCACACCTTGTGTTTAAAGTTAATTCCAATTTTGTTTAAGCCTGATCAACTTAGATTTAATTGGATTACAGTTAATTAGTTCCCCCAATCCGTAATTGTTGGAATACGGCTAATTAGTGATAAAGCTACCATGTTCGTAGTAGGAATGAATTGGTAGACGGGTTATTACTTGCGTTCTTGGATAATTCGTCTAAATTGGGTTCCTTCGGATCTAAAAGCTATTAGAGCATTAAATCTAGGTATTGAGTCTCCAGCTAGGTTGTGTTTTAATAAGGGAAATAGTTAGGTCTGGTGTCTACAGCTAACTATCGATAAAGTACGTAGGAATTGGGGTATGTCCGCTGCGTTCACAGTACCCTATAACTGGTTGGTTCTTGGAAATTAATTAATCTTTGCATCGATGATCAGAGCCCTAGACTAGTTCGGATATATTCGAAGCCCAATGCTTCTCTTTGATTAGATTCTCCTTTGTTATTTAGTAAATTTATTGTTTTCTTTGTTTATAATCAAATTCTCTCAAATTAAGGCGTGGTGGCTATACCAAAACTATATTTATAGGAAAAATATGTGAATTCCCATTCTCTGTGGTTCGACCCTGCTTGTTGCTATAGTAATATAATTCTGAGCAGGTTGCAGGAATTATTTGGTGGTATACGACGTCCACCAAGTGACTACATTGAAAGATGCATGACTTGCCAGCTAGTGAATGTCGAACACCAAAGACCCATGGGTTTGCTAAAACCACTTGAGATTCCAGAATGGAAGTATGAGAAGATTACAATGGACTTTGTGGTTGGATTGCCAAAAACAATCAAAGGAAATCACACAATTTGGGTTATCGTTGACCGTCTCACCAAATCTGCTCACTTCATTCCTGTGAAGATGACATACAGCATGGAACGACTAGTACAAATTTATATTCAGGAGATTGTGCGATTACACCGGAGTGCCAGCATGCATTGTGTCGGATTGTGACACGAGGTTCACCTCACACTTTTGGAAAAGTCTAAAAAAAAGCCATGGGTACTTAGCTAAATTTCAGTACGGCACCCTCAATCGGATGGCCAATCAGAGAGGACCATTCAGACCCTAGAAGACATGCTGAGAGCATGTGTTGTGGATTTAGGAGAAAATTGGAAGAAACAACTGTCATTGGTGGAATTTGCGTACAACAATAGCTATCATGCATCTTTAGGCATAGCTCCGTATGAAGCTTTGTATGGGAGGACGTATTGGTCGCCACTGCACTGGGACGAAGTCGGTGAATAACAAGTTCTAGGTTCAGAGATAGTGAAGGAGACGGTAGCTGTGATAAGTAAAATTCGTGATCGACTTAAAGTAGCTCAAGATCGGCAAAAGTCATATGTTGATTTATAGAGGAGAGATTTCCATTTTGAGGTCGGTAACAAAGTTTTTCTAAGATTGTCGCCGATGAAGGGAGTGTTCCGAATTGGCAAAGACAATAAATTAAGACCTCGTTTTGTTGGGAAAATTAATAGAGTTTTGATTGGATACCAAAACCCAGCTGACCCCAACCGAGTAGATGATCGCACAAGCCTAAGCGTTTTTCAGCTCACCTGTTTGAGCTTATAGAGTTTCTTAGTTTACAGGTAGATTCGCTGAAGACAGCTGAAGACAGCAGAAGACACAGCTAAGCAGACAGCTTAAGAACTCAGCAGAGCAGACTCAGCAGAGCAAGACCAAGCAGAGTCAAAGATCCTGCAGTATCAAGACCCAGCTAAGTGACGGAAGCCCAGCTCAGTGTCAAAGACCCAGCTCAGTGTAAAAGACCCAGCTCAGTGTAAAAGACCCAGCTTAGTGTCGATGACACAGCTCAGGTCTAAAACACAGCTCAGGTCAGTGACACAGCTCAGGATGAAGACACAGCTCAGGTTGATGATACAGCACAGGTCTAAGACACAGCTCAGAAGTCAAGACACAGCAGAGTCCAAGCCGCTAAAGATACAGCAGAGACGTTTAGCAGCTCGAAGACGAAGACCTTCTCCAAGACAAGATCCCGATGTCAGAAGATCTTATCTGACGCAGTCAGATCAGAGAAGAACTAGCTTCTGCAGATGCAGACCTACTTCGTAGGTAAAGGCCAGAAGTCAACAAGAGTAGGTAAGATTCAAACGGCTCTCTTCCAACGGCTAGTTTGAATCTTCACCTATATATATATCTCTCCTCCACCATTGAAGAAGGAGGCTGGCAAGACGACTGAAGAAATAGAAGAAAACAGAAAAATGAACAACGATCTACAAAGCCAAATCTTTCTAGAACACCCAGCCAGTCAGCTGTGTTCTTAGTTGTTCACATATTCAGTCATAGGCAGAATAGATCAGAATAAATATCTTAAGCCTAGTTTGAACGAGTTCATCATACTCCTTGTTCTTCATTGTAAGAACTCGTTCATAGTTAGAAAACCATACCCAAACCCAAACCCAGAAAGGTTAGGTAAAGGTACGCTTGCTCGAAGCGTGTAATTCGAGTGGTTAGGTTCTTCAGTACCGAGCGAAAGTGTAGGCTTGACAGTGCCCGCAAACTGTTGGAACACAGCTCGGGTTAGAGTTGTGAAGTTGCTTGGTACTTGGAAACCAAGTGGTAGTGAATTACCAGTGAATCTGGTCGTGGACGTAGGAGGGGTTACTCCGAACCACGTTAAAAATGCTCTTGTTATTTATCGCTTTGTTTTATGCATGTTACTAACCTTCATGAGCATACATTTCAAACTGCATAAACTGACTAACTGAAAAGTGAAACAGAGCTTTGCAATATATTTGAAGCAACAGACGGACTTTCCAAATCCACCACATTCCGCACACACACACAGCCAGTTGTGTCGATCAGTCGTCATCCATTTGGATCGAACACGAACAAAGCTCTGAAAAGGGTTTTAACTTGGAAAAGTTTTTAAACCTTGGTGTATTCACCCCCCTCCTCTACACCAAGGTATCCGTCTTGGGACCAACACGTTTTATCGGGCCTTTTGAGATACTCGATAGAGTTGGTGAGTTAGCTTATTGTCTAGCATTGCCACCTAGCCTAACATCGATACACAACGTGTTTCACGTTTCATCTTTGCAAAAGTAAGTTGACGATCCAAGCAACATAGTGAACCACGTTGAGCTAGAGTTGGATAAGGATTTGTCTTACGAGTAGCATCCTATATCGATTTTGGATAGGAAGATCCATGTGCTTAATAAGGAGATTCCTCTATTCAAAATCTAGTGCAGTAGACATGATAAGAATGAGGCCACATGAGGAAAGAAGAGGACATTAGAGCTAAGTACACAAACTTCCTAGACTAAGGTAAGTAATTTCGAGGACGATTTTGTTTTAGTAGTGGAGGATGTAGCAACCCAAAATTTTATTTTGGTATATTACTCCTAAAAAGTTTATATTATTATTTATGCAATTAATTATTTAAGTCTTATAAGTCGCACCTAGAGTAATTGCATTAACATAAGCATGATCTTTCATATGTTCGAATTCATGGTCCAAATATTTATGGCTTTAAGCCCAAATAGAGTTTCATGCATCAAATTTATAACCCTCGGGCTACGAGATAGTAAAGTTAAAGCCTTCGGGCTATCAGTTAAGCTTTCGGGCTACCATGCAGTAAAACATTGCTTTCGAGCAATGTGATTAAAGTGACAGTTTTTCCATGTATTTTATTGTTGTAATTTATATAGTACTCACCCCAAAACTATTACTTTTATTCAGGAGAGGACTCGGGCGATGATCGGCGGGGCGTGATGGTGGTCGCTCGTTAAGTTTAAAGAAATAAATAAATGAGAGAGTTTTTATTTAGACAAATAAATATTGATTTTATTTCTCTTTTTCGTTTTCCGCTGTTTATTAGAGACAAATATTATTTATTTTTATTATTTAGTAACAAACTACGTACTTTTTTTGAGCTAGAGGCTTTTTTAGGACAGTAACTTAGGTCGAGTTGAGATTCAGGACAAAAAATTTTCGGGCCGACTTTTTGGGACAATAATTTTTAAGTTGTGCGTCCGTAGGACTATTTTGGGCCCGAACGGGCTAAAACTCACGTGCAAAGCACCTGACTGCCTACATGTCCTTATTTGCTAATGTGTACCGCCACATCACTCCTCCTTTCACCCTCCCCTCTCTTTATATCAAACCAGCGTCCATCTTCAAGCATTTCCCCCCAAAATTAAAGAACCCTAAAACAGGCGTACATATTCTATGAACGGGCAAGAAATTCACAACGTGTTTTGTCATGGTGAAGTGAGAGCTGCGCTTCGCACATCATGGAAGGAGCCAAATGCGGGGCGGAGGTTTCTGTGTTGCTCCAGATCTGGGGTAAGAAGTTTTAAACTTCATGTTTTTTTAAGTTTCTTTACTGTTATTAGAGGCAAATTAATTGGGCGCCTACAAGAGTTAAGTTTTTGCACTTTATTTCGCTCGCAAATGATGGATTTTTTTTGGAAGAGTAATAAATGCTCGTATTGGACTTGGTTCGATCCTCCGATGTGTGCCCGTTCAAGAGCAATTATACCGGGATTGTTAAGGAGGATGAATGCTGCTGAAGCAGAAATTGTGGAGTTGAAGAAAACCAAGAAAAAAATACAGTTCGTTGTTCTACTACTGTTTAGCATTCTAATTTGGAAGCTTATGTATTAGTGGCTTGGGAAGATAGTGTAATTCTATCATTTAGTTTATGTATTAGAGGATTGAGAACATAGTGTAATTCTATCATTTAGTTTATGTATTAGAGGATTGGGAAGACTGTGATTGTATCATTTTGTTGTAATGTTTGGATATTTCTTCTTTGGTCCTCAGTAATGAAGTTAATGTATGTGTTTATGTCTCATGAAATTGCATTTAGCTATAATCTTACTGCTTTGTGTTATTTTCCAACAACTGCAAATATTTAATATAGAAAGCATAAGCAGAATCATATGGCCAAAAGTGAGAACTTATATTAGCAAAAAAGTGCACATATTACATTGTTTGGTGCAATGTCTTTCACAGACAAAAAGTGGCTAATGTTTAAATATTCTACCAAATTTTACCAAAACAGCATACAAAATGGGCTACTGCAACAAAAGGGGAAATGTTTGTTTACTGCAATAGAAACAAAACAACAGATTCATCTATCACAACATCATTTCTTCCTTGCTTGTAATTCGCTTATGCTTAGGAATTTCTTTTGACTCTGCAAAATGAGTGGACCTTGTTTCTGAAATTTGTCTTGCTTCAGCTGCTGTAACATGGAAGGTCCTGGAACATGGGCAGGTTTTGATTGTGATTCTTGTGTAGGGATTTGTGTTGGGTCCTCTTGCTCTTCTTCTTCTTGATCAGAAGAATGAATGGAGGGTGGGAGCATTGAAGTAGCTTGAGTTAGTATGCTGCCACTTGATGATGAACCACATGCATTCCCACTGCCTCTAGAAGTATCTTTCATCACCTAGCAGTGCAAGTAAATAATTTATAGAGTATCTTGAACATACATAATGAGATCAAATTAGTAGAAGAATAGTACCTTGTCTCTGCCACATGTCACAGAATTGTGACCTTCAACTCCACACCTGGTGCACTTCACTGTGCTTTGCCTTCTTCTGAGTTTGGTCTTCTTCTTGTACAACTTCTCAGCCTTTTCATCTTGTGATTTTCTCCTTGCATTAGCTTGCCTACCTTTTCCTTTGTCCATGTGTGGAGGCAATGGTGGAATATATATTGTCTCACCCCACAAGACTGCACCATTCACACCCTTTATGGTTTCTGCATATGCTTTCTTATAGGTTTCAACTGAGTAGCAGCCATCTACAAAGTCATCCCTATTTAGCTTTCTATGGTTTAATGCACAGATGGCATGGGTGCATGGTATTCCACTTAAACTCCAAGCTCTGCAGCTGCAAGCCCTAGCATCTAATTCAACAAGAAACTGGTCCCCATTAGAACACTTAATCTCATAATGATTGTTATTCCCTTTGATTGGAATGCATTCATGTACTTTCTCTGCATTGATTTCAAGTAATCTCTTAATCCTAGGGCAAATTGTCCCTTTCCATCTCAAGGCTGCTGTCTCTCTATTCTTCTCAAATCTCACCATTAACCATCCTCTGATCCACTCTAACATGGTCAATATGGTCATTTCCCTTGCATATAAGATAGTAGAATTGAACACTTCACAGACATTATTGAGAAGCATGTCACACTTAGATTTCTCAGAGAAGTGAGATATACTCCATTGCTCAGCAGGCTTTGAATCTAACCATTGCCATGCAGCTTCACTCATAGCTTTCAATTCTGCCATCCTTATCTTCCATTCTTCAACAGTGGTGGACCTTGCACGTCTCCATAATGCATCTTTAAATTTCTGTCCCCTAAACCCTGCTAACTTAAAGTTTTCATGCAAATGCCTAACACAAAATCTGTGCTCAGCATTGGGAAACAACTCAGACATGGCTTGGATCAATCCCTTCTGTTTGTCAGACATGAAGGTGTACAAACTATCATCACTCAACTCCAAATCTTGTTTCAACACAGCCAAGAACCATTCCCAACTCTCTCTTGTCTCTCTATTGACCACAGCCCAAGCTATAGGGTATATGCTATTGTTAGCATCCACCCCTACAGCTGAAAGTAAAACCCCCTTATAAGTTGTCTTCAAATGACATCCATCTATCCCAATTATGGGCCTACACCCTGCCTTGAATTCTTTTTTAACTGCATCAAGACAGACATAAAATCTGTCAAATCTAGACTGATCATTCTCATCATCTAAGGCTCCTATAATGACAGTAGGCCCAGGGTTAATCCTTATCAACTCCTCTGAATAATCCCATAATCTAGAATACTGCTGATCAGGTTCACCCTCCAATTTTTTCAAAGCTAATTTCTTAGCCTTATATGCCTGCTCTCTACTTATCTCACAACCTAGTTCTTCCATTGCATCTTTCCTAAAAGTTGAGACATTTCTTCCCCTATCTGAAACAAACTTGCTCAAGAATTTATCACACAACCACCCTGACTTCATATTCTTGACATGAAAAGTAGTATCACATTCATGTTCACTCACATACTCCCTAATCTGGAAGGTTTCTTCACCCTTCATTTTGGTCAGATGAATTTTCCAAGGACAATCTTCTGCTTCACATTTTGCATAAACTCTTGTAGGTGCATTCTTTGAAAAATACAATGATCTTTTTGTTTGAATAGCATGAGATTGCACAGCCTTTTTAAATTGTTCAGTAGAAATAAAAATCATGCCAAGTGAGAAATCAGGTTCAAATATAGACACAGAATTAAAAACAGGTGGTGGCCTCTCATACTCACCATCAGAATCCTTATATTCATCAAATTCTGACACTACAACATCATCATCCACATCACTCTCCTCACCACTACTTGTTCCTTCATTATTATCCACAAACCTCTCAAATAGTATATCATCCTCAGAGTCAGGTTCTTCTTGCATATTATAGTCACTGTCATCCTGACTCTCATCACTCACTTCCTCAGACTCCTTACCCATCTCATTTCTAGTTGACCCAGCACCAGAAGTAAACTCATCCAATATTACAAATTGGGTCCCTAGTAACTCAGTCTTATCAGTCCTAACCACTCCTGCAGATTCATCCCTCACCCCTGTTACTTTCTCTTTCCCAGCCCTTGTTACAGACCCCCCTTCACTCTCTTGCCCCACTTCTTCTACATAGAAAGCAACTTGTCTGACCCTCAGTGCACTTAAACAAACCTCTCTAACTTCATCATCACAAGACAACAACTTAAACATATTATCTTTTAAAACATGAATCCTTATATCCCCATCCAATAATAACCAATCAGCTAAAATGTTTCTTATATAATTTAATGTTAACTGCCTAGCATCAACCTTGTCCAGTATCATTGTATCACCACCAACATACTTAGCACTAGGGGATGTAATTAACTTGCCACTGTGATGAAATACAACTGACACATATGTATTTGAAGGTTCTGCAGCAAAGCAATTAAATAAATCGAATAAGCCCTAAAAGAATCAAAACAATCAATAATTAAAGAATAAACCCTAAAAGAATGAAAAAACCTTATAAAGAATAAACCCTAAAAGAATCAAAACACTCAATAAAGAATACACATATCCATGGCCTACAATCCCCACAATCTGTAATAGTGATAAAAAACGAGCTAAGGACAAATTTTTCAATAAAATAAACATATTGGACCACCAACATTCATTACAAACTTCAATGCTCCAAATCACCCAACACCATCTACCACCAAACATTTACAGCATAAAGAAACCTATTCGGGACCACAAATACAAAATAAAAGAGAGAGAGAGAGAGAGAGAGAGAGAGAAGTTACTTACTGTAGATGGGAGGAGGTCGATTATGATGACATCTCTCCCTCACGCTCACCATCGTCGCGCCTTGCTCTAACTAGTGACGGAGGATTTTGGGATGACTGATGGTTTTCTTCCAAAATTAGGTTATCTATCGTCAATTTGGGAGAATTAGAGAAGCTGAAGAGTTTTGCAATTTGGGAGTTTTCCAAAATTGGGATGACTGAAGATTTTTCTTAGTTAAATTAGGGAGGGTGAAAGGAGGAGTGATGTGGCGGTACACATCAGCAAATAAGGACACGCAGGCAGTCAGGTGCTTTGCACGTGAGTTTTAGCCCGTTCGGGCCCAAAATAGTCCTACGGACGCACAACTTAAAAATTATTGTCCCAAAAAGTCGGCCAGAAAATTTTTTGTCCTGAATCTCAACTCGACCTTAGTTACTGTCCTAAAAAAGCCTCTAGCTCTACTTTTTTTATATTAAATAAATTGGGGCATTACAATTTGGGTTGTCATTTTGTTTTTGGTGTTAAAGATAGTACTCCACAAATCGACGTGATGAAGTGGTGGTCAAAGAGAACGGAGTATCTCGTGCTCTCTATCATGGCGAAAGAGTTGTTTACCGCAATGTTTTAAAAACCGGACCGGAGAACGAACCGGCGATGCCTCCGGGTCATGGTTCAACTGGCTCAACCGTGGTTGAACCGTTTAATCGAACTGTTCAATAAATAAATAAAAATATTAATTCTATACATGCTAAATATAAAAATATCCACATTTTGTAACCAATAAAATAAAAATTCATCATAAATACACATTAAAATTCATAATTATAATATATATTAAGAATATATATATATAATATATATTTATTTATATATATATTTATTATGTATTAATATTATATAATACACAAATAATTAAGAATCGAAGAGAGAGATCACTAATATTGGAGTTTGGAACATGCTTTATAGTGTTTAGAGGTAACTATAATAATAAAAATAGTCAAACTAGTAACAAATTGCTTGTTGGTGGAGATGGCAAAGGCCTCTATGCTTAACCTAGACGTCATGGGTTCAATTCTCCTTCCCAACATTTAAAATTTTTGCCAAAATCATAACTCGGACATTTTTCTAAAACCACCACCGGTTTCCGGTTCTGACCGGTTTTCATCGGTTCTTTCCGGTTCCGGCCGATTTCACCCATTCCGGTTTTATAGGCATTGACCCGACCGGAATCATGTCCGGTTCCCGGTTCAACCAGTTGAACCGGCCGGTCCGGTTCGGATTTTAAAACACTGGTTTACCGCCCCCGCATCTACCGTCTTGGTCGAACAAGCTTTTAGCGTTTGCGGACTCATGTTGGACCAAAGAAGATCAACGATGAAACCAAGAAATATCGAAGCCACAATGTTGCTTGATGATTGGTCGAGAGCTAACCTTAGAGCTCAAGAGAACGATTGAAATGATCACGACGAGAGCGCAAATGAAGAGTTCACTGAGAGTGATCGATCGGTGGACGAGAACTAGAGAGTAATATAATGTAATCAAACTACGTGGACTTTGATTCCTCTATGAGGATACGTAGGCAACTCAATTTTAATATTAAAATTGAGCTCAAGTCCTTTTTTTATTCAATGACTACTAAGTAAAATTTAATTTCAACAATATTAATGAGAAATGATTTAATATTTTATTCAATGACTACTAAGTAAAATTTAAATTTTCTTACTTATATTGTGTTAAGATATGTATATACAACATTTAATTACAAAAAAAATTACAAAAGTTGAAAAAAAAGTGGCTAGAAACCTCAAAAACTCACTGTATTTAACTGTCGGTTTTCTGCCATGAACAAGCGGTTCGGCCGAAACCGACGGTTCATCTATTTTTTTTTCTTTTCAAAACCCTAATTTTATCTATAAATACCCTCTTACACTTCATTTCCTCTACTCTCACTCACACCTCAGCTTCTCAACATCCCTCACCTTTTCACCTTATCTTCTTCATTTTTTCTTCTTTTTTCTTCTTCTCTCAAGTTTCAACTTCAATTCTACAAAGTACAAACAATTCCTCCTAGACCTAGACTTAGTGTTGATATTTTCAACAAGCACTACATCCGTAGTGCTCCATTGCCCAATTTTTACAAAAAGTTTTCAAATGGACTCAAAATGGAGGCTATGCTTCCCTTGTTTGTCACATTAAAAACGCGCATCCGATCGAAGCTATGGAAAATTGAGAATGTAATGTAATCTCTATTTTGTAGTGTTCATTTCAATTTCAACTTTTCAAGGAGTTGAAAAATATGTATTTTGTAATGTTTATTTCAATTTTCAAGTACTTGTAATTTCTATTTGGTAATGTTTATTTCAATCTTCAAGTATTAATGAAAAACTAGTTCATTTTCATTCATTTATTTATTTATGCTTTATTTTCTTAATTTTCAACGTTTAAAAAACAACCAACGGGTCGGAACCGGAACCGGCGGGTTTAAATGGGCCCGGAACTGCCGGTTAAAAAGTCCAGTCCGTAACCGTGTACAGTATACACGGGCCGGTTACGGTTCACTCTCCGGTGAAACCGTAATCGGCGGGCTTGGGCCTGAAACCACCGGTTCCAGGCCCGTGGGCAGGTCTAGGCGGGTGCACGTGTAATATCTCGATTTTCCTTAGTATTATTTTAAGAGTTTAAACCGTAAATTTCTCTTTTAGTTGATGCGCGCCCGGAGATAATTTAAATAAATTTTCTTTTAATTCCAACATGAAAAATTTCAAAACAAATTTATAAGAAATTCTAATTATTTTGATTTAATGTTATTGCATAATTTGATTATTTCATTTATGTGACTACGTAAATTATTTTAAGTAGAATATAATATCAATTATAAAAAAATTCAGTCTAGATATTAAAAGCAACACTAAAGAGTGCACTTGACTAATTTATGTGCTACTTTTTACATGCTTTGGATGAATATGTATATATTACATGTACATCTATACTATTCTAAATAACTGAGTTTTGGCTATAATTACAAGAATTGCCATTTTGCCGCTAAAACCAGTTTTTTGTGTAATAAAACTGACACTCAATTACTTTGTGGATAATGAATATGGTCAAATAACATTAATTATTTTATAGTGCAGTTTCCAATAAAAGTTCCAGTTAATAACTATGTCTATATTTTTCTGGTCAATGCTCAGTTTTTCATTCCTGTGTACAATTATCCAGTTAATTCTACAATATTCAGAAATTAATAGTAAATTAAGATATCTATGCAGATTACATATTGCAAAAATCGAAAATTTGAGCTCCAAAAAATGGAGCCTAAATTTGAAATACTTACTGAAGTTCTTCAAGTATGATTCTTTTATCACTTAAAGTACTTACTGAAGTTCTTTTAGTTTTTAATATTTTTAAATCAATTTTTATCCTTTTTTTTAATTTTTTTTCCCACCTCTTTTGTAATCTTATTTTTCCTATCACTATTACTAGTAATATACTGTTCTATTACAAGCTCTTTGTGAGCTAAAAAACTGCTACTTTGGTGCAGTAAGAACAGATTACACACAAACTTTAAAAAAAAATAATCACATACTTTTTTCTTTCATCTTCTTTGCAGCTGCTTCTATTGTTGTTGTGTGATCATGTGTGCCTTTGTCACGTTGATTAACGAATCAACGATCTTACTCCGGCGAGTATTACCTCGACCGTAAAGATACGTTGTGTGAGAAAGTACAATGTCACCTACAATGGAAAAAAGAAAGATGTAATCAGCATGGAGTGTGTTGTTCACGATAGAGATGTAAGAAATAATACAAGCAAATTTTCATAAAAAACATATAAAATTCCCTCAGTTTTTTTCTGATTTCTTTTCTTCATGTAGGGGCGAAGATACAATTTTTAATCTTTTGTTCACAGGTTAATAAACTATTATTCAAATGTCTATTTCTAATGTATTTAGGTCTACAATACAAAATAAAAGTTTATTCTGCTCATAAAGTTTATAGATAAACTATTGATTTGCTCTTAAATTATTAGCATCTTTTATATTATAATTTAAATGTTATATAAGCTAAATCAAAATGTTGCTACTGATTACTTTTCAGAATACTAAAATTAATAGTTTTCAATTAATATATGTTTCTTCAGAAATCAAAATACTAATTATGTTTCATATGAATTGAAATCAGGATTACTTATGATTTCTTTATTGAAGTAATATACCTTATAATATTTCATAATACTCTTTTCAAAAAAATAAAAATATTTCAGAATACTAAGATTAGTAGTTCCTGCTCCAAAATATGATTTGTCTGTCTATTTTTTTAACCTTATAAATTAATAGTGTGACTTTTTAAAGTCGTATAATGTAGTATATATTATTGTTCAATTAATTAAATTATTCTTTGTACTTAAAGTCTTATATTTACTTCATAATAAGCAGGTTTTTATATTTTGTACTATTAAAGTACCAAAACCTGCAGATTGAAAAGTTTGAATTTGTCTTTACCAATTCAATAACAGTTGTACAATTTTTAATCTTTTGTTCACATGTTAATAAACTATTATTCAAAGGTCTGTTTCTAATGTATTTAGGTCTACAATACAAAATAAAAGTTTATTCTGCTCTTAAAGTTTATAGATAAACTATTAATTTGCTCTTAAAATATTAGCATCTTTTATATTATAATTTAAATGTTATATAAGCCAAATCAAAATGTTGCCACTGATTACTTTTCAGAATACTAAAATTAATAGTTTTCAATTAATATATGTTTCTTGAGAATTCTAATTATGTTTCATATGAATTGAAATCAAGATTACTTATAATTTTTTTTATTGAAGTAATATACCTTAAAATATTTCATAATACTCTTTTCAAAAAAATAAAAATATTTCAGAATACTAAGATTAGTAGTTCCTGCTCCAAAATATGATTTGTCTGTCTATTTTTTTAATCATATAAATTAATAATGTTATTTTTTAAAGTCTTTTAATATATTATTGTTCAGTTAATTAAATTATCTTTTGTACTTAAAGTCTTATGGTTACTTCATAATAAGCAGGTTTTTATACTTTGTACTATTAAAGTACCAAAACCTGCAGATTGAAAAGTTTGAATTTGTCTTTATCAATGCAACAACAGTTGTACAGTTTTTAATTCTTTGTTCATAGGTTAATAAGCTATTATTCAAAGGTCCGTTTCTAATGTATTTAGGTCTACAATACATGTCATTTTTATAACTTTTCACCATTTAACATTTCTGAATATTCCGTACATATATCTTAAATGCAGTTCACTATTATTGTACCAGAGAAGATTATTCTCTGATAGGATTTGCTCTAAATAATCAAAATCATTTTCTCTACATAAAATTTTCTGGATTTCTTTAATTAGAATCTCTATTTTGTTCTAAGGTAGGACTTTGCTTTACAGATTCTTTAAGCATTATATTTTTTTTCCTCTTTTTTTTTAACTGAATTTTCTTATGGGTAGGAACTCACCTAATTTCTGGACTAAGAGCAAAATATGGAAAATAGCCTGGGATGGTTATGACACATGTAGTTCACAATTTGGAACGGTAAGCAATTCAATTGCTCATTTTTCAATTTTTTATATACTAATTTTTCAAATTATCACAGGGAATCATTTAAGCAGCAAGGAAAGCTAAAGCTATGAAGAAATTTACTAAATCTTTCAAGTTGGTTGGTAAAAAATCATTAGAATGTATCAAAGATTCGGGTATTTTTATTCCTATTTTTCTAGATATATAGTTTAGATTTACCTGTCTGTATCAATAAACTTGAATATCTTGGTCCATTTTTGTTTCTGTATCTTTAGAACCTCTATAACTTGCTCTATCCAGATTCGCCGTTGTACATAAAGAATCCCTCGCAAAACAAATTAAATAATTAGAACTCCAGAAAAAAAAATTTGATAAAGATGATCCATTTAATCGAGACTTACTTTATTTGTTACTGTGAGCTCTGTTCGCCTTCTTCACTTTTTGCCTCACAGGAAATTAGAATTTAATTTAGGAAACTCCCATTTATTATGCTTGAATTCATAATATTTGTTCGTGAGATATAAAAGAACAAAATTAGTAAAGTGAATAAATTTATAACATAAATCAAGAGAAATTCGAAAAAAATAATTATATTTTATTATTACCTTGCTCTATAATTCATGTTCGCCGTTGACTTGAAGAATTTCTGGCAAAAAAAAATGAAATAGGCTAGAAATTCATAAATGAGCAGGCCAAATTTATAATTATTGAAATTTAATCTAACCCTACTTTTCCTTCTGGGGGCTCTATTTGCCTCCTTTATCTGTATCTTCATCAGCATATTTAGGCTTTAATTTTCGAAACTTCCATTTATTAAGCTCGAATTTTTAATTTTTTGTCTGTAATATAAACAAATCAAAATTAGTAAAATATTATATATTAAATATAAAGATGAACCGAAATTAAAAAAATTAGAGTACCTTTTATTTCTTCATAGATTACAGATCTGAGTATACCGAAGTTTAAAACTCTGTGATCTTATTGATGCTCGGATTTTGCAGATTAGTGCCCGGATCTAGGATTTGAAGGTGGGTTTTTAGATTCCGTAATCTAATGATGACTTGAAATTCGAAATAGACACAAGTGTAACTCTATTAGAGGATTGAAATAATGTTCTGGATTATAACAACATAGAATATTGGATTTAGAGTTAACAATAACACTAAATTGAGATCCATTGTGGTCGGAGAAAAAATACCAGAGGGATATATTTGATGGAATAAGTGTGTGGTTTGGTGTGAGAAATAGAACTACTCATACTGAATGATCTGATGTTGAGTAGATCTATGGTCTGATGTTGAGCTTGATCGGAGTTCCGATGAGGGATGAAATTAGTGGCGGTGGCGAGAAGTTGTGAGTTATCGGAGGTGGAAGGTTTAGAAAGGCGGTAGGCGCAGCAGAAGAGGGTGTGAGTATGTAACCCTAAAAATGTTAAAATTTTCTATTTATACTAGGGTCAATTTGTAATAAATGATGGTAAGGGTAGTAGTAGGTAATAAATTTGAGAAGTGTTCTCACATATTTTTAATTCTGTATAGTGATGATATATGAAAATTCCATATAATTGAGCTTATTTTAGTTCTAGGTTTGGGCTTATTTAATTAAATTCTAAATGTATAAGATATTGGGCTTTTTGTTTAAATGAAATAGCCTGGTAAGATATTGTATTTAAATTCTTTGATTGTTACCAATAAAAACAAGGTAGACGAATAATTCTATATATTTAAGATTTAGTTATTTTTTTGGTTAAACCTATATTACAGTATTATTAAATAAAATAGGTTATGTAAAAAAAACTTTTGTGGGTTAATATTAGTATATTGTGCTTAATAATAAAAATCAGTTTGTAGAATAACTTTTGTTTAGTCCTTTTTTTTTTTGCTTAATATTAATACATTCTGCTTAATTTTGAAATTCCGTGCATAAAATAATATAGATGCATTTTAAAATATGTAGGTGAAGTTATTTGTAAAATTTTGTTATGGTAAATTAGAAGAAAAATGTAATAATTTTTTTAGATTATGTTTAATTGTCATGGAGCTGTGTAGAAAATTAGTAAATACATTCCAAATAAATCATAAATGTTTTATGCATTTTTAGTGATTAAAAATGTTTATATCTTTACTGTTATTTTATGTCCATTTAACTTTATTATATTTTTATTGCCATAATGTAGGTGAACGTTATGCAAAAATTCCTCGACTTGATATGAGATGTATATTGGGTAATCTAAGTTTTGAAGATCGTGGTGATTTGAACTTAGCATCTGAGTGGAAATAACGCAGGACAAATGATTTTGATTCCTCGATTGTCGACGACTCCATCTGATTCAAGGTTGCCATTCAAGTTTGTGCGTCGATAATTTCCATTAATTGTATCATATGCAATGACTATTAATAAAAGTCAATGAAAACCTCTCTCTCATGTTGGATTGTTTCTAAAACTACCTGTGTTTAGGCATGGACAACTTTATGTGGCCGTCTTAAGAGTTACAAATCGGAAAGGCTTGAAGATATTGGTGTGTGGTGATGATAAACATTCATCATCAGTTACCCAAAATGTCGTGTACAAAGAAGTTTTTCGTGATATCTGAAATGTAATCAGTGTTATTTGTTACTATTATTCGTGAACATTTTTTTTTTTAATTATCATTTTATAGATAACCATTAACATTTTGTCTTGGTTTCTGTAATTCTATAATTTACACTTTTTATTCATTATTCCTTTTATTTAATAATTTATATGTTATTACATAAATTTATAATGTATTATTCCGTGCAACGCACTGGTGCTAAACTAGTATAGTAAATATAAGACTAGTATATATAAAAATAAAAATAAAAAAATCCTACACCCTACGAGCCATCGATATCTTCTAACGTACTTTTCGTCGATTTCACCCGAATGTCTGACTTTGGAAGTCCTACGGGCCACCAGACGATCCAAATACATGCAAGCGAAGGGGCCACAGCTGTGGCTATCTGTTTGGGCGAACTGTACACTAGTTGGCATCTTAACAAGCTCCATTTCATCGTCTCTCCTTATTCTTGATGAATTGTTTCTCCAATAACCCGAAAGAGCTAACATACGAGGCACAAGACGAGTAATGGGCTTCATCTGGAAGTCGCATTCTGTCACACTATCATTGTCATACTGGTGTGACATTGAGTCATACAACTCAACCTTCTAGTCAAGAAGACAAATCCTCACAGTGACCCAGTGATTCTCATTAATACAACAAATTGCAATACTCTGTTCAAGCAAAAACATATTCAAATGAATCAATGAAGTAACATGTTATTCAGTATATGTAAATATTATTAAAATATTATATACTTACATGATAGGCATTTGACCATGGAACTGCGGTCAGCGTATCTAGCTCTTTTACCAACTCATCTATTCCATCAGGCATTCTCCATTTGTTGTATGTTGGCTTTCCCTTCACTCATCTAAATTGTGGATCCTTCGGATGCAGCTTTTGTAGCTTGGAAACTAAAGCCGCCTATCAAAGTAACCATGACCAAGATCAATATTATTTATAAAAAATAATAATAACAAAAATAAATAAATTAAAACTTACATAAAATGCAGAGCCCACGACGGAATATTTCAACCCGCATGTAAAGATTGATTCCACGAGTGACAGAGCAATGTAGGTTTCTTTCAAGAACAATTAACCTACAAAAACCAAAACAACAAAACATTAGGACCATCATCATGTGTTGGAACCAACCAAAGCAACAAAACACAAGAAATTGGAGAGGGGTCTGCAGTGCCCACGATCGAAGGGTACGATCGTGCCCACGATCGAGGCTGAGATTGTGGGCACGGTGGTCACAACCATTGTGGGCACGGTCGTGCCCACGATCGTGAGCACGTTGGTGACCGTGGCCACAGTCGCCACCACGATCGTGGGCACGATTGCACCTCACGACCGTGGCCACGATTGCACCCTGTGGCCGTGGGCAACCTCACCCCCAAGCCCTCGATCATGGGCTCGATGGAGTCGTCTTCCTCACCTCCATCGTTCCCATAAGAACTTAAGAACACACCCAACCAACAATGTCAAACTATATACACCCAACAAACATAAATTTCGAACTAAACACCAAAGAATTTCGAACTAAACAAACAAGAACTATACACCCATCCAACAAAATCGAACTAAACATGATCATTAAACACATTTTTAACACATAAATATGCATATAACAGAAAATTTCAACAAAAATTTCGAAAAAAAAATCCAAATTGGGGTCGAATTTAGGGCACTAACCGGCGGTTGAGGAATTTCAAAATCCTCCTCGTCGGAGTCCGACGATGACGGCGCGGGTTACCTCTCGTTTCTCCAGTTGCTCATTTTTGCAGACACGACGAAGCGAAGGTCGTGGGCGGAGATGGTGGCTGTCTTGACTGGTTGGTTTCGTGAGAGAGAGAGAGAGGCGGTCGAAGAGAGAGAGAATGAGAGTCGAAGAGAGAGAAAGTGGGGTTTGGGAGGGGGGACCGATTGTGATTTGGAGGGACCAAGTTTGTTTTCTTTTTTTTGTCTTTTTATTGTTTCTTTTAATTGTTTTTTTACTTAAGGTTATTTTAGTCTTTTAACACATTTTTGGTATGCAAAAGATCTAGTTTTATGAATAGGATATATAACTTGTCTCTTTTATATTTTGGTATTAAAAAAATCGGAACTCATAAAAATAAATCAATCTCATTCTCCTCTTGTAGCATCGCGGAAAATCAGGGCTAGAAAAATCCGAACAAATTAAAACTTTTGGGATTTAGTTAGATAGGTTCTTATTCCCGAATAATTTAAAAGAATGAAATTATTTCTTTTGAAGAGAAGATGAAAATCTTATTTATAAAGGTTCAAGAGAGATTCTATTCCGAGAATAAAATCAATAAATATTAAAATATAAATTCCTCTTTTATATTTTAAAATGAGCACGAGCATAACATTATTATCTTCTGTATGACATCTTATGTGTTGCATTTATCTTTTTAAGTAATGATAAATCGATGTTATTAATTAATTTATATTAATTAGCTATGTGATTATAGAGCCGGATAAACGGGCTCAACTTTGTGAAATTAATTACGTGATGTTGTTCTATATGGAATTAACAATCGTAGATGCGATATAGTTATGATAGATAATTAAATTAAATAATTATGTGATCGGTAAGATCGAGTAATTGAAAATTAACCGATAAAGTTGTACCGGACTAAAATAATACTGCGATATATTTTATCTGATAAAAATAAATAAGAAAGAAGGGAAGAGAGAGGGGACGCTTGAGAAAGAGAGAGGGGGAGAGCAATTATATTTGTCTTTCTCACCCCCAATAATAATACAGCAGATAAAGAGAAACCCTTCCCCAATGAAAACACGGCAGAGATAATTATTATCTCTGCAAACTACCGTTCTTCACTCAACCTCCTCATCTCCCACTTATAACTCACGCTACACACCCCACTCCACCATTCATCCTTCTTTTTCCTTAAAAAAATAAACTAGGGTTTCTCTCACCAAACCCTAGCCGACCATTGCTCCGCCGCCATCTTCCGCCGCGGCCTGACACACCAAGGGAGCGCGACTGATCCACACAAGAGAGAGGACGGTGGCTGGACGTAAAAGAGGTCGTGAGAGAGGAAGAGAAAAACAAGGGTTTCTCATACCCTTACCCTTTCCACCACCTGCCGGCACTTCCATCACCATCTGCCGCCTCTACCGCCACCTCCGGAGGCACCAAAGCAACGGGAGCAATACGAGAGAGAGTGAGAACAACAACAATAACAGTCGAACGAGAAGAACGAGAGTTCCTCTACTCGTTCTCCACCCAAACCACCCTTTTCCACCGCCGTCTGCCGCCATGAACGCCGTTGCTGGAGGCACCAGAGGAGCGCGATCGACGCGAGAGAGAGAGTTGACAGCTACTGGTCGAAGGAGAGAAGGAGAAACCACCGCTGCTGCTCCTCCACCACCACCCTCCATCGTCTGCCGCCTCGGAGACATCGGAGGAGCGATGAACGGACGAGAGAGAACGAGAGCAGTAGTGGCAACAACAGCGGACAGAGGATTCAAGGGAGGGCAGACGTACGTGAGAGAGAAAGGAAGAAGGAGGAAAGGGCTAGGTATATGGTTTCACCTTTCTACCTATGTTTCTCCTTCATTAATACGATTCTAGGAGCTCGATAAGAGCAAGATATTAATCTGAATATATGATGAAAAATGAGGTGTGATGATAAGAACTGAGCATGAAGATGTTTGATGATCTTTATATATGTATTCTAGGTTTTACAGACTATGTATTGGTTGTTGTGTGCGTACTCGTTTTTGTGATATATCTTGAGTAGAAGTCGAACTAGGGCCTGCCCTTTCGTGTCATTGAAACATGAGAATCGATATATAAAGTTATCTAGGACTTTAAGATGTTATATATGATGGTTTGATTGAGTTTCATAATGCTTTGATGTGAAAAATATTCAAAACCTCAATCTGCTGAGTTCAATAGGTTAGGAGCTGATTTTTGTTCCCATATTTTACTATATTGTGTATTCACATGTTATGAAGAACATATCCGAAAATCAGCCCCATTCATTGAGTAGAAGTTGAGTTATGATTTAAAGAGCAGACCTGATATTTTTTAGCGTGAATTCTGTGCAGATTCTTGTTTTGGGGTTGTAGCCCCTTGTGTCTTATGATTTGCAAGCTTTTCCTTTTAGAATCAAAATCTAGACATCTTAAGCTTTCTATAATGATAAAGAAAACTATTTTTGGTCGAACGGGTGAGTCGTAGCGCTTAATGCAAGTTGACCGTTTTCTCAAACGCCACAAAACATGACAGATTACTTGCCCTATGATTACGAGTGAAAGCATGCTAAGTTTTGAGGTTTGATGACATGTGATATATGATATATGAGTTATACAAGATCCATGTATAGACCTATAGTTTATGTATTTCATTCATGACACTATATGTTCGAAAATAAAGGATCCATGGAAGTTGGGAATTGACACCAAATTCTTAAAGTATTTTGTAATAGTGCAGCATGTCAAAACTATATCAAATGATCTTCGATTGCTCTGAATTTTTAATATGTTATAGCCCTATATGCCTTCTATAACATATCCAAAAATTAGCATTTCTCATAGTGTCAATCACCCTACGCAAAATAAAACGTCTGCTGCCCTGTTTCAAAACTCTAAGCTGGGCAGTCTGTACTCTAGACCCGATTTCTCCTTACGTATAAAATAATTAGGTTGTTTTGCCCTCTGGAAGATTAATCTAGACATCCTAAGATTTCTGGAATGATAAAGATCACAATTTTTGGACGTGTGGTTTGTCCTCTATGAAATTACACATTTATCCCTTGTGCAATGAACTTCCAGAAATTGAGCATAATGTGTTCTGCCCTCTTGGCTCAAATTTGATGAACTTCTGTTTGATGAAAATGTGATTTAACACTTGAATATATTAATATGGTCAGTTAAGATATTTGTGCTAAAAGGAAAAATCAATCAAAGATCGTTTGCTATTTTTCTTTGAATTAAATAAATTATTGTCCAAGTAGTGATTTATGAGAAAATGGCTTAATTGATTTTAAAACCTTAAATCAATTTTTATGAAGTAAAATAAATATATTAATATATTTGTTTAATTAATTAAATGACTTATTTAATTAATTAAAACATATGGGCTTATATCATTGATTGGGCCTTAGTGTCATTTATGTTGGGCCATGTATAAATGTTGGACCTTATTATGGGTTTTAGTGCCATTTGTGATTTATGTGTCTATTTGATTAAATATGATTGATGTTAGCGATTAATTAGATTAATCGAATTAAGTGCAATTAACTACTTATGTAATTAATTGTTTATGATATGACAGCTGAATGGTTGCATGAGTATGTGATGTTAAAATATGCACAAGTGTGCCTTATGTAAATTAAGTTGACTATATTAAATTAGTCAAGTATCCCTTATCTTATAATTAATTATTTTGCCTAATTAATTATATGATATGAAATTATTTAATTACACATGTAATTAAATAAACTATGTATGATGAAACGTTGTATGCATATTTAGTTGCTAATGAAAATTAAGCGTGAGACTCTATGTGACGTTGTGACTTAAGTACATATGTGAATCATATCACATTCATGATCATGCACTACATGTCACGACACTATTTCAAACTAAGTTTGAATAACTTTAAGAATGCATGTTTCCAATGAAGGATCCCCGATCCAATTCTTCAATGATGAAAACCTAAAGGCGATGCCTTGTTAAATTTTAAACTCTAATTGATAAAGATCGGGAATAGATTGACATTGCGGGTTATTAAGCCCAAAAGCTTTTTAAATTGATATGCATGCTAAATATTTTTATCACAATTACTTGTGGTTACTTGAGAAACGGTATCCCCGTTTTCTCTTGGCATTGATATGCCAAATTATTCAACGACGATCGGCCTTGAGCTCCGTACAAGCCAAGGTAGTGTACACAGTAAACTGAATATGGGAGGGAATGAAAGACGTTGCCCCCTTGTCTCAGTAAAGGACGGTTCAATTGAATGGGAGTGGCTCCCCACTAATTGTTCCGGGTTTGATAACACAAGAATGAGAGTTATGAATTGGTGCACCTATATTTTGAGCTTAGGCTCATGTTCATGTTTTAAAGTATATAAATGGAAAGTATTTTCTAACTAATAATACCCTTTATATTTAAATGAGCATGCTATATCTAAATGTTCTCATAAATGTTTTTAAAAGAGAAGCATGGAACCACTGAGTGCTTTGTACTCAGCCCCCTGCATTGTTTTTCCTAATGCAGGATGAGCGACGGGACGGAGGCGGGCGTGATAGTTTCCAAAGTTTATTTGGATGACAGTTCTTTGGTTCGTCATCTTTCATTTGATGTGGCTATGGTGAACCCATAGTTTGTTTGTAATTTATTGCTTTGACAAACATGAACTTATTTCATTTCTTCGTACCGATCACTCGATCGTCGTTGGTGATCGATGAAAACTTTTCTTTGCTTCCGTACTGCGAGGTCGAAGTCCTCATACTTCGGACCTATCCAACGTTTTGACTTGATAATTCCAAACGAACATTCTTACTAATCATTAATTATTGACTTAGCAAAATAAATCTTATTTTCCAATATTTTCTTCTGCAAATCCTCAAAGTATGTTGACAGCGTCGCGGCCCGGCATTCTGCATAGGCCCGGTTGTCGGGGCGAGACAGAGTGGTATCAGAGCATAGGTTTGGCTCTGACCTACTAAGACCGTTTCTTTGAGTAGCAAATCTTTCTAAAGTGTTAAGTCTTCTTTTATGTATCAAGTCTTCTTCCATATACCACAAAATAGTTTTCCTATTGTTTCTAGATTTGAAAGCTCATCCTTTTCAAATCAATTTTTTTTAAGATTCTTTCAAAAGAGTAACTACTTGAATCTTAAGTCAAGTAGTAGGACATCGGAAATCTCATCACTCCGCTCCGCGTCGTCTCAAGGGAAGGTATGATCATTCAAAAAGATTTATGTTATGAAATTTATGAGAATCCTTTTTATATGAGAATGGTCTCTAGATGGACATATGTAAATTATTATACAATTGATGTATATTATGTGAAATGTTTAAATATGGTCGATGTATGGTGAAAGAAGGGTAGTCGCTCTTGACTATTCAAGTTTACGTCACGAGTTACGGACATAATACTCTAGATGGATTGATGAGAAAACCAGACAACAAACTCATGGATGACTTATATCGCAAGGGGTAGATTTCAAGTAGAATCGCATTAAGAGTAGAGGTTTTTAAAATCAAGAGAAAAGAAAAGAATGTTGTTTGTGACTCGGTTAATTAGAATGTTATTGCTCAAACCCAGAAGTAGTACACAAGTCGGGAGTTACTTCGAACTCTAAGAGAACATAAGAATTTTCATGTTAGGTTTGTAATCCCATAGGACAAGATCGTCAAGAGGGACAGAGGTTCCATGTGATTGAGGAACTGTTATGTGGACCTGATCAACCCACATAACTAGAAACTCAATAATATGGGTCTTCCGCCCCCATGATGAAATTTGTCGTCCCAGACCAGTTGAGCCGTAAGGGGCATATTGCCTAACTAGAATGAATTAGTCCTCAATGTGGACTTAAGACGATATGAAGGACCCGAAAGTGTATCCTAGTTAAAGGAGAATTCCTTTTATGATCAGAGTGGGCAGCGAAAGCGCAATACACCCACAGTTGGCTCTAAGCAAAGAACAATAAACATGATCTGTCATTATGACAGGAATTAATAAGATTAGACTAAGAGATTCTAGAAGGAAAAAGACATTCTACCCGTTAGAATTACGTAATTTCGAGGACGAAATTTATTTTAAGAAGGGTAGGATGTAGCATCCCGGAAAATCAGGGCTAGAAAAATCCGAATAAATTAAAACTTTTGGGATTTAGTTAGATAGGTTCTTATTCCCGAATAACTTAAAAGAATGAAATTATTTCTTTTGAAGAGAAGATGAAAATCTTATTTATAAAGGTTCAAGAGAGATTCTATTCCGAGAATAAAATCAATAAATATTAAAATATAAATTCCTCTTTTATATTTTAAAATAAGCACGAGCATAACATTATTATCTTCTGTATGACATATTATGTGTTGCATTTATCTTTTTAAGTAATGATAAATCGATGTTATTAATTAATTTATATTAATTAGCTATGTGATTATAGAGCCGGATAAACGGGCTCAACTTTGTGAAATTAATTACGTGTTGCTGTTCTATATGGAATTAACAATCGTAGATGCGAAATAGTTATGATAGATAATTATATTAAATAATTATGTGATCGGTAAGATCCAGTAATTAAAAATTAACCGATAAAGTTGTACCGGACTAAAATAATACTGCGATATATTAAATCTGATAAAAATAAATAAGAAAGAATGGAAGAGAGAGGGGACGCGTGAGACAGAGAGAGGGAGAGCAATTATATCTGCCTTTCTCTCCCCCAATAATAATACAGCAGAAAAAGAGAAACTCTTCCCCAATGAAAACACGGCAGAGATAATTATTATCTCTGCAAACTACCGTTCTTCACTCAACCTCCTCATCTCCCACTTATAACTCACGCTACACATCCCACTCCACCATTCATCTTTCTTTTTCCTCAAAAAACTAAACTAGGGTTTCTCTCTCCAAACCCTAGCCGACCTTGCTCCGCCGCCATCTGCCGCCGGCCGACGCCGCCGGACACACCAAGGGAGCGCGACTGATCCACACAAGAGAGAGGACGGTGGCTGGACGAGAAAGAGGTCGTGAGAGAGGAATAGAAAAACAAGGGTTTCTCATACCCTTACCCTTGCCACCACTTGCCGTCACTTCCACCACCATCTGCCGCCTCTACCGCCACCTCCGGAGGCACCAAAGCAACGGGAGCAATACGAGAGAGAGGGAGAGAACAGCAGCAATAGCAGTCGAACGAGAAGAACGAGAGTTCCTCCACTCGTTCTCCACCCAAACCACCCTTCTCCACCGCCGTCTGCCGCCATAATCACCGTTGTTGGAGGCACCAGAGGAGCGCGATCGACGCGAGAGAGAGAGAGTTGACAGCTACTGGTCGAAGGAGAGAGGGAGAAACCACCGCTGCTGCTCCTCCACCACCACCCTCCATCGTCTGCCGCCTCGGAGACATCGGAGGAGCGATGAACGGACGAGAGAGAACGAGAGCAGTAGTGGCAACAACAGCGGACAGAGGATTCGAGGGAGGGCAGACGTACGTGAGAGAGAAAGGAAGAAGGAGGAAAGGGCTAGGTATATGGTTTCACCTTTCTACCTATGTTTCTCCTTCATTAATACGATTCTAGGAGCTCGATACGAACAAGATATTAATCTGAATATATGATGAAAAATGAGGTGTGATGATAAGAACTGAGCATGATGATGTTTGATGATCTTTATATATGTATTCTAGGTTTTACAGACTATGTATTGGTTGTTGTGTGCGTACTCGTTTTTGTGATATATCTTGAGTAGAAGTCGAACTAGGGCCTGCCCTTTCGTGTCATTGAAACATGAGAATCGATATATAAAGTTATCTAGGACTTTAAGATGTTATATATGATGGTTTGATTGAGTTTCATAATGCTTTGCTGTGAAAAATATTCAAAACCTCAATCTGCTCGAATCTGATCTGCTGAGTTCCATAGGTTAGGAGCCGATTTTTGTTCCCATCTTTTACTATATTGTGTATTCACATGTTATGAAGAACATATCCGAAAATCAGCCCCATTCATTGAGTAGAACTTGAGTTATGATTTAAAGAGCAGACCTGATATTTTTTAGCGTGAATTCTGTGCAGATTATTGTTTTGGGGTTGTAGCCCCTTGTGTCTTATGATTTGAAAACTTTTCCATTTAGAATCAAAATCTAGATATCTTAAGCTTTCTATAATGATAAAGAAAACCATTTTTGGTCGAACGGGTGAGTCGTAGCGCTCGTTGCAAGTTGACCGTTTTCTCAAACGCCACAAAACATGACAGATTACTTGCCCTATGATTACGAGTGAAAGCATGCTAAGTTTTGAGGTTCGATGACATGTGATATATGATATATGAGTTATACATGATCCATGTGTAGACCTATAGTTTATGTATTTCATTCATGACACTATATGTTCGAAAATAAAGGATCCATGGAAGTTGGGAATTGACAGCAAATTCTTCAAGTATTTTGTAATAGTGCAGCATGTCAAAACTATATCAAATGATCTTCGATTGCTCTGAATTTTTAATATGTTATAGTCCTATATGTCTTCTATAACATATCCAAAAATTAGCATTTCTCATAGAGTCAATCGCCCTACGCAAAATAAAACGTCTGCTGCCCTGTTTCAAAACTCTAAGCTGGGCAGTCTGTACTCTAGACCCGATTTCTCCTTACGTATAAAATAATTAGGGGGGTTTTCCCTCTGGAAGATTAATCTAGACATCCTAAGATTTCTGGAATGATAAAGATCACAATTTTTGGACGTGTGGTTTGTCCTCTATGAAATTACACATTTATCCCTTGTGCAATGAACTTCCAGAAATTGAGCAGAATGTGTTCTGCCCTCTTGGCTCAAATTTGATGAACTTATGTTTGATGAAAATGTGATTTAACACTTGAATATGTTAATATGATCAGTTAAGATGTTTGTGCTAAAAGGGCAAATCGATCAAAGATCGTTTGCTATTTTTCTTTGAATTAAATAAATTATTGTCCAAGTAGTGATTTATGAGAAAATGGCTTAATTGATTTTAAAACCTTAAATCAATTTTTATGAATTAAAATAAATATATTAATATATTTGTTTAATTAATTAAATGACTTATTTAATTAATTAAAACATATGGGCTTATATCATTGATTGGGCCTTAGTATCATTTATGTTGGGCCATGTATAAATGTTGGACCTTATTATGGGTTTTAGTGCCATATGTAATTTATGTGTCTATTTGACTAAATATGATTGATATTAGCGATTAATTAGATTAATCGAATTAAGTGCAATTAACTACTTAAGTAATTAATTGTTTATGATATGACAGCTGAATGGTTGCATGAGTATGTGATGTTAAAATATGCAGAAGTGTGCCTTATGTAAATTAAGTTGACTATATTAAATTAGTCAAGTATCCCTTATCTTCTAATTAATTATTTTGCCTAATTAATTATATGATATGAAATTTTTTAATTACACATGTAATTAAATAAACTATGTATGATGAAACGTTGTATGCATATTTAGTTGCTAATAATAATTAAGCATGAGATTCTATGTGACGTTGTGATTTAAGTACATATGTGAATCATATCACATTCATGATCATGCACTACATGTCACGACACTATTTCAAACTAAGTTTGAATAACTTTAAGAATGCATGTTTCCAATGAAGGATCCCCGATCCAATTCTTCAATGATGAAAACCTAAAGGCGATGCCTTTTTAAATTTTAAACTCTAATTGATAAAGATCGGTAATAGGTTGACATTTAGGTTAATTAAAAGATAGTTAACCTCATATGACATTAAGTCCTAAGTATTTAGATTGTCTTGTAGGAGACGTCAAATTAGGGACTGGAGGAGACTCTTGCATTGAAGACAAGAGGTGGGTTATCCTATATTCAAGTGTGGGTAAGATTCCCACGAGGTAATATTGCGGGTTATTAAGCCCAAAAGCTTTTTAAATTGATATGCATGCTAAATGTTTTTATCTCAATTACTTGTGGTTACTTGAGAAACGGTATCCCCGTTTTCTCTTGGCATTGACATGCCAAATTATTCAACGACGATCGGCCTTGAGCTCCGTACAAGCCAAGGTAGTGTACACGGTAAACTGGACATGGGAGGGACTGAAAGACGTTGCCCCCTTGTCTCAGTAAAGGACGGTTCAATTGAGTGGGAGTGGCTCCCCACTAATTATTCCGGGTTTGATAACACAAGAATGAGAGTTATGAATTGGTGCACCTATATTTTGAGCTTAGGCTCATGTTACATGTTTTAAAGTATATAAAGGGAAAGTATTTTCTAACTAATAATACCCTTTATATAAAAATGAGCATGATATATCTAAATGTTCTCATAAATGTTTTTAAAAGAGGAGCATGGAACCACTGAGTGCTTTGTACTCAGCCCCCTGCATTGTTTTTCCTAATGCAGGATGAGCGACGGGACGGAGGCGGGCGTGATGGTTTCCAAAGTTTATTTGGGTGACAGTTCTTTGGTTCGTCATCTTTAATTTGATGTGCCTATGGTGAACCCATAGTTTGTTTGTAATTTATTGTTTTGACAAACATGAACTTATTTCATTTCTTTGTACCGATCACTCGATCGTCGTTGGTGATCAATGAAAACTTTTCTTTGCTTCCGTACTGCGAGGTCGTAGTCCTCATACTTCGGACCTATCCAACGTTTTGACTTGATAATTCCTAGCGAACATTCTTACTAATCATTAATTATTGACTTAGCAAAATAAATCTTATTTTCAAATATTTTCTTCTGCAAATCCTCAAAGTATGTTGACAGCGTCGCGGCCCGGCATTCTACATAGGCCCGGTTGTCGGGGCGCGACACCTCTACCTCAACAAAAAAGGGGAGGGGGGGGATCGACAGCCACCATTTCTCACTCTATCATTTTTTTTTTAATTTCTAAATCAAGAAAGGAAGAAAGAGATATGAAGAATGGGGAAGAGAGATAAGAAAATGGAACACAAATGAAGAAATCTACTCTAGGCCAAATGTCACAAGACAACTTAGCAAATTCAAACAAACACCCACATGTCCTCTTTAAAACTCTCGACAGACCCCACCTCATGCCATTCAACTCCATTTTCAATTTCATATTGTAAGATTAGAGAGAGAACTCGATAGAGAGAGGGAGGAGAAGGGAGTTGGATTAGTACCACCAAATTTTAAAGTGAAGAAGAGTGAAGATTAGACTTCAAAGGTTTAATCTCCAACCCTTCCTCCATAGAGTTTGACAATTTTGAGCTTAAGAAGTACGTAGGAATTTTATGTATAGAGTCTTTGTTATATTATTGCGTATATGCATGTTATACTAATGCCTATGAAAACATGGTTTTAACTTTAGAGTATATATAGTTTTTGAAGCATGTATTTTTCGAAAATTTCGAAGTTTCTAGCCATGAATTTTAATTGGTTTTTAATAATATTATGTATGGATAGGGGCTTAAGTGTTAAAGTATGAGACTTATATATTTATAAAAATATTTGAACTGCCGAAAATGTTTGTAGAATAAGGGAGAATGTAAGAATTCAAAATGCATGTATATATTTTCAACTGAAGTATGTGTGTTGTGCATGTGTGTAGACAGCTTTTAAAAATAAAGAAAGAGTATAACTTGGATATATATAGTATATGTGTATTGTGTGTTTGTCGGCAATTCTTAAAAAGAAAAAGAAGAATAAAAGTGTTTATTTCCTTGTGTATGGTTGATAATTGTAGCAGCAGAAGGAAGTAATGTGTCGCCATTTTGTTTTGTTTTTTTTTTAAAGGGGAAATAAAGAATTTGAATATATATGTGTGTCGACACTTGTAATTAGAGAGAAAGAGAATATGGACTTAGAATTTAAGACATAGGTAATTGTGTGTTTGATGATTATGTAGAAGAAGAAGTTATTATATATATCTATGTATATAGCTACTGTTATGTTATATATATATATATATATATATATATATTGTGTGTATGTTGCGTACATGATTTGCTTTGCTAAATATTAAAGAATTTAGAATTTATAAGTTTATATGTATGTATCTATGTGCCGTCCAGTACAAAAGAAAAGGCTAGAAGATTGAATATTTAAATTTGAGTAATACATGTATATCTACTGACTTATTTGCTTAAGAAGATAAATTCATGTTACATGAAAATTTAGTATACTTATGAGTACAATATATATATTTCACAACTATTTAATTTGAAATAAATAGTCAAATAATTTTTAAATATTAATTTGCCGCTTAAGCAATTATAAAAGTCGAGCAAGGGTAATGTCTTGGTGCCTTTGGGGGAGTTTAGATTTTTTTTCAAATAATATTTTTAAGTTATAAAATTTGGCGTGTAGCGACTCTAGATTTCTAAGTAAACTTAGTGATGTTTAGTTGAATATCATTTAAGGCTAGATTATCTTGTAGGTCCAACGTGCGCGACATGATAGTGTCTTTTCTTGGACGATTCGGTTGTGACCTTTTGACGAGCTACTTGAAAGGTGGGTAATTCTTTTCAAATAAATATTTAGCTTTTCTAAATGCTTTTCATAAGATGCATGTTATCTATAAATGTTTTATATGTGCGTTCATAATAAGTTTAATGCTCTTAAAGAATCGATCGAAATTCTCGAATTGACCTAACACGTCGTTCGAAAATTTGTGTACACTAAGGTTAGTAGCGCGATGGGTTGATCTCCATCGTGTACTAACAAAGTTAATGGGATTCTCCGGGTTCATGCCCGAGATCCATAAGAATGATAAGATTCTCTGGGCCTCGCCCGAAGTCTAAATTTCGATCCGATGGTGACTAGAGGTCCGGGATCACAAGAGTAATTTTAGAACGCAACATAACGTGCACGTGCTAAAAAGAAAATGTTTTGTATACTTAGAAGCGGCCCTTTGCCCCTTTAACTCTTCTAAGTTATACGTTAGATGGATAACAAAGCTTAAAGTTTATTTTGAAATATTTCTTCAAATGGCAAATCCCACTGAGTACTCCCATACTCAACCCAACGTTTTTAAATGTTATCAGGTTGAAGGCCGGTGCAGACGGGCAAAGCTGAGGCGAGGGTTCTCTAGTATAAGCTTCCGCTACATCAATTTATATTTTCCCTATATTGTCTTTAGACAATCACGTTTATTTAGACTAAGTTATGTACTAGCCTAATTGCTTGACGTTTCTTATTCGCAAGTCGTTTCTGAATGACTCTGAATTTGGTTATCCTTATTGTAAGCTCTATCTGGAGTTTAATTAACCTCAACATTTTCCCTCTTTATGATAAGTATTTTTCCCCTTCCTTCCCCGCTCATTAACTCCCACCTATGTCATCCCTGACGAGTAGGCCTTCCTTCGGGAATTGGGGTGTGACAGCACACCCCCGGAAAATTAAGGCCCCTTATCACAAAAGGCCCTGCTTAGTTGGGGTGTAGGTTTGGAAACCATCGCATGCCCTTTATATAACAAATATTTTTACCATAATTATCTGCTAAATTACATATTTGACTTTCCTTCATATTGACAATCATGTTCTATAGTTCTATCTTTAATTTTATAGTTTTATTGTCGAGTATTGCAATAAAATATACTTCTATATTTATTTATTGTTATTCAATATTAAGTTGTAGTGCTTATTTAAATTTATTAGGTAATTCTTTTTGTTATTTTGATAGATATATATGATAATTCTATTGAATTATTTTGATAAATATGTCTAAGAATCTGAAAGTGTCTATGAAAAATTAAAGAAAAAAATAGAATCGATATGTTTATTGAATCTCAAAAGGGAGTACTCGATAAATTTATTACAAACAATAATAAAAAAGATGGTTCAACAAGTAATTTGTTGAAAGTAGTTTCTTGAAATATTTTAATTAAAAAAATTTAATAGGTAGTTTGAAAATGTAAGAAAGATGAAATGAATTATGAATTTGAAAATATATTTATAGTATTTTGCTGATATGATTTTTTTTAGTATGTCGTTTCAGACCCCAAATTTTTGGATCCAACCCTGAATTTATGATAATTATCATTATACTGCTTCATTTTTAAACTAGTTACCAATATGATAATAAAATTAATCAAGGAATGACAAATCAATTGATATCTCGTTCCTTGTGGATACAAGACGTTAACGTCATCAATTGATAATTATGCACATTAATTAGTGATGTATTTGTTTATTTGATAATATATATATATGGTATGGATCTGGTGAGAACCACCTCTTATATGAGAAATAGGAACTAAGTATCTAGATCCTAGATCACCATCATCCAATGGTCATAATAATTCCCGCTCCAATATACAACTTATGCACCTTCATAAGAGAATTGACACACTAGGGGTATAACAGTAAAACGATTACATCACAATCAATACGTACGGAAGGTAAGTTTCTCAGATTTTATCCCTCTAGTTCGATCTTCCATCTCTCTTCTCTTCCTCTCTTCCCCAACACCACCACCACCACCACCACCACCACCATCACCCACCATCACCATCGCCGGACACTACCCATTGCCGCCACCACCACTGCCGCTCTATTTTCCTTCTTCTTCTTCTTCTTCTTCTTCTTCTTCTTCTTCTTCTCTCTCTCTCTCTCTCTCTCTCTCTCTCTCTCTCTCTCTCTCTCTCTCTCTCTCTCTCTCTCTCTCTCTCTCTCTCTCTCTCTCTCCCCTACATCTACAACATACATATATTTTGTTGTTGTAGAAGAACCGCCGCCGCCGCAATCGCCACCACTGCCAAGGTCTTCTTCTTCTTCTTCTTCTTCTCTCTCTCTCTCTCTCTCTCTTCCCTTCCTCCCAGATCTACAACACATTGATGTTGTAGACGATGATTGTCTTGCTCAGATTATCATCGACGTTGTTATCATCAGCTTCATCGATGTGGTGGTGGAAGATATTGTTGGTCTTGTTTTTATGCATTGTGAACAATATTGTAATGCATTAACTATAGTAATTTAATGCTTTAATTAGTCCTCTTACATAAATCATATTTTACTGCACAGAGTTCATAATTCAGAATAAGTTTCAGTACTTTTAGTTATTATTTTTTATATTTTCTTATGATGTAGCAACGTTGGTGCACAACAAAAAATTAATCAACAATTAGATATGACAAATCAAGTTGAACAAAAATAAAATGATTTTATTTTTATTTAAAATACCAATTCACATGTGACATATCTAGTTGTGAAATTTAATACATCATTTTCTGCTTATTATTAATGCATTATTGCACATTGAATCCGTCATTTAGAAAATTATAAAACATGCATCAATATTTATTGTTTGAACCTTCACTTGAAAATACACAATATAATACTTTATACAATGTAATGCACAAATACCATTTACATAATGCATTAATTATGGTGATGAGTCTTTTGTGCATTTACAACTTCAAATTTATGCATCACGTGAATCTTGTTAATGCATCATAAAATTGTGCCAAGAACATCAAGTAACAAATACGATATACGTAATGCATAATTAATATTGATATCATATACGAATACAAATACGATATACATAGTGCATTAATTGTATAAGTACAAATTTTATAAATCTTGTTTGTTCTTTATAAACCATAAACATGGTGTAAATAAATGGTATTCAACAGCTTTGTCAGTTGTGGGCCTAATGTCTATATTGTTTAGGCATTATTATAACGTTGTTTGTGCATTATCAAAATGAAGAAGAATGCATTATCAAACATAAATCATGTTTAAAAACAAATTTTCATCCAAAAAAAAAAAACCTCAATTCAATCAATTAACAAACATTTTATATTGATCTTATCATCAAGACAACTTTTACTATATTAAAACTTGGACTCTCCAACAATTTCTCTTTCAAAGAATTCTTTTCGGACTACTACACATATAATGCAAAAATTCTCAACGAGCCATGAGTATCACTCTATATCCTCTTTAGATAACAACTCTATTGCAAGTCCATCACACTTTTCATGAATATATTTCCTTGTGAATGGGGCAAATATCACATTGTACTTAAAATGAAGGCAACAAAAAAAATTATATTATCTATGCATAAATTTAAATAATTTAATGCACAAACACCACAAATGTAATGCATTAATTATGATATTGCGTCTGACGCACAATAAAAATATTATTTAGTAATACAAAACAATGCTATAATGAATAATGCCGCATGACCAAAAAAATACATAAACATGCAAATTACTAGCAAAGAATATTATGTGGTCAAATTGTTATACTTGTCTAATAAGCATTTCAAATCTGCCAATAACTGTAGCATTACTTACATTTCTCTAACGTACATGAGGCTTCTATTCAGTGTACACTCCAAAATATAAACAAAATCTGATTCTTGTGAATGTCCAACAATATGTTCACTCTCTTGACTAATATCTAATCACACAATGAACAGAATATACACATAGGACACGAGATATATATTCTTCATATAATGCACTAAATGCTTTAGTAAAATGCACAAATACATACAACATAATGCATTTATACTTTAACATATGAAACTATCCAAACTATTCAAAATTGAAAAGGTTGAAACAAAAAACCATAAAAACCAGAACAAAGTCTCTATTCTACAACTTACTCAAATCAAGAAAATATAAATTATAGATTGATAAGAGTAAAATCTGATACATTCATTATCTTTATTAATTATCCAACAACCTTCTATCTCACAACCTAGATAGCAGAAAAGCAGAAGAATCAATAGAGTTAGAAGAAACGTAAACAACGAGAAAAAACTTCTCAAACTTCAACTGAAACAGATGAAAAAGATATAAATTATTTAGATATCGATAGAAATAAAATATGATACATTCATCATCTTAACCAATGAGCTAACAACCTACTCTTTTACAGCTCAAATAACAAAAAACGCAGAAGAATTAATACAATTTGAAGCAACCCAGGAAAATCGAAAAATAGAAAAATCGAGAAATCCAAGAAAATCGAGAATCAATGTCGCAAGCAGCGAAAATCGCGATATAAGGAAAACAGATAGAGCTCCATCTTCATCCTCCTCACACAATCTTCGAGCTCCATGTTCTTGCTCGCGCGCGGATTTTAGGATTTCTTTATCATTCTATTTGAGAAACAATAGAATTTTTCGGATGAAAAAACAGAAATGAGATTACGTGAAATCAACAACTTAGCATTTTCATAATTATGTTGAATGACAATTCTAACCTTAATGATATATATATCCGCTAATTTGAGTTAAATGCTGAAAGTGAATATCATCCATTAATCAAAGTAGATGGATGGTGTAGATTAGTTTCTATTTCCTACATAAAAAGGAGTTCTCATATGATCCTCTCCCTATATATATATATATATAGGGAATGGTTCATATAGAAATTAGTCTCCATGTGGGAACTAGGAACTCATCTCACACATCCATTTTTATAGATCTACGGTTGTCAATTATAGATGATTAATATGCTAATTTCGGCTATTTAAATTAATGTAGGGTCACTATAGTAATATGGATTTTTTACTAATCTTCTATATTCCTACAATTGTGGGATTTATTCTCTCTTTCATTGATTATGTAGTTAACTAATTTTGGACGGTTTCTTCCATTCATTACGTTACAATTTTTTTTATTCAAAATTGTTTGTGTCTCCATTTTAATTTATTTTTTGCTTTCAATTTATTTAACTTCTGATATTATGAACACAATTTTGATGCATGTCATTATGTTATTTTTATTGATTTTGGATATATCATTAACTTACTTGTTTCAAATATTTATATTTATTTCTATTGTTATATCATTATGTTCTAATATTTCAGTGTTTATTAATAGTGTTAAAAAAATATTGTTGAAATATTTGTTTTGGGAAGTATTAACATCACATCTTATTGTTATGCCCGTATTCTTCCAATTAAGCATCAAATTTATGTGACTTAAGTATTTCCATATTTCATGTTAAGCATAGATAATAATAAATTATAGTACGATTTAAGCATCTATTATTATGCACGTATTCTTTATATTAAATATCAAATTTATGTGATTTAAGCTTTTGCATGTTTCATGTTAAGCATGGATAATAATAGTTAATTATATGATTTAAGCATCTATTATTGTACAAATATTCTTTATATTAAGCATCAAATTTATGTGATTTAAGCATTGACAAATTTCATGTTAAGCATGGATAATAATAATAATAATAATAATAATAATAATAATAATAATAATAATAATAATAATAATAATAATAATAATAATAATAATAATAATAATAAATTGTACGATTTAAGCATCTATAATTATGCACGTATTCAAATTAATGTGATTTAAGCATTTGCATATTTCATTTTGGAACGAAATGTCTTTAGAATTATCTCTTAAACTTGAAGATTTTTGAAAGTTTTATGATTTAATTGCATAATTTTTTTGGATGTTTAAAATAAAGAAATTAAGCAAAGACAAACGTAATTTGAAATGAAATTATTTTAATTTGGTTGAATCATGAATAAGCATGGAGAATAGATATAATTTTGAAAAAGATTGGTAAAAGTTTTGGGAGATTGTGGACGTTAATTCCGGAAGAAGAGGATTTCACGGAATCAACTAAAATCAATTGTTTCGATAATGCCCTTATAAGCATAAAAAATCAGAAATATTATCCATATTAAAGATGTGCTGATAATATCTGAACCACTAATTTGTGATGGATAAAGGGCTAGGATGTGTTCCTAGTTCCTACATGGGAATTCATTTCTACAATAACTCATCCATATATATATATATATAGAGAGAGAGCAGATCAAATAAGAACACTTTCTTAGGTGAGAAATAAGAACAAATTTGAACCCTTGATATTTGTTGATCTACGGTCTAGATTTAATCGTGCATTTAGTTACTGTAATTTATACATTTAAATGTTAATGCATTAAGTTTGTAATTTATGCATTAAAATATTTCTGCATTTAGTTTATGCATTTCTGATGTAATAAAAATGCATTATTCTTACGTTCTTATATAAGATGTGTTCTTACTAGATCTACTCTCGAGATATATATATATATATATATATATATATATATAGAGTGGCGGAGCTACATAGAGTTTAGGTGGGGCAATTGCCCCCCTCAAATTTTTGCAATTACTCCTAATTAACTATATAATTATATTCCTCAAAAAAAAAAAAAAACTATATAATTATAAAAATTATGTATAAAATTTTCAAATTTATATGTTTTGCCCCACCAAAAATTTTAAAAAATAGGGGCAAAGAAATTTGCCCCTCCTATGCTTGGGGCTAGCTCCGCCACTATATATATATATATATATATATATATATATATATATATATATATTATTGTACTACATAACATCGGTATAGATGGAAAACACACTATGAGATTTTTGTTGGTACCCTCAATTTGGCGATTGGACATCAGACAACGTTATTAGACTAAGAAATTTGTGTGGCAAATGATTGTGTCCGCGACTTAAATTTCAAATTCTAATTAAGGTTGACTTGATGTTGAATGTTGAAATGAAAGAATGGATTTTTTTTGGATAAGAAATAATTGATTTCATATGTTGATGTTGTTCCATTTTCTACGACCAAAATCGCAGACGGGTAGTATAAAAAAAAACAAAAACAAAAACAAAAACAAATCGTAGACGGTAGAAATGAGAAGCAAATTGCACCACCATTCTTTGAGGCAAAAAAATATCTTGAAATTGAGTTTTTTTATTGGAATTTATAAACCAAATTAAACCATGTACAATCGTCAATTGGATAAATTGACATTAAGATTAGATAGATAGCCTTACCCTATGTATAGGGATGACAATGGATTGGGTTTTTACGGGTACCCGGCTCTACCAAACCCTAATGAGACGGGTTTGGGAATTATTAAATAATTTTGGGACGGATTTGGGTATAAACATTCAAACCCGTGACGGGTTTGGGTCGGATTTGGAAAATTACCTACGGGTACCCGCTACCCAAACCCATTTATATATATGTAAGATGACAAAATATTATATATATAATTTATAATATAATTATAGATATTAGTATAAATTTTAATAATTTTAGGGTTTTATATTATTCTTTTTAACCCGCATACAAAGAATTAATAATTTTAGTAATTAAATATTTATTTTATATATAATTTATATTAGAATAAATATTATGATTTTATATTATTCTTTTAATCCACATATAATTTAATTTAATGAAATTTTCTATTTATACTTATGTTAAAATTATGTTTATAATATTTTGTTATTTCTACTATTTAATATTGATGTTTATGTTCAAGTACATTCGGGTTTTTAGCGGATTTTTAATGGGTATTACCCAACAGATTTGGGTCGGGTACGGGTTTTAAAATAATTTTTTAATCGGGTTTGGGACGGATATGGGTTGAGGAAATTTTAATGTATTTGGGTTTGAAAATGCCTAATTGGTGAGTATCCGACCCATTGTCATTCCTACATGTGGAGTTTCAAACCCCTCATTGAATTTCGATGTGCGATGTCAAATCGACACTAATGTTTTCAATCAAAGTTCACCCTCATTGGTTTTGACCTGAATTTGTCTTTCACTTTGCAATAATAATTTTTTCATATTAAGTTTTAGAAAAGTGAATAAAGTTGAACAATTAAATTATTTTGAGCTTAATATAAATAATTTGCTTTAGGTGTTTTGATATCTAAATCTTTCTTAGAACTCGTCAGATATTGACAGACGATAGGATACAACTACGTCTAGGGACTGAGGCGTAGCCAGAAAATATTAATGTGGCGAGATTCACTATATTTTCAAAATTTGCACCGAGACAAAGATTATAATACACGACGATATATTATAGAATAAAAAATTAAAATATAATAGTAACAAAAATATATAAATATTTCATGTAAAAGTGTTCCAATGCATAATGAAAGAAGTTAAAATATTAAATATATTGTATTCTATTTATTTTTTCTCTTAAAAACTTAAAAACGATTTTTAATAAAAGAAGTGATACTAGTATTGACATTTAAACTTTTAATTACTCTTTTACCTTGACATTTGGCCCGCAATCAATTATTTATTTTATTTTTATCTCTTCCCTTTCTTCTTCAAATTCATCGTCTTCTTCGTCTCTGTAAATTTTATCGATGAGCTCAGCTCTCATCTTTACATAATTTTTCCATCTTCGTGATTGTCTCTTCACCAAAGTTAGCATGGGCTGACACCAATATATTTTTACTATTTTTTTAGATTAAATATATTTTTTATTTTTAAGTATTGAATTGTAAACTTAAAAAAATAAAACCTTAGAACTAAAAGAATCACTCCTCCCAGCCGTCGCTGGTCTCTCTCTCATCTCAATTGTCAATTTGAAAATCAATTCAAATCTCTCTCTCTCGACCGACTCTCGCGTTTGCTATCGCCAGTCGCTGTTCACCAATTGCCCATCGCCATTTCCGGTTGCCGATTCGCCGTTAGCCCGCTGTCTAATAAAGTATGTATTCTCTATAAGTGGTGTGTGGTTTGATTGATTACATTGATATTGCTTGATTGATAAAATAATTCAATCTAATCAAACATTTAATTTGAATGATTTGGCCGTGATAAAAAGGTAGGCTTTGATTATATCTAACAGTTGAGTGATAATTTATCCATATAAATTTGGAGTGATTTTAATCAATTATATAATCTCATCATATCCTATCACATATTATCAATCATATTCTCCAAATCAAATGCGAACTATATTTCTAATTTCTGAATGTATTAGACTATATGCAGTTGAGAATTAGTTAGAATCGAGTCAGTTACTAGTTGTTGATGTGGCAAAGCAGTTAAGACGTTAGGTGATTAAGTTAAGCAGCTATCTTGTAATCTCTATAAATAGAGAATTGATAATGAATTGAAAGTGATCTTTTCCCTCATCAGAATATGGCTTAGCTCACATTTAACATGGTATCAGAGCTTGCAATTTTTTCGATCCATGCAATTTTTCGCTTCCGTTTCTATGTGAATCTTCAAATCTTCATCGAAATCTTCAAATCTTCATCGAGATCTTCAATATTCTTCATCCTTCATCTTTTCTGCTATGGATCCTACTTCCCCTAACGTCTCTTCTCTTCCATCAATGCATCCAATTAGCCTCAAATTAAATCGTACCAACTACAATTTCTGGAAGTTTCAGGTCATCGCTACTGCGCGAGCCTATGGTTTTGAAGATATTCTTCTTCAACATGAATCTCCTTCTCAATTTCTCGATTCTACATCTGCCGATCCTATTCCAAATCCAGTCTATCTAAATTGGTTGCGCCGTGATCAATTCATGTTCAGTTGGATTTTATCTTCCATCTCACCTCAAATGATGGGGTATATTGGTCGCTGCACCACAGCGGCTCAGATCTGGCACGCTTTTGAGACTTTGTTTCATTCACAGTCCAAAGCTCGTGCGATTCAATTGCGAAATCAACTCCAGATGTTGAAGAAAGGTGATTCCACTATTGATGAGTATATACTCAAATTTCGAGAAATCTCTGATCAGCTGTTCAACATTGGAAAACCGATCTCTGAATCGGATCTGATCTCCTACATCCTTCAAGGATTAGGTGCTGAATTTGAAAGCATCAGTGTATTGCTCTCCTCCAAATCTGATGAAATGTCTCTTCATGAAGTACAATTCGCTCTTCAAACTCATGAACTTCGTCTACAAAATCAGGCCTCCGCTACTGCAAATCTAGTGTTTCAACCACAAGCAAATGTGGCTTATCAACAGTCCTATGGAGGATACACTAATTACGGCAATAATCGTGGTCGTGGTAGGTACGGCAGAGGATCTGGTAATCGTGGCAGAGGAGGTAGATTTTCTGCAGGAAATAAACCGATTTGCCAACTTTGTGGCAAATCCAACCATGTTGCCTTAAAATGCTATAAGAGATTTGATGTGAGCTTTACGGGACCAGAGCCGCTTCCACCTCCACACGCTCAGCCGCTTCCATCTCCACACTCTCAACCTCAAGCTAACTTCACTCATGTTGATATTACTAATCCTAACAATTCCTTGCCTTTTAGCTCCTCTTCACAGGTTTCTGCTTCTGCAACTCAGTTTCCACATACTGCCTACACTATCACCTCTGCTTCCACTCCACCACCACCTACGTCTGACTGGTATTTGGACTCTGGAGCTTCTGCTCATGTTACTGCTGATCTAGGAAATCTCCAGATTCAAGCACCTTACCATGGCACTGAATCTCTCACAGTAGGTAATGGTTCTCAACTTCCAATCACTCATATTGGCACTACTGCTCTGCCTTGTTCCAAATCTTCTAAGTCTCTTGTTCTTAGTAATGTTCTTTTTGTCCCTCACATTACCAAGAGTCTGTTGAGCATTTCTAAATTCACGTTAGATAATGCTGTGTACTTAGAATTTCACTCTGATTCTTGTTTTGTTAAGGACAAAACTACTCATCACATTCTGCTGGAAGGCAAACTTAGAGATGGTCTCTACCATTTGGATCTCAACAAGTTTCCTTCATCTCATATTCCTGCTACTTCAAAAACAGGTGTTTCTCTCCCCAATGAAGGACATCCTGCACATTGTCTTGTAGCCTCTCCTAACACTGATGTAAAAATTTGGCATCAAAGACTAGGCCATCCTTGTAACAGTGTCTTGAATTCAGCCTTCAAAGCTATGAATATGTCAGTACCTTTGTCATCTTTAGAGTTTTGTGATGCTTGTGCTCTAGGCAAAATTCACTCTATAAGTTTTCCATCTGTTACCGTTAAAACTTCTGCTCCTTTTCAATTAATACACATAGATGTTTGGGGTCCTAGTCCAACTCCTTCTTGTGATGGCTATAAATACTATGTGCATTTTGTTGCGTTTTACTTGGATTTTTCCTTTAACTGTCAAATCTGAAGTGCTTTCTGTGTTTAAAAACTTCCACATTTTCATTGAGAGACAGTTTAATATCAAGCTAAAGGTTGTTCAATCTGATTGGGGGGGTGAGTATAGAACTCTCAAACCATATCTGGAAACTCTAGGTATCCAATTTAGGCATCCTTGTCCTCATACTCACCAGCAAAATGGAAAATCTGAGAGGAAACATAGGCACATCACTGAACTTGGTCTTTCTCTATTAGCCACAGCTTCCGTACCTCAAAAATTCTGGTGGGATGCTTTCACCACTGCAGTTTATCTCATAAATAGACTTCCCACTCCTTCACTAAATAACTTTTCTCCATATCAGTCCCTATTTCACACCATTCCTGAGTATCACCTGCTCAAAACTTTTGGTTGCAGCTGTTTTCCTTACCTTAGACCATATAATAATTCCAAGCTTCAATTTCGATCCTCCAAATGCTTGTTTCTAGGCTATAGTCCTCTTCACAAGGGTTATCGATGCTTACATCCTTCCGGGAGGATGTACATATCTAGAACGGTCCTCTTTAATGAATACGAATTCCCATATTCTGCTCTTTTTTCCACTCCTACATCTATTCCTATCACTGAGCCAATACCTTCTGCCTCTATCCCACCCCTTCCATTTCCTCATCATTTCCAGCCTAGTTCATCCTGTTCATCATCTCATATTCAATCTTCACATCAATCTCATGCTACTGCCAGTCCAAATACTTCACCTTCTTCTCCATCTCCAAATCACTCAACCTCTAGTTCTCACACTTCGAGCTCTCACTCCCAAACCTCAACTCCATCTTCTTCCCAATCCTCTCAATCTAATCTACATCCCATGATGACCAGATCCAAAAATGGCATTCTTAAGCCCAAAGTATACATAGCTACTTCTCATCACCCTCCTTCAGTGCTTTTTGCTTCTACCTCCAGCTCCGGTTCTGGTAATTCTCACATCACCACCTCTTCAGCAAAGCTTACAGAGCCTCTCTCTGATCTTGATGCTATTGCTCATCCTCTGTGGAACAAAGCCATGGCTGCTGAAATTGATGCCATCAAGGTTAAAGACACCTGGGATATTATTCCCCCATCTCCAAATATGAATCCCATTGATTGTAAATGGGTGTATAGAGTGAAGTTACTTCCTGATGATACTCTTGACAAGCTTAAGGCCAAACTTGTGGCCAAGGGCTTTCAACAACTAGCTGGATTGGATTTCCTGGAAACCTTTAGTCCTGTGGTTAAGCCTGTATCTGTGAGATTATTATTCTCTTTGGCAGCAACATTTAGGTGGGACATTCAACATATCGACATCAACAATGCCTTCCTCAATGGTCATCTTGATCGGCCGGTTTATATGAAACAACCACCAGGTTTTGCAGATCCGAATCATCCAGATTGGGTGTGCAGGTTGAAGAAATCTTTGTATAGGTTAAAACAGGCCCCAAGAGCCTGGTATGAAAGGCTCAAAAATCATCTTCTCAGGTATGGTTTTAAATACTCTACTTCTGATCACTCCTTTTTCTATCTCAGAAAAGCTGGGAAATTATTACTAGTCCTTGTTTATGTTGATGACATTCTTGTCACCGGGGAGGATTCTACTCTTGTTAGTCAGTTTATTCAGACTTTGTCAAATGAGTTTGCACTAAAAACTCTTGGGAGTGTGAGTTTTTTTCTGGGCATTGAAGTATCCAAGAAAAATCATAGTTTCTATCTTTCTCAAACCAAATACATCAGAGATCTTCTTGTGAAGACCAATCTCCTTGATAGTAAACCTCAATCTTCTCCTTATGATGCTGGAACTAAGCTCCACAGAGCTGATAGTCCTTCTTTTTCTGACCCCACTCTCTATCGGAGTATCATTGGCGCTCTCCAGTACTTAACCATCACACGGCCAGATATCTCCTACATGGTAAATAAACTTAGCCAGTTCTTACAAGACCCTACAGAATTCCAATGGAAAGCCTGCAAGAGATTACTTCGATATCTTAAGGGAACTATACATCAATCTCTCAAGTTCTCTTCTTCTCCTTATCTCTCTCTTCTGACACTAAATCTTCGATGCCGATTGGCCGGCTCCATAGATGACCGAAAATCTACTGGTGGTTATCTGGTTTTCTTAGGCTCAAATCTTTTATCTTGGAGTTCTAAGAAGCAGGGTGTTGTATCTAGAAGCTCTACTGAGGCAGAATACAGATCTCTAGCGGATGCTTCAATGGAACTCGTTTGGATCAAGTCTCTGTTACAGGAAATTGGCTATACCCTTCCCCAAATGCCCGTGATATGGTGTGACAATAGAGGTGCTGCAGCCATGGCCTCTAATCCAGTCATGCACGCTCGCACTAAGCATATAGAAATTGATATGCATTTTGTTCGTGACAAGGTACTCAAGAAGGAACTGGATGTTCGATACATTTCTTCGGAAGATCAAGTTGCTGATATGCTTACCAAGCCTGTGTCTTCTTCAAGATTTCAATCATTATGTTGTAAATTGCCCTTTGAAAAAGGGTAGTCATATTTCTGCGAGGGTTGTATTAGACTATATGCAGTTGAGAATTAGTTAGAATCGAGTCAGTTACTAGTTGCTGATGTGGCAAAGCAGTTAAGACGTTAGGTGATTAAGTTAAGCAGCTATCTTGTAATCTCTATAAATAGAGAATTGATAATGAATTGAAAGTGATCTTTTCCCTCATCAGAATATGGCTTAGCTCACATTTAACAGAATGCTTATATCAATGTATTTAATGAGCTTGTTATGTGTTGGAAGGCTTCTGACTAGATTGAGATTCTTCAAGACTTCAATTTCTGCGCTAAGTTTTAATCCCTCTGCTTAAAGATTTAACAGAATTTTGATTTCCATTTTTGAGTTTTTTAAGAACTGACGTTCTTTTTTTTTTTTTTTGGTACCCCATCACAATTTAACTGGGCCTCATCTTAATAAGCCCGATTACTCGGGCCTATTCGGCCCGCATACCTTAAGTTATTTTTTAAGCGTTTTACGTTTCACTCTTTTTTTTTAGGATTTTTTTTTCTTTTTTGAGGAAAGTTTAACGTTTTAAAGTTGGGGTAATGGCCTGTAAATTCCTCAACTTTCAGCAATTTCTGATTTTGCTCTCCGCCTAAAGATTCTGCCTATAAATTCCCCAACTTTCAACAATTTTTGGTTTTACTCTCGGCCTGAAAATTCCTCAACTTTCAATTGTTTCTGATTTTGCTTCCGACGATGGGATCCGGCAAGAATAGTTTTCCTACTTTCAATTGTTTCTGATTTTGCTTCCGACGATGGGATCCGGCAAGAATAGTTTAGGAAATTTATAGATGTGACTTAAATTAATCTATGTGGCACTCTCGTGGAATATATGTAAATTAAAAAAAATAAAAAATATTTCATGTCATCATCCCCACCCCTCTCTCATTCTCGTTCTCCCCTGCTTTCTTTCATTCTCACAGAGATAATTCAACCGAGAAAATACAGATCAGCGCTAGAAGTCACCCATAAAATCACAAGAATTTTAAATCCTACTCACACCCATACAATCTTGAATTCATCAAATCTCCAAATAGCCAGAACAATAATTTTCACATTCATACGAAGGACACTGACAAATCTAGCAATCTAATCTTGGAGAGAGAGAGAGAGTGGGTGGGTCGATCCGGTTCCAAAACTATTCTTGCCGGATCCCATCGCCGGAAGCAAAATCAGAAACAATTGAGAGTTGAGGAATTTACCGGCAAAATTTTTAGGTGGAGAGCAAAATTAGAAATTACTGAAAGTTGAGGAATTTACACGCAGAATCTTTAGGTGGAGAGCAAAACCAGAAATTGTTGAAAGTTGAGGAATTTACAGGCCATTAACCCTTTTTATCACTCACTTTTCTTTTTTCTTAGAATCCCAAATTCCCAATTCTCAAAAACCCTATTCTTAAACCCGCCACCCCTCCGCCACAAGCCAACCACCTGCATCGGCTTCCTCCAAAGGTCTCTCTCTCTCATTTTCGTTGGAGTTATGCGGTTGAAACATGAACTATAAAGTAGAAATATTTGTGGATTAGGTGATAGTTTCGTCGACTCTAGCAAGAACAACAACCGACTCACTAATTATTGCCTATTGTTTGAAAATAAATTTGTAAATGGATAGGACGCAGAATTGGGATGACTAGAAAAGTTGTCAGAAGGTCTTCTCTTATGAATTCAATTCCTAGCAATATAGTGAAAAATTGCAAACTACATTGTCGAACTGGGTAGTCGGCATTATGCATGTTGTTTTTGAAAATGGTTGTATCATGTTTACTTTTATGCTACTTCTGTTCGGTAAAACAATTTTTTTTTAATACTCAAGAACTGAAGTTATAAACCCCCTCCCCTTATGGTTTTACTTTAATTTAACTATTAATTTCTCTTACAAGATTTTTGTATCTCTTATGACTTTATAAACTGTTATGCTATATTTTCTGCCTTTCTGAATTAATGTGATTTAAAAAGACTTTTTATATTTGGGCCGGTTTGGCTCTGTGTCCCGTGAAGCAGCCAACGGGATGGGATTTTAGCAGCCTGATCCATTAGATTTTAGGAACCGTTAGTTATGGCTCCACCAAGGCTTGGCGACGTGGCCTATGTGTTGAGGCCTTGGTTGAGTCGGCTGTAACTATATAGTTTGGATTAGTTCTGTGTAAATTATTGATAGTATGGGTCATTTTTGTGTAAATGAGTATAGTTTAGGTTATTTGGATGTATTTGCCAATGTTAATGATGCATAGCGATTTGCAAGTAGCAACTATGCAGATATATTTTCACTTCATGTGGTTTACAAATTACAGTAGCCTTTTTAAACAAGTAAATATAGATATTAACATATTTAATTGTATACGAATTTATTTTGCATTCTAAAACCTTAATTCACCTTTATATACATAGTGATAGTGCTGTCATATATGGGGGCGTTTGGTTTACTTGATAAGGAGTGATTGATAATATAATCCCACCTAATCACATATTTGGTTTGAATGATGAAACCCGTGATGAATAACTAAGCCCGTGATCCAATCATTCAAATGGATGATAACTTGTCATCCCAAATTTGGGTTGATTATTAATCATTGTCTAATCCATGATGCAAAATTCCAAAATAATCACACATAACACACACACACCCACCCTAAACACACACACACACTGCACACAGTAGCACACACACTCACACACACAACACACATTAGCACACACACTCACATAGTCCTTCAATTATCCTACACCACAATCAAGCAATCCAAACACAAGATTAATAATCTAAATAATCACATCCTACACTAACCTATCAAACATTATCTATCTCATCCATCAAACCAAACGTCCCCTATATGTCTTGGAGAAATTAGAAAGCTAATATTAAGCGCAAGGTGTGTACACCCCAAGATTAGTAAAAACAAGATAAAAACTTGTAAACTAGTAGTTTCGATAATTATTTTGACGTGTATATTATTTCAATAATTATTTCTCACCTTATATGCTCTTTGGAAAAACAAAGATCCATGTGTATTGTTTGTACGTATTTTTCTTTTTAAATCCAAAAAATGATAAAAAACTATATTTATACACATAATGATGCTACCTTACATTGGATGATTATTATTTTAGCACACAATTTATAGCCCAGTTTTAATTATCAATAGCCATAAAAGTTGTTATAGTTTCTCTTCCATTATCTGCTTTTTTTTTTTTTTTTGTAATTTTTGATCGGAAAGTTTAATTTCCATTGTCCGTGATAATAGTAAGATGGGGAAGAAAAAACAGAAGATCATATTGCCTCCGGATCTTCCGCCTGAAGTTCCTGATGAAGAAATTGAAGTTTCCGACGAGGATTTGCAGTTCGTCAAACAACATTCTGATTACGCTAATTTCATGTCCAAAATTGACACTCCTTTCCTCACTAAGTAAGTTGTATTTAATGTTGTTGATCGAATTTTATTCTATGAGATAGTATAATATAAATCAAATAATCTTGTTCTAATTGTTTTACTAGCATTTTCTTATTCTTTTAGCCAAACAAGGAATAAGATTAATGAAGTATTGAAAATGATGCAGCATGAATAGTTGTTATTGAGAATAGCTGGTACGAACTGCTTCTGAGTTAAAATACTGCTGCACATATCTAATCAACCAGAACCAGTAATACTGTAACGGTCATAACAATATAAATGTAATAAATGTGAGCCTTAAAAGTTTATTATCAGTTGTATTTCCATAACATAATAAATTCATACTTTAGGATGAAGTGAAAAAAGATCTGACAGCTGAAGAGGCTAATGAGAAGAAGATATATAAGTTTGCTTGCAGCAGTGCCACACTTCAACTCTCGTGAGAGCTTGTTGGCTGCTGTAGTGAAAGATATAAGCTCCCAAGATGATGTTGTAAGGTTAGAATTATTTCTCCCTTTCTTTTTTTAAAGTTTTATTTTTTTTGTAGGATCGATATAATCGTGTAATATTTATAGTGTTTTCTTCCTAATTAATGCTTGTTCTTAGGTCATTGCTTGATGGTATTTTTCATATTTTTCTTGTGTGTTTACTATTTAATTGCATGTAGCTTTGCTTTTTAGGTAATTTTGTCAATTGATCATTATCTTCCATGAAATGGGTGGGATGTCTTTCACATGACCAGCCTGCTAGCAGAGCTTGCTGGTAATGATTTAATTGGATAGTGAACCACTCTACTTTTTTCCCTTTCTGAATGACGTTTTCTTACCGCTACTTTTCAGAAACATGATTAGAGTGTGTTATTTGGCATGTTAGCATACTTTAACTTGGAAGCTGATCTATGCTGAAGCTTCATCGCTTCAATATATTGTTTTATGATGATTAATGGTGTATAAACACCCTTACCCTCTCCGTTCTCTTCTTATTCAGTCATTAAAGTTGGACTCAGAAAGTGGATTTTGAGGAGACATGTTTTTGTTTATTTATATCTTCTACTCAGTCTTCGACGTTTTCGAGAAGTACAGGAGAGAGAAGAGGAGGAAGACGAGGTAGCTGAAAGTCACGGCAGGTTAGTGGTGGTGTACTGAATTTTTGTTGCACATTTTTTTGTTTTTTTACTGGAGAGAACTCTCAGATTCTATGATTTTTGGTCCAAAGAAAACAGATACGAAATATAACTTCAATTTTGTCGTCGATCTATCATTCTCTGTGACATCATTAGTTTGAGGTATTATATTTTCAGTTGTAGGTGGGTCTAAATTAACTTCAATAATTTATGGTCTCATTTATTCTAAATCAATTGATTGATTAATTAGTTAATTACAATCCAATATTATGTGGGTCATCCTCTAAAAAATCAGTTTGCATATGAAGACGAATCCTTCCACCACTTGACATTTTGGTTTTGTTGCATTGAGCTTCCAATATTATTATTATTATTATTATTATTATTGGAAGCTCAATGCAACAAAACCAAAATGTCTAACTAAAGAAAACGAAATTCAATTGATTAGGTACCCAGAAACGGATTCTCCCTACGCAGTATTAATAAAAGGAATAAAGCACTTATTATATATGATATGTATGAAATAATCGTTCTGAGTTAATTACACTAATATAAATAGGAAATAATTAAAAAAAAGAGTGAAATTTGGCAGTAGAGCAAAAGATCTTTTTATTAACTCTTGCAAGAAACTAAAGTCCTGTAATCTCATCTTCATGTTTGCTCCAACCTAATATAATGTGGCTGTTTGTTTGTATGGATTACTTGTACATCTCGGCCTTGTATTTGATTTCAGGGTTTCGGATATCATCTTGACTCTGAATCAAACGAATCTCTAAGCTGCTCGACTGGCAATCGTGCCCAGCCCTCGTATAGTCTTCTACTGTCCTAACCAGAAGTGCCTGCAACGGAGACAAGGATTCAGTGAACTCAAAACTCCTGCATAAACCAACAGAATTACCTGCAAGCTTGATACAGAAACTTCTGCAACTTTGCCAAGGTTGTCGGGGTATCTCTGCATGATAAGAAAAGTAAATAAGAAACGATGCACAATAAAATGTACGTGATGGCTCAATGGCCTCATTTAAGGTTTCTCAATCATACATTGCTCCATCCAAGCAAAAGTGCCGTCATTAGATCTCCTGTTCCCTGCAGATAAAAAAGATGCAATGTTAGCAAGCTATCACAAGATAATTGTATGGTTTTGACAAAAATTAAGGGAAGAAAAGCTGAAGCTACAAAATTCGCAGTCTACAAAATCTTCTTATAATTTCGTTTTTTTTTTTCTTTCTTTTTTGCCAGTTTCCTTTTTTTAATAAATATAAAAGAACTCGTGCAGCTAACTGGGACACTTATTTAATGAGCTAGAAGAATTGGGAAGGCAGAACGCAAATCACAAAGAAAATTCACGACAAATACATGGCCACGGACAAAGATATGAGTGCAATAAAGAATCACCCACCGTAACTCCACAAGTAAAATCGCGAGGATGAGAGAAGGCTGAAGAAATTAGCGAAGCTAGTTGGAGAAATCAGCGGGTCTTCTCACTCTAAATTTTATGTCTGGAAACCTTTGATTTTGTCATGTTTCAGGGGAAAATTTAAAGGAAAAATCCCCTAAGAGTACGCAAATATGGAAAGCATGTACACTGGCAGAATATAAATTAGCCAAAATAATACCCCAGTTTAAAGCATCCACTAAACTTTAAATTTATTCAAGGAGACTGAAATGGGAGATAATATATTGTTTCATAGATCATGAAAAACCATTTATGAAATCGGAGATAGACTAGCTAAGAAGGCAATGTTCAGGCATAAACAACTGCATACCGTGAAATAAGCAGGAATTTTAGGGATTGAAATCCGGAACTGCTCAGGTGGTTGCCCCTGTAACAAGCCGAAGTTGTTCAATAAGAATGTAGTAAGAAAACAAACTTCATTTACACAGAATTAGGGAGTCAAAAATACACAAGAGAATCATTGAGTAGAGACCATGTATTTAGGACGAAAATAGCAGAAGTCCATAGTATGTGTGGTTCTGTTACCTTCTCCTTCTGATGACTGCCAATTAAAAGAAGATTTCCATCTATATTTATGCTCGTTATGACAACCTGAAACAAGATGTAAATCTTGAACATTGTAGACATAATATAACTTTAATAGCATAATATGATTATTGTAGATAGAATATAATTGTAATAGCATAGTAAGATCCTAGAACCTTAATTGCTATTACAGGATGAAAGTATGGAAATAAACTATTACAGGATGAAAATGTGGAAATAAATGCGCCCAGTCGACAAGTTAAGAAACAAAGGTTCTCTTTTATTAGTAATATGACTTCATAGATCTTGAAACTCTTCACGTCAAAGAGGAATCAAGGAGAAGTCTTTTCCCTTTGAAAAATATTTTAGACTGAGGCGTTGGAAAATAACCTTTGATGGTCCAGCAGCATGAATAATGTTGCATGCCTCCCTGCCATCTAGCTCCGATGCAATCCTTAAAAATTTTGAAGCAAGACACGGAACAGATAAAATCACCAAAGGGAACAATAGAAAATGATGATAATGCAGGGATAGAAAAAATTACAAAAAGAAATTGATAGAGTTAAGGAAACTCAAACAAAATTAATTAACACAAAGGATAGAGGAGGAATATGAATGCTGCTTGAATTAGAAGGAAACAGTGAAAAAATAGAACCGAGGTCTCCACAGGAAAATATTGCCTACCTGAAAGTTCTGCTGAATCAAATAACGATCTTCCTACCCAAATGATGACTTTTATCATATTTAAATACTACTGAATTTTCACGGGCTTATCAGAAACAAATTCTGGCTGGCTGATCCCCAGAGTTTATCAGCTGTCACACATGCATATAAATAAATCACAAATCTATCATTAAAGACTATAGATTCCGTCATTGACGACAGACAATTCTTCGTAACTGGCATCATGAGAGTGGAAGTTGTTCGTCAAGGGTTTGGGCATACCAGACTCTTTCAAGTTGATTGGCATTATCCATAAATGGAAAGAGTTCCCTTCGCATTGTCTAGTATGAAGTCAAATATAAATGGAAAGGGACACACTCAGTTGGCTCTATTTCTTCTCTCAAATGTAAATTCATTACTGTAATTGTGATTGAACCGACCTCCTTTTAAGGCCAACTTCATTAAGTAGTGACTTGGTAAGATTCAAAACAAACGAGCAGACCTGATATAGATATGCTAGATCAGCTACAAGAAGCCTTTAGTGCAAGTTAGACGGGTGAATACCTGGATTTAGTCAACAATTCAGCCTCGAATTGATTTGGGGTCAACATGGAAGCAACAGGAATAACCTATCAGGAGTGTGACCAATTTTCCCATCAGAATAAGTCTGATACTAAGTGCAATTATGTAGTTTGGTCAGTAAACCTCTCTTCTCTATTTTTTTTTTTTTTCCTTTATTGTACATCGTTGTGAATAATATCATGCATTTATAATCTAACAGTACAATTAATACGTCAAGATAAACATAAGAACTTATGTAAAATGATGAGGGGGGCAAAAAAGTCAAACACGCTTATACAAGCCAATCAAAACTTGACCAGTCAAAACCAGTGAACATATCTAGAAACAAATACATATAATTTCATATATTCTTTACTTGTACAAACCATCAAAAACTTCTATAAGATGAAAGTAGCACGATAACAGCACTCATAATTAAACAGCGAAGCATCAAAAAGTAAATCTTCAGGACATCTGCTCTTAGGGCTAGCATAAAGACAAGTAAGAACTTTTTTCTAAAAAAGAAGGTAAAAAAAAATCGGGTCTGCAAATACAAATATCCCTCCATAAGAAGGATTATGCTTTGATTCATAGGCAATAGATTGGCAACCTGCTAAGTGCTAACCCACCATACTGGAACCGGACCTGTTCATTAATTGATACTAAAATGTCGAGTTCAAAATTCAAATTTATATATGTTATATGTATAGCCGTATAGGGGAGGGTTCAAATAGATACTTTTCCCCTGAGTTAAATGGGATCCGATCATATCCGTCCACTTATTTTAATCTATGGTTCAGATTATATGGTATCTTTATTCAACCATTTTGTTTTTCCTTGAATTCGTCAATTAGTATCATCAATCGTTTGAGTATATTGTTTGATCGTTGTTTGATATAACAATATAGTATTTTCCAATGGAAGGCATTAAGATTTGTCATGATCTTTTTCATATCAATAATTCACATATTTTGACAAATCTTACGGCGTGATATCAGACTTGGCTTTCTTATAATAGATTTACTTTACTACCCTTTATGCAATGAAAAATTGGCTTGAATCAAAATATTGATGTTAAATCAGCGGTTGTGTGTAAATCAATCACAGCCGTAAATCATCTATATATCAAGGGTCTATAAGAGATCCTAGTTAACTCATAGGGATTGGTTTTCATGTGAACCACTCCCTGTATATGTATGTATATATATATATATATATATATATATGCAATGGCAATTTCAAAATGGTTGCTTTAGCATAAATTAAAAACAATTATTAATTGAATAGTTATTTAACCATGACCCTTCATAATTAGAATTTATGTTTCAGAACATCCCAAATTTTATCTTTTGCCGTCAGGTACTGCAACAACTAAATGAGCACTTGAACTATTGAACAAGTACCTTGACTATGGTGATGAGTGTGAAAATGATTTTCACATAATAAAAATTGCATTCAACTGTTAATGTACCTTTTCACAATATACAGATACCATTTCCCCAGGGACGTAGAGTTTTCCTTCATCACCCAACACGGGATCACAAACTGAAAAAAAAAAAAAAAAAGATCCAGTTACAAACTATAGCAACAGAATAGGAAAACTATATCAAACCATACTATATTATTTTACCCATCCGAAAATAGGTTTGAAGGCGCAAGCCTTTACTCAACCAAGATCTCGGGACAAACAGTATGCACACTTATTTGTACTTCTAACAAAACTACAAGGAAGCACATTCTCAGTTTAAGAGAGAATATCAGAACCAAAATCCCAGTGCAAAACATTTTGTCAGCAGCTGCTGGTTGTACTTACCATATGTAAGTCCCGGGTTGACAGATCTAAGCTTATCCACAACTCTTAGAACAGTATTCAAGAAGGAGACTGAACCGATATAACCTACAATGTGTGGCTAAATGTTAAACTGGAGAATGAAAAAGATGTCAAGCAACAAAAGACAAGGCTATAAAACTAACATGTACCTAATTACCTAATTATTTGAGCAACTCAAAGAAAAGGAAATAAGCAAGTGTGGTAAATTACAATATGATGACATAAAATATAATAAGAGTACTCCTGAAAATTAACAAATTTGTAGTGCAGTTGAAAACATAAAAGCTTAAAAGTTAAGAACCATTAATCTGAAAATAAGAACAGTAATTTCCACTGCAACACTAAACTAGTTGATTTGACGATACCTGTAAGTAGATGTGTGTAGTACAATAAATTATTGGCTCCAAGGCCCTCTATCAAATCCCAAAGTTGGTCTCCATTCAAGACCTGACCCTTAAAAGTAGAATACCCTGAAAAATTAATGGTATGATCATGCTGAGAAATACAACCAATACTTCGCTTGACAAACATGTCTGGACATGTAAAGATACACGATGTCCTCACACCAAGTTTTAGGCCTCATGGTGAATTGGATATAAGCAGCTTGCCTGTGTGGTTTGAGAATTGTACTGAATTTATTGGATCGACATCATATCCAAGTAACTGTAGAGGAAAGACAGCTGATTTGTTGCCGACGTATCCCTAGAGTAAAAGAGAACTTAGCGATGGCCAGAACATGAAGCTCAATATCTATCACTAAAAGTGGTATGCCAGCAACAACAATGAAATATCATAAAATAAATTTTATACAACAAGCAAACTGGCAGAGATCAGTCTAACAGATCTCATGATATGAAAAATCTTGCACAAACTTAATCATATATTTTCAGCTGCATGTTTTCCCAATCATAATGGAATAAAAACACCATTGGGAGAAAAATTGAATTATTTGAGGCATGAACAGATGCATTGCAGTCTATAGAGGATTATTACTAGTTCAAGAAACATCCATGAAAATCAAGAACCTATAATTTGCCAAAATGTAATTAAGCACCAAATACAAATCAGAGCGATAAATGCAGATCAAACCATACACTTCAGCAACTATACATCTCTGTCATAAAGTTAATTTTTAACAGTCAATAAAACATAAACTAGGATACCGGAACACACACACACACAAAAAGAAGGAAAATGCTTTAAAATTGAATTGAGCAGAGAGACCTGAACAGTGTGAGACTGAATACTGAGAACCCGACCCGTTTCTGAAGGTAGTGCTAGAGCTAAAACCGGTGGAGGCGCCATAGCCCACTTCTTTATGCTTCGCCTTAATCTAAAATTACTGTTCAAAACCCATGATTTAGGCGCTTACATAATCAGGCATTTTTTACATAAGCAAATGCAGATATTCAGACAGACAAAGGAGGAGAAATTCTCACCTGAAAATGGAGAAACTTCGATAAAACTGTGGCTTGAATGTGCTAGCGATGAAATCAGACATTAACATTCATTAATCAACGCGCAATCTGATTACGCAATTCTTGGTGATGATTTCTTAAACAAGAGCTGCAGCAATTGAATTAAAGAAGAAATAAATAAATAAACAAATGGATTTATTGGTGGGGTGATTGACTGGGTGGTAATTTGGATTGCTGAAAGTGCAGAATGTAAAGGTAATTTGGGAATTTTGTATCACTGAAATAGGAAATTGTAATTTGGCTACGAAAACTGCACTATTGCTTCGACCAGCTACAAAAACACTTGATAAAGTTCATTATTACGGTTTTAGAATGGAAAATAAATTCATATACATGATGTTAATAGGCCAGTCCATTTAACAATCGAATATAACAACAATAGATCTCTGCTGCTGCCCTCTTTTAAAGCTCCTAAAGATGCTGATAAACTTAGTGAATTGTTGCAGAAGTGTGATATTATCCAAAACATGATTGATAAGAAGTTGTCAATCTATTTTTTATCGTATATGTCCCCTTGACACTTTGTATGAGAAATAACTTGTACATCTCTAGACAGCAAGTCCCAAATTACACCTTACCATTTTATTGTATATATAACCAGCAAGAGTTCATATGATGCAATACACATTCTTGGAGCTAAACTTATGTAGTAACTTATTCATACATATCAAGTATCAACATAATCAAGCAGTTAATGAAATTAGGAAGCAGTTGCTATTTGGACATTGATTTCTGAGTATACCAAAACTTGGTTAGAAGCTGATCTGATCTGATCAGATCAGATGTGGATCAACATTTTACATTCTCCCACAATATAATCTGGTATTAAGAATGAGAAACTCCAATATCTATTAAAGTACACCTAGCCTAAACTAGCACAATCTAAAGTCTTTTTAAATCACATTAATCCAAGAATTTGTAAGAAGAATTAATAGTAAAGTAAAAGTACAATCATAGGGAAGAGGGGTTTATAACATCTGTTCTTGCGTATAAAAATTTATTTTACCACCATAGACAGAAGTAGCTTAAAAGTAAACATGATACAGCCTGTTCTAAAAAAGACATGCATAACGCCGACTACGCAGTTCGACTTTGCAATTTTTCACTATAATGCTGCTGCCAATTGAATTCATTAGAGACTTATGCCAACTTTTCTAATTCCTACTCATCACTCATCCCAGTTCTGCGTCCTATCCAAATAAAAATTTAAGTCCAATGGCCAACAATTAGTCGACGAAACTATAACTTAATCCACAAAATGTTTTCTATTTTGTTATTTTCATGTTTCAACCGTATAACTCCAACGAAAATGAGCAGAATTAGAGAGAGAGAGAGGCACCTTCGAAATCTTGGAGAAAGCCGGCGCTGGTGTTTGGCTTGTGGCGGACCGGCGGTGGTTGGCGCGGGTGGGGTAAGTACCGTTTTTTTTTTTTTGGCGGAAAGGTAAACTACTGGTTTTTGAGAATAGTAATTGGGAATTTCTGATTTTGAGAGGAATGAGAAATGAGTTATAAACGTTAAAACGCGTAAAAAATAAGTTTAGGTGGGCGGGCCGAATAGGCCCGAGATTAGTCAGGCTTAATTAAGAAGAAGCCCAAATAAATATCAATAAGGGTCCAATAATGAGTTAATTCAAGCCCAACCAGAATGTGACTTCTTCTTCTTTTTATTTTTTTTTATTTTTTTTTTTTTTTGAGAAATCATTTCGCCTAATTTCTTCGAATTCACTTTTTTTCTTATAACTGCAACATTATTTATTTAGTTCGAACAATTCCGCTAAAAATTCATCCACATTGGCATTGCTTTAAATCCAGATATGATGAAATAGATGTAAATAGCTCTCTAGTAATCATACAAGTGTTGATAAAAAAAATATGCAATTATTATTGAAATAAAAATTTGACTATACTGAAAAAAATCGACTTAAACAGAAGAAGAGAAAGAAACCGACTTGCTGATAAAAGAAAGAAAGTGACGAGTTTTAGAGAAGAAGATAGCGAGAGCGAGCGATCTGAATTAAAATTCCCGTATCAGGAAAAAGAATACGTGGGTAAGAGTAGGTAATAAGAATTCTAGAAAATTAGCCTATTTTTCTTGTTTTTAGGATTCTGATTACTTTCCTTATTTTTTTAAAATTAAACCAAACACGACAATTTAAATTTTTAGATACAGATTATTTTCCTTATTCTACCAAACACAGGAATTTAATAGTTAGGAATTAGATTACTTTTCCAGGGCAGAATCATTGCGAACCAAATGGGCCCTTTTTGGAATTAGATTATTTTCCTTATTCTACCAAATACATGAATTTAATAATTAGGAATTAGATTACTTTTCCATGACACAATCCTTGCCAACCAAACGGACCCAAAGTGGAAACCAAAATCTATGTATTAGTAGTATTTTAAGGGTTATGAGAACGGACCAAATTATCTATTAAGGGTCGAGTCATTCAAATCGAACGTATTATTAGGCTGGATTATTCATCAATCACCATTTACCACTCAAAATAAAAGTGCCCAAATTGTCTAATAGTAATGATAATTTTTAAGAAGTCACATTTCGGTTGAACTTGAATTAATCCATTACTAGACCCTATCACTTATTTATCTGGCTTCTTCTTAAGTAAGCCCGACTAATCTCACCTTAACTTATTTTTTACATGTTTTACGTTTACACACCCAATGCAGAGTCCTCTCAAAATCCCAAATTCCCAATTACTATACTCAAAAGCCCTATTCTTGAACCCTAGACCAGTAATAACCCCACCTTCTCCAACCACCGTCGTTCCGCCACCAGCCAAACACCTGCGCCGGCTTTCTCCAAGATTTTCGAAGGTGCCTCTCTCTCTCTCTCTCATATTCGTTGGAGTTATACAGACATGATATACAAAATAGAAACATTTGTGGATTAAGTTATAGTTTCGTCGACTGTAGCAAGAACAGCATGCCGGCTCTCACTATTTGATGGCCATTGGAATTAAATTCTATAGTTGGATAGGACGCAGAATTGGGATGACTGATGAATAGAAATCAGAAAAGTTGGCATAAGGTCTCTAATGAATTCAATTGCCATCATTAATGTGATTTAAAAAGATTTTAGATTGTGCCAATTTAGACTAGGTGTACTTTAGTAGATGTTGGAGTTTCTCATTCTTAATACCAGATTTACTTTGGTTAATTGGAGAAATATTGTGGGAGAATGTAAAATGATGATCCTCATCTGATCACATCAGATCAGCTTCTAACCAAGTGTTGGTATACCGAAAAAAATCAATGTCCAAATAGCAACAAAGTGTAAAATGGGACTTGCTGTCTAGAGATATACAAGCTATTTCTCGTACAAAGTGTCACAAAAGGGGACAGATAAGATAAAAAATGGATTGACAGCTTTTTATCAATCATGTTTTGGATGATATTACACTTCTCCAACAATTCATTAAGGTTATCAGCATCTTTAGTAGCTTTAGAAGAGAGCAGCAGCAGAGATCTATCGTTGTTATCTTCGATTGTTAAATGGACTGGCCTATTAACATCATGTATATGAATTTATTTTCCATTCTCCATTCTAAAACCGTAATATATAAGTCATATTGTTATACATAGTGCTATCATATACTATGTCTTGCAAAAATTAGAAAGCTAATATTAGGAGCAAGATGTGTACACCCCTAGATTAGTATAAATAAGATGAAAACTTGTAAACTACTTGTTTTCATAATTATTTAGACGTGTATAGCTTTTCGCCTTATATGCTCTTTGGAAAAACAAAGATCCATGTGTAATTTATGTACATATTTTTCTTTTTAAGTCCAAAAAATGATAAAACTATATTTGTACACATTAATACTCCCTCCGTCCCAATAGCAAGGTCTCACTTCTTTAATTGATGAGAGTATTATTTTAGCCTATGATTTAAAGCTCAATTTTAATTAATTATCAACAGCCAAACAAGGCCTTAAAAGTTGTTATACTTTTGGTACCCTACTTTTTCTTAAACATAATTTGAGTGTGTTTTTTGGCATCTTAGCATACTTTAACTTGGAAGCTGATCTCTGCTGAAGCTTCATTGGTTCAGTATATTGTTTTATGATGATTAATGGTGTATAAACACCCTTACCCTCTGTCCCTCTCCTTTCTCTTCTTATTAAGTCATTAAAGTTGCACTCAGAAAGTGGATTTTTGAGGGGCCATGTTTTTGTTAATTCATATCTTCTACTTAGTCTTCGACGTATTTTTTAATTGGACTTGATCATTTGTTGCTGAAACAGGGATGATGGGGAGTTGTTGGCTGAAGCCATGAAGATAATATTGTGTGATGAACGACAGTATGATATGCCAAGAGCTGCTGCATTTGTAAAGTGATTGGCTACATTTCGTTATGCTTTAGGACGGCTGAGTCCATGGCGGGTCAGTTGTTAAACTTTGAAAATCTAAATTAACCACTATTCAATATTGTTTCCATAATATGATTTCTATTTGCGGGAAATATTGTAGCATTGGTTACTGTGAGGCATCTTCTGGAGAAGAATGTCAAATGTCGTATTTTGTTGGAAAACGACACAGAAGGTGGATATGTTGCTAGTGCTATTGCTGTAAGTTCATCACTTTTCTTACTATGCACCACATTGTGGAATATTCTTCCACACAACTTCTTTCGTTTCATTTCATACCGATGATTGTTAGTTTAATTGCAGAGTTTCTAACCTCACGCGATGGACCCTAACCTTAATTGTAACCCCGATTTATTTAAAATGAAAAGGAACATTATTTATTAATAACTCAAAATATTTTTCTTGAAAATAACAGCGGAAAAATGAAATACTAGTAAATGACAACATTAATTTAAACAAAAGCATTTATTCTTCTTATTAATTGACCCTTGACCATCACCACGCGCCTGCTGTCATCGCCCGAGCCTTAGCAAGGGTAATAGTTTGGGGTGAGTACTATAGACTCAGTGGGGTGCAATATTTCGCATACCAGCTGTCATCGTCCGAACCTCAACAAGGGTAATAGTTTGGAGTGAGTACTATAGACTCAGTGGGGTGCAATATTTCGCGTAGAGTGGGTGAGTACTATAGACTTAGTGGGGTGTAATATTTTGAGTAGAAGGCCATGAACTTTATTTGCAGCGTTAGTGTACACTTGGCATCTTCCATCTTTCTCCACAAGTTCAGTATTATCAGTAATTGCACCTCCAGTCTGTTGTTAATATCCCACTTCAAATTTTGAAATTTATCTAATAACTTCTATTCGCAAAGTTGACAATTTCCTTGCTAAGTTTCTCCCTGGAGCACTACCACCTTACCTCATCCTAGTGGTTTTGTATCTCTAACCATCTAAATAATTTCGATGACATGAAAATAATAATTTAGGTAGGCTAACTTTATAAAATATAAGAACAACATAAATAATTTTGTACCTTTTTCTCGGAATAATGCGGCGGTTACGATAATGGTCTTAACTATTATTACAAAAATATTTATTTGCAAGTTTATAGTATGGTATCAGAGCGGGTTTACAATCATGTAGACTTGCAAATAAATATTTTTGTAATAAAAGTTAAGTCCATCATCGCAACCGTCGCATCGCTCCAACAAAAGTTACAAAATTATTCATGTTCTTATATTTTATGAAATTACCTTATCAAAATTATTGTTTTTATGTCTTCAAAATTATTTACATGGTTAGAGAATACAAAACCAAAACCACTAGGATGAGATCAATTGGGAGTGCTCCAGCGAGAATCTTGACAAGACCAAAATCGCTAGGATGAGATCAGTTGGGAGTGGTCCAGCTAGAATCTTGACAAGGAAATTGTCAAGTTGTCAACTCGCGAATGAAAGTTATTTGATAAATTTCAAAATCTTGGATATTAACAACGAATTGGAGGTACAGTTGCTGATACTGAACTTGTGGAGAAAGATGTCAATTGTACACTGAATCCTTGTGACGCTATAGATAATGTTCATGTCATTCTACCCGAAATATTGCACACCACTAAGTCTATAGTACTCACCCCAAACTATTACCCTTTTCAAGTTGAGGCTCAGGCGATGACGATTGAGCTCGTTGGCGATGGTCAAGGGTCAATTAATAAGAAAATAAATGCTACAGTCTATTTTGTTTAAAATAATGTTGTCATTTATTATTATTTCATTTTTCCACGGTTATTTTCAAGACAAATATTTCAAGTTATTAATAAATAATGTTTCTTTTTATTTTATATAAATTGGGGCGTTGCATTAGTGGTGCACTAGCTTCAGTTCTTTGGGAGCTCAATGTTGTGATGAAACAATATCATCCAGTTGTTTCATCGATTGCCTCTACTCTCTCAACCATGAACGCCTCGACAAACCAGATTTATCATTCCCATGCCTCGCCGCAACAAGCTTATATGGAATTGTTTCAGCACCAAGTGTGTGTGTGTGTTTTAACTGGAAAGAACTTTCAGATTCTATGATTTTTGGTCCAAAGAAAACAAATACGAAATATAGCTTCAATTTTGTCGTCGATCTATCATTCTTTGTGACATCATTATTGACTGTATACAGAAGCAATGTGTTATAGGTTTGTTTGTTTTAACTCGACAGTAAAAGGGATTATATCATATGCTAACATGTTATCTTCTCTCACATGTTTCTCTCTCATCAAGAATCCTGTATTACACAAAATACCTTGACTTGTTCGAAAATGTTTAGATTAATAATTAAACTTCATTCTCGAAGACAACTAGACAAGATTTGAGGCATGTGGGTGGAGCGTGAATCAAGGGCTAGAATTCAAGAAATTGGTGTCAGCTCATCAAAAGACAAACGCGTCTCTACGGTTAATGATTTTGGTTGACAGTTGCATTTCTTTTTTTATATTATTATTATTTTGAAGAGATTATTATATTAATTTCTTATACAGCTTAGTTTTAGACCACCCTTATTAATTATATATATGTCGTCCCAAAATATTTGGGGGCTTCCACTGCTTCATAAATATGAGGCAAACGCGGAATTAAATAGAGATTCCATTTTCATCAATCATTGGTAAAAATTAAGTGGATATAGCTCATCGGTTATTTTTTTAATACTTTGGGAGTAGGGGAAATATTTCAAGAAGATAAATAAGACTGTCATTTGATTCTTTATGAATAAATTAAGTTCCATATACATATCAATATATATCTTAGTGAACATGGAAGAAATTTGGTTAGGAGAGAGAGAGAGAAGACTATCTAAGTGTGCACATTATCGTGTAGTAAGGTTCTACTGGGGCGGCAATGTCACGTAATTATGGACGATTGAAATAATGAGTTGTAAATCAAAATGTGATGATTGTTTTAAAGATTTTTGATTAAGGTACGGCATGTCTTGCTAAATTTAGGAAGCAAAGGTATTCTTTATTACGATCATTGACTCAACGGAATTCATACTTGCAATCATTAGTGAAGGATTACGAATTAAGCAACTTAATTACTCATCTTAATTATGATAGTGTATAAGAAAAAAAAAAAGAATAGTCTCATTATAAAATATGAACTGCCTGATAACTTTACTATAATTTGGAACATCACATTTGTTTCGCGTTTCAATTTTCAATTTTGTGTATAAAAAGGTAACATGTTCCGATAAATTTTAAGCTCTGTTTCAATAGCTTCTCATGTGGATTAAGACAAAATTCCTTTTATAATTGCCCGTTCTTAATGTGTGTAAATTGTATTCTTGATCGAGACTAAAATTATAAATAATTAAAATTTAAAAATATGAATATATATATATGTATGTATAGGCTTGTGAAACACATCTCCATTCCAAATTCCAATTGCGCAACAGAGTGTTATTTCTGAAGCTGATACGAAAATCAATTAAAACAATCTAGGCTGTCAGTTTGAGGTATCATTTTCAGTTGTAGGTGGGTCTAAATTAACTTTAATTATTTATGGTCTGATTTATTCTAAATCAATTGATTGATTAATTAGTTAATTACATTCCAATGTCATGTGGGTCATCCTCTAAAAAATCAGTTTGCATATGAAGACGAATCCTTCCACCACTTGGCATGTTATATTCTAGATAATATGTTAGTTTTTATTTTAATTTTTATAAAGATAGAAAGTACGATTATAGTCGCATTCTTCTGTTAATTAATTTAATTTATTTAGTATGAAATGTAACGGAAATAGCAGTGTGAAAATGCCGCTTTTTAAATAGGTATTTCTTTTACTTATATCACTATTTGTGGTTCTCTACGAAAAGGGAATTATTGAGAAAATCTCATTCCATTGACTTGAATTATCAATTGATGAAACTTAAATCTGAACTCAAACTATGCCAGAATTATTAATAGTTTTTGTTTTTTTCTTTTTTCTAATAGAAATAGAATCCTCTTTATAAATTCAGAATCGATGACTTCTATCTAAAACACACTTAATATCTTAATCATAGACATATCGGAAGTATCCCAACATGTTCGTACTTAATCAAGCATAAATAAAAATTCTCTTGGATGAATAAATAAAATAATTCATTTCTATTTTTTGGCTCTATGATTAGAATTATCTCTATAGTCGAGATGAATATTAAAATAATCTCTAATATATAGTGCAGATTATCTTCAATCTCATATTGTAAATTATGAGTTAAAATAAAGTGTGCACCACTTTATGTTTCATAATACAGTGTACATTGCACTTACTGCTGTAATGTATTAACGATAGTAAAAATAAAAATCATGTAATTCCACGCATTGATGAATACAAATTTATTAGCACATAGTAACTAATAAAATTTATTAAGCTCTAGTCGAGACTCGCGAGAACCGGAGAATAATAAAATTGAGGAAATAAAGAATATACAATATTTATTAAGTAAGGACGATAAATTTTGCACTTCATCGTGTGGCATACACAATCATCCACTGAAAATCAGGACATCATATGCTTTGGTGATCACCTTTAGGCTCATTTGATCTTGCGGCAAGGCGCATTCTTTTTGAAAACTCATATCTTTAATGTTCCTCCACAATTCTTTCTCTTGGGTCATTTGATCGCTGCCATTATTTTATAGTATTCAGTGGGCTCGCCAAGCTCGCTTCATTTTGCTCACAATGGAGATCATATCTAAAATTTAAAAGATAGCCGGGGAGGCCACTCAGCGCGCGCCACGTGTCCACCGAGCGTTCTCTTTTTCAGCGATCTCGCCTTGCACCGCGATCGGAACGGGGAGCGATCGCGTGTTTGTGATCGTAAACACAATGATCGCAGCGAGGAGATCGCCGCTGCGGATGGCGTTAGTCTCAAAGTTTCTTTTATATTACTACCAAACCTCCTTAACACAAAATTTGATTTTCCGCACATGGAGCAAAGGTTATTCAAAATATACCTACAAATAGGAGTTGCGGGTTTCTAGCCATTACTACACGCTAATGGTAGCTAGTGATAATAAATTCATTAATTTCCAAGACCCTAAGATCATAGTGATAACTCAGTAGCAAATGTTGAATAAATTTGAAACGTCTATATTGTTTTAGGTGGAGAAATAAAAAGAAAAAAAAAACTATTTTATTGTTATCAAGCTTATTTATTTTGTTAATGGAATTTATTAAATATATTTCACAGGCTTCACATTTGAATTTATTATAAATATTTTCTACGACAATACATGAACTTTAGTTAATTTTTCCACGATCCTCATTTTCGTCCAAATTGAATCTGACATGTCGCTTATGACAATCGAGTGTGTGCAGTCTTTTCGTCCGGCGACTAAATTAAACGATCCCGTTTTCTAAATCTAAATACGTCGTCGCTTAATCTCAAAATTAACATACCTATTTAATTATCTCGCATAGGGTTTAGGGTGATATTGAGCGAAAATTTCTCCATATTTCTCCAATCAAGATATTAGGGAAGAAGAAGACATTAACATATAAATTTGGTTTGGGTAAGAAGATTAATGGCAAAATTGAGAAATTAAGAAGCAATATGGAGACATTTTCGTCCCAATATCACCCTAAACTCTAGCAAGATAATTAAATAGGTTTGTTCACGACGACGTACGAAGATTAAAAAATGGGGTTGTTTAATTTAGCCATTCAAAAATGGGGTTGTTTAATTTAGCCACCGGACGAAAAGATTGTACACTCTCGATTGCCACATAAGACAGGTCAACTTCAATTTGGGCAAAAATAATGATCGTGGAAAAAATAAAATTGGACCAAAGTTCATGTATTGTCACAGAAAATTAAAAGTTTGTATGAAAAATGAAAATTGACCCAAAGTTCGTATATTGTCACTTAAAATTGAAAGTTCATGTATTTCATGATATTAACCCTTATTTCATTAACAAAACTAATAACTAAAATACACTTTTTAAAAAGATGTTAATAAAAAATTTCAAATTTGAAAATTATGTGTTAAGATTTTTATTAAATTCCATTCACAAAAATAGAAGGTCAATAGTATCAATTTTAGGCATGTAGATATAATTTTAGGTGTAAATTAAGGGAAATTGCACAATAAACAGAACAAGTCTTTAGGAATGAAAAGGATGACCAAAATAAGGAAAAAAAATCCCATCAACTGGTGTCTAACTTCGTTAATATTAGGGTATTTTTTTTACCAAAAATTGAAATGTGTGAGATGGATTTCCACTGAGTAGTTGTTTGTTCCGATTATTTGTCAACTGATATTTACAAGATTTTAATGGAGTCTTTCCTAATTTGTAATTTCATTTAGAAATTAAACTGTGTCGTCTATGAACATTTCAATCTAGTCCAGAAAAGGACCAAACCAAATTATAAAAAAATATAAAGGGACAAAGATTAAGTTATAGTGATTCGGTGAGATGGCATTGGCATGGCGCCCACTCCACCACCCTCTATTATCAATTTCAACCACATCCGTACAAGACATGCACACCCAAATATTCCTCTACAAAAAGATATTATTACTTGACCAAACTACCCCTGCCCCCTCCTCAAATTACTATTGCACCCCTCGCTTTCGGAATCCGAGGCTGCCCTCAACGGCGATTTCGGAAGCCGCAAAGCGCCACCACAAATCACGGGAACGCTAAAGCTAACGCACGCCGCTTCCGTTACTTTCCGTTTTCCTCGTTGTACGAACCGTACCATCGGAATCCCGTCTATACTTTTGTACCTTTCCGTATTATTATACAATACGGTCACGCCACTTTCCAGATGTACATTCCTATGCTGCTTTCCTTTTTTCGGAGACTCATTTATTTCATTTTGTTTTACCGATTTCAATTTTCTTCGCCGGAACCGACGGTTCAAACGAAGACGCCACAATTCAATAGAAATTTGAATCAGAAGTGAAGAAAAATACTTATAATTCTGTTTCGCTGTCATTACTTTCTACATCATCAGGCAAAAAAACACCTTCAACAAAACCCTAACTTTCTGCTTCTCCACTTTGTTCGCAACAAAGTATATACAGTCGAGAAGCCAAAAGGAGAAGGAAATGTTTCTTCAAGAAAGGGGAAGAAAAAAAAGACGAAAAATTATAAAAATTATACCACACGAGCTAACATCAGAAAAATTCCTGGCCTCTAGTATAATTAATACGCCGTCGTTGCCGGCGCTATAACTCATTGGCGAGCGAGTTGAGCAGCTCCTCCGCGTCAATCGCGTCGGCGGCGCCTATGCGGAGCGCCTCGAGCACGCGCTCGAAGAGGAACACGTGGCAGGGGATCCGCAGCACGCCTTTCTGCTCGTAGCCGTACTCCTGCGCCGATTTATTCAGCAGCATCACGAAGATAGGGTGATTCAACAACTCGGCGCTCACGATGAACCGCTCCATCTCCTCGCCGACGTACACCGGCAGATGCCCCTCCGGAACGCCGCCGGAGCGCTTCCGCAGCGAATCGGCACGCGCCGCCCTCGATTGAGACCTCAGCAGGCAGTACTGCGACGAGTCGCCGACTTTGGATAATCTTCTTATGAGCTTCTTCATGTTGTCCGAGATCTTAAAATGGCGACGAGAATGTGATGAGAGAGAGGGAGGTGTTTGGTTTTAGTGAGAGAAAGTGAGGAGAGATGAGGGGAGAGAGGGAGGGAGTAGGGGTATAAATATTGGAGGCGAAGAGTGTACACAGAAAGGTTATTGAGAGGTACAGATGTGCGTACTTGGCAGGTACAATTATTGTTTGCTGTGAGAGTGTATTTATTAACTTTTTGCCTAATTAATTAAAGTGGGTTTTGCTTAGTATTATAATAAATTAAACGGAAAAAAACACAAATGTTTTGCGGGAGTGGAAATAGCAATTATCACGGAGTTGATTTTGTGGGAAAGACGAATCATGTGATTTTGCAACTTGACGGACTCGCAAACTCGCCCTCGTTACTATCGCCTTAAACTCATTTATTAATTTAGTAAAAAGGAATTAATTTCTTTGAATAAAATGACATATTTGACTTGAGAGTTGAGACTAACAATTTAAGGAAATTTTATTATTGATTAATCAACCATAAGTTGAGAGTTTTACAAACACATAACTTTCAATTTAATTAAATTTCTTCCGAACTTCCTTGGTCGAATATGGTCAATGGGCACACTCTTTGAATGAACTTATAAAATTAAGCTTGAGAAATTATTTTTTAATATAAATATCTGTAAACCCTGGCTCCCAGCAAAATGTTCGGTTGGCCATAAATCTTAGATTATTATTATTACCCCGGGACATTTACTGTGGGATTAGTGCAGTAAAGATAAATCTTGAATTCCCCAACAAAAATATAAACATTAACATAAAATATATAATCATACTGATATAAATTAGCAATATTGATATTTAAACTACACAAATGATATACACTGACATGATAAAAAGAAAACCTAATTACAAATTACAATCTAGGAAATAAAAAGTGATATAGATATTATTTTTTTAATAAATAGCATTATATATAATTGCCACGGGTCAATTTATATTTCGTAAATCTAAAAAAATCTCATTTAATTTCTACAAAATTTAAAAGGGTCCCTGTCACATAATTAATTAAATTTATAAGAGTCCAATCGTTGAACAGAAAGAAATCGCCTCCTGCCCTATAATTGAATTTGAAGAAATGTTTTGGTTGCTGAGATCATGACAACACATTCAAACAAGTAAGCATGCCCAATTTTTTTTTTCTCCTAGAATAAGAAGACTGGGTATGAATATCTGTCACCATATATTCAATACTAGAAAGGGCTAATATTAATTTATGCTCAATTTTAGCGTTTTTTCTATAATGTCCCAACAAATAATAAATTATACTCCATGCATATTTATATTTAATCTTTTAACATTTTCATAATTAAGTTTTGAAGTGATATTTTCGGAACCTAAAATTTCACTTGGCATACCTAATCTGATATGAAAATATATGCTTAAATTATGTTGAATCTTCACATACCATAAGTTCAAAACAATGTGATCATTTTGATGTTTATTAAAAAATAATAAAGATAATATGAATTTCAAATTCCTCATCATATTTTCTGTTGCAACTTTTCAACACCTGTCGCTCCTCCTGTTCTTCCATCCCTATTCAGAGATGGATGAAATTGAGAGGACTAGTTGCAAAGATTTCAGAGAGAGAGAGAGATGTGGCGGGGGCGGTGGATAGAAGAGGAGATGTGAAAGAAAATCTAACGTATTTCTTTAAAAATTTTAACTTCAAAACAACCTCGTTTTGAGGTGGCGTGACACAAAAAATTCTAAGTATTTCAGTATGCATTTCTACATGAGAGTAAAGCGTGCCAGATGATCGGACTTTAAGTGCCGAAAATATCAGATCTGATGAAAATATTGAAAGATTAAGTATCAATTTGCATTTTATTATACGTTGTACCGATATTTTAAGTAAAAAGATTTCATTACTCAACCACTTGGCACAAACAATGTCCAACGAGGCGACAACCATTGTTGACGATTAGATTTCCACCCTATACTCTCACGTGCGACTTTACATGAACGAAAAAATTTATCTACTATTACGCACTTCGACTAGCGAATACGGATTACCCCATTTTACCAATTATAACTTCTTCCCAATAGAAGTACCAACGGGCAACGGTGACTAAATAAGAGGTTTACCTAATTTTGCTTATAAGCTAAGAACAATCATTGTTTAGATTAAGTCAATTTCTAATGGGTGAGAAAACAGTGTTCTATACTCATTAAAAAATTATTTATGTAATAAATAAATAAGCAAGATTATTCTGACAGTTAAGTCTTGTGGGATTCTCTGAGCTTCATGAAATTTTCTACACTGAGTTCAGACTTTAAACAAGTGTATTCACATTGGAATATGCACAAGGCGCCGACGAGATTATTAAATTAAATATCCAACTATTTATTTATCGACTATTATAAAATATTTAAATCAATCATTAGCACTACATATATATTACGTGGTGTACAAGAACATGAAGCAGGGTACGTTGGTGGGAGCTACTATATTATTACATAAAGACGCGTATATGCATCGTATTTCTATGAAGTTACAATTTAAAATTTAATATTAATTAATTAGTGTGTGATATCACTTTTAATTAATACATACTAAATATTATCAAATTAAACTTGACGTTGTTAACACTAAGAATGGAAGCTTCTCATAAATAATAGAGATCACGATCCAATCAAACCTTGTCCGTTTCTCATTAGGAATGTTAAAATTATAATTGAAAAGAATATTGGCTGTGTTTTTCTAGTTCTAGAAGAAGAAAATGCAATCATTGATTATCTATCAGTTTAATATACTTATTCACCAATTGTAACGGCCAATAGTAAAATAATAAAATAATAAATTTACCTTTACCACGAAACTATCTATTAAAATTTTGAAGACAATGTTCGCTCAAATGGGGGAGACTTCCTTTCAAAAAAAAAGAAAAAGAAAAATGGAAGTCTTGTATGATAAGACGAACTGACAGTTCAAAATTTATCAAACGGGTTAAGATCTAGATTTAAATACTCTCAAATAGTCGTAAAAATAACAAATATGCAACTGAATATAAGCTTAGATTTTGGTATGAGCAATGTCTAATGGATCTTGATATGTAACAAGTCGGACACAAAATTTGTGTTAAATACATGGCCTAATGTATTAAGTTTCTTCGAATACGTTTCAATATTTAGTCAATCTCTTATTGAGATAAGTAAACATGTTAGGATTATCCACAAAATGGGTCCTAGTTTGGGAAATTAATTAACATAATATCACATGAAGGAGCCATGTCAAGCCCCTTGATTGAAATTTTAGAAAAAAGAAACACATGTAATAATCATGTTAATGTCACAAGGGGTTAGGTTGTTCGTATCCTCATCTATTTATTTCAAACCTAGCTAGTTCCTATTTGCATTTCATTAATTGTAGCCATTTGATATATTTTTTTATATAATATGATTATCTACATAATTATTACCATGTGAATGCTAATAATTATTTGATTTAATCCCAAAAATTATTTAAAAATAATGGATCACTGGAAAAAAAATCTCTGAATTAGATCTCAAATAAAAATAGTCTAGCTTCACCCCTATCTAATTCAAAGAGTATTATGTAGCTTAACATTATATTTATATATAATGTATACTCGTACGGTTCATATATATACCAATGCAACTGGTCTTGATCTTTATTATATGTTTATCCTACGATAGGGGGAATAAACATGACTGCATGTTCATAGGAGTAATATATAACTTCATAAAGCTCCGATATTTTATATCATACTATAGCAAAGACGACGTGCATTCACAAGTAAAAAAAAAAATTCTATTAAATTGATATCGATAAGTGTATTTTATACATTTTTATAGTAATATTTATGATCATTTTAAGACAATTTCAATCAAATTTTTTTATGATAATTGTAACAAAACAAATTATTAAATTGTAACGAGCATTCGCGATTTATTTTGTGTTTGATCTTCTAAAAAAGTACAACTACCCTGTGAATAAAGACAATGTGGATTGCATATTCAAATTAAAACTCATATTTTCAAGATTAATATTTTTTTTATTAAAACATATAACCATATTGAATGAAATTAGGCTCCTGCACTTTCTACATGAATTAAAGGCATTTTAGCGACGGATTCAACGATGGTGACTTTTCTTTTACTAGAGATGAAAACTAGGATGGATTAATGATGGAATGAATACGTGGTATTAACGACATAATTTGCAACGGACGGTTAATGGGATTTTGGTGTGTATTATACACACCAACTTTAGCAGTACATATAGGTGGCGTTTGGTTTGCTTGATAATGAGTGATTGATAATATAATCTCATCTAATCATACATTTGGTTTGAATAATGAAATCCGTGATGAATAACTAGGCTCGTGCTCCAATCATTCAAATGGATGATAACTTATTATCCCAAATTTGGGTTGATTATTAATCCTTGTCTAATTCATAATGCAAAATTTCAAAATAACCACACATAAACACACACACACTGTACACAGTAGCACACAATAGCACACACACTCACATTGTCCTTCAATTATCCTACATCACAATAAAATAATCCAAACACAAGACTAATAATTTAAATAATCACATCCTACAATATCTTATCAAATATTATCTATCTTATCCATTAAACCAAACGCCCCATTAAAGACAACAAATCTGTATCTAAATTTAACGACGAATGTACTTCCATCTGAATTTTAGTTTTATTTTTTATTTTTTATTTTTATTTTAACGATAGATCTACTTATGTCGCCAAAATACTTTTTTTATTAATTAATTTTCATGTTGTTGAGAAATGCATATAAACAGAAAGACATTTTCCTTGCAAACTCTCTCTCTCTCTCTCTGTAGGATTGATTGTGTATTTTCATAGTATATATATATATATTCCAACTCTAAAATGAAATTAATTAATGTTGTATCCTGTGGGATTCTTGTTTAAAACCTCTAGAATATTAATGTTATAGAATTCATATTTTGTCCGACCTCCCTTTATTATCTCATTTTCTTGTATCTCTAACTAAAACTCAACAACCTTAAATTTCCTTCAAGTTATACCGAATGTCCGTACTCCCATGAATCTAAAAACAAATTAAAACCAAAATTATTGTATGAGAAGCTAGATTCAACTATATTTATATATAAGGCTGACATTTCAACCAACCTAGAGCCAACCCTACTTGACATTTGGAAGTTTTTTAACCAAACAAGATAAAAAATTTCACCTACTATTTCACTCATCAGTTATGGCGATTTTAATATACGAAACTGACACTTGTTTCTGAAAGTTTGGTAGACTAGATATATACTATAAGAATTAATACTATATATTTATAGTTATTTTCTTGTGGTTATTTCCAAATTAACATAATCCGAATTCGGAAAATTCTTTAAAAAGGTGGTGCACTTTAACACGTTCTTGGAATATTTCAGTTGGTGGTAGACTGCAGCTCCGGATTCTAAACAACAAAATCCAACTGTTTAGATTTTTTTTTTTAATGACTAGTTTTTATTTGTTTTATTCTTATAATAATCATGTTTATTTTATCTTTCATTTTATAAAAAAACACTAAATATTAATTTAATAATGGCATATTAATGTATGTCGTGACTTATATTGACCAAATGGATTTGAATCCCTTGCTGGGTTAAGGCATATAGATCATAATTGATACTTTCTCCGTCCCGCAATAAGTGGTCACATTCTTTTCGGTACGAGTATTACGGAAAAGAGTGTTTAAAGTGTAAAAAAGTAGAAAGTGATGAAACCCACAACTCTTTGTGAGAGAAACGTATTTTTTTATGAGAAAAGTGGCACTTATCCCGGGACAATAAGGAAATGTGACCATTTATCCCAGGACGGAGGGAGTACTAGTTTACTATATAAATTTCAAAATAATTCTAAATTCGAAATTAATGCTAAATTAAGAAACTATAAATCTTATCAACCCTAATAATTATTTTGAACTAAGAAAATCACTTTGAAATAATCTGCCCTAGTTAGCTAATTAATATAGTTACCATAAAAAATAAAAAATAAAATGAACAAATAATTGAAAATCCTCAGTTTGAAATAATTAATTTATAAATAGTGATTATAAGTTAATGTTAATAAGTACTCGCAAAAACAAAAAATATAAAACCGTCAATTACAAAATAATCCAAATCAACCAATTAACTAAACTAAAAGTTGAAAAAGTAAACCACGAAAATGTATGGAACCATATTGTAAATGTTAAATATATAGAATGAAAAAGTCCTTTTTTAGTTGGTCAAATAAATAGTCTACTATTCCTTCCGTCCCAGGTTGGTGTGGTTCAACTAATATTTTATACCTCACATATAATCAAATATGAACCATACTTTTGGGGGACGGAGAGAGTAATATTTTATAGGTTCGTTATCTAGCTCGTATACATGTCTAATCTAATCTTATCTAATTTATCACGTACTCTTGTATAGTTTACGAGTTATTCATAAGAAATAGGGTTTGGCGTAGAGCCATATAAAATCCTTCCAGCCCTTTCTTTACAAAGAAAAAATAGCTCCATTGGAGGAATCCTAAGATTTCTTAAATTAATTTTTGGAGAGAGAGAGAGAAAAGCAAGTGAGCAAGAGCAAAAGTGGTGGTGGTGGGAGAAGAGATATGATATGTTTCTTTAATTTGTTTATCTAGTATTAGTATTACTTTTTCCGTAGTCCGTTGCAGTACAATTGCCATAACAATCCCTTTTGACGCTCTTGTAACGTAATAGTGTCTCTTTCCGCCTTTAATTTTTCATTTTTCACCTAAGTTATTCCCACTCGTGTGAAAGATCTCAATTTCCCTATACAATTAATTAATACACTACTAGTATTTATTATTATAGGGTTGGCGGCTTAAGCTATGAATATGATATATCATAAATGTGCACTGTGGACATTCATCTCTAATGTTGAATCCAGAAAGTAATAAGTTAATGACTTTTACTTGATTAAAATTAAGATCTTGTTCATCCAAAAATATATATTTAACCAATATCATGATGAAATAATTATTCATTGTGTACGTATGATACTCTTTATTGACTTACAATTAGAATCGCCATTATCAAAATTTGATATAAGACGAACATTTTTACAATCATATACTCCCTCTCATTTTTAATATAAGTCTTTTTAGACTTGTGCACACAAATTAAGAAAATTTTATTTTTTCAAATTTATCCTTAATAAATGATGAATTGAAATTAGTGAATAGTGAAAAATGTGAATTTGAGGTGAATTAATTAGGGGCAATTATTTAGGAGGTTAAAAAAAGCTAGAAATACATATATTTTGCAAAAGTTATAAAAGTCTAAAAAGACTTATAATAAAAATGGGAGGGAGTATATAATAATAATAATAATAATAATAATAATAATAATAATAATAATAATAATAATAATAATAATAATAATAATAATAATAATAATAATAATAATAATAATAATAATAATAATGATAATAATAATAATAATAATAATAATATAATAATAATAATAAAAATAATAATAATAATAATAATAATAATAATAATAATAATAATAATAATAATAATAATAATAATTCCAAAGTACAGCCACCAAGACGATCAATTGTGGTCATATATATTTGTCAATCAGATCACACGGGTAAGAAATATAAACTAATTTATAATGATAGATTTATCTATTCTCGAAAAAATTTAAGAGTTGCAGAAATTAATAGCTTAAAAAAATAGGAGCAAGTACATGATGTTCTAACATAATGTTCAACAAAATATAACAGGTTAAACAACAAATTAATATTAAATTTTGTAATATTTTGTTGTGCTCAACAATATATTGTTAGAGTTGCTATCAAAAATCGTACTTGTTGCTTAAAAAATCTTAACATCTATGAATCCTAACTCTATAAACAGCAAAATGAAACTAACAGTGCCAAGTAAAAAAAAAAAAACATATCAGATAGTGATATTACTCTTGACTTTAATTTATCATTTATTAATAAATCTACCGTATAAATATTAATGTTTCAATTAAAATATAACGTACTTGGAAAAAATATTACTTGAAGGCTAGGGGGAGGGGAATGCGAGAGGTATATATAAGAAAAAAATAAAATAACAAATAAAAGATGTAGATTACACAACGGTGCGATCACGATAGCTAGGTGCTACAAATAGTGAGCGGGGTATATTATTAATTTTATCTATCTATCTGTCTATGTATTAAATTATTTATTCACAAAATGATATAATGTTTATCTTGATATTTGCATAAATTAATTATTAATTGCAATAAAAACAGTTTGTTTAGAAATTATATTTTCACTTAACAGAAAGTGTAAATAGACGGGACGATGAGGTATACTCAAAAAATATTATATAAATGTAAAAGTATTTTAATCTTGCCGATAATATTAGGATATGAGATGAAAGTGAGCGGACGTTCGGTGATGGGATAAGTTTGAAGGCTTTATTTTTATAGATTAAAGAAGAAAAAGCAAGAATGTCTTCATCTCGTTTGAAATTAGTATTATAGTATACCTCTTTTTCCAACTCACTTTTTGCTTTTCTCTAAATTGGATACCACTTTTTAGAAGATAATCGGCTTTGGACTTAAAAAGTAATAAAGTTGTGGGTAATAAAATAAAATTGCATGAAATAACAGAACAAAAATGTGACGTACATCTTTTCATCTTCACGGGAAAAACGTATGCATATCTGCGTTTTAGGTCAATACCTTTCTTTAAGTGACTATTCAACTATCGGCGCACAGCACATTTTCTACATTGTTATATTATGTGACTATATATAAACACATGAATTCTCATATATATAATTAATATTCTAGTAGTCCAAAAGGACATTCAAGCGGTCCAGAGAAAAAAAAATACCATTACAATACATGAAAAACATGACTGTATATATTAAAAAAATATCTTCTGAGTCTATAAACAGTAAATTATGAGATTCAAACCTCACCGCTCTCTTTCTCCAAATAATAATAATAATAATACGCATCACGTACAATGCACAACAAGCATTACTATCCATATCGGTATTAATATTATTTATTATTCACTAGTAACGATAAATGTAAAATATGATATATATATATATACATATATATGTAGGAAATATTTCATATAAAAACAAATCATAGTATGGGAACTATGAATTACTTTAGATCATTAATTAATTTTTATATGATTTACGATTATCATGAAAATATACATCATTTTTTAGCAGAGAAAAAAATATCATTACAATACATGAAAAACATGACTGTATATATTAAAAAAACATCTTCTTAATTACTTTCTCGCAAAAGGATTAATTAATTTTCTTATAAACTATGCAATTGAATTAAATCTGCATTCTTTAAATTAAATTAAATTAGCTCTAAGAAATGGTTATTTTTTAAACTTACTTTCCTTTGTCTTTTTAGAAATTTTGTTTTGTATTTTTATTTCTATCATGTTATCCCCTAATGATTGGATAAATTAATTTGATACTTTATGTTTTATTATAAAAAGTTATTATAAAATTCAACGTCACTTTTACACCATTTTACAATTTCAATACGAGTTTTTAATATTTTTGCAATGTCAAACATTAATTTTCATTTTTATTTAATTTTTTTTGCAATTTTAGCACCCTTAATTCTTTTTTCCAACAAGACTCAACTAATGTGTCCAATTATTAGTCCGTTTATATAAAGATGTCGTTTAGTGCTAAAATTTCAAATTAAACATCATTTTAATTATAAAATTATGTGATTTTCTCGTGACTTTTTAACTCTCGGCATGGTATATTACTTTAAAAATATTGAATGTTTAAATGATGAAATATTATAATATATTTAAACTAATATTCTATATTTTTTACTTGTGCATTTACATTTTATAAAATATTTTTGTACTATTTGAATTGGGTCTTGATTGAATAAATTGTAAGTATTCGGATTAATGCAAAAAAAATTGAAAAATGGTACTTGAAATTACATTAATTTTGAAAAGTTGTTAGATTTGAGCCTCTGCTCATCATACGTTGGCAAATTTATGTAACCAAAAGTTCAACTGCAGATTTCGAGACGCTGCGAAATCAAATTTTGTGTTGTATGCTTCAGTCTGAGCTATGAAGAATTTGGGTCGGTATTCTGATACTTTACCTTATCTGCACGCGGATTTTGTGGGATTCTAATTTTATGCTCAAAGATATGGAAGGAAACGATTAAAGACAGATATTTTGAGTGTTCTACAATTATCTTCAAGGAAGGTTTTCTACTTTTAGAAAACATATCTTTCAAAGACGGTGGAGATTATTTACTAGGGTTTTCAAGTGATCCTATAAATACATCTACACAATACACTGAAGATGGCCATCCACGATGTAATTCTTTCATATATGGGGACATGAGTATATTGAGAGCATACTCTAAAGAGAGTATTTTTATTGTTTTCATACACGTGTGAGGTTTATTCTTTTTGTTCATACACTTGTGAGGTTTATTCTTCAGAGTTAGGTGTTGAACATGGTTCAAGTCTAGGATGTGAGTGGTTCATTCACAATCAATAATTCACATAGATCGGGAAGGGTGTGAGCGAAAGGGTAGCAAAAGATAGGAGATCTGTTAGTGTAAAACCTCTGTCACTACAAAAAAAAATCAATATTTACCAATCGAATTACTGACAGATTCAAAATCCCTCAGTAAATACCGAGGGATTAGTGACGAAAAAAAAGCGGGTCTGCTAAAAAATATTTACCGACGGATTTCTGATGGATATTTGGCGGGGTAATTCGCACCCAAAATACTGACGGATTTACCAACGGATTTTCCCTTGTTAAAATTACCAACGGAAATATCCGTTGGTAAAGTTCATTATTTATTTAAAAAAATAAAAAATTAAATTTACCAACGGATTTATATCCGTCACTTATTTTAGCAAAGAATTTACCAATGGATTAGTGAGGGAAACTTAGTGACGGATTATGATCCATCAGTAAATTTGTAAAAAAAATTAAATAAAAAATAATTACTTTACCAACGGATTTTACATCCGTTGGTAATATTTTTTAATTTTTTTCAATTTAATTTTTTGCATTTATAGATTTAGTGACGGATTAGTGAGGGAAATTTAGTGACGGATTGTAAATCCGTCAGTAAATAGTGACGGATATGAAATCCGTTGGTAAATAGGGTAAATAGTGACGGATTTCAAATCCGTTGGTAAACCCTTGTTGGGAAAATTAATAGAGTTTTGATTTGATACCAAAACCCAGCTGACCCCAACTGAGTAGATGATTGCGCAAGCCTAAGTGTTTTTCCAGCTCACATGTTTGAGCTTATAGAGTTTTTAAGTTTACAGGTAGAGTCGTTGAAGACAGCAGAAGACATAGCTAAGCGGACACAGCTGAGGAATTCAGCAGAGCAGACCAAGCAGAGTCAAAGACCCAGCTCAGTGACGGAAACCCAGCTCAGTGTCGAAGACCCAGCTTAGTGTCAATGACACAGCTCAGGTTGAAGACACAGCTCAGGTTGATGATACAGCTCAGGTCTAAGACACAGCTCAGAGTCGAGACGCAGCAGAGTACAAGACGCTGAAGACACAGCAGAGACGCTTAGCAGCTCAAAGATGAAGACCTTCTCCAAAACAAGATCTCAATGTCAGAAGATCTTGTCTGACACGGTCAAATCAGAGAAGAAATAGCTTCTACATATGCAGACCTACTTCGTAGGTTAAAAGCCAGAAATCAATTAAAGTAGGTAAGATTCAAACGGCTCTCTTCCAACGGCTAGTTTGAATCTCCACCTATATATATCTCCTCCTCCAGAGACTGAAGAAATAAAAGAGCCAACAGATAAATGAACAACGATCTTCAAAGCCAAATCTCTCAAGAACACCCAGCCAGTCAGCTGTGTTCTTAGTTGTTCACATATTCAGTCATAGGCAGAAAAGATTAGATTAGAACTATCTTAAGCCTAGTGTGAACGAGTTCATCATACTCCTTGTTCTTTATTGTAAGAACTCGTTCATAGTTAGAAAACCCAAACCCAAACCCTTCTACCCAGAAAAGGTTAGGTTAAGGTACGCCTGCTCGAAGCGTGTAATTCGAGTGGCTAGGTTCTTCAGTACCCAGAAACTGAAGGTAGGCTTCAGCTGTGCCCGGAAACAGTTGGTTACATTTTGATACAGTACGTGGAAACTTGTATCCAGCTCGAGCCGCAACACGCTTGTTGCGTGTAAAGTCGGTGGTATCCTTAGTGGATTACTGGATGGTTTGTCGTGGACGTAGGAGTAGTTTCTCCGAACCACGTTAAATAGCTTTGTTCTTTACTGCTTTATTTATGCATTCAGCTAACTCATCATAAGCATTCTTTCAAGCTGCATAAACTGACTAACTGAAAAGAGAAACAAAGCTTTGTAATATATTTGAAGTAACAGACGGACTTTCCAAAAACCCACCACATTCCGCACACAGCCAGCTGTGTCGATCAAGCTGCCTTCCAGCTAGATCGAACACAGACAGTTCACTCAAGAGTTTTAATTGGAAAAGGTTTTAAATCTTGGTGTATTCGCCCCTCTCTACACCAATGTATCCGTCTCGGGACCAACAACCCTAAATCATAATTCAAAATTCTATAACAAATAACTTTAACAATGTTCCGTGTTGATCGAGAGAATCGACAAGATTACCAAGTAGTTGACTAATTTGTACTCGATGTACTCTTGTTTCACGAATAATTTCGGTGACTACTTAACAAGCGTCCGAGAATCAAGGGAAACGAAAAGATTGAATTATATATATATATGTGTGTGTGTGTGTGTATGTTCACGAAAAGATTGAATTATATATATATATATGTGTGTGTAGGTGTGTGTGTGTGTGTGCGTCCGAGAATCAAGGGAAACGAAAAGATTGAGTCGACCTCGCCGAAGTTCGCCTGACCTCCGCCTCGACCAGCCTCCACTCCCGACCTCCTTCAATTTTCCTTTCCGCCGCAAATTTATAAGGTTTTGTTGTTATTGCAGTTTTTATTTCATTCTTGATTTGAACTTATATTTGCCCTAAATTTTTTATTAGTCTTGTTCTATATTTGCAGCCTGTCCGCCTATCCTTAGTCTTGCTCTTCAATTATTTTACAAAGTTTCATGTGATTATATCATTGAATCGGGGAAAATCATGAAAGTTGTAATGATGATGTAGAAAGAAAAAAAAAATCAAATTATCATCTTGTAGTGATTATTAGTATTATTCCATCTAGAATAATTTTTTGTTATTTACCTATCAATAATCTGAAGTTTTTCTTAAAGCTTAACTCATCCTTTTGTCTTTCAGGACATTGGTAGGGATAATTGATGACTACTTTGATGGTTATTTCTCACAAGAAATGACAAAATCCCTGGTTTGCATCTCAATGAGTATCATTATACTGGTAAGAAAGAAGTGAAAGATTTATTTTTGTTTTATAGAGATAAAGAAGCAAATTTGCTGGATTTGGCTTTGTTGGTGTTAGTTTATCCTACGTTGGAGAATGATGGATGATTTTTGTTGTCACCAGAACATATAATAATCTGTTTCATCTCTAACACGTATTTCGTATATTTATGCTCATGGCTAAAAATTGTTTTGTAATCGACTTGATCATCATATCTTGGAGCAAATGAATAAACTGGAAATGGTTGTTTGAATGTTTGAAAGTCACTCAATATATGAATCTTTTGTTCCTGAGAAATGTGGAAGCTCAAGATTGGAGTTTTCATTCTTAAGAATTTAAGAATTAAATTCTCACAGAACCAGCAATTTCTTTGATCTCTTTTTCTTTAATTTATTGTGTAAATAGTCTATATCTATTGTGTGTAAATAGTCAAACTTCAACCACATTAGAATGTTTTTTTTTTCTTTTTTACATGTGCCTGATGATGTTTAGTTTTTGCAGCCAAAGAACCAAAGGTGGAAGCTCCAAGAAACTGCATGTAGTTGTGGAGTGGTAATGAAGAAAGAGACTTTGGTTGTTGCATAGAACCAAATTAGTTGCTATTTATTTATGAATACATGTAAATTTTTTAAAGACAAGTTTCACATTATGTATTGAATTATTAAATTTATATATATGAGTTTGATTATATCTATTTAGTTCTTTTGTTATATAGATTTTGATTATTATATCTTCCTAAATAAAATTGAAATTTAAAAAAAAAAATTTAAAATATTTAAAAAATCCGTCAGTAATCCGTTGGTAAATTACCAACGGAAAATTTTGTCAGTAATTTTCCAACGGAAATTCCGTCAGTAAAATCGAAAATTGACGAAAATCAATTCGTCAAACATTATCGACGGATTTAATTCCGTTGGTATTTACCAACGGATTTTCCGTCACAAATCCGTCAGAAATCCGTTTGGGAACCAGTTCGTCAAACGAGAATTTGTGACGGAAAATCCGTCACAAATCCGTCGGTAATATACTGACGGATCAGATTTCCGTCTCTAAATCCTTTAGCTACGAATGAAATCACGAGGGAGCATTTCCGTCAGTAATTCCTTCGGTAAATCCTTTACCGACGGATTTTGATGACTTTACCGACGTAAGAATCCGTCGGTAAAATGCGTGATTTTTGTAGTGTGTAGTCACAACTTCTAATAATGGATTATTTCTCTCTTAGGCGTGGGCCCCCAGACGTAGGCTGATTAATCGAACTGAGTTATGATAATTATAGTATGTTATTTATTTTCTGTCACAATTTCTATTTCCTGTGTCAAGGTCTGTGCTACGTCTCTATGCTTATATTTAATGAACAAATACACGGCCCTCAAAACTTTCAAAAGTCATGAAAAATCACGAAATATTGTAAAAGCGGTGTTAGATTTATGCGATTACCCCTTATAAGAAATATGAAATAAATAAAAACTTACCCAAAGTAAATTAAGATTATACCGAGGAAAAGGAATGGTGAGACCACAATTAATATGTAAAGTTCCGACAAAATCATTAGAGGTGGACGACATGTAAACCCCACTATTACTATATGAAGAGATTCTAATCCAATTCGCCGATAAATCACAAACTTGCTGGTGGAATTCCATCTATGATTCCTATATATATTATTTATGTGTGTGTGTTTGTAGGTGAATCTTGCAGAAAAGAAAGCAATTACTATTCCCTATATCCCAATAACAAAGTTCTTTTTTTATTTTGTCTCAATAGCAAGATCCCCATTAAAAAATGAGAACAATTAACTCTTCAAAAGGCTTGGGACCTACCACATACTTTTTATTCTTTTACTCTTATTTCTTAATAATCGTGCTCAAAATAAGGGAGATAAGATTGGGATGGAGGGAGTATAACATATTCATACATTAAGTTATCTTCATTCCTTTTTTTTTCTTTTTCTTTTTAATTAGGAGACTTGATGTGAAAGTCCATGTTGACGTTACTGTGGAGCAATTACTTTCGACAAAGTATAATTTAAATAAGGATTTTACTTCCGGAAAACTCCACTTATATTTGATAGATAATTAATGCTTGTAGTGGAATTGAGAGCACTAAAATATAGCGCCATGGCGTGCCTAGATTTGATATTGTTGTATTTGCACCATCTTAATATACCTTATTTTATTCTCTACACAGCTCTTATAATTGATGGGTCGATGCGAGGGCTAATATATGGGGATAATTAAGGGTATGGGAGGGTAATTGAGGGAGATCAAAGGGTGATTAAGGTAATTAGGGATAATAATGGGTAATTAAGGGGTAAATAGAATTTATTAATCCCAATTAGGAATTCTTAATCCCCAATTATGGTTTATTAATTGTCAATTAGGATTTATTATTTCTAATTAGATTTTATTAATTCCAATTAGAATTTATTAATCTCAAGTATAGTTTATTAATCTTCAATTAATTAGAATTTAAACCATAATTAGGGTTAAATAAGTATTAATTAATTAAAAATACTAAAAAATAGTAGTAAGGAAAAAAAATACAACCTCACCATGTGGTTGACCGCATGGAAGTGTTGCCCATATATGTTATGGATTTATTTATTTATTTACCTATATGTTATGGATTAATTTCATTAATTAAAAATTCAGGCCATTATAAAGATACTCGAGAGATTACCGATGAATAAATTATATACAGTACATACAACGCGTAATATATGAAATAAAATATCCCACGACATGAAAGAGAAAATAATCCAGAATCATTCTGCTCCCTCGAAAACATTTTATGCTCAAGTGTACGAATATTTAACTTTTTTCTTGGTTATTAATAGGAAATTCCACCATTCCTACAACTATAATCACATATTACAGTCAAATACTTTATTATTCCTTTCCAAGCCACACACTATTATTAGTGCAATCTCATGTTGCAGTCCACGTCAAAAACTGCAATAGTAAACAAACTTTACCACACACCTGTAATTTCTGGTATACCAAATTAAAACAAAATTTTGTTTAAAAATGGCATGATAATTATTCACCTCCTAATGCATAAGACGAGATATAAAGAGAAAACTGGGTGATGAATAAGCGTGACTAAAATTTAGCCATCTTGAGCACGCAGAGTTGGTTTTATCACGATAACGGTTTCACTACTTTCGGAATCCGAAGATGGATGGGCAAAAAAATTAAAAATTAAAAAAATTCAAGCGTATCTGTACACTGTATTAATTAACACATGAGTGATTGACAAATTTTTGTTTGTTTCTTTTGTTTTTTCTTCAATTTCAATATCTCATATTTTAATTTAATTTTATGATTATTAGTTAAGGTTCGTTAATCTAATTTAAATTTATAATTATTTTTATTTACATATAATTTATAATCGTTAGATAATACTAGCTGATTATTATGGTTGATTATTCCACAATTTGAATCACCCAGATGCAAAGAAGAGAGAAGATGGTATGCAACGTGATATATCAACTTGTCATGTTCTTCCCTCCGTCCATGAAAAAGATGCATGTATTTTCATTCGGTCCTTCCACAAAAAAGATGCATGTTCCAATTTTTATTTTTTACTAATATGGTCCATACAATTCACTTAATTTTAACCTTCTATTCAACTCATTATTTATTCATTTTGCCACTATTGAATCCACCATAAATTACAAGCGGGACCACCCTTGTTCTACTCACAACACACTAAACTCATTATTTCAAAGCAATTTAAAACTATACACTACAAAAAAAAAACACTGTAATCTACGACGGAAATAACGACGGATACGACGAAAGTACGCGCGTATTTCTGCCGCCACTATTTACGACGGAATAGCGACGGAAATAACGACAGATCCATTTACGACGGAACAAATTCCGTCGTTATTAGTTTTAATTTTTATTTATATTTTTTTTAGTGATATTAACGACGGAAGGAACAACGATGGAAAATTATGTCACTATATTTTAACATAATATCGCGTCGTCTGCTTTCTCTCTTTCATTTTTCTCGTCGTGCCCTAATTTTTAAACCACCCCAATTCGATTCCGCCGCGCCGCTGTCGTCTTTCATCGTCATCGTGCTGCCGCTCCCTCACCGGCGTCGCTCGCCGTCTAAGGTACATTCTCTCCGTCTTTCTCCTGATTGCGTCGTTTTTCTCCTCGCCCGCCCTAACCCATTCGGCCTCGGCGCTGATTGCAGAGCTGCTGTCTGCCGTCTGGCAACCGGCAGTTTCAGCCTCGGTGCCCGCTGTCGGCTGCCCACCGCCCACCGGTCGTTGGCCTGCCTACCGTCCATTGACCCGTCCCATTTCGCCGACAGTCCTAGGTACATCCTCTCCATTCACTTTTTCTCTCTCCCCTTCTATCAATTCTGTTCATATATATATATATATATATATATATATATATATATGAATCTGTGTGTGTGTGTGTGTCAGTGTGTGTGTGTGAAATATGCAAGGGAAATTGGATGAAATTGGGATGAATCTGTCCATATTTTTGTTTGTAGTTTACAACACAAGCAAGGATGAAACTCCACTATGATTTGTCATTGTGTTTGTAATTTTTAAACCACCCTATTTTGAAATATCTTGCGATAGTCCAAAAATGGTCAAAAAAGTAGACACCAATCAAACATATACAAATGGTTGTCGGAAAGTGCCAAGTAATTGTAGGTCTTAAATGGTGGCATATCTTTAATGTAATTTCTATTTTTTCAAACTTGAATTGTTGATTCTTCGCATTGAATTAAAGTTTTGGTGAAATAATTTGTATGCTTATTCGTGGCAGCCACAACTCTTCTCTCTTTCGGCGACACCGGAGCTACTGGAAACTCATCTCTACCGCCTTGCTTCTAAAGGTTGGTTACACATTATATTAATATGTATATTTTAATTGATTTAATTTTCTAGTTAGGTTTGAGAAAATAGCTAGGATTGTTCCATTTTAGGTTTGGAATTTCATGTTTGATTGCTAATGAATTGATTATAATATGTTGGTTAATGTTGAAATCATTTCGGCATCTTTTTTTTTGATCGGAGTATTTGTTTTTTATTAATGTAATATAATTGGGTTGCTGAAATTATATATGAATATAATAGGTATGGATATGATAATCTAATACTTTAATCGTTTAAATTTGCAGATGTCTTTCAAAGGGCATGGTAGAGGGCTAACTTTAGGTGGCTCGAGCAGCTCGAGGGCACCACTACGTACACCACTGCAGGCTCCACGGGAAACATCACCAGATACTCCACTGCAGACACCCATACACTCACCACTACGGGCAGGTACACCACTGGTGATGCCATCGTCGTCAGGTTCAGGTGGTATTGGTATCGGTGTAGGCGACCTTAGTTTGAGTCATACAGGTCCGACAAGAGGTGATGCAACGTCAGCTACGAGTACTACTGGAAAGATTCGTCTGACATTTGATTCTAAGCACAAGTTTTATTTTTGTTCTTTAATTACTTAAGATGACATATGTATTGATATTTACTTATTATTATTCGATTGCAGCACGTTTATTGCAGCACGTTTATCCCACCTGATGTGGTTCCTGGGGCGTATACTAGAATTTTCAAAAAAGTCAGAAATCCCACGGGCTATAATTAGAAACATACGCCCGATGAAGTGAAGGCCATATATTGGGAAGAATTCAAGGTAAAAAGCTTATTTATGTATATATATATATATATATATATATATATATATATATATATATAGGGAAGAGATCAAATAGAAATATTTTCATGCGTGTTAACTAAAAATAAATCTGAAACGTTTATTTAAATTAATCTACGGTGTATAATTTTTATGGTTAATATAGGCCATGTTTATCTAGGAAGGCTATACTGTTATTTTTCTCATTTACTTAATTAGTGGAATTTGTTTTGGAATGAGAATTTTTCGGTGATTTACTCACTATTTATTCATTTTCATTTTTAAAAAATGTTATTTTTATTTGAAGATGAATTTCAAAGACATTAATTACTTTCTCCACTATCGATCTAAATTAAAAATTTAATTTAAAACAATTTACAATAACATTAATACGCATCATCTTAAGCTATAGAAAATAATAAAACAATACACAATATACAATAAAATATTAATTAAAAAGCAATAACATACATTATGAACCAATAGAACATTAATAAGCATCTTAAGCAATAAAAAACAGTACAACAATATAAATTATACACTAAAATATTCATTAAAAAACAATAACATACATTATGAGAAAATAAAGCATTAATAAGCATCTTAAGCAATAAAAAACAATAAAACAATATAAATTATACACTAAAATATTCATTAAAAACAATAACATAAAATAAAGCATTAATAAGCATCTTAAGCAATAAAAAAACAATAAAAAAATATACAATATACAATATACAATAAAATATTAGTTAAAAAGCAATAACATGCATTATGAAGCAATAATTTACACTCACAAAACCATATAATAATATGCATTAATTTATATAAGAAATACCATAATATGTGTTAGTATATTATTTTTTATGTGTGCTTATGTAATGTTTTTGTTTGTTTGATTTTAATGTAAATTAAAATGCAATAATTAATATAAAAACACAATGACATAATAAACAAAATTATAAACTAATACGCATCAAATTTACATATTAGTTTCAAATTTATAACCATCCCCTATATTTGTTAACTTATAATTGGTAATATATACTTGTTTTATTTGTTAATTGCAGCGACAGTTCGTGTGGAATCCTTCAGAGGAGAGCGTTATATACGATAAGTTCATGGAGAAGGCGGCAAGGAGATACAGGAATTTGGTCAACACACTAAAGAATGGGAGGGACAATCCTAAGAAAGGAAGACCACCTTACATTCCTGAGGAGGTGTGGCCGAATTGGCTAAGCTACTGGGATATTCGGAAGAGGTAAAAGAGAAGTCGGAGAAGGCAAAGAAATGTAGGATGTCTGAGCCCTTAGGACCTGGAACTGGGATAGTAAAGCACAAAGGAGATTCTAGATCCGCTGTTCAGTATGCTGCAGAGCTGGTTAGTATGTTTGTTTTAAGATATATTATCAATCTGTACATTATAATCCAAATTAATTGTTTGTTTTAATAGGCTAAAGCGCGAGGGTGTGACATGCATGATTGTATGTTTGCAGCTTATTCCATTTTGCATGTTAGAAAAGATGGATCTTACACCGACGAGAAGTCGGCCGACATTGGGGTAATAATTTCATGTGTATATTACAACTTTTAGCTTGTTGACTTACTAATTCACTCAATATAAATTGTATATAATTGCAGAGGGCGATAGAGGCACGTGCTGAGGAGTTGAGACAACAAGGAGTTGAGGACGTGAACATGAACGAGGTGTATCTGGAGGTTGTTGGAATTGACAACAGAAAGAGGAGGTTTGGCTCTGGTTCACTAGGCGGGAGTGTACGGAGCTCTAGTTCGACTGGGACATCTCAATTCCACTCACAGGAAGCATGTGATGGTCGCTTTCAAGATATTCAGAAACAGCTACAAAAGGAGCGAGAAAAGCGCAAACGTCAAATAGAAGACGGTAGAGAGGAGTGTTTGCAAATCAGAGAGCAGATGCAGCATCAACAACGATTGATTAACCAATTGCTTTCACAGAGTATGGATTCACAAGACCCTCCATCTTGAGATAACTTTGATATTTTTAGTTGTTTGTTTTGGATTTTAAACTAGACTATTTACTTGGTTGTTTTGGACATCAAACTATGTAGTGTTTTGGATATTTAAACTATGTAGTGTTTTGAATATTAAACTATGTAGTGTTTTCAATATTAATTAGATCTGGAATATTTTGCGTCAAATGAAAGGTGTTGGAACAGGTTCTGGAAATAACAAAAAAAAAATACAGAAATAACGACGGAATTGCGACGGGATTCTGTTACAACCATCACCGACCTATTTACGACGGAAAAAATCCGTCGCCAGTTTGCGACGGAACTACGACGGAAGGTCAGCCGGTGTTGACCAGGAAATAACGACGAAAAAATTCCGTCGTTACTAGCGACGGAAAAACGGCGTCGCTATTCCGTCGTTGATTGTTGAGACGACATCGTAGTCTGCGACGAATTATCCATCGCCGTTCCGTCGTTAAATTTAACGACGGAATAAATTCCGTATTTAATGTTTTTAGCGACGTGCCATTTGAAGACGGGAAATGTCTGTCGTTATTCCTAAATTGCGACGGAATTGTGAGGAATAACGACGGAATTTTCCGTCGCAGTTTCCTGTTTTTTTTTGTAGTGATATAACAAGTGGGTCCACATTTTATTCACAACAAACCCAACATTTATTAAAACTCGTGCTCAATCTAAACACGTATCTTTTTCGTGCATGGATGGGGGAGCATTAAGTAATGGGGCCATAGTGTGAATGGATCTTGTCATCTAATCATAAGACAAAAGTCATAATCCCTCCATCCACGAAGAGTATGCTCTTCTTTCCTTTTTCGTTCGTCCATAAAGAGTATGTACTTTTCATTTATCGACACTACCCCACATAAAACTCACTCACAAAATGTGGGATTCTTTCTCCACTCACAATGCATTTAACTCAAATTCTTAAAACTGGTGTCAACTTCTAAGAGGCATTCTCTTGATGGACGGAGGAAGTATATGCCTAGTCAAACCCCATACAAGTAATCGAACGTGACCCAAGTTGATTTAATTATTCTCTCCTTTGCTATCCCATACTGACGGTATTAATAATCTTGTACAAATTGTAGTCATAACAAGACAAGAACAACATTCTTGATATATTCCTCACGCTTAACCAAAATGATATAAATAATGAATCTATACTAATACTAAATAAGAGAGTTGTAATTATATTAACAAGTTTGTCATTTTCCCACCAAAACCAATTTAGTGAATAATAGATTTTGAACTTTATTTCATGAATGATGAATAATATATGTTGGTTAATTCTATACATCTCCTTTCTTGGTTATCATGTTTGAGCTTTAAAAAAAATAAAAATATTTAATAAAATTGAATGATTATGAATTTTGGCTTATTTGGGATTATGTAATTGAATTTTCTAATTTTAATATTTATTATTTATATACTAATTATTCTAATTTAATACAACACTATTTTGACTAAGATATTTAATTTTGAAAAAAAAATAGCACAATGAATGGTTGCCAAAATAATTTTATTATTTTCATTATTTAGATTCGTATATATTTAAAAAATATAATAGTGGAAAAAATATTAAAAATTAATTTATATATTTCGAGATGTTTGGAAGTTATCAAAAATAAGAATTATTAAAAATGCTGAAATTGATTGAAATTTTTATAATGATTGTTCATCAATTCTAATAGCGTTTTGAAATGGGTTTTAATCGAAATTGTATTTTCAAATATATAAAAAAAATGGTTGTTTAGAGATGCTTAGAAAGTAAGTTTTATGCTATTTTTAAAGAAAAATATTTCTTAGATTATTAATGTAATTAAATGTTTTGTGTTTTATATTTGGATTATTTATAATTTATAAATATTATTTAAATGTTTATATGTAATTATTTAATAGTGTATTTAAATTTATGTACAAAGAAGTATATCATAATACAAAATTTAACATGTCATATTTATTAATGTTATTTGGATTGAATGTTTCTTTTTAAAATAATATTGATGTGATGTATGAATTTTATATTTTATTGTGTTATTCGATAATTAACATATTAGATGATTAATGCATTTTATTTGTGGCTGACAGTTTTTCGACAACTTTATATGGATATTTCAAGAGTTGCAAATTGAAAAGGTTTGAAGATATTGGTGCGTGGTAATGAGGAACACTCTTCAAAAACTATTGTATAAAATAAAATTTTAGTGACACAAGTTTTTATAATGTTTGATAATTTGTTAAGTGGAGAAAAGGGGTCCATTACTTTTGAATTGTTGTGAGATATAAAATATAAGAAAGTGAGTGGAATTATGTCCAAAAATGGACATGATATACATTTCGTGGACTATTTCGTGGACGGAGAAAATATATTGTATTTGTTATTGTTATACTTAAAAATGTATTATTATTCTCTTTTGTTGTCTGAAATTTTGTACTCCCTCCGTCCACGAAATATAGGTCACGTATGGTGCGACAAGGGTTTTAATAAATGTAAGGTAGGAAGTGTTTGAGTGGAGAAAGAGATTCATTATATTGAATTGTTGTGAGGTATAAAATAATGAATTTATGAGATATTATCCCAAAAAGAAAAGTGACACAAATACAGTGGACACTCAAAAAATGAAATTGCGTCCTAAATATTTTGGACGGATAAGAGTAATTAATACATTTTACTCATTATTTATGTGATTTGATAATTTATATATTACATATTTTTAAAATGCATTCTACCGTGCAACTCACGAGTGCAATCTAGTACAAGAAAAATAATAGTTTAAAAACTGATTGTGCACCGCGCATTTCAAATACTATACTCCATTACTCCTAAAATACCAATTATTACTCCTCAATCTCCTTCTGTTCTTAATTTTCTTTACGTGGGGAAGAAAATAATAATAAAAGGAAACAAAAAGAATGAAAGAAAAAAACGCGGTATAAATTAAATTGATAAGTTTGCGTTACGTAGATATACACCGTCGAGATAATAGCACAAGCGTACGGCCTGCGTGCGTACGGTATCGAAGGAGTTAGGAAGGTGGGGCCCGTGGGCAGTTGACGATGATGTCTAGACGGAATTTAATTAACCGTCAATGCCGTAGCTTTTCCTCCATGTGCCCCGTACGGTCATGTCGTACACGCTAACCACTGACCCTACCCTACCTCCCCTTCACCTATTTAAATTTCATTAAATTAATTCAATAATAGGTTTATAAAAAACAATATTAGACGAAGTTGAGAAAGTGAGGCCCACATGTGTTGGACATGACATGGATTTCCACTAATAGGTGGGCCTCTCACGGCCCATCTCTACTGTCCATTGCCAGGACATGGTTGAAATGCGACTCTCCATATTTAAAGGGGGAAAAAGTAAAATTAAAGAAAATTAATGGAGCCACCTTCCCCCTCCTCCTGATTAAAGTCATGCTGCAGGTTGACGAGTGCGCATCGAGTGTCTCAACATATATATGGATGCGTTAAAATAGGAACTAATTTTTTCGTGAGAATTTGATCATGTTTAAATTTATAGTAATGGTTAAATTCATATGTAGCTTGCTTAATGATATTTTTTTGATTCATAATTTTTTGTATAAACAATGATACTTACATAAAATCATACTTAAATCTATATATATTATTCATGCTTCGAATAATGACAATCATAAATCATACAAAGATCAACTGTTCAGATTGGTTTCTAGTTTTCACATTAAAATTGTTCTCATATGATCAATTTCCTATATATATATATGTATTAAATTATACAAAATAATGATAAATAACAAACTGCTTGAAAAACGATCAAAATAAGAACCATGAAGTTGAACGACTGGTGAAATAGGTATGATCTTGTGACTAATTAAGCCTCAAGTTTGAATATCACCAATACGTCATCGGTTGAACATGTCATTTCAGATTTTCCTAGTGTGATCTACCTTTTTCTGTGTGATTTTCATGCAATAAAAAGTGAATATTTACTTATAGTGTACCTCAAGTAACAACTGCGAATTAAAAATGTCATGGGTACCCTCCTACTAAGTTTTGTGTGAATTAATAAGATGTTCCAACTTTATTTTAAAGTATTGGCGCACGGGTAGGGGTGTAAATCAAATCAAATATTTTGATTCGATTCGTGATTCGTATTCAAATTTTGATATTCGTATTCGAAATTTTATGATTCGAATTCGAATTCGAATTCAAATATTTTTTTGATTCGATTAGTTTTCAAATACTTATTAGTAATTACGATATTCGATTCAATATTCGTAAAGATTCGATTAGATATTTAAATAATAATATAATTTTAATATATATTTATATAATATACTTTCTTAAGTTGATTATGGATTATATACTTAAATCTTTAAATATATGTTAAATGTGTAGATGTTAATTTGGTCCATCTCCAAGCCATTCCAAAATAAGGTTTAACATTTTCCTTAAGGGATATATATTGCATTAACTCTAATATCTCGAGTGGTACAAATGTAAGTCACAATCTCTTTCTTTTTTTCTCTATCTCTTCCTAGTTTACATTATCTTTATATTTCATCGTTCTTACTATTGTTTTTCATCACATTCCTTCACAAATTTCCGACGAGTCATTCTTCATCTCCTTCCTCTATTGATTCGAGTATTCGATTCGAATTCGTAAAATTATTAAAGTATTCGAATTCAAATCAAATTTAATATTTGACCACGATTCGAATTCGATTCGGATTCGTGAATAGTAATTATAAATTCGATTCGATTAGAATGATATTTGATTTGATTTGATTCGTTTACACCGCTACGCGCGGGGTGAACCATGGAATTAATTCCTCCTACTATATACTTCTTCCATCTCACTACGTATGTCCCATTTCTTTTCGGTAAGGATATTTAGGAATATAGTGATTAAAGGGTAAAGAGATAGAGTGTGGTGGAGCCCCCCACACTTATTTGTAAGAGAATGAGTTTCCTTGTTTGGAGTGAGACATTCGTAGTAACATACCCCAATTAGGAAAGTAAGGTATACGTAATAGGACAGAGGGAGGAAGTATATGATTGGATTAAATTGAGATAGATGCTTTAAACGCTTTCTCCAACAGCTTAATATTAATGTACATGATGGGATGCTATCTATCATTATTGTTTTCTCGATCTAGAGCGAGAAGAGGGACGTGAATACATACATCAATGCATCCTTACACAAATATAAGTATTTAACACTGACATGAGTATCAGAGTATGGTATTTGCACGAATAAAACAATATAGAAAGCCAAAAAAAAACAAATAAAATGTGAGTATATTATTGCAGGCAGGCAGCTAAGTTAAGATGAGACGGAGCAAATTGAGAAAAGGGGGTAGCCATCATATGCTCATAAAAAGGGAAATCTAATTGCGTGGAGAAGAAAGTTGGTAACCTCTCCGTACATAAAGAAGTGGGCCCCAGATTTTGATGTCGATTTTGATTTTGTGTGTTTGATTTGGTATCTGCAAAGTCTAGTCAAGCACCAATTTAGGCGCGATATTTACTCTGCTCCATCACCATCCATTTTCTTCCGGTTTGACCCGTTTTTTTCTTTCTATTTTTGCTTCTATTCCGTGCCATCTCATTAATCAATAGTCATCATCGTTACTTCATTTTACCATTTTATTTCGTGTTAGTTACATACATTCGTACGCTCTAGGAAAGTTTCCTAGAGAATTTTCAAGAGAGATTCTAAATTAAAATAGCGATCATTAATGCTAGTTTTGTTTTTTTTTCTTCAAGTAGTTTGTTGTATTCTTGCTCTATTTTTGTATGGTGAATAGTGTTGCACTAAATTTAAAGCGACAATGTTCACTGCTATTTATTATTTATTTTTTTATTTTTTAGTTTTAGTTATATATTTCCAAAAATGCTATATTAGTGAAAAATACTAAAACTTAAATTATAAAGATTATCAAAATCATATTATGAAAAGTTGAAATATAAAATTACACCAACAATAAAGTTACATAAAATTACTAAAAAGAAACACGATGACATAATTAAAGATTAAACTTAAATGAATTTAAATTTTTACGCAATTGATAAAATTGCTAAAATTTAATTTAATAAATTTAAATTTTTACTATTCATTAATTGAGATAAATTTTACATTTTATTAGGATTGAACGAAGAAAAACAATATTATGAAGTATTTCTATTCTACTGTAAAGATAGTAGTTTGTTGGAGTCTTGGAGATGAAATACTGTTTCTGCACAATTTTTGTGTTGAAAATATTGTATTTTTGTGCAAATTATTGAAAATGATCTAAATTATTTATTTATTTATTTTTTAGAGTAAAATGAACAAAAATCTCTTGAGGTACCGTACATAAGTATTATCCAATATATTAAAGAATTACGTCAAATTCTTTTGTACTATCAAGAAGTTTGCACCGCACCGTTTCTCTTTTTCTAATTTCTACCCAAGAATGCTCTCATCAACAATCCTATAGGCTATTGTCATCCAAAATGCAACTCCAAGTGAGGGCATTTTTGGTAAGAAATTAGGAAAAGTGAACTGCAGATTTTCTTGAAAATATTCTCTTCATACAAGGAAGTTTCACGCAACATTATGTCATTTATTACTCTCTCCGTCCCATAAAAATATGCACGGTTTGTTATAATACATGTTTTAATAAACCCTATAAAGTGTATTATGAGTAGAGAAAGAGTAAGAGTAATAAGTGAGAGATTTATTACTACAAATGGAAAGTGCATGTTCTTTCGGGACAGACAAAAAAGGAAAAGTATGCATATTTTTATTGGACGAAGAGTATTTACTAAGCAACTATCCATAAAATGAGAATTGGCCATCATAAATAGTCAATAATAAAAGTTGTCCACCAACTTAATAAATTCAAATTGTGGCCAATTTTAAGAGAATGAGATTAAAATCCCCTCAGTATCTCCAATATATTTCACCACCTCCATTCTGTTGTCGCCGCCTCAATTTTGCCGCCTTCATCCCTCCAGGCTGCACCGCCATCGTCACAGCATCGCCGTCTCCCTTTCGGCGCCGTTCACTGCCTCCCTTCCTTCGCTTTCTCACAGCAGCACAACCGTCTCCCTCCACCTATCCACCGATTTCACAGAGCCTCATCGTCTTCCTTCCACTGCGGTGTCATCGTCTTCCTTCCATCCCGATTTCACAATTCTGTGTTGTCTTCCATGGCGTCTGCAATTTTTTAGGATGAATAGCTTGATTTGTATTTGCGGGACAAATGAGACGAGTAGATCTAGTTCATCCCATCACTATAAGTCTATTATTTCATTATAATTAATGACTTGTTCGGATATTTGGTGATATTTGGGTTGATTGATGATGATATTTTGATTATAAAATTGTAATTTAAAATAAAATTGGATGATTAATGAAGACGCGCTGTATCGTGGTACATTGGGACAGATTGTCCTATTTGTTCCAATCGTGCCAATTGGTGGCATTGCGCAGTGCATGGTACAATTGGAACGAATGAAGGTAATAGTCCAATCTTGCCAATTGGTGGTGCTCTGCCCCGTGGTACAATTGGGACAAATGAAATTCATTTTTTCCGTTCGTAGCACAATCACTCTAAACAACCTAGATTTTATGAACTTTGTAAAAATTTGACTGGAAAACAAATTTGCACAACTAGAGATGTCTACCATGAAAGAGGACAATTTGCCAAAGACGAAATCCACCCACGACGGAGACGAAAGCCACTCATGACGGAGGTGAAAGCCATGCCGAAGAAGACAATTGGAGAAAAAGATAAGCGGCCCGAAGAAGATGTAGGAATAAATAAGACCGGAAAGACAATCGGAGAAGAAGATACGGTGGCGATGGCGGAAGGGAGGCGGTGGAGAAAAAAAATCTAAGGGGAGATAGAGAAAAGAGGTGTGAAAATCATAACTTAAAAGGACATTTTTGTCCCTTTACATCAAACTTGATTCGAATTTATAAAAATTAAGTTGATGGTCAACTTTTATTATTGACTATCTATATTAGAGGTGGCCATAAGAACCGGAACCGAACCGCCGGTTCCGGTTCGAAACCGAGAACCGCATCGACGACGGTTCGGTTTCGGTTCCAAAATTGTGGAATCGAGAACCGCCGGTTTCTGTTCGGTTTCGGTTCCGAACCGCCGGTTCCTCCTATTTTTTTTTAATTTTTATGTTTTTATCTATATTTATGTTACAATTCATATTTATTTCACCTAAATGTTACATTAAAATGCATAAAATTACAATTAAACAAGAAAACATAGCAAAAAACAAAAAACAAAAAAACATAATTTTTGAACCCCAAAACATGTGGTTCCGGTTTGGAACCGCCGGAACCGCGGAACCAAACCGAACCGAAACTTGCAGTTTCGGTTTGGAACCGAAACCGAAGTGTTCGGCGGTTCGGTTCCGGTTCCCTTGGAACGGAACCGAGAACCGCCGGTTCGGTTCCGGTTCCGGAACCGAACCGAACCGCGGCCACCACTAATCTATATGTGCTATTTCACATCCTTTATTATACCCTTTTTGGAGAAAATTTATATACTGGTAGGTTTTGTTAATTTTTATTTTATATTAAGAAGAATGATCTATTAGGACAAGACAAGGATCAATTAATTTTCAGTCTTCACTTGAGCTTGATATGTTGTTGATTAAGCTAAACAAACTCAGTTCTTGATTGAACTTTTCTTATGATATTGCCTTAGGAAGTAATTAAATAAAGCTAAAAATAATTTACAATATTAATTATATATGCATATTGGAATAATTTTTTTAGACTCAATTCAATTAATTAATATTGTGAATACCTTATATTTTACTCCTTATTTATAAGTCATAACTTAGTGCGAAAAAAGAAAAGTGGAAAGATAGTGATGATCACAAGTAATATAACCTCTCATGATGCCTAATAGCTCTTATCGCCACGCATATATATACTTAAAAATCTATACATAGGAAATGCATCATATGAAAATCAAGCTTATTTTGAGAATTATGAATCAATCTGAACTGTTTATCCTTATATGATTTATTGTTCTCATTAAAAGAATAATAATTGTAATACGTAAAAAGTAACGATCGTAAAAAACCAACATTATTTATATAAAAAATATGATTATAAAAACATCATTATATATTTATATATAAATAGATTTCTATGTTCTCACGAAATGATTAGTTCTCATACGATCGATCCTTATGTATATACACACATGGTAAAGGGATGTGTGTTGATGAGAATGAGAAGTGCGGTGTTGAAAAACTAGGTACAGACAAATCTTCTACCGTATTTAAAGCAGCGGAGATGGGGTAGATTAGAAGTTGCGTTGATATTAAATTTTGTCTAGAATATTCGCTTTGAAATTTCCACATAAGCAAACATTCAAAATCACCACAAATTCTTCTTCCCCTCGCCCTCGGGTTAGGTTAGACAATGACTTGCTCTCATCATATTAATTTCATAATTAAGGCAACTTCGATCACTATTAATCTATTTTTCATTTTTGTTTTACTTTTATATTTTAACTTATTATGATATGATGTTACGTGTATAACTATTGAAATATTTTACAACATATATCTGAGCAATCGTATGTATGCTGTCATCAAGGTATTATATATCTTTATATTCAACACTCATATGATTAGTTAGGCAAATGTTCGGTCAATAACAATCATCAATTTATTTATGGATAATACATACATATATATATATATATTATAGAAACTATATGCATCAATATTTATACAATAATGTATCTACATAAACAGAGGCATAACTAGAAAAATTCCTTAGTGTGGGATATATTACTAAATTTTTAGTTTGAGATCTCGAAAAGTTAGTTTTCATTTGATTCGCATAAATACAATCCAATTTGATGATATTAAAAAATTGATTTCATATACTCTCATAATGTATCTTTGTGATAATGTATTGTATGTACTACAATAATATAGCTTTATGATAATGTATTTAATATACTATAATAATGCATCGTTAATGACAATCGTAAATTATGAAAAAATCAATGGTCCAGATTGATTTCTAATTTCTACTTCAGATATTAATTTTTTATTTGATGTTCCTTCTATATATACTTGTCTATATATGCATGGTGATGAGATCCTATGAGAACTAATTATTCCGTGAGAAGCTTTCTTCAATTCATGTTTTTCTGTATAAATAAGTAGTAATGTTTTTATAAAATCATACTTTTTATGTACTGTATTTTTACTTTGATTAATGACAATCACATATCATATATAAAGATCAATTGTTTAAATTAATTAGTTCTAATTAATTCCCTCATGGGACTAGGATTTGTACAAACCAATTCTTATATATATGCACGCATGTATGTATGTATATGAGTTGTGACAAACTTAGCAGAAACCTACAAACAAAAGTCAGTAAGGTTGAAAAAAATGGAGAGATGTTGTTCACGAAATAGGAAACTAAGTAACCGACAACAAAGGTGTTTGAAAATTTTGATAGAGAGTAATAAAACAGTGGCCGAGAGCTTTGTCTTCAGGTACATATACACATAAAGTCACGAGACGAGACAGTCTAATTTATTTATTTACTTTTTTTGTGGGGGAAAGAGACACTCTAATTTATTGATGAGGAGCGGAAATTGTGACTACACATAACAGCAGTGGGGTTTTTCATTTTTGGGGTTCAATATTATTTCACAACTCCAAGAGCCAATTTCCTTGATTTTGGGGTACAAGAACATGCACGAACATATTCGACTATCAAATTTGGTCCACTAATTTTGAGAAAGAGTGCATATATAGATATACATTAGAGAAATAATTACTTTTATTGGAATTATATATACTATAGTGTGGATAAAATGAAATATTGATTCCATTCAAGTATATCAAGTCAATGTATTTTTTGCTTTTTACCATTCTACATCTTTCTTCACCAACATTAGTGGATTTGACATTATTTATTTTATTAGTATTTAATGATAAAGTGCGTATTGAATAATTGACAAAATCTTTGCTAGTTGGCGAGTTGTGTGTGATGGGGTAGATATCATTGCATCACAAAATCTAATGGGACTGCTTTTTTAATTTTCAAAAAAATTCGACCCTCACACAAACATAAGAGCCGTATAACTATTTAATTTCCATTCTCAACGAGTTTTATTCTTATATATCAAGAAAATGATTTTATTATGTGAACTAGACATGGTGCACAAGGAGGCAATTGAATCTGTGAGCTACTAAAGATTCCCATTTAATTTTAGATAAGATATATGAGCTTCTCTATCTCTTGTCCTTTCTAGTTCAGAATCTCTATGTTCAAATGATCTCTAATGGAACTTTATTTTGGTATTGTGTTGAAAATTATCAAGTGTCATTAGCGTTTATAATTTACTTCATATGTCTGTGTCTGTTACATAGTCGTTTAATATGTCCTTAATTATTTTTGAAAATTAACACATTGAATTAAATAATTTATAAGTTGCAGACTCGCAAATATTGACATAATATTGATAAGGTCCCATTTGATTTTGTTGATGAGATTGGGCCTCATGATTATAGGGCCTATATCATTTGTTTGATGTTTGGTTGATAAGATTCATTTATGCCATGGCACCATGACTTAATACCACCGTAATGAAGCCCATTACTAATCTCACCTATCTCAGGACTACAAGGAATACCCTTCTGTCCTTTAATATTTTGCCAATCTTCTCTCGCTTATGTATTTCGCGATTTAATTTGAGGTCAGAAAAAACAGAAAAAGAAATTAAATCAATCGAACTCCAATGCTGGTACTTTTCATTTCTGCGCACTTAATGTAGAACCCCAAAAATTCAGGCTTAAATATTTTTTTTTCTAATGAAATAAAATAGAATACGAATAAGAATATAAATAATTAGAGTGATATAACGGTCACTTATTCCCGATACGTTTTAAAAATAGATTTTATTTCAAAGTTATAAAATCTAAAGGTTTCAAAGCTAAAGTTTTTATTATTCATGCATTTGCATAAGCACGAACATTTCATATTATATGTCCAACGTGAAATATCTGTTCTATGACATTGTTGTAATGTGATTATATGATATTGTGATTAATTAGAAATAATTAATCAAAATGAAAGTGATTTATAGTTTTAATAATGTGAATTATTTGATTGCTTATTAAATTCTAGAGAGAATATTTATATTTTAATACTCGATATTGGGCTCGTTGGAATTCAAATAATTAATCCTATTCAATTGCTCGATCAAAAACACGATTTGACTAAAAGACGACGAGTTACAATCCGAGAGATAAAATAAGGCATGAAAGTATATTATAATATATATAGCGTCCCGTCGTCCGGGCCTATGCGGATCGAGCAGGCCGCCACGCGGTGGGTGGAACCGCAAAGACTTAACTTGAAAAATAAACTTGAATGGAAAATAAGTTCGAAGTAACTTGAATGGAAAATAAGTTAAGGTGGGTAAAACAATCAAATGGCATTTGCCATAGCTTAACAAAACTGTGGTCGATGAATGACAACACCGGCCCTGCACTGCGGAAGCATTCAAAAATACGAGGAGACCCATTGTTGATTTTTCTCAAAGTTTTAAGGATAAATCGGGAATAGGTAGACCTATGACATTGTTGTAAGCCCGTTAATATTTTTCTTGAATTAAGGCCTAAGATTGTTAATACCGTCTTGTAGGAGACTTTGGCAATAGTACTCAAGGATCAGACTTATTTCTGCCAAAGTGAAAGGTGGGTTATCCTATTTTCAAGTGTGGGTTAAATTCCCACGAGATAACATTTCGGGTTATTAAGCCCAATTTTTTTTTTTTTTGATATGCATGTTTAAATGATTTTATGCTCAATTGCTTGTGGTTATCAAGTTGGAACATCTCAATAATACAATCGGCCTTTGTCGCAGCCCGACTTAGAATGAAGATAACCAAGCCGGTGGGTCCCACGACGTACACAATTTATGATTAACCAAGGAACAAGATAACGACCTAGTTATCCAACAAAAACCCATCATACAATAAATCATACTTTCAAGTCAAACCAAAATAGCCGAGAATGGTCAAAAGACAACACCATCTCGTATCAGAGTTTAGCAACGGAAACAAGGTTTATCAAGTCATAGCTTCAACATCACACTAAGACAACAATTACTGAATAAATTCAAAGTGTTGCAGCGGAAACCAACATGACATATCTTTGATTATATGTATGAAGACATATAATCCTGCTCAACATCAACAATGCCTCAAGAGGTCAACAACAAAAGTCCGCCCAGCACACTTCATCTTCATCCAAGCTAGCCTGCACATTTTAGAAATAACATGCAGGGCTGAGTACTTTTGTACTCAGTGGACACATGCCAAAATAATTGAAAATTTGCTGCTTAGAGCTATAGATTGATTCTTGCCATAAAACATAGCACAAGTAACTTTTATAAACAAACCTGTGCATTGCTCAAACCTTTTCCTTTCATTATAAGTGACCGCGCAGTCAAAATACTTATCATGTATGTACCACATCTACTATAACTTTTGAGTGTTGAGAAGTAGGACTCCTTCTCAAACACTTGTAATCGTCCCACCAAAAAGGAAGGCTCCCGATTACAACATAGTGTACAAAAATCTCACCTTAAGTAGGACCGAATTCGTCTTTCCTTGATAGAGGGTATCATACAAAAACTTCAAAAATTGGCAAGTCAATCACTTTAAAAATCATCACACATATATATAATCATAATATCACATTCTTTATTTCTTTAGTTCAGAAAGCCCACCTGGACTGAAGATACTTTAACTACACTTTTTGCTTCTCGGCTTTTCGCTCACTTTGCGATCCTGCTCGATCCTTCATTTAAGAATTTGATTTTAACATAAGATCGAGAAGAATTAAACAAAGAAATTAGCGATGCACTGCTGCCATAATACGAATTCTCTACTTCGACTCGGCTTTCTAGGGTTTTCTCTCGGCAATGTAAAACTTAACTTTTCTAATTACTTTTTCTACTTTACTTAACTCTTTAATCGATAACTAATCGATCACAACTTCAGGAATTACTTAGAAACATAAAATCACATATTTCATCATTAACCACTTAAGCTTATCATATCATTCATAACATCATATCATAAAAAAAAAAATAAGCATTTCATTTCTTCATATAAGCATCTCATTAACCATTAAGCTCTTTATTTATTTATTTAAGCACATCAACAATGCTTAAGCTCTTTGATAACATTTAAGCTTAACATTATATTATCAATATATGTCTTTGACATATAAGCTCATTAATGACATATCATTAATACTTAAACTCATCATTAACGTATCATTAGGAAAAATAGCTAACATTTTAACTTTTGAGTTTACGAAAGAAACAACTGAAAACAAGTTGAGCAAAGATCAGCTGGATAAATCAAGCTGACTGGAAAATCAAGTTAGCTGGAAAAACTGAGTTATCTGGAGAACTGAGCTAGCTGGAAAACTGAGCTGGCTGGAAAAACTGAGCTGGGCCGGAAACCGAGAAATGGCCGGAAAACCGAGCCGGAAAAAACCGAGCCGGGCCGGAAAACCGAGTTGGCCGGGAAAAACTAAGCTGGCCGGAAAACCGAGCCGGCCGGACCAGTTAATCCACGACTGTTCAATGGGTAAATTCAAATTGATCGGGTCCAATTGGGTAAATCCAGAGTAAATCCACTGTAAATCCAATGGGTAAATCCACTGATCGGGTCCAAATTGGGTAATTCCAATGATCGGGTCCAATTGAGTTAATCAAGTTGCTCGGTCCATTGGGTAATTCCAATTGTTGGATCCAGTTGAGTTAATCAAGCTGGCTGGGTCCAGCTGACTTAATCCAGCAATTAAACTCCAGAAACTCTCAATTTCAAGACCATTAATCTCGAATTTCTTACAAATTAGGCCAGGGAGTTTCAACTCATTTAATTCATGTATAAACATGCTCAAAAACATTATATAAGCTCAAATTAAACATCAATTCAAGCATGTAAGATAAACAAAATTCTTAGTTTTAGCCCTTAATTTCGGCACTTTTTAAATTAATTAACAAATGATCAAATCTTGCTAAATTCAATCACTAAACATGTTTATATACATCACATGAACTCATATAAATCATCAATTTGATCATGAAATTCAACAATCAAAAACCCCTAATTTATTCATTAATTTTTGGTAATTCCAAAATAAATAAAAGGGTCATGAATCTTTGATTAATTCCAACATTAAACATGATTAAAATAATTTTCTAAGCTCAAATAATCCATCAATTTAATCATCAAGCATCAAAATTAAAAAGTCTTTATTTTTCCATATTTTTCATAAATTTTGAAAAAAAAAGATGGATTTTTATGCTCAATCTTGAGCTAAGAACTTGATTAGTGAAAGATCTAACCTTCTTGATTAATTTGAATGCTAATTTCTTTGATTTCTTTAGCTTGATGAAGCTTCTTCAATGAAGATTGTGTGTGATTGAGTGTGTGTTGTCGTGAGTTTGAGGGAGAGAAAATGAGGATGAAGATGGATGCTAACACACTTAACTAATAGCTAAGTCCAAATACATTGAACTTAAACACACGTATGTAGCATGCTAATCTTGACTAATCTCTTCATCATCATTGCATTTTGGATAAGGTGAGGTGTCACTTCCCTATTAGTTAGTAATTTGACTTAGTGTTATAATATCTAAATTAAGATATTATGAATTAAATTTAATACTAACAATATCTTATCATATATTCTCTTAGATATTGTTAGATTAAATTAATTAGAAATTAATAATAAAGCTTATAAGACAAGCTTTATTTCCTAGGAATATTATGCTTCATAAATTAGCTTAATTAATTTATTAAACATTAAGCATATAAATCTTACTTTAATTGATTAATTAATTCTCTAATTAATTAATCAAACATCCAATAAACAATCATCACAGCTTTAATTAAAAAAGCTTTCGAACTTATAAATATTATTAGGGTTTCTCAAACCCTAATATAAGCTTTCTCAAGAAATTTTCGGAAATAAAATCCGTAACTAAAATAATTTGCTGGAGAAATTTTATGATTTCGGAGAAATCAAATCTTCCAAAAATAACACATACTTCTCAGATAATATCAAACATATAAGCACGTAATTATAGATACCTTCATTATCTCATTTAGGATTAATCGGAATGAGAATAAATCTTAGAAACTTTGAATTCGGCAAATTAGTGCTGCCAAAAAAATTTTAATTTCCCGAACTTATTTTCTTTCTAAGTTCTCGCATTTTAATTATTCTAAATAATTATCTTAATTATTTACTAAGATTTAGTTATGAAAAAGTGGGGTATTACAGCCTTGAGCTTTGATCAAGCCAAGGTGTGTACACAGGAAATATGACGGTTCGATTGGAGGGAGTGGCTCCCCTCTAATTGAACCGGGTCGGTAACCCACGAATGTGAGAAGTTGGTATGCGTACTTATATTGTTCATTTTTTTAAATTGTTTTGCTTATGTGAATGGTGTTTTTACTAAAGTGGCATTTCCATAAGAATTGAAGCATGCAATATCTTTATAAAAATATTTTCAAAGAGGGGCACGGAACCACTGCGTATTTTTGTACTCAACCCCCTGCATTATTTTTCCTAATGCAGGATGAACGACGTGGAGGCAAAGGAGGGGATGTCGGTATTGTCAAGCGTATGTTGGGTGACAATCTTGTGGGTTGTCATCATTGGCCTTCTCTGTGTCTTTTGATGAAAATACTTATTATGAAAAAATAGGCTATAATATTATATAATTTAATAAATTTTATCCAAAATTTCATTGTTATTGGAGTTTACAATATATAATTAATTGTATTATTACATTTACATATTTTTATCTAATAATTGAGTTAATACTATCTTTATAAAAAAAAATAATAAAAAGTGTCTCCCATGCAACGTAGGAGTACAATACTAGTTCATAAACTAAACATATTAATTATGCAAACTTTATTGTGAGATGAATTTTAGGGGTATATCATTAAATGAACAATATATTAGTACTATTTAGTATTGCAAACAGAACATGTTTTTAAGAAGGTATAAAAATTGACAGTCCAACCAAATAACTTTTTATAGTCATTGATTAGTCTTGATTCATCCTATATTGAATTTGGCTATTATCTTGTCTAAGGAAGCAAATGAGATCTAAGTGGATAACTAGTTTCCAAAATTATTAGTTTAGTACTATTCCAACATGTTTATCTAGTCTATTAAATCATTTAAGTGCATTATCTTGGAATATATATATATATATATATATATATATATATATATATATATATATATAATTGTGTTTTGGAGAGGGTTAGTTTGTTATTGTAAGAAATTATCAACTTCTCTAATGGTGTTCCAAATTTCCGATTCATCTTTAGTGGACCAATATGGAATGTAAGCTTATATTTGTAGTCAAATACCGAGATAACTATTATTATTATTATTATTATTATTATTATTATTATTATTATTTTAGGATTTATTTTTTAGTTATTAGTTAAATACAATATTTGGAGGATATAAGGTTAAAATAGTAAAATTAATATAATTTTATTAAATAGAGGTTAAGAAGAGTAAAATGGAGGCGGCAATGTTTAAAATAGCATTCATAATCCCCAATAGTAGCACTTAATAAAGCATGATAAGCATCCAAGATAACTTTTTCTCAAAAACTAAATAAATAAAGCATCCATGATATTAAGGAAAAAAAAAAAAAATTTCGATGTCTCATTCCCCAAAAGGAAAGGCAAAGCATATATTGATATTGTTGTGCATAGCGTTTCAAAAATAGAAGAAGATATTGTTGTGCACAGCTTTTCATGTATAAGTGTACAATTGCAATCTATAATTAGAGGGAAAATTCTAATATTAGTGGTGTCAATATAGTACACCCACTATTCACATTCCAATTAATTGTAGTACATATGCAGCAGTTTCATAAAAAGGAGTCTCACAACTCAGTTCTAGCACAACAAGAGACAACATCTACTTGTTTTTGGAGGCTATGAATTATCACCAGAAATAGGCTCAATTGATGCCAATTTAGAGCAAGCTTGGAAAAAATTCCAATTGGAGACCATTAGAAGAGGGGTGATTCTTCACATAACCCCTTTTTATTCCCTATAATCTCCAATTTAAAAAATAAATAAAAATAATATTAATTATACTATTTTACCTCTATAACCCTCAAATTTAAAAATATAATTAAATAATAATCATAGCCCCAAATAAAACGGTATACATGCTGCAAAACAATGCTACATTTGGATGGTTTTTTCACTTGCTTTGGATAAAACAATACTACAAGTTTTCTTTTCCAAATTTTCGTTTCACTCTAATACTTAACATAGTATCCAGTTATGCATTTTTTTTTGTCAAAAATGCACCTCTTCAATTCTATCATCCTGCTATCGGATTTGCCTTCCCAAATTTGTCTGTTATTCTTCATCTATGATTCTATGGCGATCTTCAAGTTCGATAAAAAATAATCAATTCATTTCTTACGATACATCATCACAATCTGTGAATATGTCAAATATTCATCCATTGTGCTTAAAATTTAATAAAACAAAATTGCATGTTTTCTCTCAAAATCTTAGCTTCCTGTTTCTTAAAATATGACAAATAGACATTCTTGATTTGGGGTTATGCAATTTCATTTCTCCACACTATTTTTTAGGCTATACTCATTTAAAAATTACTATTTAAAATTTGGGAGTACAAGGATAAAAGTGAAAAATTAATATTATATTTATTTATTTTTTAAAAAAGGAAGCTATAGAGAGTAAAAGTACTATGTTTATAATTACCCTTTGAAGAGACAGCTCGGCCCAACCCGCACCATTTGCTGAATAGAGATGGACTTGGGCCAATCCGACCGGACCCATTGGATAACTCTACGTCAAATAGAAGTTGAAACCGACATTGCAAAATATCTAAACAAATACCCATTTCAACGAAAATCCTATCTAAATAAGTTTATAGCTTTCTTCAAAAATACAAACTTGATAACATAATTTCATCTCTTTCGCCCTCTTTTACAGCATATATATAGATAGTGTAAGGAGAATATTAACAGTCATGATTTTCTCAAATGCACATATATAGCGTCATTTTCATAAAAACAAAACAAAAAATAAAGATCGAACGCCTAACCACCTTGGAGGTAACAGGCTTACTAAAACAATTATAAAAGATCTTATTGAGCAGCCATTTTCGTAAGTGCATATAAAAAGGAGTCTTACAACTCAGTTCTAGCACAAAAGGCAGCATCAATGATCTCTAAATAGATAGTTGTAGGTAATAATAATATCCAAATAGACATAATAAGTCGGTCCCATATGAAGATGGGAAGAGAAAGCAAACTATATATGCAAGCCTTTTCAAAATGCTTCAATGGAGAGGTAAGCATTAACAATTATCCCCACAGACATACCATGAACAAACTGAAATTGAGCTACCCCATCCATGACAACTTCAAGGTCATCACTAGTAACCTATCAGCTAGAGACCTTTCTATCTCTCATATGTATGTTATTGCATACTCACTAAGTAATTCAAAGATAAAGACGGGACAATATAGTAGGAATGGGAAGGTTAATAGCAAAACCTTATATTTTGGGACAAAGAAATGAACTTTTGTGCAGTATCACGAATGCACAAAAAAATTTGAAAAATTCTGAGAAAATCACTCTACTTGAAATGGCACAAATAGTGAGGCATGCTTCTCACTCAAACTTAAGGCATTTTCCTTTCTTCAAAGCTTCCATGGATATACTGATGTGCAAACATAAGGCAAAGCAACATGCAGTAATTGTTGGAAGTAGGAGCTAGGAAAGAACAACTTTTGACTTGAACCACATAGATATGTCCTTATCAGCACAAAAATAGATAAATTGAGCTTACAATCAACGCGCTTGAAAACTTAAATTTGATGCAAGAGCACTAAAATGTATCCTATTCGTGAGTGCAGCCAAACTCAAGATAGAAGAGCCACAACTAAATGAGATTTTAAGAGTAAAAGGTGATCTTTTTTTTGGCCAAAACTAAATCTGGTCCTGCTCTTCTTCAGCAAAAAAATCTCATTATAAAGAAGAGGACGAGGGCAAGAAACAATAGACTAAAGAGGCACTTCAAGTTTCAACAAAGCAAGCTCACAACAAACAAGACAAACAAGAAATGGAGGCTTTTTCTTGGCTCAACAAATATATATTGTGAAAAAAGCTTAACACGGCAAGAATTGTATATTACAAGAAATTACAAGTCTTAGAATAATATCAATGCAAAGTAATCCCTTATATATCAAATATGAGTGCATAACTACGGCAACATAATACTAATAAAAGCATATCCCTAGGTACATAGATAATGCATATAGATAAACAAGAGTCTCACATCTCAGCGCGATAATATATATATATATATATATATATATATATATATATCATAACATACAAATAGCTAGACAAATCTGGAACAGGAAAGATAAGGCATCATCTTCATTTTCAGGTAGAACCTCCATTGTTTGAGCTCCAAAGGGAGATTTGCACAATCAAGGACTATTGCTTGGATGGTTACCACATAATTAGCATCACCGTCAACAGCAGCATCGACATCGACCTTCTTTGCTGTGAATGTCACATTCGTCGAAAAGTTGTGACAACACACAGCCTTCACAACCTCCACTAGCTGATAAACTTTCTTATTCTGCGACCAAATCCATAGATCATCCCAAATTCCCAATTCAACTTTCAATTTATAAATGAAAAATTATCTATTTTGGGTAGTTGAGTAGTTGAATTCCAATTAAGGGTGTCTTACACAGCATACATAAAGCACTGTCTCTCCATACCTGATTGATCAATTAGTCTTTGATCGATTACTTCTTTTGTCACTGATTCAATAGGCTTAGTCTATTGTGTCTAGAGGTGGCCAAAAGAACAGAAACTGCCGGAACCAAATCGAAATTGAATCCCCAGTTCCGGTTTGGAATCGAGAACCGCATCGATGATGGTTCGGTTTCGGTTCCAAAGCTGCGAAACCAAGAACTGCCCGTTTCAGTTCCGAACCACTGGTTCCTCCTAATTTTTTTTTTATTTTTTTTACGTTTTTATCTATATTTATGTTACAATTCATATTTATTTCACCTAAATGTTACATTAGAATGCATAAAATTATAATTAAACAATAAAAATTAGCAAAAAAATGAAAAAATATGTATAATTGGTACCCCAAAATATGCGGTTCCAATTTGGAACCTCCAAAACTAAGGAACCGAAACGAACTAAAACCGGCGGTTCCAATTTGGAACCGAAACCAAAGTAATAGGCAGCTCTGTTCCGATTCCATCGGGATGGAACCGAGAACCGCCAGTTCTATTCCGGTTGAAAGGGAAAATTCTCATCTTTCCATCAAACAGTACACTTCAATTTGTTGCAAACATAGATCTGCATACATCACACATAAACATCACTTTAGTGATGAAAATTTCTTACTCTTGCATGTTCTGTGTGGCTCTACTTCACTCTTTTCATGTACTAGGGAATTTTGCTTGGAAAATAAAATGATCCATACCAACGGATTCTGATCTATAACCATGGGTTCCAATGCAAACATCATGTAGCACTTATCAATGAGGCCTCATCGATTAGTATTACACAAAATAAATCAATAATAGACACTAATATAATTAAATCCGTTGTTCATAGACAAGCTTGAGATTCTTAAATCTTAGTGTATTTAGAATTTTGTCTAGTTCAAGAGCTTCAAGAGAAAAAATCAACCTTAACAACTTGTTAGGAGCTATTAGGTCAGGCCTAATTGCTGATGCGTGAGTACTGAGCTTTGATCAACCCCTATCTTATCCATCTTCCACTGTACTCTTACTGCAGTTTATGCCATGTGCTAATTTCCTTTTGTTGATCTTTTGTAAAGCACCAAACTGAAAATTAGCTCCATATCAATCTGCACTCTCTTAGTTCTTGGTAATTTTACCTTAGCAGTTAGCAGTTTGTAAATGCATGGCTCCACCATTTTGAGCTTAATTCCTTCAGCCTAAGGCCCTAAAGACAATTGACTGTCCTTCTAGAGGTGCCAAACTTGATGATCACAGCTTCAGAGATCTTGCTCCTCTAAGGTTTTCCATCATGTCTACCTTCACGAAGAAACTGCATCAATTGATTTCTTGTGAACATAGGATTGAATTAGTGTGAAATTGTTCACAATGCATGAGTTGCAAAACTATGAGAGAAGTTGTATGATTTTCGTTGAATTCAATTAAAAAGGTGTATGAAATAGGTGGTTCGGGGATGTATAATGTGTGATTTAACATAATAAAATATGTGAATTTGTGAATACGCTAATATATTATTTCAGATAATATAAACTATAATCATTATACTTGTCTGCATAGCATTTCTTGTAGTATCCCGTCTTTCTTGCGTAATTAAATTTATTAATTTATAGAGTAAGATAAGATTTTCAGTAAAAGAAAAATTTTCGTTTCAGAAAATTTTATCCGACATATATTTTGCCGTAAAAATGAGTTTTAATTAATTTTGATCGTCTCGGTTAATCCGAAACGAAGAAGTTTTTACATTTATCATTGAATGATAAATGTTTGGTCATAAATTGACTGAAAGAAGAATTTAATTTAATTACGTGAATTTCTACGTGATTTATCATTTAAAATTTTAGTTTCGGTCTATTTGAAAATGTTTTGAATCTCTGATTCTTTCTGTGAGATTTTTATTTAAGATACGTAAAACCCTAAATTTAATTACCATGTTGAGAAATTAGAAGTTTAATTAAGGAGTTATTTGTAATTAATTAACCTAAACTACTATTCATCTTAAATATCTAAGATATTTAGATTAGAACCTTCTAATCCTATCTATATATATGATTATGATTACCATCTTCATTCATCCCTTTCACTCTCTTTCTCTCTCGACAATACACACACACTCACACATATTGAAGAACCTCCATTGTTGAGTCTTCTTCCAAGCTTCCAAGATCAAGATCAAGCTTAGTTCTTCATCTTCCAAGTAATCAAGAAGGATTAGGTATATGCTAACCTAAGTTCTTAGCTCTTGATTCAAGTTTAAAATCCTCTCTTATTCTATATATATGTTTCGAAAAATTTGGGAAGAGTATGAGGAAGTGATTGGGTGATATTGATCTCTTGGTATAATGTTTAAATCATGTCTATATGATCTTTTATGAGGTTATACAAAGCATGAAAAACCCTAGAATTAAAGTTGTCATTTTCGAAAATTTGGAGAAAATGGTGAAATGTTGATGCATGTCTTGTATGCTTAATTTAATGTTATAAATGAGTTTAATTAATTATTCTAAGTACATTTTATGTTGGAGGTAAGCATGAAATCTCAACCCTTCAAATTTTAGTGAAAATGTCGAAAATTAAAGGATTAAAATTAGGTTTTGTGATGTTAAGATTATATGATGTATTTGATGATTAATTTAATGTTATATGATGATAATAATGCATGTTTAATAAAGAAATAATCAAATGTAAGCATGATTAACCCTAGAAAATGAAATTAGGGCTCTTAAACTTAGGGTTTATTAGTTTAATGGTTAATTGAATGAAATTAATTGAATAATTATGCTTAAGATGTTTAATTAAGTATATTAGAAATGGAAATGAAGAGAGAAGAATTCCAGAAATCATAAATTTAAAAATAACTGAAAAATTAATAAATAAAATAAATAATTATTTGATTTTTAATTAATAAACTAATTGCATTTATGAACTTCTTAATAAAACTTAAGTATTTTGTGATTTTCAGGAATTTTAATTCAAAGTATTAAAACTTTTCTATTTTTAGTTGATTTTTATGAATTGGAAGTCTATATGTTAATCGAGTCAAATGTGTGAAGTAAATATGTAGCTATGTTCGTTATGTTGAAACAAGTGTATAAAATTAATTTGAGAATTTTTTTGAATCTGTTAGACGGATTAAAATCGACGAAGTCGATTTTTGTGAATGGTAAATGATGTATGTTGATATTAAGTGTTAATTGTAATTGTTTGATGCTTAATGATGAATTAAGCTAAGTTTAAGAGCGTTTAAGAAAGTTAAGTTAGATTCTTGAGTTTTGTCGTAGAAATTCGAAATGAATTAGAAATTAAGAATATCGAAATCGTTCATTCGATAGGCGTTATTCTCGTTCTGAAGTTCGTTATTCCATTTCGATTAAAGGAGCAAGTGGAAGCGGAAGTGGAACAGTGAAGCAGAAGTTTATCGAGCGTTAAAGTTAAAAGTTAAAGCTTAAGTTTACCAGGTGGGCTTTCTTAATTGAAAAATGTGAAAAACATGATATTATATGATTTTCAAAGCTTTGATACTCGCCAAAATATTTTAAAATGTTTAAGTATGTTACCATCTACTTAAGAAGGACGAATTCGGTCCCGCGCAAGGTGGGATTTGTGTACACATATGTAATCGTGAGCATTTATTTGATAGGCCGGTTATACGTAATCGTGAGCCTTTCCTTGATATGCCGGTTACAAGTGATTGAGAAAGAGGCCTCTTTCTCATCACTACTATTTATTGTAGATATGGTTCATACTGTTAAATATGTCTGCAGACAAATGTTTTTAAGAAAAGAAAATATTTTTAACATTGCACAAGTTGTTTTCAGAAAATCCTTGTGCTATGTTTTCTGGCAAGTTTTCAAAATATAGCTGTATTCAGCAAGTTTCAAATGTTTTCTGCATGTGTTCACTGAGTACAAAGTACTCAGCCATGCATGTTATTTCTAAAACGTGCACGTTAGCAGGGATGAAGATGACGAGTGCTGGGCTGGTTGTCGTTGTTGTTGTTGATAAGAGTTGACCTAGAATATATATCTTCATATATATATTCTCTCGTTTTTCCGCTGCAATGTTAAGATGTTTGTTTTTGCGAGATTATGAAGTTTGATGTGGTATAATGATGATGATAATGTTTGGATTCTAGAGTCGAAATATGTTGAAGTCGTTTAAATTTTTAAAGTCGAATTCTGTTTGTCAATTTCTTTTGAAACTCAGCCACTTGATCATATGTATATTAGCTGCTCGTTGTTTTGAGAAAGCTTTGCTGATCTCGAAACGGTTTTCTTTATCTTATTTTCTTGATCATGAAATCAGTTTGTCGTTTTCTCATTTATTGTCAATAAAATGGTTGATCAGGTCTATTGATTCTAAAGCTGATTTGGGTTGTATTCGTTGATATGCATGTTGAAATAGAATTCAGTTGATCGTCTCGTTGATCTTGAGTCATGCATATCCTAATTGTCCAAAGTTTGATGAATTGTTGAGTTGAGATGTTCTTTTGATGATTTGAACGATAGCCGGGTCGCTATCATTTCATTTGGTTAATCATAAATTGTGTAAATCGTGGGACCCACCGGCTTTAATATCTAATTTCGAAGTCGGGCTGCGACATTTCTTGATGTTTGAAATTCTGACTTTTAATTTATTGTTAATTAATAGGTGCCATGGAGATATGTCATGACACTACTTCAAGGAACGAAATACAAGGTCAATGGCCATTGCAAAGATAATGTGATGGATGCTATTCGTAAAATACTGACTAGTGTACATGAATCAAATTGGAATGATTTTGAGACTTCGTGTTTCGGACATTTCAACCGATTCACCGAGACTGTGGGAAAATCACTGGCGGCCTTACACTATGTGATGACGTACAAGATAGAATTTCCACAAGCAGAACCCAATGAAGTAACAGAGCTTCACTTCAACATCAAGGACAAACATATCAAATTTCGGCGATATGAGTATGCACTTGTCACAAGGCTGCGTTTTGGCAACTCGAGCTTCAAGCCAGATAATAAGAATTATGATATACCCTATAATTTCTTGTTCACGCGTCGCTACAGGAAGATAAAGATTAGCGCTAAGGAGCTTTATGAAGATTTTGTAGGACAAAAATTGGGGAATATACCTTCTGACTATGTTAAGGAAGCCAAAATATTGGTTCTCTATTACATGTTCATTGGAAGAGAGCAAACGAAAATCAAAATTGATAATTGGGTGTGGATTCTGGTGGAGGACGAAGAGTCATGGGAAACATTCCCATGGGGGAGCTACTCATATCAAATGCTCATCCAAACATTGCATTCAATCATACTTGCTCCTGTCAAAGATGTAATGCAAAAAACGTATAATCTGAATGGTTTCACGACAGCGTATCTGGTAATTTTTTTTATTTTTTGTAATTGTTTACTGCATTGAGTTAATTTTATAGATTTGGTAATTTCACACAACTCAGTATGTGATATCACTAAATTTTTATTATGAAATGACATAACATGCTTTTTTGTGTGAGATTGCTTATGTAGTTTTTTTTTATATTTTTTTTATGTGTCAACGCAGGGTTGGTAATTCTGTACACTACTAGATGTCGGATCGTTGGTATCGGAGTATGTGTAATACCCCACTTTTTCATAACTAATCTTAGTAATTAATTACTAAGATAATTATTGAGAATAATTTTAAAATACAAAAATTAGAAGGAAATTAAGTTCCAGCATTTAAATTAATTCGACAGCCCTAATTTGCCGAATTTTGATGATTTAAGTTTTATTTTCGTTTCGGTTAATCCGAAATGAAATATTGAAAGTGTTTATGATTATGTGCTATTATATGTGCATTATTTGAGAATTATGTGCCATTTTTGAAGTATTTCATTTTCTAAGGATTTATGAATTTTTCTCTAGTAATTTAATTAATTTTCTGATTTTATTTCCGGAAATTTTCAGAGAAAGTTTATATTAGGGTTTGAGAAACCCTAATAAATTTTTATAGATCGAGAGCTTTTTAATTAAAGCCTCGATGATTATTTATTGGTTGATTGATTAATTAATTATAAAATTAATTGATCGATTAAGATGAGATTTTAAATGCTTAATGTTTAATTAATTAATTAGATGTTGAATTAATTAATTAAGTTAATTTATTAAGCATAATGTTCCTAGGAAATAAAGCTTGTCTTATAAGCTTTATTAATAATTTTCTAATTATTTTAACCTAGCAATATCTAGAAAGAATATTTGCTAGGATATTGTTAGCATTAAATTTAATCCATAATATCTAAATTTAGATATGCTAACATTAATATATAGTTTTTAATTAATTAATGATGCCACCTCATTATGTTTCCAACATAATTATGAGGTGTGTTGGATGAGTAGCCAACATCTTAATCCAAATTCAATGTATTTTGACTAAGTATGTTAGCATATATTTACATCATCTTCATTCATCTCTCCCTCACCAAAACTCTCGACACACACACTCATATACACACACACAACAGCAGCACATACACACACAAAACCTCCATTGAAGAAGCATCTTCAAGCTCAAGAAAGATCAAGGTTTAGCTCCCAAATCATTATCAAAGGTTAGATCTAGTAGCATTCAAGTTCTTAGCTCAAGATTGAGCATAGAAATCCATTTTCTTTATATTTTTAAAAATTTTCGAAAATCATGAAGATGATGGTAGATGATTTTGATCTTCAAGTATTATGTTAGATCTACGATTTAGATTATATTTCTATCATTAAATCATTGAGAAATCAAACCCTAACCCTAATCTCTATTTTTCGAAAATTATGAAATAATTAGGGGTTTTTTATTCTTGATTTAATTGATCAAATTGATGAATTATATGAGTTTGTATGATGATTATAAGCATGTTATATGATTGAATTTAGCAAGAATTTATCAATTTATTTTATTTGTCAAAATGGCTGAAAGTTGGCCAAAATTGAGATTTTTAGAATTTGATCTTCTATGATCAAATTGATGATTGATATGAGCTTATATGATGTCTATGAGCATGTTAGATAATTGAATTGAGAAGAAAATAATCAATTTCCTATTTTTTTCAATATAGCCGAAAAATTTGGCTAAAAATAGGAATAATTGATTTTGATGTTCTAAGCTTGAATTGATGATCAATGTAAGCTTAATTGATGTTATTGAGCATGATGATATATGGTTTTAATGAGTTAGAATTTCCCTTGCCCTAATTTTAATTAATTTCGAAATATTAGGGTTATAAATTGGGAAATTTTGATGATGAATTTTTATGATGAAATTGATGATAGATTTGAGTTTAGAATGATGAAATAAGGTTATGATGAATTGATTGGAATTTTTGAAGCTCATTTGAATGAAGTTAGAAAATTAAAGTTTGCTTAAAATTAGGGGTTTTTAATTCAAAGCATAATTTGATTAAGTAATGATGTAATTAATCTCTATAATTATATCTAAGAATATTACAAGTGAAATTGGAGGAAAATATATCACCTAAACCCTAAAGTTGAAATTTTCGAAGGTTTAAAGAACTTGGGTTTTAATTTTCTCCAATTTAGTTAAGTAATAATGTTATATTTGAGGTATATAAATTAAATAAGCATGTTTGGAAGTGATTAGAATGAAATTGGGTATTTAACCTAATTTCTAGAAAAAGGGCCGAAATATATATATATATATATATATTAAAAGGCCATGTATATGATTTTTAATTAAGAAAATAATGATGGAAATGAATTCTACGATAAAAATTAAGTATCGTAGAATTTTTCGGAATTTTAATACGAAGTTTTGAGATTTTTCTATTTTCCGGCTATTTTTCCAAGTCGGAGGTTTATACATATAGAAGATCCAGTTTAATGATGTGACTATGTAAATATGCTAAATTTAGCATAAAAGTATAAGGAATTAATTTGAAATTTTTCGGAGCTCGTTTGTTGAGTCAAAAATATTTTAATTTAAAGATATGAATAATAGAAATTAAATATATGTTAAATAAAGGATAATAAAGATAGTAATCATCAATTAAATGTTGATGATGATTTTAGCTATTAATTATATATGTTAATGGTCATTAGTTGCAAATGACGTGTTAATGACGAATTAAGTATTAATGATATGTCATTAATAAATAAATATGTCAAAGACATATTTTATTAATATAATGTTATGATTATTTGTTAATAAAGAAGTTAAGCATTTTAATATGCTTATTGAATTAGATGAAGAGTTTAATTGTTTAAATAAACACTTATATGATTTAATAATATGTTTAATTTCTTTGGAATGATAATATATTTAAGAATAAGTTTAAATGATGGATGAAGTGTTTAATATGAGTTTAATTATTAATTATATGCTTATATGCATTTATGGAGTTAAATGATGAATTATATGTTTATTTATGAAGTTAAATGAGAAGTATATGGATTTATGTTTTAAAATATATCCTGAAGTTTTAATTGATTATTTATCGATTAAGAAGTTAAGTAAGAAAGAGGAAGTAATTAGAAAAGTTTAGTTACTAATTGCCGAGATAAAAAAAAACCCTAGAAAAAGCCGAGACAAATTAGACAAATTTTAAGAATAGCAGCGGCATCCCTCATTTGAATATTTAATTTTTCTCGCTCTTATGTTTAAATTTAATTATTAAATGAAGGAACGAGCGGGACCGAAAAGTGAGGGAAAAGTCGAGAAGTTAAGGTGTAGATAAGTAGCGCCATTTCAGGTGGGCTTTCTGAACTAAAGAAATAAAGAATGTGATATTATGATTATATATATGTGTGATGATTTTTAAAGTGATTGACTTGCCAATTTTTGAAGTTTTTGTATGATACCCTCTACCAAGGAAAGACGAATTCGGTGCTACGTAATGTAGGATTTGTGTACACTATGTTGTAATCGGGAGCCTTCCTTTATGGTAGGACGATTACAAGTGTTTGAGAAGGAGGCCTACTTCTCAACACTCAAAAGTTATAGTAGATGTGGTACATACATGATAAGTATTTTGACTGCGCAGTCACTTATAATGAAAGGAAAAGATTTGAGCATGCACAGGTTTGTTTAAGTTACTTGTGCTATGCTTTATGGCAAGAGTCAATCTATAGCTCTAAGCAGCAAATTTTTATTTATTTTGGCATGTGTCCATTGAGTACAAAAGTACTCAGCCCTGCATGTTATTTTTAAAATGTGCAGGCTGGCTTGGATGAAGATGGAGTGTGTTGGGCGGACTTTTGTTGTTGACCTCTTGAGACTTTGTTGATGTTGAGCAGGGTTATATGTCTTCATACATATAATCAAAGATATGTCATGTTGTTTTCCGTTGCAACACTCTAAAATTATTCAGTAATTGTTGTTTTAGTGTGATGTTGAAGCTATGACTTGATAAACCTTGTTTCCGTTGCTAAACTCTGATACGAGATGGTGTTGTCTTTTGACCATCCTCAACTATTTTGATTTTAAACTTAAAGTATAAATTGTTATTGAGGTCGTTGAATTGATAATTGATTCGACTTGGTTTGACTTGAAAATATGATTTATTGTTTGATGGGTTTATGTTGGATAACTGGGTCGTTATCTTGTTCCTTGGTTAATCATAAATTGTGTACGTCGTGGGACCCACCGGCTTGGTTATCTTCATTCTAAGTCGGGCTGCGACAGAGTGGTATCAGAGTAGCTTGTCTGCTCTAAGTCTAAATTTTTTCTCTTGAGTCTAGTCTAGACTTGAATCCCTAGACTAGTTAAGTCTTAAACGACAAAAGTCCAGCACCTCATCTCATCCGGCAAAGTCAGGTATGTATTAAAAGTTTTCTAAAGATTAAAAGTTTAAAGTTTGAAGATATATTGTAAAGTTTTGATGCCTTATGAAGAGTAAAGCATAGACATTCCATTTACTCTTTTTGATGAGAAAGACGTTATTTTAAGTGAAGACTCGATTCGTGGAAGTCTTTGGAATTAGGAAATAATACGGGAGTAGCAATTTCACGCAAATCTCTGAAAGAACCTTGAATTTTCTTGAAGAGTTTGTAATCCCGTATGACAAGATTGTTGAACGTACGAGACAGAAGTTCCATATGACCGACGGTTGTTATGTGGACCTGATCAACCCACATAGCTAGAAACTCAGTAATATGGGTCTTCTGCCTCCTTAATGAAGTTAATTAATGAAATGAAGTGAGAAAGTAAAGAAGGAGAATTTTATGAAAATAAGTTATGATTGATGTGTTAAATGTTTAAAGTTAAGTAAAGATCGTTAAATTATTCCTGACAATTGTTTAATTGTTAATGTCGCAGCCCGACCCCGATATCAGATGTCAAGGCCGGTAGGTCCCACGACTTACACAATTTATGATTAACAAAAGAATAAAGATAGTGACCCGGCTATCGTTTAAAAGAACAATCATACTCGACAATTCATAATTTTAGAATAATATGACATATATGACTCAAAATCAACGAGACGATCAACTTATTTCAATACGACATACATATCAATAACATAACTCAAATCACTCGGAATCAAAAAACCTGATCAACCAAATAATCAATAATGACCAAGAAGATGACAAGTTGACTTGAGGATCAAGAAACACGATAAAATAAACCGTTTCAAGTTCAACAAAGCTTCATGGAATAGAGATTTACTTAAATACATACTCAAACTAAGTTTCAAAAGGATACTTAACAATAAGAGTTCGACTTTTTAATATAATAACTCGACTCTAGGTTTTAAACAACTTCAACATAGTTTAAACTTAGAATTTAAAGTTTAAAACATCATTTATAGTATACCAAAATATCTTAACATAGCAGCGGAATACGAGAGATTATATGTATGACGACATATAATCTAGGCTCTTTATTTATTCAAAACATTAACAACAACCTACATCCATCCAGCCCTCGTCATCTGCATCCCTGCTAACCTGCACATTTTAGAAATAACATGCAGGGCTGAGTACGTAGTACTCAGTGAACACATGCCTAAAACATTTGAAAACTTTGCTGAATACAGCTATATATGAAAACTTGCCAGAAAACATAATACGAGGATTTTTCTGAAAAACAACTCGTAAAATGTTAAAAATACTTTCTTTTCTCAAAAATGATTTGTCTGCAGACAGTTATAACAGTATGAACCATATCTACATTAAATATTGGTGATGAGAAAGAGGCCTCTTTCTCAATCACTTGTAACCGGCATATCAAGGAAAGGCTCACGATTATGAATAATCGGCCTATCAAAGAAATGCGCACGATTACTAATGTGTACACAGATTTCACCTTGCGTGAAATCGAATTCGTCTTTCTGAAGTAGATGGTAACATACTTAAACATTTTAAAATCATTTGGCAAGTATCTGTAACACCCTATTTTACTAAATTAAAATGTTACTCTTTAACTTCAAAAATGCGGAATTAACTTAAAGGAATCGGGCCATTTAAAAATTTTTGACAGATACTAAATTATTATTTCCTAAGCCATTTACATCCTACAACTCTTTATACAAGAACTACTTCACAAACCAAGCAAACATAAAATAAATTGCTCAAAAGTTTCAATACTATAAAATTAGTCCAAATTAAATCTCAAGTTCAATTTGAAATAAAACCACTAACTCTAGAAATCTGAAAATTTAATCATAATTCAATCCAAGTAAAACTAATGCGCATAAAAAGTCTAACTTAACGGAAAACAGTTCAAAAAGAAGTTTAAACATTAACTAAATAACTGACACCCCGTTTCCTCCACGCCGCTCCAAGCTCACTGACCTGAAAACATTAAAAAAAATAACATGGGGATGAGTACTCATAAAACGTACTCAGTGGTGGATTAATCATGGGATCACTTCACTTTCTTGTCCAACAACATACATAACGTAGGAAGTGTAAAACGTACCATCATGCTTGTTTATAAACCACAAGAGCTCAAGGCATACAAGGCGAATATAGAACAAAACATGATCATCTATAACCCACAAGAGCTCAAGGCATACAAGGCGATTATAGGACAATCAATCACTGTGCACATGACATCCATTAACATATAACCCACAAGCGCTCTAGGCAGTCAAGACGATTATATGCATCATTCTGATTCACATAACACATTCCATACGATATATCATGTTGGACATAAAACATTTCGCAACCATCATTCTTTCTCATTTAAATCATTTGATTCATAAGGCATAATAATAAAATACTTTCTTGAGTTAGAAGAATTTTACCCACATGACATAACAAATCACAACTTTTGAGTTTGAAAGAAGGTTTACCCACCTTAAAAGCAGAGCACAATGATCCAAATAATCACGTAAGAGACGAGGGTCCTAGTTGCGCCACACCTAATCAAATAAATAATCATAATATATTTATAAGGGCCTAATTGAGATAACTGAAAGAACTCCCTAGTAGTTCTCGTTATGACTCGAGCTAATCTGACTTTTAATATAATTTTAGTTTAGAAAAAAAAAAATAAAGTATTAAACCCTTAATTACTCAAATCTCTTCACTGAACCACACGTACACACTTAAAATTCTTATTGCCATTTTCATATATATAAAAAAAATAGACTTATACCACTAATCAAAACCACCACAAAGTTATTTAGAAAAACCGAACAAAGAGAATAAAATAATTTAAATCAAAATGTAACCACTGGTTTCTCCTCTGACACGAAAAAAATAAAAAAAAATTAAATTCTAAATCAGTAATAAATGTTTTTTTTTTTTTAAACAATCTCTCCCTCTCCCCAGTTTTATATCCTCATCAGCTATAGCAGTATCTTCAACAAAACTCGGCCATCTCCTTCCCTAAATCTGATCTGAATTGACCGACTAAAAAAAAGAAATCCGACAGGAGCAAAAGTTCTCTGATTTTCATCTATTTAATATTATATAACTCATATAATTGAAAATTTTCTAATCTCTGAAAATAATATACAAAAGAGACAAACCCCTACTATAAAATATTTATAAACACTTGAATCAAAATCTAACCGGTAAAAGTCCGACGAGTTTTGTGGCTGGCGGTGTGACGGAAGTGCAAAACAGTTCCTCTTGAAAAGTCGCCGCCGATCGAGATTTTTCTCTTTTTTTTCTTTTTTGTGTGTGCGTAAGATATGCTTTGAAAAAATATATACAACTTGTGAAGATGAATGTTTTTAAACACAGCAGCTAGGGTATTTATTTAGTTTTGGGAGGAGTTTGAGTTGGTCTAGGATTAGGAGACGTGGGGGAAAAAGAAAACTTATCTCAAATCATATTTCTAACCTTTTACAAATCCTATTGCTTAAGAAAGAAAAAAAAAATAATAGGATAATTAACAACCCATTATTTTCCTAAAACTAGCCTTATAATAAAAATTATTAAAATACTCAATTTGGTTCAATAAAATACTTAATGTTCTTCCAAGTGAAATATATTAAGGCCACCATTATTAATCTGTCCAAAAATAATATTTGAGGTTCTTTTATAAAATATTACGACCAATTAGCATATCTAAACTATTCTTTAATCTAGAGGCGCAACTACAGACTCCCTCAAGCCCAAACCAATTAATTCGAGCTAATAAAAGTCAAAATATTCATAAAATAGAAACAATAAGAATAATAATAAGCCATATAAATAAATTTAAAAGCTTATTAAAAAGCGGGGTGTTAAAGCTTTAAAATCATAGTATATCATGCTTTGTACATTTTTCAGTTTAGAAAGCCCACCTGATTAATTTAAGCTTTAAACTTTAAAATTTTATCGCTTGCAACCCTTTTACTTCACGCTTCCGCTTCTACTTCCGCTTGCTCCTTTAATCGAAAGCGAATAACGATTTTTAGAACGTAAATCTTTTATCGAATAACTACTTCGATAAACCTAACGTAATTCGATTCGAATTTCTACGCCGAAACTCAACGACATTCGAGAATTTCTATCTTAACTTTTCAATCGTTCTTAATCTATCTTAATTCCTCATTAAGCATCAAACATCAATCAAATCTCATATAATATCAACATTCATAAATTACTATTCAGAAAATTCCTAAATTAATTTCACGCACTTATTTCATCATATCAAACATATTTTCATATTCATTACACATATTCCACTCAATTAGTATATAAACTCCCAAATCGGGAGAAACATTCAAAAATAGAAAATGTTTAATAATTTGAATTAACATTCCAAAATTTCACACAATATTACATTGTTATTAATTAGTTCATAAATGCAATTAATTTCTTAATTAAAAATTAATTAATATTTTATTTATTTATTTAAATTTTCGGTTATATCAAAATTAATATTTCTTTAATTATTTTCTCTTCTTTTTAATTTCTAATATACTTTAATTATCATCTTAAGCTCATTTCTTCATTTAATTTCATTCAATTAAGTATTAATCTTCCAACCCTAATTTAAGGACCCTAATTTCACTTTCTAGGGTTTCTAGGGTTAATCATGTTTACATTTGATTATCTATTGCTTTAACATGCTTTATTAACATCCATATAACATTAACTTAATCATCAATTTCATCATATAACATTACATTATCAAACCCTAATTTTAATCTCATATTTTCGATATTTTTATTAAAATAGAAATGGTTGGGAATTCATGCTCATTCTCAACATAAAACATTCTTAAAATACTTAACTAAACTCATTTATATCATCAAATCAATTATACAATTCATGCATTAATCATTTCACCATTTCCCATTTTTTCGAAAATTACCAATTATGAACTAGGGTTTCTCATGCTTAAATTTAATTACATATTTGATCTTCTAAGCATATTTTAAGCATAATTCATGTAGATTAAAACATTATTCAACCACTTCTTCATTTCTTCTTCAAAAATTTCGATATATATGTATATATATATCTAGGGTTTCTCATGCATTTTCTTAAGCTAATAATTGATCATCTAACATCATAAAATCATCATATAAACAATATATGAAGACATGAACAACATCTAACCATTTCTACAAATTCTCCCCCAAATTTTCGACACATATATATATATAATTCTTCCACCATGGAAATGAATCAAGAGCTTGGAAGAGAGGGATCTAAGCTTACTTGACTACTTGAGAGGATTGCTAGAACTTGTAGTCTTGAGCTTGAAGATCATAGATGGTGTTCTTAAGTGTGTGTAAGTGTGTGTGTCGAGAGAGAGAAGAGATTGAGAGAGAGAGCTGCTGCTGTTTGTGTGCGTGTGTGAGTGAGTTTGAGGGTGGTGAGAGTGGAATATATGCATGTTACATGCATAGGGTAGGGTAGATTAGGTTTATTATTTTAATTTAACTTAATTGTTAAGTTTTGATAGTTATTTAATCACTTTCTCGACTCAATTAATTAACAACGACGAACCCTCCGATAAACTCTTAATTTCTCAACACAGTAATTAAGATTAAGGTTTCACGAACCTTAGATAAAATCTCACAGAAAGAATCGGAGATTCGAAGCATTTTCAAATCGACCGAAACTAAAATTTTAAAAGATAATTTACGTAAAATTTCACGTATTTAAATTAAATTCTTGTTTTAGTCAATTAATGACTAAACATTTATCATCTATTGATAAATGTAAAAACTTCTTCGTTTCGGATTAATCGAGACGATAAAAATTAATTAAAACTCATTTTTCCGGTAGAATATATCTGCCGGGTAAAATTTTCGGAAAGAAAATTTTTATTTTACTAAAATTCTTGTCTTTCTCATTAAGTTAATTATTTAATTACTTAAGAAAGACGGAATACTACATTCTCTCTCCCTAAAAATAAATTTCGTCCCGAAATTTGCTTACCTCATGGAAGAGTTCAGGATATTTTTCTCTCATCTTGCTCTCTAATTCCCATGTCGCTTCTTCTAGTCTATGATGCCTCCATTTGATCTTTGCTGACGTGATCAACTTATTTCTAAGCTGGTGGACTTTTCGATCCAAAATCGCTTCAGGTTTTTCTTCATAACTGAGGTCTGGTTCAAGGACTACTTCTTCTTGATGAATAACGTACTTAGGATCAAACATATATCTCCGTAACTGAGATACATGGAACACGTTATGCGAACTTCCAAAACTTGGCGGTAAAGCTAACTTATACGCTACTTGACCTATTCTTTCAAGAATTTCATATGGTCCTATATAGCGAGGCTTAAGTTTTCCTTTAACACCAAATCGATGAATCCTTCTTGAAGGCGAAACTTTCAAGAAAACTTTATCACCCACATTGAATTCTAATTCTGATCTTCTGACGTCAGCATAAGACTTCTGACGGTCTTGTGCTTCTTTAATTCTTTGCTTGATTTGACGCACAATCTTTATCATCTCTTCCACTGAATCGGGCCCTAATATTTTTCTCTCGCCCACATCATCCCAATGAAGCGGAGATCTACACTTCTTTCCATAAAGGGCTTCGTAGGGCGCCATGCCAATCGTCATTTGATAACTGTTGTTGTAGGCAAATTCAACAAGAGGTAAAATTTGCTCCCATTGACTTCCTCGATCTTGAACAACAGTTCTCAACATATCCTCCAAGATCTGAATGGTTCTTTCTGATTGACCATCCGTCTGAGGATGAAAAGCCATACTGAAATTCAATTTGGTACCTAATTCTTCTTGCATACTTCTCCAAAAATAAGAAGTAAATTTTGAGTCTCTATCCGAAGTAATCGACTTAGGTACTCCGTGCAATCGCACAATTTCTCGCACATACAGCTGAGCTAACTTATCTGAGCCATAAGTTATGGGAATAGGTATAAAGTGTGCAGATTTTGTCAATCTATCCACTATTACCCATATTGCTGTATTCCATCGTTTGGATCTAGGTAACCCAGTTACAAAATCCATGGTAATTTTATCCTATTTCCACTCTGGAATATCTAAGGGTTGTAGCTTCCCATATGGTCTCTGATGCAATGCCTTTACTTGTTGACAGGCTAAACATCTTTCCACAAAAGAAGCTATGTCTCTTTTCATTCATTCCCACCAAAATGTTTGTTTCAAATCTTGATACATTTTGATACCTCCAGGGTGAGCTGAATAAGGAGTTTCATGAGCTTCACTCATGATTTCATTCCTTAATTCTTCATCATTCGGTACACAAATTCTTTCTCGATACAAGAGAACATTATCTCATGTCTCTTTAAAATTTTCATCCTTCTCTTGACGAATTTTCATTCGTAATTTTTCCAATTTCTCATCTTTCCTCTGAGCATTGGAAATTCTTGACCTTAGGTCTGGAATTATTTCCATGGCTACAACCATTTGCTCAACAGATTGCGGAGGTAGAATTACTTCTAATCTCAGTTCTCCGAAACTCTTAATGAGTTCTTTCTCTTGAGTTAGAAGAAATCCTAATTCCGATTTCCCTTTTCTGCTCAACGCGTCAGCGACTACATTTGCTTTTCCTGGATGATAGGAAATTTTACAATCATAGTCTTTAACTAACTCGAGCCATCTTCTTTATCTCATATTTAATTCTTTCTGATCAAAGAAATATTTGAGACTCTTGAGATCTGTGAAGATTTCACATTTTGCTCCATAAAGATGGTGTCTCCAAATCTTTAGAGCATGTACTACTGCTGCTAGTTCCAAATCATGAGTTGGATAGTTTACTTCATGAGGTCTATGCTGTCTAGAAGCATATGCAATAACTCTTCCTTCTTGCGTCAGGACACAGCCTAATCCGTTCTTTGATGCATCTGTATAAACAGCATAATCTTTATCCGAATCTGGAATTGATAGCACTGGGGCAGTGGTCAATCTCCTTTTAAGTTCTTGAAAACTTTCTTCACATTCTTCCGACCACTTGAATTTTGATTCTTTCTTTAGGAGATGTGTCATTGGCTTAGCTATCTTGGAGAATCCTTCGATAAATCTCCGATAATAGCCTGCTAGACCTAAGAAACTCCTAATTTCATGTGGTGTGGTTGGAACTTTCCATTCTTGAACTGCTTGTACTTTTGAAGGATCAACCTTGATTCCTTCAGAAGAGACAACATGTCCAAGGAAATGTACCTCTTTCAACCAAAATTCACATTTACTAAATTTGGCATACAATCTTTCGGTTCTCAACCTTTTCAGAACAATTCGGAGATGTTCCTCGTGTTCTAATTCATTCTTTGAATACACGAGAATATCATCAATGAAAACTACGACAAACTTGTCCAAAAATTCATGGAATACTCGATTCATGAGATCCATAAATACGGCTGGAGCATTTGTCACAACAAATGGCATTACTACAAACTCGTAGTGGCCATATCTTGTTCTGAAAGCCATTTTGGAAATATCTTCTTGCTTAATCTTCAATTGGTGATAACCAGATTTTAGATCAATCTTCGAGAATATACTCGCTCCTCTGAGATGATCAAATAGATCATCTATTCTCGGCAAAGGATATCTATTCTTCAAGGTCAATTTGTTTAATTCTCGATAGTCGATGCACATCCTCAAACTAACATCCTTCTTTTTGACAAACAGAATTGGTGCTCCCCACGGACAAACACTAGGTCTAATGAAACCTAGGTCAAGTAACTCTTGCAATTGAATTTTTAATTCTTGCAACTCCTTTGGAGCCATTCTGTATGGTGCCTTGGAAACAGGAGCTGATCCTGGTTCAAGATCTATTGTGAACTCCACTTGCCTATCTGGTGGCAATCCTGGCAAAATTTCTGGAAATACGTCTTGGAATTCCCTTACTATATCTACATCTTTAATGTTATTCTCTTTATCTTCATTCTTGTTGAGATATATGAGATATGCTTTCACATTTTTCTTTGTCAACACTCTTCTTGCTTGCACTACCGAGATAATTGGCGATCTCTTACAACTTCTTTCTATTCCGAAAAATAGAATTGGTTCCTGACCAGACATCTGAAATGAAATCTGCCTTTGCTTGCATTGAATGCTTTCAAAATTCTCGGTCAACCAATCCATTCCCAGAATAATATCGACATCCCACATTTTAATTAAGTTTAGGGTTTTAGCTAACATCTTAAGAGATCCTAATTCAAACTTTACATTAGGATAGATGCGAGTAACTGAGGTAGATTTACCTAATGGTGTAGTTACTCTCAAGTCTTGACTAGCACGTTCTACTTTAAGACCAAGATTATCTACGCATGCATCTGATATAAATGAATGCGATGCACCAGTAACAAATAAAATTATAACAGGTACGTCATTTAATTGACCCATACCTATCAAATTTCCTTGATCTTTGTCGAACGGTTTCTGATCAAGAGCAAAAACCCTTTGATATTGCTGTTGGGGTTCCATTCTCAATTGTTGGGGTTGTTTTTGCTTTGGTTGGAATCGCTGCCCTTGGCGATTTCGTTACTGCTGCCGTTGCTGAGGAACAACTTCTATTGCCTTCAATCTCTGAGGCGGGTTCTGAGTTGGTCTACTTCCTCCTGCTCCTTGTAGTTTAGTTGGGCACTGATACGAATAATGACCAACTTGACCACAAGTATAGCAGCTATTACTTCCAGCCTTGCATATCCCTTGATGCATCTTGCCACACTTGGAACATGGAGACATTCCTTGATAAGTTTGAGACGAACTGCCTTGATTAACGAAAGGCTGCTTGAATCGTCCTTGATTAAATTGCTGCTGTTGCTGACGTTGTTGTCCTTGCTGTCCTTGCCAGGGCTTCTTACTAGATTGACTTCCAAAATTCCATTTTCATTTCTGACTTTGGTTGGACGACTGCGGATTTGCCACTGTCGCTGGAGTTTGAACTTGCGTGGCTGCTGAAGTCTGAGAAGACTTATCTAGCTGCATAGCCAATTCCATATCCATAGCTTTATTTAAAGTTTCGGCATATGACAATGCACTTTGACTGGCCAGAATGATTCTTATTTCTTGTCGAAGACCTGTTCGGAAAAGTTCAGCCATTTTCTCATCTGTATCCACCTTGTCTTGAGCAAAACGTGATAGATCATAAAATTCTCTATCATACTCAGATACTGATTTCTTTCCCTGTTTGAGGTTAGAAAACTCATTCTCCTTCTGCTTTCGATAACTTCGAGGAATGAATTTTTCGAACAATGCATCATTGAATTGTTCCCATGTTAGATTTTCCAATTGCTCAGGAGTGTATGCCCTTTGACGAGCTTCCCACCAGTAATCCGCAGAACCTTTAAGTTGGTACGACATGCATGTAAGACGTTCTTGATCCGTACATCGAAGAAAACGGAAAATTCTTTCAAGCGAACGAATCCACTCTTCGGCTTCCGAAGGGTTTCCTTTTCCATCTAAAGTTGGGGGATTTTGTCGTAAGAATAATTCTTCAATTCTCCTTTCGAGCTGAAGAGGAGGTGGGGTAGGTTCTCTTTCTGGTTCAGTGTCCTCAATTCTTCCACGACCTCTACCTCTTGGTCTACCTCTTGGCGACATTTTCTGATTAACCAGGATTTTCATTCGAATTATTCTTTCTTTCTAACGAAAATCTATTCTCTAATAAAAAGGATTCTTCTTTCTTTAAATTTATTTTAAAGGAAATAAATTTTCCTAGATTTTAGAACTTAGAAAATTTTTCCTTAACCACCTCATTAATACATAGCATGCTCATCAAACATCTAATGAATTACGCGATTCATTCTTATCAAAACTTTCAATCACATATAACATACTCATAAAATGTAGTGAATCCAAGATTTACTCACATCGTCATACATTGTAAATCAACGTTTTAATTTCTCATCATCATGAAGAAATTAAACAATTCACTCTTGTCGTAATAATGAATCAACGATTCACTCATATAAAATTTCTATAACTTTAAATCATAAAATAATTCAAGAACAATTACTTTTCATAATTATCCTTGCTAAATATAATTTAGTTTCCATACTCTTATCATAAAAGGAATAATATTATATATTAACTTCATCATAAATTTAGTGAATCAGATAATTCACACTCATCATCAATGAATCGAACGATTCATTATCAATATTTACTTTAATATATATATATATATATAAATTTAAATAATAATAATTTATTATATTATTCTGATAAATTTAATTAACTCCTACATTCTTTATAAATCAAGAATGAATAACATCATCTTGATATATAAACTTCATCCTAACTGATTTTGAGGTGATTTACTTCATCTCAAACTTTTTCTTGAATCATAAAATGTATAGCTAATGGAAAACATAAACTAAATAACTAAGAACTAAACGATGGTCAAACAAAACTATTATCGAGCGATGAACTAAACTAACGAAGATCGGAATGAATTACCAATGAGACGGAAGAAAAAAAATTTCGGCGATGGATCAAACCATGTCGCAGCCCGAACCTCGATATTAGATGTCAAGGCCGGTAGGTCCCACGACTTACACAATTTATGATTAACAAAGGAAATTAAGATAGCGACCCGGCTATCATTCAAAAGAATAACCATACTCAACATGTCGCAGCCCGAACTTATTACCCAGCTGGGCCTAGTCAGCTGGAATTACCCAGCTGACTCAGCCAGCTGGATTTACTCAGCTGGACCAAATACTGATTTACCTAAATTGGACCTCCAATTGGATTATCTACTGACTCAATTGATTTACTCCAAATTGACTCAACAATTGGATTTACCTACTGGACCCAAATCAACTGGAATTACTCAAATTGACTCAATGGATTTACCACTTTAGAATAATGTGACGTATATGACTCGAGACGATCAACTGAAATCAATATGACATAACTCAAATCACTTGGAATCAAAAGACCTGATCAACCAAATAACCGACAATTGATCAAGAAGATGACGAATTTATTTGAGGATCAAGAAAACAAGATAAAGAAAATTGTTTCAAAAGAACTTAGCAATAGAGTTCGACTTTAGAATTTAAACGTTATAACAACATTAAACTTCATTTTCTTGCAGCGGAAAACATGAGAATATATGTATGAAGACATATATTCTAGGTCAACTTCTCAAAAACGACTTTCTTTACATAACAACATTTAACAACAACAATGGTCCATCCAGTACTCATCATCTTCATCCCTGCTAACCTGCACGTTTTAGAAATAACATGCAGGGCTGAGTACTACGTACTCAGTGAACACATGCCGAAAACATTTGAAAACTTTGCTGAATACAGCTATATATGAAAACTTGCCAGAAAACATAATACGAGGATTTTCTGAAAACAACTCGTAAAATGCTAAAAATACTTTCTTTTCAAAACTCATTTGTCTGCAGACATTTATAATAGTATGAACCATATCTACGAATAAATAATGGTGATGAGAAAGAGGCCTCTTTCTCAATCACTTGTAATCGGCATATCAAGAAAAGGCTCACGATTATGAATAATCGGCCTATCAAAGAAATGCGCACGATTACTAATGTGTACACAGATTTCACCTTGCGTGAAACCGAATTCGTCTTTCTGAAGTAGATGGTAACATACTTAAACATTTTTAAAATCATTTGGCAAGTATCAAAACTTTGTAAAACATACGATATCATGTTTTTTTCACATATTTTAGTTTAGAAAGCCCACCTGATAAACTTAAGCTTTAAACTTTAAGCTCTAACGCTTGTAGCCCTTTTACTTCACTTTTCTGCTCCCGCTTCCGCTTGCTCCTTTAATCGAAACGGAATAACGATTTTAGAACGAGAGCTTTTATCGACTAACGACTTCGATATCCTTAACGAAATTCTATTCGAATTTCTAAGTCGTAACTTGATGAAATTCGAGAATTCCTATCTTAACTTTTCAAACGTTCTTAATCTATCTTAATCTATCTAAATTCCTCATTAAGCATCAATATTAATCAATTCTCATACAACATTAACTCAATTAAACATATAAATTCCCCAAATCGGGAAAATCAATCATAAATAGAAAAATCTTTTATTTCTTTGAATTAAATTTCCATAAAATTATATAACACTTAATTTTTATTAAGAAGTTCATAAATGCAATTAATTTCTTAAATTAAATTTTATTAATATTTTATTTATTTATTTTAAATTTTCGGTTATTTTAAAATTAATATTTCTTTAATTATTTTCTCTTCTTTTTAATTTCTAATATACTTAATTATTATCTTAAGCTCATTTCTTCATTTAATTTCATTCAATTAAGTATTAATCTTTCAACCCTAATTTAAGAACCCTAATTCGATTTTCTAGGGTTTCTAGGGTTAATCAAGCTTTTGTTTCATTATCTCTTGATCTAATATACTTCAGTAATCTCATATATCTTTAATTGAATCATCAAACTCATCATATAACATTACATTATTAAACCCTAATTTATGTTCTTATTTAATCGGTTATTTTCTCAAAATGAAATTGGTTGGAAATTTTTAATTACTTCCAACATGAAACATTCTTAAAATACTTAACTAAACTCATTTATATCATTAAATCAATCATACAATTCATGTATTCATTATTTCCCATTTTCTTCTCATTTTCGAAATTTGCCAATTGATAACTAGGGTTTTCCATGCTTAAATCTAATTACATATTTGATCTTATAATCATATTCTAAGCATAATTCATGAAGAACAAATCATCATTCAATGCATGAATTAATATTTAGCATTTTCTTCTAAATTTCGATTTTCATGCAACTTAGGGTTAGGGTTTTGATTTTTCTAATTTAATCACACAATTCATCATATAATCATGATATAAGCATCATATTAAGACATGAAGATTTACTAATCATTTCTAAGGTTTCTCCCAAAATAATCGACATATATATTCATAACTAGAATTCTTCATGCATCATCTTAAGCTTAATATTTGATCATAAAATCATCATATAAACATCATTCTAAGAAATCAAGATCATCCAACTACTTCTTCATATTTCTTACAAATTTTCGACACATATATATATATATAATTCTTCCACCAAAGACATGAATCAAGAGCTTGGAAGAAAAGAATCTAAGCTTACTTGACTACTTGAGAGGATTGCTAGAAGTTGAAATCTTTGAGCTTGAAGATCAAGATGGTGTTCTTAAGTGTGTGTGAGTGTGTGTATTGAGAGAGAAGAGAGAGATCGAGAGGGAGAGAGAGAAGCTGCTGCGTGCTGTTGTTTGTGCGTGTGGTGAGAGATGAGAGATGAGAGAGTTAGATAAATATAATCTAACAACCTAGGTTTAGAATTATAGGGTAGGTTATTATTTTATTAAAACTTAATGGCTAAGTTTTGGTTAATTCAATTAATTAATTATTAATTCAATTAATTAATAACTAATTAATCTTCTAATAACTCTCTAATTTCACAACACAGTAATTAAGATTAAGGTTTCACGAACCTTAGATAAAAATCTCACAGAAAGAATCGGAGATTTGAAGCATTTTCAAATCGACCGAAACTAAATTTTTAAGCGATTAATTACGTAAAATTTCACGTAATTAAATTAAATTCTTCTTCTTGTCAATTAATGACTAAACATTTATCATCTATTGATAAATGTAAAAACTTCTTCGTTTCGGATTAACCGAGACGATAGAAATTTATTAAAACTCATTTTTCCGGTAGAATATATCTGCCGGATAAAATTTTCGGAAAGAAAATCTTTATTCTACTAAAATTCTTGTCTTTCTCAGAAGATTAATTATTTTAATTACTTAAGAAAGACGGGATACTACAAACCATCCCGCACTTTATCTTCGTCCGAACTTTGATTCGACCTTCTTCTTCTTCCTTAACTTCTTCTTTCATCATAAAACTACTAATATAAAACTAACGAAAGATGAGAATGATTAATGGAATAAACGAAAAATGTAACGAATTACAAACGAAATATTCGACTTGTTTCTTCCGGCCTGAACTACCGTCGTTTTCCATTACACGGCCATCACACGGCGGTATAAAAAGTCACACGAACGTGGCACGAAACATCTTCCACCACCGTGTCTTCGTCGGAATCGCGCCACCAAGCCGCCGCCGTCTACCGCCGCGTTAAGCTCTCCGGTGACCGGCGGTTTCCGGCCGCCGCCGGATTCCGGCGACCGCTGGGATTCCAACGAGCGCTGTAACCACCTTCGGCTTTTTCTGTTCCAGCGAGCGCCGAATTCTAGCGAGCGGTGGACTTCCGGCGAGCGTTGAGTTGCTGCTGGCGCTGAGTTCTCCATTCCAGCGCATTCCAGCGGTCGCTGGATTCCAGCTGGCGCTGGAATTCCGGTGAGCGCTGGAACAAGTTATAGGTTTTCTCTTCCAACGAGCGCTACTTTCCAACGAGCGCTGTAACTTTTACTGAACGAGTTTTCTCCCATTTTTCATGCATTTTACGAGTTTTTCTTCCACTATACTTATTTTCCGACGTTTTACTTCTTCGATAGCACTTTATTTTAATTAGTATAACGTTTTCTTAACTTCACCTTTCTCGTTTCTTCCTTTCTTCTAAAGACCATTAAACGAAATTTTATTGGTAACGCGAAAAATTATCAAAATGACTTCTTTGGCCGTACTTCTTCATTTAACGGGAAAATTTGCCTCTTCGAGGACTTTTACAAAAGTTAGGGAATTATTTACATCAAAAATTCCCTACATTAGTCGTGATTTTTCTAACATCGCCTCCGATTCGTCATACTATCATATTATGCTTCTATGTACGAGAGCTTATTTACAACCACCGATAAAACGTACAAGTTGTTTGATTAACTATTCTATTACATTATATTTACATTATCTTCCTTTTCGTTAATTATCATCAAACTTCTTTCAACAACCCTTCTTTTTCTTCACTGCTCGTCCTCCGACGGATCCTCTTCCTCTTCTTCGTTGTCTCTCGGATCCTCCTCACTTGGATCTTCTTCTTCCGTTTCCGTACTCTCCTCTGCTCTCTCCACTCCGTCCAAAGTCACACGAGGGGCATGAGTAATATCCTCTCCCGGCGAAGGCCTAAAGCTAGGCTGAAAACTTAAATGGGTAAACGGTATTCGACGGAGGTGGAAGTATCCTTCGGTTGGTCCAACCTTTGGATCAACGTTTTCCTCGTCACTGTCATAGTGACGTGGTCCAGAAGTGCTAGCCACGTTAGGGTCAAATAGAGTAGGCTGGGCTCCAACTATGGCATCAAGCTCTGAAGAATTCAAAGCTTGCAATGTATCAATGGAAGGATCATTTGGAACTTCCTCAATGAAAGAAGCTGAGGCTACGCCGTTAGGTCGAATGGAAGGCTCAGGGGTGAAGATCAAAGTTTCAAAACGAGAGGGAGATGTAACATAGCCATTTGCTAATGGTTCAACAAGAAAAGAGTTAATATCAAGTCCATTATTTTCATGGATGGGAGAAGCAATAGGTTCGAGATTTTCTGGAGGATTATGATCAAAGATGGGATAATCTTGGGGCATGAGATGTTGTAAACCAAGCTCACCAATAGGAATCAATGGCTGATATGGTCCAGGAGGTGGGTACGAGAAACACATATATTGATTACTAATTGCAGAAATGAATGCTCTGCAATCTCCGAACTAAACACCATCCCAGTATTGAGGAGTGACGTACCTTGGAGCAATTGACTCCGCCCATTCCTGCCAATCCTCAGGAAGCAAAGGAACTAACCTAACTATACCAATAACTCCCGAGATATTTGATTCATGGATGTCCATCCAAACCCTATGAAACCGAGCTAGGAACTCTGCTAGGGTTTCTGTGTAGCTCATATGTATGTGATGAAATTCAATCATTGCTGCTACGCTTCTAGAGTTGGACATCCTATAAAAGATAATTTAAATAACTAGCTAACTCGAAATTACGAATAATCTTGAGAATCTACAGTCTCAACATACTCAATGTCGCTTCCAAAAGGGTGTTCCGGGCTCATATTACAATCCACAGACAAATATTACTAATGCTGATCTTCTGATGTCAGCATAAGACTTCTGACGGTCTTGCGCTTCTTTAATTCTTTGCTTGATTTGACGCACAATCTTTATCATTTCTTCCACTGAATCAGGCCCTAATATTTTTCTCTCGCCCACATCATCCCAATGGAGCGGAGATCTACACTTCTTTCCATAAAGGGCTTCGTAGGGCGCCATGCCAATCGTCATTTGATAACTGTTGTTGTAAGCAAATTCAACAAGAGGTAAAATTTGCTCCCATTGACTTCCTCGATCTAAAACAACAGTTCTCAACATATCCTCCAAGATCTGAATGGTTCTTTCTGATTGACCATCCGTTTGAGGATGAAAAGCCGTACTGAAGTTCAATTTGGTACCTAATTCTTCTTGCATACTTCTCCAAAAATGAGAAGTAAATTTTGAGTCTCGATCCGAAGTGATCGACTTAGGTACTCCGTGCAATCGTACAATTTCTCGCACGTACAGCTGAGCTAACTTATCTGCGCCATAAGTTATGGGAATAGGTATAAAGTGTGCAGATTTTGTCAATCTATCCACTATTACCCATATCGCTGTATTTCCTCGTTTGGATCTAGGTAACCCAGTTACAAAATCCATGGTAATTTTATCCCATTTCCACTCTGGAATATCTAAAGGTTGTAGCTTCCCATATGGTCTCTGATGTAATGCCTTTACTTGTTGACAGGCTAAACATCTTTCCACAAAAGAAGCTATGTCTCTTTTCATTCCTTCCCACCAAAATGTTTGTTTCAAATCTTGATACATTTTGGTGCCTCCGAAGCGAGCTGAATAAGGAGTTTCATGAGCTTCGCTCATGATTTCATTCCTTAATTCTTCATCATTCGGCACACAAATTCTTCCTCGATACAGGAGAACATTATCTCCTGCCTCCTTAAAATTTTCATTTTTCTCTTGACGAATTTTCATTCGTAACTTTTCCAATTTCTCGTCTTTTCTTTGAGCATTGGAAATTCTCAATCTTAAATCTGGAATTATTTCCATAGCTGCAACCATTTGCTCAACAGATTGCGGAGGTAGAATTACTTCTAACCTTAGTTCTTCGAAACTCTTAATGAGTTCTTTCTCTTGAGTTAGAAGAAATCCAAATTCCGATTTTCCTTTTCTGCTTAACGCATCAGCAACTACATTTGCTTTTCCTGGATGATAGGAAATTTTACAATCGTAGTCTTTAACTAACTCGAGCCATCTTCTTTGTCTCATATTTAATTCTTCGCTCAAAGAAATATTTGAGACTCTTGTGATCTGTGAAGATTTCACATTTCGTTCCATAAAGATGGTGTCTCCAGAGTTTTAAAGCATGTACTATTGCTGCTAGTTCCAAATCATGAGTTGGATAGTTTATTTCATGAGGTCTAAGCCGTCTAGAAGCATATGCAATAACTCTTCCTTCTTGCATCGGGACACAACCTAGTCCGTTCTTTGATGCATACGTGTAAACGACATAATCTTTATCCGAATTGAACCGATAGCCGGGCAGTGGTCAATCTCTTTTTAAGTTCTTGGAAACTTTCCTCACATTCTTCTGACCACTTGAATTTTGATTCTTTCTTTAGGAGATGGGTCATTGGCTTAGCTATTTTGGAGAATCCCTCGATAAATCTCCGATAGTAGCCTGCTAGACCTAAGAAACTCCTAATTTCATGTGGTGTGGTTGGAACTTTCCATTCCTGAACTGCTTGTACTTTTGAAGGGTCAACTTTGATTCCTTCAGGAGATACAACATGTCCAAGGAAATGTACTTCTCTTAGCCAAAATTCACATTTACTAAATTTGGCATACAATCTTTCGGTTCTCAACCTTTTCAGAACAGTTCGTAGATGTTCCTCGTGTTCTAATTCATTCTTTGAATACACGAGAATATCATCAATGAAAACTACGACAAACTTGTCCAAGAATTCATGAAATACTCGATTCATGAGATCCATAAATACTGCTGGAGCATTCGTCACACCAAATGGCATTACTACAAACTCGTAGTGGCCATATCTTGTTCTGAAAGCTGTCTTGGAAATATCTTCTTGCTTGACCTTCAATTGGTGATAACCAGATTTCATATCAATCTTCGAGAATACCCTTGCTCCTCTGAGCTGATCAAATAGATCATCTATTCTCGGCAAAGGATATTTGTTCTTTAAGGTCAATTTGTTTAATTCTCGGTAGTCGATGCACATCCTCAAACTACCATCCTTCTTTTGACAAAACGGAATTGGTGCTCCCCACGGAGAAACACTAGGTCTAATGAAACCTAGGTCAAGTAACTCTTGCAGTTGAATTTTCAATTCTTGCAACTCCTTTGGAGCCATTACGTATGGTGACTTGGAAACAGAGCTGATCCCGGTTCAAGATCTATTGTGAACTCCACTTGCCTATCCGGTGGCAATCCCGGCAAAACTTGTGGAAATACGTCTTGAAATTCTTTTACTACGGCTACATCTTCAATGTCGCTCTCCTTATCTTCCTTCTTGTTGAGATAGATAAGATATGCTTTCACATCTTTCTTTTTCAACACTCTCCTTGCTTGAACCGCCGAAATAATCGACGATTTCTTACAACTTCTTTCTATCCCGAAAAATAGAGTTGGTTCACGACCGGGCATATGAAATGAAATTTGCCTTTGCTTGCATTGAATGCTTGCAAAATTCTCGGTCAACCAATCCATTCCCAAGATAATATCTATATCCCACATTTTAATTAAATTTAGGGTTTTCGCTAACATCTTGAGAGATCCTAATTCAATCTCTATATTAGGACGGATGCGAGTAATCGAGGTAGATTTACCTAACGGTGTTGTTACTCTCAAGTCTTGACTAGCACGTTCTACTTTAAGACCAAGATTATCTACGCATGCATCGATATAAATGAATGCGATGCACCGATCAAATAAAATTATAACGGGTATGCCATTTAATTGACCCATATACGTCAAATTTCCTTGATCTTTGTCGAACGGCTTCGATCAAGAGCAAAAACCCTTTGATATTCTTCTTGGGGTTCCATTCTCAATTGCTGGGGTTGCTTTTGCTTTTCTTTGGAATCGCGGCCCTTGGCGATTCCGTTCTTTGCCGCGCCGTTGCCGAGGAACAACTTCTATTGCCTTCAATCTCCGAGGCGGGTTCGAGTTGGTCTACTTCCTCCGCTCCTTGCGGTTTAGTTGGGCACCGATACGAATAATGACCAACTTGACCACAAGTATAGCCTATTACTTCCCGGCCTTGCATATCCCTTGATGCATCTTGCCACACTTGGAACATGGAGACATTCCTTGATAAGTTTGAGATGAACCGCCTTGATTGACGAAAGGCCGTTTGAATCGTCCCCGATTAAATTGCTTTCTTGTTGATGACGTTGTTGCCCTTGCTTGTCCTTGCCGGGGCTTCTTACTAGGTTGACTTCCAAAATTCCATTTTCGTTTCGACTTTGGTTGAACGGCCGCGGATTTGTCAGCATCCTTTGGGGTTTGAACTTGTGTGTCGCCTTGAAGTCCGAGAAGACTTATCCGGCCGCATTGCCAATTCCATATCCAAAGCTCGTTTAAAGTCTCTGCATACGATAATGCACTTTGGTAGCCGAACGATTCTTATTTCTGCCGAAGACTGCTCGGAAAAGTTCGGCCATTTTCTCGTCTGTGTCCACCTTATCTTGAGCAAAACGTGCCAAATCACAAAATTCGCGATCATAGTCGGCTACCGACTTCTTACCTTGCTTGAGATTAGCAAACTCATTCTCCTTCTGCTTTCGATAACTTCGAGGAACGAATTTTTCGAACAAAACATCCTTAAATTGTTCCCACGTCAGGTTCTCCAGTTGTTCAGGGGTATATGCCCTTTGTCGAGCTTCCCACCAGTAATCCGCAGATCCCTTGAGCTGATAAGACATGCATGTTAGACGTTCTTGATCCGTACATCGAAGAAAACGGAAAATTCTTTCCAGCGCACGAATCCACTCTTCGGCTTCTGAAGGACTTCCTCTTCCATCGAGAGTTGGAGGATTTTGCCGCAAAAATAATTCTTCTATTCTCCTTTCAGGTTGAGGAGGAGGTGGGGTAGGTTCTCTTTCGTTTTCATTTTCAACCCTTCCTCGACCTCGGCCTCTTGGTCTACCTCTTGGCGGCATTTTCTAATTAACCAGGATTTTCATTCGAATTATTCTTTCTTTCTAACAAAGTTTTATTCTTTAATAAATATTATTCTTTCTTTAAAAGTATTTTAAGGGAAATAAATTTTTCTAGGTTTTAGAATTTAGAAAAATTTTCTTATCACCTTTTAAATGCATAATATACTCATCGTACTTTTAATGAATCACACCATTCATACTCATCACCATTCATGCTTATCAAAACTTTCAATTACATCTAACAGGCTCATACTATTTAATGAATCAAAGATTCACAAACATCATCATACATTGTGATCCCATAATTTAACTTCTTATTATCATCATGAACAATTTAAACAATTCACTATTGTCATAGATAATGAATCAACAATTCATTCATTACTATAATCAAAAAAATATTTCAAGAACACATATTTTTCATACTTATCTTTGCTAAGTAAAATTTAGCTAATATATATTCCTAATATTTCAAGGAAATAATAGCATCATCTTGACATATAAACTTTATCATAACTTTAATGAATCAAAAGATTCACGCTTATCATCAAATAATTACTAAAAAAAAATAATTTTCCCGTAGTAATTATTATATATATATATATTTATTTGCTAAATTTAATTAGCTCTTCATTCTTTATAATCAAGAGATGAATAATATCATCTTGATGTATAAACTTCCTCATAAATCTCTTTTGAGATGATCTACTTCATCTTAACATTTTTCCTAACTAATGATTACGAACTAAGCTAACGATAACGAATAATTACTGAAACGAATAAAACGAACGACACACTAAACTGATAATAGTCGAATAATGAACGAAACGATTAACGGACGAAATTAACGAAGAATGGAATGAACTACAACGAAACGAATTACGAACAAAATAAACGAAGAATGAACAACTACGAACGACAACGGAATGGACGAATAAACCCCGGCGCTGGATCGAACTATCCCGCGCCAAGATCGCCGTCCCGCACGCAGACGTCGCGCGGCCAAGAAAAGATTTCCTTCATGTGCGCGCGACTTAACCTCCGGCGGATTGTCCCGCGCCACACCAACCCGCGCCTGATGCTGAAATTGTCGTGGGGCTGGCGCGCCGCGCGCTGTGGTCGCGTCTGTTGCCGGTACTCAGCTGGACCCAGTCAGCTGGAATTACCCAGCTGACTCAGCCAGCTGGAATTACCCAGCTGGACCCAGTCAGCTGGATTTACTCAGCTGACTCAGCCAGCTGGAATTACCAATGGACCCGATTGGATTTACTCAGTGACTCGGCCAATGATTGGATTTCGCAGCCCGATGCCGGTTCGACGCTTTGTCTTGTTTTCTTCGTCCGGGCTTTTAATCGGTCTTTTTCCATTCCTTAAACCTCACTTCTTTACTTTAACTTCTATTATCTAAACCTCAGTCAGCTGGATTTTCTCATTGAATTACCTGTTGAACTCGGTCATCAATTGGATTCCATGTTGGACCCGATCTGTTGGAATTACCAGTGGAATTACTAACTGAACTCGATCAATTGGATTTTCTCGGTGACTCGGCCATTGGATTTTCTAGCCAGCTCAGTTTTTCCAGCCAGCTCAGTTTTCCAGATAACTCAGTTTTTCCAGCTAGTTTTGATTTTCCAGTTAGCTTGATTTATCCAGCTGATCTTTGCTCAACTTACTTCTTCATTTAATAGGAAAATTTGCCTCTTTGAGGACTTTTACAAAAGGTAGGGAATTATTTACACCAAAAAATTCCCTATATGAACCGTGATTTTCTAACATCACGCAAAATGTTCTTATCGGAGCGGAATTCTACGTCGCTTCCGATTCGCTATACTATCATATTATGCTTCTATGTACAAGAACTTATTTACAACATAATTGTTAAAAGTTGTTCACTTACTAGTCTATTACATATATTTACATCATTATCTTCCCGACACTTCCCTTCACTGCTCATCCTCTGACGGATCCTCTTCTTCTTCCTCCTCTTCGTCGCCTCTCGGATCCTCCTCACTTGGATCTTCTTCCTCCGTTTCCGTGCTCTCCTCTGCCCTCTCCACTCCGTCCAAAGTCACACGAGGGGCATAAGTAATATCCTCTCCCGGCGACGGCCTAAAGCTAGGCTGAAAACTTAAGTGAGTAAATGGTATTCTACGGAGGTGGAAGTATCCTTCGGTTGGTCCAACTTCTGGATCAACGTTATCCTCGTCACTATCATAGTGACGTGGTCCAGAGGTGCTAGCCACATTAGGGTCAAATAAAATAGGCTGGGCTCCAACTATGGCATCAAGCTCTGAAGAATTCAAAGCTTGCAATGTTTCAACGGAAGGATCATTTGGAACTTCCTCAACAAAAGAAGCTGAGGCTACGCCGTTAGGCAAAACAGAAGGCTCAGGAACAAAAGTTTGAGTCTCAATTTGGGAGGGAGACGAAACATAGCCATTTGCCAATGGCTCAACAAGAAAAGAGTTAACATCAAATCCATTATCTCCATGGATGGGAGAAGCAATTGGTTCGGGATTTTCTGGAGGATTCTGATCCAGAATAGGATAATCTTGGGGCATGAGATGTTGTAAACCAAACTCACCAACAGGAATCAATGGCTGATATGGTCCAGGAGGTGGGTACGAAAAACACATATATTGAGTACTAATTGCAGCTATGAACGCTCTGCAATCTCCAAACAATACACCATCCCAAAATTGGGGAGTAACATACCTTGCAGCAATCGATGCCGCCCACTCCTGCCAATCCTCAGGAAGCAGAGGAACTAGCCTAACTATACCAATAACTCCCGAGATATTTGATTCATGGATGTCCATCCAAACCCTATGGTACCGAGCTAAAAACTCTGCTAGGGTTTCTGTGTAGCTCATATGTATGTGGTGAAATTCAATCATCGCTGCTACGCTTCTAGAGTTGGACATCCTATAAAAGAAAATTTAAATAATCAACTAAACTGAAATTACGAATAGTCTTGAGAATCCACTGTCTCAACATACTCAATGTCGCTTCCAAAAGGGTGTTCTGGGCTCATGTTACATTCCACAGATAAATACTCAACTTGCTTGCACAACTGATCCATTATCTCGCTTATGATCGATCACTAACAACCAATCACATTAGAGGCTAAAACACAACAATTATATATATACTTCAACTTCCAAACTTTATAACTAGAAACATTTGAAATTCGTACCTGGATAGCTGGATGAGATGAGAGATGCTGGACTTCAGTTGTTGTTAAAAACTAACTAGTCTAGGAATTCAAACCAGACTAGATTTTCAGAAAACAACTTGGAGCAGAAGACATTGCTCTAAACTAATCTAGGGTTTCAAATCGACTAGATTTTAGAAAATATTATTCAGAGCAGTCAGACCCGCTCTGATACCACTCTGTCGCAGCCCGAACCTCGATATTAGATGTCAAGGCCGGTAGGTCCCACGACTTACACAATTTATGATTAACAAAGGAAATTAAGATAGCGACCCGGCTATCATTCAAAAGAATAACCATACTCAACATGTCGCAGCCCGAACTTATTACCCAGCTGGGCCTAGTCAGCTGGAATTACCAGTGACTCACCACTGGATTTACTTTTACTCAAATTGGACCCGGCCATTGGACCTATTTGGACCTATCAGTTTGGAATTACCAGGCCGACTTGGTCATTGGATTTACTCAGTGACTCGACGGTGGATTTACCCACTGGACCTGGGCCAATTTGGAATTACTGTTGACTCAGCCAGCTGGATTTACCACTTTAGAATAATGTGACGTATATGACTCGAGACGATCAACTGAAATCAATATGACATAACTCAAATCACTTGGAATCAAAAGACCTGATCAACCAAATAACCGACAATTGATCAAGAAGATGACGAATTTATTTGAGGATCAAGAAAACAAGATAAAGAAAATTGTTTCAAAAGAACTTAGCAATAGAGTTCGACTTTAGAATTTAAACGTTATAACAACATTAAACTTCATTTTCTTGCAGCGGAAAACATGAGAATATATGTATGAAGACATATATTCTAGGTCAACTTCTCAAAAACGACTTTCTTTACATAACAACATTTAACAACAACAATGGTCCATCCAGTACTCATCATCTTCATCCTTGCTAACTCCGCACGTTTTAGAAATAACATGCGAGGCCGAGTACTACGTACTCAGTGAACACATGCCGAAAACATTTGAAAACTTTGCTGAATACAGCTATATATGAAAACTTGCCAGAAAACATAATACGAGGATTTTCTGAAAACAACTCGTAAAATGCTAAAAATACTTTCTTTTCAAAACTCATTTGTCTGCAGACATTTATAATAGTATGAACCATATCTACGAATAAATAATGGTGATGAGAAAGAGGCCTCTTTCTCAATCACTTGTAATCGGCATATCAAGAAAAGGCTCACGATTATGAATAATCGGCCTATCAAAGAAATGCGCACGATTACTAATGTGTACACAGATTTCACCTTGCGTGAAACCGAATTCGTCTTTCTGAAGTAGATGGTAACATACTTAAACATTTTTAAAATCATTTGGCAAGTATCAAAACTTTGTAAAACATACGATATCATGTTTTTTTCACATATTTTAGTTTAGAAAGCCCACCTGATAAACTTAAGCTTTAAACTTTAAGCTCTAACGCTTGTAGCCCTTTTACTTCACTTTTCTGCTCCCGCTTCCGCTTGCTCCTTTAATCGAAACGGAATAACGATTTTAGAACGAGAGCTTTTATCGACTAACGACTTCGATATCCTTAACGAAATTCTATTCGAATTTCTACGTCGTAACTTGATGAAATTCGAGAATTCCTATCTTAACTTTTCAAACGTTCTTAATCTATCTTAATCTATCTAAATTCCTCATTAAGCATCAATATTAATCAATTCTCATACAACATTAACTCAATTAAACATATAAATTCCCCAAATCGGGAAAATCAATCATAAATAGAAAAATCTTTTATTTCTTTGAATTAAATTTCCATAAAATTATATAACACTTAATTTTTATTAAGAAGTTCATAAATGCAATTAATTTCTTAAATTAAATTTTATTAATATTTTATTTATTTATTTTAAATTTTCGGTTATTTTAAAATTAATATTTCTTTAATTATTTTCTCTTCTTTTTAATTTCTAATATACTTAATTATTATCTTAAGCTCATTTCTTCATTTAATTTCATTCAATTAAGTATTAATCTTTCAACCCTAATTTAAGAACCCTAATTCGATTTTCTAGGGTTTCTAGGGTTAATCAAGCTTTTGTTTCATTATCTCTTGATCTAATATACTTCAGTAATCTCATATATCTTTAATTGAATCATCAAACTCATCATATAACATTACATTATTAAACCCTAATTTATGTTCTTATTTAATCGGTTATTTTCTCAAAATGAAATTGGTTGGAAATTTTTAATTACTTCCAACATGAAACATTCTTAAAATACTTAACTAAACTCATTTATATCATTAAATCAATCATACAATTCATGTATTCATTATTTCCCATTTTCTTCTCATTTTCGAAATTTGCCAATTGATAACTAGGGTTTTCCATGCTTAAATCTAATTACATATTTGATCTTATAATCATATTCTAAGCATAATTCATGAAGAACAAATCATCATTCAATGCATGAATTAATATTTAGCATTTTCTTCTAAATTTCGATTTTCATGCAACTTAGGGTTAGGGTTTTGATTTTTCTAATTTAATCACACAATTCATCATATAATCATGATATAAGCATCATATTAAGACATGAAGATTTACTAATCATTTCTAAGGTTTCTCCCAAAATAATCGACATATATATTCATAACTAGAATTCTTCATGCATCATCTTAAGCTTAATATTTGATCATAAAATCATCATATAAACATCATTCTAAGAAATCAAGATCATCCAACTACTTCTTCATATTTCTTACAAATTTTCGACACATATATATATATATAATTCTTCCACCAAAGACATGAATCAAGAGCTTGGAAGAAAAGAATCTAAGCTTACTTGACTACTTGAGAGGATTGCTAGAAGTTGAAATCTTTGAGCTTGAAGATCAAGATGGTGTTCTTAAGTGTGTGTGAGTGTGTGTATTGAGAGAGAAGAGAGAGATCGAGAGGGAGAGAGAGAAGCTGCTGCTTGCTGTTGTTTGTGCGTGTGGTGAGAGATGAGAGATGAGAGAGTTAGATAAATATAATCTAACAACCTAGGTTTAGAATTATAGGGTAGGTTATTATTTTATTAAAACTTAATGGCTAAGTTTTGGTTAATTCAATTAATTAATTATTAATTCAATTAATTAATAACTAATTAATCTTCTAATAACTCTCTAATTTCACAACACAGTAATTAAGATTAAGGTTTCACGAACCTTAGATAAAAATCTCACAGAAAGAATCGGAGATTTGAAGCATTTTCAAATCGACCGAAACTAAATTTTTAAGCGATTAATTACGTAAAATTTCACGTAATTAAATTAAATTCTTCTTCTTGTCAATTAATGACTAAACATTTATCATCTATTGATAAATGTAAAAACTTCTTCGTTTCGGATTAACCGAGACGATAGAAATTTATTAAAACTCATTTTTCCGGTAGAATATATCTGCCGGATAAAATTTTCGGAAAGAAAATCTTTATTTTACTAAAATTCTTGTCTTTCTCAGAAGATTAATTATTTTAATTACTTAAGAAAGACGGGATACTACAAACCATCCCGCACTTTATCTTCGTCCGAACTTTGATTCGACCTTCTTCTTCTTCCTTAACTTCTTCTTTCATCATAAAACTACTAATATAAAACTAACGAAAGATGAGAATGATTAATGGAATAAACGAAAAATGTAACGAATTACAAACGAAATATTCGACTTGTTTCTTCCGGCCTGAACTACCGTCGTTTTCCATTACACAGCCATCACACAGCGGTATAAAAAGTCACCTGAACGTGGCCTGAAACATCTTCCACCACCGCTGTCTTCTGTCGGAATCGCGCCACCAAGCTGCCGCCGTCTACCGCTGCTGTTAAGCTCTCCAGTGACCGCTGGTTTCCAGCCGCCGCTGGATTCCGGCGACCGCTGGGATTCCAACGAGCGCTGTAACCACCTTCGGCTTTTTCTGTTCCAGCGAGCGCCGAATTCTAGCGAGCGGTGGACTTCCGGCGAGCGTTGAGTTGCTGCTGGCGCTGAGTTCTCCATTCCAGCGCATTCCAGCGGTCGCTGGATTCCAGCTGGCGCTGGAATTCCGGTGAGCGCTGGAACAAGTTATAGGTTTTCTCTTCCAACGAGCGCTACTTTCCAACGAGCGCTGTAACTTTTACTGAACGAGTTTTCTCCCATTTTTCATGCATTTTACGAGTTTTTCTTCCACTATACTTATTTTCCGACGTTTTACTTCTTCGATAGCACTTTATTTTAATTAGTATAACGTTTTCTTAACTTCACCTTTCTCGTTTCTTCCTTTCTTCTAAAGACCATTAAACGAAATTTTATTGGTAACGCGAAAAATTATCAAAATGACTTCTTTGGCCGTACTTCTTCATTTAACGGGAAAATTTGCCTCTTCGAGGACTTTTACAAAAGTTAGGGAATTATTTACATCAAAAATTCCCTACATTAGTCGTGATTTTTCTAACATCGCCTCCGATTCGTCATACTATCATATTATGCTTCTATGTACGAGAGCTTATTTACAACCACCGATAAAACGTACAAGTTGTTTGATTAACTATTCTATTACATTATATTTACATTATCTTCCTTTTCGTTAATTATCATCAAACTTCTTTCAACAACCCTTCTTTTTCTTCACTGCTCGTCCTCCGACGGATCCTCTTCCTCTTCTTCGTTGTCTCTCGGATCCTCCTCACTTGGATCTTCTTCTTCCGTTTCCGTACTCTCCTCTGCTCTCTCCACTCCGTCCAAAGTCACACGAGGGGCATGAGTAATATCCTCTCCCGGCGAAGGCCTAAAGCTAGGCTGAAAACTTAAATGGGTAAACGGTATTCGACGGAGGTGGAAGTATCCTTCGGTTGGTCCAACCTTTGGATCAACGTTTTCCTCGTCACTGTCATAGTGACGTGGTCCAGAAGTACTAGCCACGTTAGGGTCAAATAGAGTAGGCTGGGCTCCAACTATGGCATCAAGCTCTGAAGAATTCAAAGCTTGCAATGTATCAATGGAAGGATCATTTGGAACTTCCTCAATGAAAGAAGCTGAGGCTACGCCGTTAGGTCGAATGGAAGGCTCAGGGGTGAAGATCAAAGTTTCAAAACGAGAGGGAGATGTAACATAGCCATTTGCTAATGGTTCAACAAGAAAAGAGTTAATATCAAGTCCATTATTTTCATGGATGGGAGAAGCAATAGGTTCGAGATTTTCTGGAGGATTATGATCAAAGATGGGATAATCTTGGGGCATGAGATGTTGTAAACCAAGCTCACCAATAGGAATCAATGGCTGATATGGTCCAGGAGGTGGGTACGAGAAACACATATATTGATTACTAATTGCAGAAATGAATGCTCTGCAATCTCCGAACTAAACACCATCCCAGTATTGAGGAGTGACGTACCTTGGAGCAATTGACTCCGCCCATTCCTGCCAATCCTCAGGAAGCAAAGGAACTAACCTAACTATACCAATAACTCCCGAGATATTTGATTCATGGATGTCCATCCAAACCCTATGAAACCGAGCTAGGAACTCTGCTAGGGTTTCTGTGTAGCTCATATGTATGTGATGAAATTCAATCATTGCTGCTACGCTTCTAGAGTTGGACATCCTATAAAAGATAATTTAAATAACTAGCTAACTCGAAATTACGAATAATCTTGAGAATCTACAGTCTCAACATACTCAATGTCGCTTCCAAAAGGGTGTTCCGGGCTCATATTACAATCCACAGACAAATACTCAACTTGCTTGCACAACTGATCCATCATCTCGCTTATGATCGATTACCAACAACCAATCACATTAGAGGCTCAAACACAACAATCATATATATATATACTTCAACTTCTAACCTTTTTAAACTAAAAACGTTTGAATTTCGTACCTGGATAGCTGGATGAGATGAGAGATGCTGGACTTCAGTTGTTGTTAACTTAACTAGTCTAGAAATTCAAACCAGACTAGACTTTTAAGAAATAATAACTTGGAGCTGAAGACATTGCTCTATACTAGTCTAGGGTTTCAAAATAGACTAGATTTTTAGAAAAATATTATTCAGAGCAGTCAGACCTGCTCTGATACCACTCTGTCGCAGCCCGACCCCGATATCAGATGTCAAGACCGGTAGGTCCCAAGACTTACACAATTTATGATTAACAAAAGAATAAAGATAGTGACCCGGCTATCGTTTACAAGAACAATCATACTCGACAATTCATAATTTTAGAATAATATGACATATATGACTCAAAATCAACGAGACGATCAACTGATTTCAATACGACATACATATCAATAACATAACTCAAATCACTCAGAATCAAAAGACCTGATCAACCAAATAATCAATAATGACCAAGAAGATGACGAGTTGACTTGAGGATCAAGAAACACGATAAAATAAACCGTTTCAAGTTCAACAAAGCTTCATGGAATAGAGATTTACTTAAATACATACTCAAACTAAGTTTCAAAAGGATACTTAACAATAAGAGTTCGACTTTTTAATATAATAACTCGACTCTAGGTTTTAAACAACTTCAACATAGTTTAAACTTAGAATTTAAAGTTTAAAACATCATTTATAGTATACCAAAATATCTTAACATAGCAGCGGAATACGAGAGATTATATGTATGACGACATATAATCTAGGCTCTTTATTTATTCAAAACATTAACAACAACCTACATCCATCTAGCCCTCGTCATACGCATCCACGCTTTAACTTTGCACATTTTAGAAATAACATGCAGAACTGAGTACGTAGTACTCAGTGAACACATGCCTAAAACATTTGAAAACTTTGCTGAATACAGCTATATATGAAAACTTGCCAGAAAACATAATACGAGGATTTTTCTGAAAAACAACTCGTAAAATGTTAAATATACTTTCTTTTCTAAAAAATGATTTGTCTGCAGACAGTTATAACAGTATGAACCATATCTACATTAAATATTGGTGATGAGAAAGAGGCCTCTTTCTCAATCACTTGTAACCGGCATATCAAGAAAAGGCTCACGATTATGAATAATCGGCCTATCATAGAAATGCGCACGATTACTAATGTGTACACAGATTTCACCTTGCGTGAAACCGAATTCGTCTTTCTGAAGTAGATGGTAACATACTTAAACATTTTAAAATCATTTGGCAGGTATCAAAGCTTTAAAATCATAGTATATCATGCTTTGCACATTTTTCAGTTTAGAAAGCCCACTTGATTACTTTAAGCTTTAAACTTTAAAATTTTATCGCTTGCAACCCTTTTACTTCACGCTTCCGCTTCTACTTCCGCTTGCTCCTTTAATCGAAAGCGAATAACGATTTTTAGAACGTAAATCTTTTATCGAATAACTACTTCGATAAACCTAACGTAATTTGATTCGAATTTCTACGCCGAAACTCAACGACATTCGAGAATTTCTATCTTAACTTTTCAATCATTCTTAATCTATCTTAATTCCTCATTAAGCATCAAACATCAATCAAATCTCATATAATATCAACATTCATAAATTACTATTCACTATAATCGACTAAATCGATTTTAATCCGTCTAACGGATTCAGAAAATTCCTAAATTAATTTCACGCACTTATTTCATCATATCAAACATATTTTCATATTCATTACACATATTCCACTCAATTAGTATATAAACTCCCAAATCGGGAGAAACATTCAAAAATAGAAAATCTTTAATAATTTGAATTAACATTCCAAAATTTCACACAATATTACATTGTTATTAATTAGTTCATAAATGCAATTAATTTCTTAATTAAAAATTAATTAATATTTTATTTATTTATTTAAATTTTCGGTTATATCAAAATTAATATTTCTTTAATTATTTTCTCTTCTTTTTAATTTCTAATATACTTTAATTATCATCTTAAGCTCATTTCTTCATTTAATTTCATTCAATTAAGTATTAATCTTCCAACCCTAATTTAAGGACCCTAATTTCACTTTCTAGGGTTTCTAGGGTTAATCATGTTTACATTTGATTATCTATTGCTTTAACATGCTTTATTAACATCCATATAACATTAACTTAATCATCAATTTCATCACATAACATTATATTATCAAACCATAATTTTAATCTCATATTTTCGATATTTTTCTTAAAATAGAAATGGTTGGGAATTCATGCTCATTCTCAACATAAAACATTCTTAAAATACTTAACTAAACTCATTTATATCATTAAATCAATTATACAATTTATGCATTAATCATTTCACCATTTCCCATTTTTTCGAAAATTACCAATTATGAACTAGGGTTTCTCATGCTTAAATTTAATTACATATTTGATCTTCTAAGCATATTTTAAGCATAATTCATGTAGATTAAAACATCATTCAACCACTTCTTCATTTCTTCTTCAAAAATTTCAATATATATGTATATATATATCTAGGGTTTCTCATGCATTTTCTTAAGCTAATAATTGATCATCTAACATCATAAAATCATCATATAAACAACATATGAAGACATGAACAACATCTAACCATTTCTACAAATTCTCCCCCAAATTTTCGACACATATATATATATATATATAATTCTTCCACCATGGAAATGAATCAAGAGCTTGGAAGAGAGGGATCTAAGCTTACTTGACTACTTGAGAGGATTGCTAGAACTTGTAGTCTTGAGCTTGAAGATCAAAGATGGTGTTCTTAAGTGTGTGTGAGTGTGTGTGTCGAGAGAGAGAAGAGATTGAGAGAGAGAGTTCTTTGCTGCTTTGTTTGTGTGCGTGTGTGAGTGAGTTTGAGGGTGGTGAGAGTGGAATATATGCATGTTACATGCATAGGGTAGGGTAGATTAGGTTTATTATTTTAATTTAACTTAATTGTTAAGTTTTGATAGTTATTTAATCACTTTCTCGACTCAATTAATTAACAACGACGAACCCTCCGATAAACTCTTAATTTCTCAACACAGTAATTAAGATTAAGGTTTCACGAACCTTAGATAAAAATCTCACAGAAAGAATCGGAGATTCGAAGCATTTTCAAATCGACCGAAACTAAAATTTTAAAAGATAATTTACGTAAAATTTCACGTATTTAAATTAAATTCTTCTTTTAGTCAATTAATGACTAAACATTTATCATCTATTGATAAATGTAAAAACTTCTTCGTTTCGGATTAACCGAGATAATAAAAATTAATTAAAACTCATTTTTTCGGTAGAATATATCTGCCGGGTAAAATTTTCGGAAAGAAAATTTTTATTTTACTAAAATTATTGTCTTTCTCATTAAGTTAATTATTTAATTACTTAAGAAAGATGGAATACTACAGTTAAGGTTATAAGTCAAGATAGCTTGCTGCTACTTGAATAATTAAGAAAAGTCCATAAAGCTAAGTGCATTAATACTGATTGTCAAGCTGAGAAATGTGTATGAAATTAAGTTACTTCGCTATTGCGTGATTATTAAGTTAAAGTTATGAAAGTGATGATGATGTAAATGTGTGTGTGTGAATATTTGATGTATAATATGACGTAGTTAGATCTATAATGGAGTAGTAGTCCGTACCGTTAATAATATTTTTGTGTGATGTCCTAACATCACAGATGACCTAGGGATAACTTTTGCTGTATATAAATCATTTCTTTTGAAAAGACCTCTAAAAGGCAATTTTTCAAGTATATAGAGAAAAATGACCAAAGCAGTTATTTAAGATAATTTGATGTTTTCCTAAAGTATTTAAGTAATACGAAGAGATATGATGAAGTATGAAGAAAAGGGAAAGCATAAGTAAGAAAAGAAGTTATATGAAGAAAAATGATTAAAGATGTTATTTAAATTAAGTTAATACTTTCTTAAAGTATTTAAGTAAGATGTGAAGTAATGATGCTCTATGAGAAAAGAAAAGTATGAGGAAAGATAAGTAAGATGATGAAGGAAGGAAGTAAAGGCTTTCATGAAAATGGAAGAAGAAAATATTTCTTTAAGAGTTAAAAGTTGAGTTATTAAGGAAACTTAAATAATGAGATGAAAGTATAAAGAATGTTGTGAAAATAAATTAAGAATGATTGAAGTTAAAGTCAAGTTATAAAAGACAGATAATTTATTCTGTCAATTTATAAGTCAAGTTATTCTGCTGCTATTTAAGACAAGTTTATAAAGCCGAGTGCTTTATTAATGATTGCCTAATTAAGAAAAGATATAAAGCTGAGTGCTTTAATAATGATTAAGAAAAGTTATGAAGTTAAGTTATGTTACTATTATAGACTACTAAGTGAAGTTATGTAAGTGATTATATTATGATGTGATGTGAATTCTTGAATGTTAAGCTCTACGATTTAAGAATTCGCTTATGAAGTATTTGCTTATGCAATAAAGAATAAGATGAAAATGTGCTTACATGCAAAGCTCGATAAGAATAAAGTTATTTCGTGATAGTTTTATAGTTTCTTAAAAACTAATGCCAAGAAAGAAATAGGGTAGAGGAAGAAATAGAAGAAGAGCAGCGAGATCCTACCCTACCTCCTCAGCCTGAGAGGAGAATCGAAGAATTATTTCTTCGACAAAAATCCCCGACCTTCGACGGAAGAGGAAATCCGTCAGAAGCGAAAGAATGGATTCGTGATTTAGAGCGAATTTTTTAGATTTCTTCGATATGATGATAGCGAGCGTCTCGTACGTATGTCATATCAGCTGAAAGGATCTGCAGACTGCTGGTGGGAAGCTTGCCAGAAGACTTATCTCGAGCAGCTTGAAAATCTCACTTGGGTGTCCAATGAAGCCCTTTTCGAATGATGTTTCGAAAAGCTTTTGCAAGCAGAAGTAAAGCGAGTTCGCAAAATTTAAAGTAAGTAAAGGAGATAGAGGCAGAGTACGACCGTGAATTTTGTGCTTTAGCTAGTTACGCCCCCGATAAAGTTGATTCAGATGAGAAGATGTTCGAGCTTTTTCGTGCCGGACTTAGATAAGATATAAGAGTGGTCTTAGCAATTCAGAGTGCTTTGACCTATCTTTGAAGCTTTAAACATAGCCTTGGATATGGAATTGGCTATGCAGCCGGAAAAATCAATTCGATTCCAACATCTCCCGATTTAATCTCATGCGGTACATTAAACCGCAATCCTCTTATCCAAGTCAAATTCAAAAAGAAAAGAGAAAATGGAATGCTGAGAATTAACCTAGCAAGAAGCTATGGCATAGGCAGAGTCAGCAGCAATTGACTCAAGAAAAATATAGACCTCCTGTGGTTGGTCACGGTTGCTCGTCTCAGAGACAGCAAGGAATTTCTGCATGCCCTCCTAAGTGTGGTAAAATGCATTAGGGAATTTGCGCAGCAGGAAGTAATAGCTGCTATGCATATGGGCAACCAGGGCATTATTCTTATCAGTGCCCATGTAGGCAGCAAGGAACTGGAGGAGAAAACTTAATCAGTATCAGCCTCCACATTTAAAAACCATTGAAGGAGTCCCACAGACGCAGCAGCGTCAACGTCAAATTCCTCGGCCTCAGTAGCAGAAGCTGAAGCAGCGAACACCGCAGCAAGAGCAACATCATCACCAGAGGGTTTTTGCTCTTGAGCAGAAAGCGAGTGTCAAAGATCAGGGCAATCTGGCGAGTATGGGTCAGATAAATGATGTACCTGTTATAAATCTTTTCGATACCGGTGCATCACATTATTTTATATCAAATGCATGCATAGATACTCTGGGCTTTAAAATAGAGAGAGATAGCCAGAACTTAAGAGTATCCATCCCGGTAGGTAAAACTACCCAGTCACGCATGTTTGCCCTAATCTAGAATTTGAATTTGGATTCCTTAAGATGTCAGTTAAAACCCTAATTCTAATTCAACTGTGGGACGCAGACATCATTTTGGGAATGGATTGGTTAAGTGAGAATTTTGCTACCATTCGGTGTAAGCAAAGACAGATTTCTTTTCATGCCCCTCGAAAAGAGCCAACTCTATTCTTCGGAATAGAGAAAAGTAAAAAAAAAAAAAGAATGCTAATTATTTCGGCAATTCAAGCAAGAAGGTTGTTGAGAAGAAAAGATGTGCAAGTATATCTTGTTTATCTTAATAAAGAGGAAAATCAAGAAAAGAAAATTGATGATGTAGCCGTAGTCCAAGAATTCAAGGATGTATTTCCTGAAGTTTTGCCAGGATTACCCCCAGACAGGCAATTGGAGTTTACCATTGACCTTGAACCTGGTTCAGCTCCAATATCAAAGGCGCCGTATAGAATGACCCCAAAAGAATTTCAGGAACTAAAGATCCAGCTACAAGAATTGTTTGATCTTGGTTTTATCAGGCCTAGTGTTTCCTCATGGGGAGCACCAATCTTGTTGTAAAAAAGAAAGATGGTAGTCTAAGAATGTGTATAGACTATCGAAAGCTAAACAAATTGACGTTGAAGAACAAGTATCCTTTGCCAAGGATAGATGATCTGTTTGATCAGCTAAAAGGGGCCAGTGTATTCTCAAAAATTGATTTAAAATCTGGCTATCATCAGTTGAAGCGTCGTCAAGAAGATATTCTAAAAAAATGCGTTTCAGACGAGATATGGTCATTACGATTTTGTAGTAATGCCGTTTGGATTGATAAATGCTCCGGCAGTATTCATAGATCTCATAAATCGAGTTTTTCACGAATTCTTGGATAGATTTGTCATAGTCTATATTGATGACATTCTCATATATTCAAGAAATGAAACAGAGCATGAAGAGCATCTTCGAATTGTCTTAGAAAAAAAAATTTAAGATCTGAGAAGTTATATGCCAAATTCAGCAAGTGTGAATTTTGGCTAAAAGAAGTAAATTTCCTCGGACATGTTGTTTCTTCAGAAGGAATTAAAGTAGACAATTCTAAAGTGCAAGCAGTTCAAGAATGGAAATCTCCAAAGTCACCCCATGAGATTTGTAGTTTCTTGGGTCTAGCAGGTTACTATCGGAGATTCATTGAAGGATTTTCTAAGACAGCAAGGCCAATGACCCAACTTCTCAAGAAAGAATCGAAGTTTAAATGGTCTCCTAAATGCGAATAAAGTTCCAAGAGCTTAAGAGAAAGCTAACCACTGCTCCAGTTCTAGCAGTGCCAGAAGCATGCAAGGATTTTACCGTATATACGGATGCATCAAAGAAATGACTAGGTTGTGTTTTGATGGAAGATGGCAGAGTAATAGCCTATGCGTCACGGCAGCTTAGACCTCATGAGGAGAATTACCCAACTTATGATTTTGAGCTAGCAACAGTTGTGCCATGCTCTGAAAATCTGGAGACATCATCTTTATGGATCCAAGTGTGAGATCTTTTCAGATCACAAGAGTCTCAAATACTTTTTCGAGCAAAAAGAATTGAATATGAGGCAAAGAAGATGGCTTGAACTAGTAAAAGACTACGATTGCAAAATTTTCTATCATCCAGGAAAATCGAACGTAGTAGTTGAAGCTTTGTGCAGGAAGAGCAGAACCGAGTTAGGATTTCTGCTTACTCAAGAAAAATAGCTTATTAAAAGTTTTAGAAAGCTAAAAATAGAAGTGGTTTTATAACCACAATTTACAGAGCAATTAATTGCAGCTTTGGAAATAGCTCCAGATTTGAAAATGAGAATTTTAGATGCTCAAAGAAAAGATGAAAAGTTAGAGAATTTGCAACTTAAGATTCGTAAAGGAAAAACAGAAGACTTTCGTGAAGCTGGAGATAATACTCTCCTATTTAAAGAAAGGATTTGTGTTCCAGATAAAGAAGAATTAAGAGCTGAGATCATGAGAGAAGCTCATGAAACGTCTTATACAGCTCATCCTGGAAACACCAAAATGTATCAAGACTTGAAATAGAAATTTTGGTGGGAAGGAATGAAGCGAGATATAGCTTCGTTTGTAGAGCGATGTTTAGCCTGCAAGTTAAGGCTTTACATTAACGGCCTTATGGAAAATTCCAGCCGTTAGAAATTTCGGAATGGAAATGGGATGGTACCACTATAGACTTTGTAACTAGGTTACCTAAGTTTAAGAAAGGAAATACAACAATATGGGTAATAGTGGATAGATTGGCGAAATCTGCTCATTTCATACCAATTCCAGAAACATATGGATCGGATAAGTTAGCTCAGCTGTATGTCAAATAAATAGTGCGATTGCACGGCATGCCCAGATTGATCACTTCAAATCAAAAATTCAAAGTTTACCTCCTGTTTTTGGAGAAGTTTACAAAGTGAGATGGGTACCAATTTAAATTTCAGCACTGCTTTTCATCCTCAGACGGATGGTCAGTCCGGGAGGACAATTAAAATCTTAGAAGATATGCTCAGAACTATTGTATTATATCGAGGTAACTAATGAGAGCAAGTTTTACCTCTCGTTGAGTTTGCATACAACAACAGTTATCAGATGACGATTGACATGACACCCTATGAAGCTCTTTAAAGAACAAAATATAGGTCCCCACTTTATTGGGATGAAATAAGTGAAAGAAAAGTTTTAGGGCCCGATGCTGTAGAAGAAATAATCAAGATTGTTTGCCAAATTAAGCAGCGAATTAAAGAAGCGCAAGATTGTCAAAAAAAAATCTTATGTAGATTCTCGAAGATCCGAATTAGAATTTGAAGTAGGAGATAAAGTGTTTCTAAAATTTTCGCCTTCGAGAGGAATTTACAAATTTGGCGTAAAAGAAAAGCTTAAGCCACGTTACATAGGACCATATGAAATCCTAGAAAGGATTGGTCAAGTAGCGTATAAGCTGGCATTATCGCCAAGCTTTAGAAATTTGCATAATGTGTTTCATGTATCTCAGTTGAACTAATATATGTTCGATCCTAAGCATGTTATTCGACAAGAAGAAGTGGTTTTAGAACCATACCTCAGTTATGAGAAGAAACCAGAAGTGATCTTGGATCGAAAGGTCCAGCAGTTAAGAAATAAATTGATCGCCTCAGTAAAAGTTAAATGGAGACACCACGGGCTAGAGAAAGCTACGTGGGAGCTCGAAGATAAAATGAAAGAGAAGTATCCCGAGCTTTTCCTTTGAGGTAAGCAAATTTCGGGACGAAATTTATTTTTAGGGGGAGAGAATGTAATACCCTGCTTTTTCATAACTAATCTTAGTAATTAATTACTAAGATAATTATTGAGAATAATTTTAAAATACAAAAATTAGAAGGAAATTAAGTTCCAGCATTTAAATTAATTCGACAGCCCTAATTTGCCGAATTTTGATGATTTAAGTTTTATTTTCGTTTCGGTTAATCCGAAATGAAATATTGAAAGTGTTTATGATGATGTGCTATTATATGTGCATTATTTGAGAAATATGTGCCATTTTTGAAGTATTTAATTTTCTAAGGATTTATGAATTTTTCTCTGGTAATTTAATTAATTTTCGGATTTTATTTTCGGAAATTTTCAGAGAAAGTTTATATTAGGGTTTGAGAAACCCTAATAAATTTTTATAGATCGAGAGCTTTTTAATTAAAGCCTCGATGATTATTTATTAGATGATTGATTAATTAATTATAAAATTAATTGATCGATTAAGATGAGATTTTAAATGCTTAATGTTTAATTAATTAATTAGATGTTGAATTAATTAATTAAGCTAATTTATTAAGCATAATGTTCCTAGGAAATAAAGCTTGTCTTATAAGCTTTATTAATATTTTTCTAATTATTTTAACCTAGCAATATCTAGAAAGAATATTTGCTAGGATATTGTTAGGATTAAATTTAATCCATAATATCTAAATTTAGATATGCTAACATTAATATATAGTTTTTAATTAATTAATGGTGCCACCTCATTATATTTCCAACATAATTATGAGGTGTGTTGGATGAGTAGCCAACATCTTAATCCAAATTCAATGTATTTTGACTAAGTATGTTAGCATATATTTACATCATCCTCATTCATCTCTCCCTCACCAAAACTCTCTACACACACACTCATACACACACACACAACAGCAGCACATACACACACAAAACCTCCATTGAAGAAGCATCTTCAAGCTCAAGAAAGATCAAGGTTTAGCTCCCAAATCATTATCAAAGGTTAGATCTAGTAGGATTCAAGTTCTTAGCTCAAGATTGAGCATAGAAATCCATTTTCTTTATATTTTTAAAAATTTTCGAAATTCATGAAGATGATGGTAGATGATTTTGATCTTCAAGTATTATGTTAGATCTATGATTTAGATTATATTTCTATCATTAAATCATTGAGAAATCAAACCCTAACCCTAATCTCTATTTTTCGAAAATTATGAAATAATTAGGGGTTTTTTATTCTTGATTTAATTGATCAAATTGATGAATTATATGAGTTTGTATGATGATTATAAGCATGTTATATGATTGAATTTAGCAAGAATTTATCAATTTATTTTATTTGTCAAAATGGCCGAAAGTTGGCCAAAATTGAGATTTTTAGAATTTGATCTTCTTTGATCAAATTGATGATTGATATGAGCTTATATGATGTCTATGAGCATGTTAGATAATTGAATTGAGAAGAAAATAATCAATTTCCTATTTTTTTCAATATAGCCGAAAAATTTGGCTAAAAATAGGAATAATTGATTTTGATGTTCTAAGCTTGAATTGATGATCAATGTAAGCTTAATTGATGTTATTGAGCATGATGATATATGGTTTTAATGAGTTAGAATTTCCCTTGCCCTAATTTTAATTAATTTCGAAATATTAGGGTTATAAATTGGGAAATTTTGATGATGAATTTTTATGATGAAATTGATGATAGATTTGAGTTTAGAATGATGAAATAAGGTTATGATGAATTGATTGGAATTTTTGAAGCTCATTTGAATGAAGTTGGAAAATTAAAGTTTGCTTAAAATTAGGGGTTTTTAATTCAAAGCATAATTTGATTAAGTAATGATGTAATTAATCTCTATAATTATATCTAAGAATATTACAAGTGAAATTGGAGGAAAATATATCACCTAAACCCTAAAGTTGAAATTTTTGAAGGTTTAAAGAACTTTGGTTTTAATTTTCTCCAATTTAGTTAAGTAATAATGTTATATTTGAGGTATATAAATTAAATAAGCATGTTTGGAAGTGATTAGAATGAAATTGGGTATTTAACCTAATTTCTAGAAAAAGGGCCGAAATATATATATATATATATATATATATATATATATATATATATATATATTAAAAGGCCATGTATATGATTTTTAATTAAGAAAATAATGATGGAAATGAATTCTACGATAAAAATTAAGTATCGTAGAATTTTTCGGAATTTTAATACTAAGTTTTGAGATTTTTCTATTTTCCGGCTATTTTTCCAAGTCGGAGGTTTATACATATAGAAGATCCAGTTTAATGATGTGACTATGTAAATATGCTAAATTTAGCATAAAAGTATAAGGAATTAATTTGAAATTTTTCGGAGCTCGTTTGTTGAGTCAAAAATATTTTAATTTAAAGATATGAATAATAGAAATTAAATATATGTTAAATAAAGGATAATGAAGATAGTAATCATCAATTAAATGTTGATGATGATTTTAGCTATTAATTATATATGTTAATGGTCATTAGTTGCTAATGATGTGTTAATGACGAATTAAGTATTAATGATATGTCATTAATAAATAAATATGTCAAAGACATATTTTATTAATATAATGTTATGATTATTTGTTAATAAAGAAGTTAAGCATTTTAATATGCTTATTGAATTAGATGAAGAGTTTAATTGTTTAAATAAACACTTATATGATTTAATGATATGTTTAATTTCTTTGGAATGATAATATATTTAAGAATAAGTTTAAATGATGGATGAAGTGTTTAATATGAGTTTAATTATTAATTATATGCTTATATGCATTTATGGAGTTAAATGATGAATTATATGTTTATTTATGAAGTTAAATGAGAAGTATATGGATTTATGTTTTAAAATATATCCTGAAGTTTTAATCGATTATTTATCGATTAAGAAGTTAAGTAAGAAAGAGGAAGTAATTAGAAAAGTTTAGTTACTAATTGCCGAGATAAAAAAAAACCCTAGAAAAAGCCGAGACAAATTAGACAAATTTTAAGAATAGCAGCGGCATCCCACATTTGAATATTTAATTTTTTCTCGCACTTATGTTTAAATTTAATTATTAAATGAAGGAACGAGCGGGACCGAAAAGTGAGGGAAAAGTCGAGAAGTTAAGGTGTAGATAAGTAGCGCCATTTCAGGTGGGCTTTCTGAACTAAAGAAATAAAGAATGTGATATTATGATTATATATATGTGTGATGATTTTTAAAGTGATTGACTTGCCAATTTTTGAAGTTTTTGTATGATACCCTCTACCAAGGAAAGACGAATTCGGTGCTACGTAATGTAGGATTTGTGTACACTATGTTGTAATCGGGAGCCTTCCTTTATGGTAGGACGATTACAAGTGTTTGAGAAGGAGGCCTACTTCTCAACACTCAAAAGTTATAGTAGATGTGGTACATACATGATAAGTATTTTGACTGCGCAGTCACTTATAATGAAAGGAAAAGATTTGAGCATGCACAGGTTTGTTTAAGTTACTTGTGCTATGCTTTATGGCAAGAGTCAATCTATAGCTCTAAGCAGCAAATTTTTATTTATTTTGGCATGTGTCCATTGAGTACAAAAGTACTCAGCCCTGCATGTTATTTTTAAAATGTGCAGGCTGGCTTGGATGAAGATGGAGTGTGTTGGGCGGACTTTTGTTGTTGACCTCTTGAGACTTTGTTGATGTTGAGCAGGGTTATATGTCTTCATACATATAATCAAAGATATGTCATGTTGTTTTCCGTTGCAACACTCTAAAATTATTCAGTAATTGTTGTTTTAGTGTGATGTTGAAGCTATGACTTGATAAACCTTGTTTCCGTTGCTAAACTCTGATACGAGATGGTGTTGTCTTTTGACCATCCTCAACTATTTTGATTTTAAAGTATAAATTGTTATTGAGGTCGTTGAATTGATAATTGATTCGACTTGGTTTGACTTGAAAATATGATTTATTGTTTGATGGGTTTATGTTGGATAACTGGGTCGTTATCTTGTTCCTTGGTTAATCATAAATTGTGTACGTCGTGGGACCCACCGGCTTGGTTATCTTCATTCTAAGTCGGGCTGCGACAGAGTGGTATCAGAGTAGCTTGTCTGCTCTAAGTCTAAATTTTTTCTCTTGAGTCTAGTCTAGACTTGAATCCCTAGACTAGTTAAGTCTTAAACGACAAAAGTCCAGCACCTCATCTCATCCAGCAAAGTCAGGTATGTATTAAAAGTTTTCTAAAGATTAAAAGTTTAAAGTTTGAAGATATATTGTAAAGTTTTGATGCCTTATGAAGAGTAAAGCATAGACATTCCATTTACTCTTTTTGATGAGAAAGACGTTATTTTAAGTGAAGACTCGATTCGTGGAAGTCTTTGGAATTAGGAAATAATACGGGAGTAGCAATTTCACGCAAATCTCTGAAAGAACCTTGAATTTTCTTGAAGAGTTTGTAATCCCGTATGACAAGATTGTTGAACGTACGAGACAGAAGTTCCATATGACTGACGGACTGTTATGTGGACCTGATCAACCCACATAGCTAGAAACTCAGTAATATGGGTCTTCTGCCTCCTTAATGAAGTTAATTAATGAAATGAAGTGAGAAAGTAAAGAAGGAGAATTTTATGAAAATAAGTTATGATTGATGTGTTAAATGTTTAAAGTTAAGTAAAGATCGTTAAATTATTCCTGACAATTGTTTAATTGTTAATGTCGCAGCCCGACCCCGATATCAGATGTCAAGGCCGGTAGGTCCCACGACTTACACAATTTATGATTAACAAAAGAATAAAGATAGTGACCCGGCTATCGTTTAAAAGAACAATCATACTCGACAATTCATAATTTTAGAATAATATGACATATATGACTCAAAATCAACGAGACGATCAACTTATTTCAATACGACATACATATCAATAACATAACTCAAACCACTCGGAATCAAAAAACCTGATCAACCAAATAATCAATAATGACCAAGAAGATGACAAGTTGACTTGAGGATCAAGAAACACGATAAAATAAACCGTTTCAAGTTCAACAAAGCTTCATGGAATAGAGATTTACTTAAATACATACTCAAACTAAGTTTCAAAAGGATACTTAACAATAAGAGTTCGACTTTTTAATATAATAACTCGACTCTAGGTTTTATGGCTGGCGGTGTGACGGAAGTGCAAAACAGTTCCTCTTGAAAAGTCGCCGCCGATCGAGATTTTTCTCTTTTTTTCTTTTTTGTGTGTGCGTAAGATATGCTTTGAAAAAATATATACAACTTGTGAAGATGAATGTTTTTAAACACAGCAGCTAGGGTATTTATTTAGTTTTGGAAGGAGTTTGAGTTGGTCTAGGATTAGGAGACGTGGGGGAAAAAGAAAACTTATCTCAAATCATATTTCTAACCTTTTACAAATCCTATTGCTTAAGAAAGAAAAAAAAAATAATAGGATAATTAACAACCCATTATTTTCCTAAAACTAGCCTTATAATAAAAATTATTAAAATACTAAATTTGGTTCAATAAAATACTTAATGTTCTTCCAAGTGAAATATATTAAGGCCACTATTATTAATCTGTCCAAAAATAATATTTGAGGTTCTTTTATAAAATATTACGACCAATTAGCATATCTAAACTATTCTTTAATCTAGAGGCGCAACTACAGACTCCCTCAAGCCCAAACCAATTAATTCGAGCTAATAAAAGTCAAAATATTCATAAAATAGAAACAATAAGAATAATAATAAGCCATATAAATAAATTTAAAAGCTTATTAAAAAGCGGGGTGTTAAAGCTTTAAAATCATAGTATATCATGCTTTGCACATTTTTCAGTTTAGAAAGCCCACCTGATTACTTTAAGCTTTAAACTTTAAAATTTTATCGCTTGCAACCCTTTTACTTCACGCTTCCGCTTCTACTTCCGCTTGCTCCTTTAATCGAAAGCGAATAACGATTTTTAGAACGTAAATCTTTTATCGAATAACTACTTCGATAAACCTAACGTAATTCGATACGAATTTCTACGCCGAAACTCAACGACATTCGAGAATTTCTATCTTAACTTTTCAATCGTTCTTAATCTATCTTAATTCCTCATTAAGCATCAAACATCAATCAAATCTCATATAATATCAACATTCATAAATTACTATTCACTATAATCGACTAAATCGATTTTAATCCGTCTAACGGATTCAGAAAATTCCTAAATTAATTTCACGCACTTATTTCATCATATCAAACATATTTTCATATTCATTACACATATTCCACTCAATTAGTATATAAACTCCCAAATCGGGAGAAACATTCAAAAATAGAAAATCTTTAATAATTTGAATTAACATTCCAAAATTTCACACAATATTACATTGTTATTAATTAGTTCATAAATGCAATTAATTTCTTAATTAAAAATTAATTAATATTTTATTTATTTATTTAAATTTTCGGTTATATCAAAATTAATATTTCTTTAATTATTTTCCCTTCTTTTTAATTTCTAATATACTTTAATTATCATCTTAAGCTCATTTCTTCATTTAATTTCATTCAATTAAGTATTAATCTTCCAACCCTAATTTAAGGACCCTAATTTCACTTTCTAGGGTTTCTAGGGTTAATCATGTTTACATTTGATTATCTATTGCTTTAAAATGCTTTATTAACATCCATATAACATTAACTTAATCATCAATTTCATCATATAACATTACATTATCAAACCCTAATTTTAATCTCATATTTTTGATATTTTTATTAAAATAGAAATGGTTGGGAATTCATGCTCATTCTCAACATAAAACATTCTTAAAATACTTAACTAAACTCATTTATATCATCAAATCAATTATACAATTCATGCATTAATCATTTCACCATTTCCCATTTTTTCGAAAATTACCAATTATGAACTAGGGTTTCTCATGCTTAAATTTAATTACATATTTGATCTTCTAAGCATATTTTAAGCATAATTCATGTAGATTAAAACATTATTCAACCACTTCTTCATTTCTTCTTCAAAAATTTTGATATATATGTATATATATATCTAGGGTTTCTCATGCATTTTCTTAAGCTAATAATTGATCATCTAACATCATAAAATCATCATATAAACAATATATGAAGACATGAACAACATCTAACCATTTCTACAAATTCTCCCCCAAATTTTCGACACATATATATATATAATTCTTCCACCATGGAAATGAATCAAGAGCTTGGAAGAGAGGGATCTAAGCTTACTTGACTACTTGAGAGGATTGCTAGAACTTGTAGTCTTGAGCTTGAAGATCATAGATGGTTTTCTTAAGTGTGTGTGAGTGTGTGTGTCGAGAGAGAGAAGAGATTGAGAGAGAGAGAGCTGCTGCTGTTTGTGTGCGTGTGTGAGTGAGTTTGAGGGTGGTGAGAGTGGAATATATGCATGTTACATGCATAGGGTAGGGTAGATTAGGTTTATTATTTTAATTTAACTTAATTGTTAAGTTTTGATAGTTATTTAATCACTTTCACGACTCAATTAATTAACAACGACGAACCCTCCGATAAACTCTTAATTTCTCAACACAGTAATTAAGATTAAGGTTTCACGAACCTTAGATAAAATCTCACAGAAAGAATCGGAGATTCGAAGCATTTTCAAATCGACCGAAACTAAAATTTTAAAAGATAATTTACGTAAAATTTCACGTATTTAAATTAAATTCTTGTTTTAGTCAATTAATGACTAAACATTTATCATCTATTGATAAATGTAAAAACTTCTTCGTTTCGGATTAATCGAGACGATAAAAATTAATTAAAACTCATTTTTCCGGTAGAATATATCTGCCGGGTAAAATTTTCGGAAAGAAAATTTTTATTTTACTAAAATTCTTGTCTTTCTTATTTTACATCATCCTCATTCATCTCTCCCTCACCAAAACTCTCTACACACACACTCATATACACACACACAACAGCAGCACATACACACACAAAACCTCCATTGAAGAAGCATCTTCAAGCTCAAGAAAGATCAAGGTTTAGCTCCCAAATCATTATCAAAGGTTAGATCTAGTAGCATTCAAGTTCTTAGCTCAAGATTGAGCATAGAAATCCATTTTCTTTATATTTTTAAAAATTTTCGAAATTCATGAAGATGATGGTAGATGATTTTGATCTTCAAGTATTATGTTAGATCTATGATTTAGATTATATTTCTATCATTAAATCATTGAGAAATCAAACCCTAACCCTAATCTCTATTTTTCAAAAATTATGAAATAATTAGGGGTTTTTGATTGTTGATTTAATTGATCAAATTGATGAATTATATGAGTTTGTATGATGATTATAAGCATGTTATATGATTGAATTTAGCAAGAATTTATCAATTTATTTTATTTGTCAAAATGGCCGAAAGTTGGCCAAAATTGAGATTTTTAGAATTTGATATTCTATGATCAAATTAATGATTGATATGAGCTTATATGATGTCTATGAGCATGTTAGATAATTGAATTGAGAAGAAAATAATCAATTTCCTATTTTTTTCAATATAGCCGAAAAATTTGGCTAAAAATAGGAATAATTGATTTTGATGTTCTAAGCTTGAATTGATGATCAATGTAAGCTTAATTGATGTTATTGAGCATGATGATATATGGTTTTAATGAGTTAGAATTTCCCTTGCCCTAATTTTAATTAATTTCGAAATATTAGGGTTATAAATTGGGAAATTTTGATGATGAATTTTTATGATGAAATTGATGATAGATTTGAGTTTAGAATGATGAAATAAGGTTATGATGAATTGATTGAAATTTTTGAAGCTCATTTGAATGAAGTTGGAAAATTAAAGTTTGCTTAAAATTAGGGGTTTTTAATTCAAAGCATAATTTGATTAAGTAATGATGTAATTAATCTCTATAATTATATCTAAGAATATTACAAGTGAAATTGGAGGAAAATATATCACCTAAACCCTAAAGTTGAAATTTTCGAAGGTTTAAAGAACTAGGGTTTTAATTTTCTCCAATTTACTAAAGTAATAATGTTATATTTGAGGTATATAAATTAAATAAGCATGTTTGGAAGTGATTAGAATGAAATTGGGTATTTAACCTAATTTCTAGAAAAAGGGCCGAAATATATATATATATATATATATATATATTAAAAGACCATGTATATGATTTTTAATTAAGAAAATAATGATGGAAATGAATTCTACGATAAAAATTAAGTATCGTAGAATTTTTCGGAATTTTAATACTAAGTTTTGAGATTTTTCTATTTTCCGGCTATTTTTCCAAGTCGGAGGTTTATACATATAGAAGATCCAGTTTAATGATGTGACTATGTAAATATGCTAAATTTAGCATAAAAAGTATAAGGAATTAATTTGAAATTTTTCGGAGCTCGTTTGACGAGTCGAAAATATTTTAATTTAAAGATATGAATAATAGAAATTAAATATATGTTAAATAAAGGATAATGAAGATAGTAATCATCAATTAAATGTTAATGATGATTTTAGCTATTAATTATATATGTTAATGGTCATTAGTTGCTAATGACGTGTTAATGACGAATTAAGTATTAATGATACATCATTAATAAATAAATATGTCAAGGACATATTTTATTAATATAATGTTATGATTATTTGTTAATAAAGAAGTTAAGCATTTTAATATGCTTATTGAATTAGATGAAGAGTTTAATTGTTTAAATAAACACTTATATGATTTAATGATATGTTTAATTTCTTTGGAATGATAATATATTTAAGAATAAGTTTAAATGATGGATGAAGTGTTTAATATGAGTTTAATTATTAATTATATGCTTATATGCATTTATGGAGTTAAATGATGAATTATATGTTTATTTATGAAGTTAAATGAGAAGTATATGGATTTATGTTTTAAAATATATCCTGAAGTTTTAATCGATTATTTATCGATTAAG